>JAZDUA010000475.1:603831-1207662 GCA_038098605.1 Gryllus longicercus
CCCGCCCCCGCCCCCGCCGCCGGCCGAGGGCTTCTCGCTGTCCACGCTGGAGGTGGCGGCGGGGGCGGCGGTGCTGGGGGCGGCGCTGGTGGGCGTGGCGGCGCTGGCGGCGGCGCGCTGCGGCTGCGGCAGGCTGGGCCCCAAGGCGCGGCGCGGGCCCGAGGTGGCCGGCGCGGCCGCCGTCGACGCCGTGGAGCTGCGGGCGCTGGCCGGGCGGCCGCTCGCGCCCAGCGACGCCGCCGCCGCAGCGGACGACGCCGCCGCCCTCGCAGGTTGGTCCGGAGGCCAACGCTGCAACGCCTCGTTCGCAATGCGAACTGAAACGGAACGCAATGCTGTAAACTTAGCAGTAATATTTACTCGTAAAAACAACCATTCACAATAACGAACGTGGTTAAGCTTTCGCCTAAACATTTGATATATTTTTGATCGTGATCAGATTGTGCATATTATGCTGATTTTGATATGGGTAAGTCTGGGCAGAGTGCATGCATCTTCTTTTAACCTAAGATGGTGATTTTTATGATGTGTCACTTTACTTGTGAATCAGTGATATATTAATCGTGCCCCAGTCGGAGATGCGACATCAGAAACAGAACATGTTTGAAAATATCGATGCTCAAAATTAAACATGGATGTTAAAAAAACATCGATCCAATACCATCGATGTTTTTAAACTTCGATATTTTTAAAACTGGATTAGTAACTATTGATCTTCACGCGATGGGGATTTAATTGGGAAGTGCTTCGTTTATTAATTTTTAATTGAGATTTAACTGACAAAACAAAGAAAAAAATCATTAGGGCAATTAACGAAGCTTAGATTACCTGATTCTATAATTCAAAAATGATATAGGCTTCTTTATTGATTAAACTTTATTTTATTTATCCGAAAATTATAATAAGATTTTGTTGGACTTTTCCTATCTAAAAAATATCTTTAAAACCACTTTTAAAGATCGAACACAAAACATCGATATTATAAAAAAAGCGTCTTGCAAAATAGATGTTAATTACATCGATGGTTTTATAAAATCATGGACATTGATGTCGCATCCCTATACGTATGTGTACCTACGCGCTCCTAGTATATTAGGTCATTGTTACACCTGCTGCCTTATAAAATGAATTTTTTTAGTCCTATTCTAAAATTATGTGATTTGATGGCTGCAACTTTTTGCAT
Source organism: Gryllus longicercus (assembly GCA_038098605.1). Lineage (NCBI taxonomy): Eukaryota > Metazoa > Arthropoda > Insecta > Orthoptera > Gryllidae > Gryllus > Gryllus longicercus. Next base: position 605,015 of record JAZDUA010000475.1, read on the forward strand.
AATGAGACTCATTAAGATACAGATTTCGTTATGATATAGTTCTTGACCAATCACAGAGAAGTTTTCAAACCAATATTGAAACTTAATCATTGAGAAAAGTTCTAGTAAATGTTTCGGTCGATTGTGTACATTAGACTTGTATTTAATATTATATTATGCTTGGCAGTTTTATTTTTTCTATTATAAGTATTTTTGTTCGTGGAATATTATTTCAAATAAATTGGATAGTAATTTCACTTTCATCCTATTTGAATAGCGCAGACAAAGACACCAGCCTCAGAGTAGAGAAGGGAGCTGTGCGCTAGGTGGTCTTGACTGAATCCTGCCTGTCATCTACAACGAAACAATTTAATGTAAAATTATAACTTACAAAAGTTACCATATCTCATAGAAAAATTACCGCACGAAACTCAATATAATGGGTATTGATACACTCGTGAGGAGTTGACTATACTCGCTCCTTCATCGCTCGTATTGTACTATCACACTCGTGTATTAACACCCATCGTTACATCATCGTTTCATAATGCACTATTTTAGCAGTGGTAAGCACATTTCTGAGGCCACGACTCCCGTTGAGGACGTTCGCGACTTAAATAAAAAGATTCATTGTAAAAGGCAGAAGGATATCTAATGTCATAGTCGCAGTGTTGTGGCGCTCTGACCGTCGCGTGCGCGCTGTGCGTGGCAGCGGTGCGGCCGCTGTTCTTCAGCCCGCTGTACCTGCCCGCGGCGGCGACGGCGACGTCGGAGCTGGCGTCGCCCGGGGACGCGCCGGCGGGGGCGGGGTCGGCCGTGGGCGGCGGCGCGGGCGCGGGCGTGGGCGGCGGGGCGGCGGGCGGCGCGGGCGGGGGCCTGGTGCTGACGGCGCTCTTCAGCGCGCCCGCCCCCGCGCACCTGCAGACGCTGTGCTCCCTGCCGCCGCAGGAGCTGCTGCGCGGTGAGTGCGCTGCGCTCGCCGACGACGGCTTCTCGCTGGAATAATAATAATAATAATATTAATAATAATAATAATAATAATAATAATAATAATAATAATAATAATAATAATAATAATAATAATAATAATAGCCGATCAGATGGCCGAGATCGCTAAGGCAGTAGTGCCGGAGTGGTTTCGGACCAGAAGATCGCGGGTTCGAGTCCCGCGTCGGGCATGGATGTATTTGTGTTTGTCTGTATGTGTTGTCCTTTCACCCCCATTATCATCATATCATCATTTCATCTTCCATACCCCCAGGGCTAACAACCGTGGGGGATAAAAATCGGATCCAGCTAAAATGCTGGTCCCCCGAAAAAGTTGTTGCAAGCACCTGCCACCGCGATAATAAATAAAAACTGAGCCACGGTAAATGCAGGATGCTTGCATGCGTGGTCCTAGTCGGCCGATTAACGAAAATAATAATAATAATAATAATAATAATAATAATAATAATAATAATAATAATAATAATGTCGGCCCCGTGGCGTAGACGGTTGCGGCAACCGCCGTCTGCGCGGAGGAGGCTGCAGGTTCGAGTCGTGCGTAGACATGGTCGTATTTGTGATTGTCCCTTTACCTCTCATCATCAACCTATCATCTCATAATTCACACTTCAAGGCGTAACAACCTTGTTGTAATCCAAGGATACAGCTGAAAAGCTGATCCTGGAAGAATTACACACGTTAATCGTGTAGCGTGGTCAGTAATGGCCTATACGCTAATAATAATAATAATAATAATAATAATAATAATAATAATAATAATAATAATAATAATAATAACAATATAATATATTTATTTTGGCCACAATTGGCGTCTTTGCCAGGTGGTAGCCAATAAATTACACTATACAAATGAAAATGAAGTGACATTAAATATAATGTATTACCTAGAACCGTGTATACCCCAGCATAGCACGGGAGAGTGTCATGATGAGTCATTTCAAACAAAGAAAAACACGGTATGAATTGAATTGAATTGGTGCCTTATGTTACGTGGCGAGACTCAGGCCTGCTCTTCCGTCCGACCACGCTAATTTCGCTACGCTCCTTTCACCAACTAGTAGAGAAAAGAGGTATTTCTTGGGCGAGAAACAGGCGATTTTTTAATTTAGCTCAGAGGCGTCATTTAGGCTTCAGGATATTTTACATTCAAGTAAATCTACTGACATGGGACAGCCGGCTTTACTTCCCTTCCGAAGGGAGGCGTACGAAGGATTTTTTCGCCCTTAAAAATCCACGGCTTCGATCGGGTTTGTACCCGCCAAATTTGGTACAACAGTCTGATACGCTAACCGTTACCCCATCTCCGCGCGGTATGTTCCTTCCAATACTAGTAATGAATAACACTGCTCTAAATTTTGAATTTTTGTGTGTGTGTAATCGTTTTGAATGTTTTTCTCCCCTAATTTTGGACTGTTGAATCCAAATATGCTAACAGTGTTCCTCAACCACGTCCAGTTTTTTTTTATGAAAAAAAAAACAACTTTCGTACATTTCTCTTGACCCATATGTTTATTTTTACCCTTCTACAAAATCATTGTCATGATTAAGGAAGTGGTGTATTTTAGAGTTATGTAATTATGAACACACTGAACATATATTTCACAACATCTACCAACGATTGATATTATTTTACAGACAGAAAGTTTCTTTTTTTGCACTTCTTCCGTGAGCTTGAGAAGTTCTGAACAACAATAGTCTGCCATCATATTAACAATTCAATTACCATGGTATATTGGTTTAATGACTCAAATCGTGGTGAAAACGTGCACCGAGTTCCCCGCTGTAAAATCAAAGACAATATGGACAATAGTCATGTGAGCATGTTGCAAATGTGTCTGTATACTCATGTTACAGCCTAGTTTTTCAAATGTTCCAACATCCTGTTCACAATGATTTTGTAATCTGGACTCCTGTTTCCTAAGACGTTTTTACATCTTTGAAACTATGCCAGGCTTGTTTTGCTGTTTCGCTCATTGTGTTCTCTAAATTCGGGTCACACAATAATTTCCTGACCTCAGGTCGAGTAAAAGCACCTGCTTTTAGCATCTCTAGGGTCATTCTGTGATAAGCACTACATGTGTACTTAAAACATTCACAGACTTTCACATTCACATTCATTGTCAATGTCGGGTACAAAATGGTGTAAATCATAAAAAACATAAAATGGTGTAATCACATTTTAACATTCCTAGGCAAATACAAAGTATGATAGTATATAAAGGGGAATTTTACGAAAAACATTTTCTTATTTTTCTCGAAAATCCGATGTGATAGGGAAAAAACTGATTTGACTGTAAACCGCAGCGCAAAATCTTCGTTTAGGAACACGCATTAATTCTAAAACATTACTTTCTCTGCAGAACGGTGTTATTCTTTACCATGTTGGCCATAAAAATTTAGATTCCCGTGGGAAGTTTGTTGTTTTGATGTTGTTGTTGTTGTTGTTATTATTACTATACGCTCGTCACCGAAACTTAATGCGTCTTGCCAGGATTTGAAACGCTGTTGTAGTTTCGGGAGCCCATTAACGTCATTTGTAAAGAGTGAGTGCACTGACGGCCAGCTGATGAGGTGTGGTTCTGACGATCTGATGTAGGGCGCGTTCTCAGGGACAGTAGATTGTTTCTTCGGCAAGTAATAAATATAGAAAAGAATAATTTAGTTAATTAGCAAAAATAATTGGCCAAGTCTATTCATTAAAAAGTATCACACATACTAATAAATAGAAGTAGTTTTGGACACTCCTTCTTTATGGCCAATCCTCCTGAGTTTTTCATACTATTTATCGTTTGTGATCGATAAGAAATGTTTAATTATTCCATGTGAAAAAGCTGTTGAACCTGACATTACCTAAAATTGACCTTTTTTATTACTTTCTTGCTCAAACGAGTTTCATAAAAAACAGTACGTACATACGACGATATCTGCTATAAAACCATGACTGTTATACTTGTATAATAAATTTGTTTTTAAAAATTATATATACATTTTAATTTCTTGGAACGAAAAGGGTTATTTTATTTCACAAGTCCAGCTTGTCCAAACTGTCCAACTAGCAAGGCCCCAAGGGCCACAACTAAAGCCTTTAATACGGTTGCGGCCCATACTTGTACAGTACTCGAGCGTTCCACATCTGACTTATCCGTGTTGTTGATCTCGACAGTTTGCCCTACTGCTCTGAAGCAGGGGAGGGGCGAGGGGGCAAGAGGAGGAGTGGAACCACGTGTGTCATTAGGTCCTAACATGCATACCGCAGGGAAACACGTTGGAATAATTTGAACCTCTGAATTGAATAGAAAAAACTCTTAAAGCTAAACTGTATATTTTTCGTAAAGGGGGTGCTGACCCCGACAGGGCGAGAGTGCTAGATGCGCAATGTTCTCTCCCGACATGGATGCAAGGAACGCTCACTTTTGACTAATAATCTTCCTCGGGCCACTATAAATGGCACCGCAGGCCGCATGCGGCCGCAGGCCGCCAGTTAGACAACCCTGACATAAGCCATCCCTGAGGAAGACCATGACAGGATGGTCGAAACGTCGGCAACACAGCCTTCGACGCGGCGTCACCCGGACAGCCCAGATCACGCACATGACTCTGGCCGCGGAAGCTTACGACTTCCACCCTGGCTTAAGTTAAATTATTATTTTAAATGTATTTGCTACGTCATACACACACACACACACACACCTACACATTCGTATGCTTGTATAGCTTGTATACCCCTTTTGTAGAAATTGTATCGCCTTCTTCGCTGAGCTCCATTTATGCTTGTTCTGTGGCTGCTGCTGCTGCTTCGAGCAGTCGACGAGTGCACCGCTTTTTGCTCCTGCCAGAAATGTTTCGGTCTCGAATCGTTACGTTTGCATGCGTCGGGTCCTGGAGCGTTCGCCCTTGCAACAACATTTTTTGACAGTAGCTCCCTACAAATGGAGCGTGCCCACCAAGAGATTAATAAGTTACAGAAACATTTCACTGGCAGTTTTAAAGGAGCTTTGCGTTCTAGAATATGACGTCTTTCTGTTTATTGGCAGAAAATCCCGCGGATTGTTTTCTTCCCTTTTTCTAATATCTTCTTCTTCTTCACTTCATGGATTAGGCTACTGCCTGTTCCGTCCTCACAGTTTCTCTCCATCGTTTTCGTGGCCTTCCCACGTCTCTTCTTCCTCTCGACGCGTATAATGAAGCTGCTTTAGGAAGTCTGCTATCACTCATCCTTTCCACATGTTCTACCCGTCTTTGTCTATATTCTTGCATTCTAGTATTAATTGATGTCACTTGTAACTCTTTTCTTATTTCTTCATTTCTTATTCGGTCTTCTCTTGTGCATCCTTTTATTCTTCGCAGAAATTTCATTTCGCTACTTTGTATTGTTGTCAGTGTTTTGCGCCTTCGCGTGACGAACAGGACCTCAAAGAGGTAGGCAGAACTCCTAGCTCAGTGAAGGCAGTCTGCCTAGGGATGGTGACCCGAAAAGATACCCAGCAGGTCAGAAGGCTGAAAGTTGGCAACCCCAACATCTGACTATCCATCTGTGGACCGGTAATCCGCACTGGAGAAATAACTCTTACTCGAATTCCTCACAGTAAAAAGCCGGCTTTTTCTAATATTTGATATAATAATTTCTGCCTTTTCTCGTAGTCAATATATCAACTCAATTAATTTCATCCCTAAAAGTGACACACTGTAAACAAGTACGTGTGTTTGGAGTTGTAATTCCTTCACGATATAGTGTTTTCTACTCACATAAGCACTGTTTGGTGAATGTCTATCTTTACACTTAGACACAGTGACCCCCGTTGCATAGCAGATTGTCAGTTGTCTTTCTGCCCGTTTTGGAAGCCGACACTCACGCGCTTTGTTTGGTGCGGTACATGTGCGAGAACAAAGGGCACGTCCAGTTCTTCGCCTGGTAATATTTGGCGTTCTTATGTATTTCTGATGCTGCGCACTGATATTTTAACGTACGTACTTAGTTCGCGCTTTCTGACCTCCAATTTCGACCCTGTCACTCATCAATTATATGCCTATCACAGTATCTGTCTACTAGAGTAGTGCTAAAAAACCCGCATCACATAAAGAAAATGGGTATTCATTTTCCGTAATCCAATCGTCTTTCGAAAATTTTAAACAAATATTAGAAGAGTTTGGTAATCATGTTTTATGTGGATTATATGATATTTTGGATTTCATTACCTTTATAACTCGTTCGATTTTTGCAAATCAAGAGTTGTATTTTTAGGATTATATTGCAGATTACAACTTTGGGAACAGTGATGCGGTTTTGAATCTATCTAATCTTTTTTTATTTATTTTTTTAACGAGGGGAACTGTGGAAATCTTCAAAAGACGAAGAGGAACCCGCACTCCTCAACAGTGTGAGATTTTTTCCCACTAAAACCATAAACCCTTCATGTTCCTGGCTTTATCCGCCCTGGAACCTCAGTTATGCATTACTTCAGGATGGTGCCAGCTCTATTACTTCGAGGTGCTATTCAGGTTCAGCTATGACTGGTTTCTTTCAACTTCTTCCTTCTTCTTGAGAATGGAGGTGATATATTTCTCTATTGCTGTCCCCTTCTCCTTGTTCCAGACCATTAGTGTAACCATGTTTTCTGGTGAGACATTACACCCGACCTCCCATATCATGCGATGCCTTAGCGTGACCCATCTCGGGCAATGGAACAGCGTATGTTCGGCGTCGTCCAGTTCATGGCTGCAGTAGAAGCATACCGCGTCTTCTGTCTTTCTGAATCTTTTAAGGTATGCCTTGAAACATCCATGCCCTATGAATGCCTGAGGTAAGTGGTATGTCACGGACCCGTGTTTGCGGCTTATCCATTAGGATACATTCGGGTTGAGCCTATGAGTCCATCTGCCGGTCGCCTCTCTATCCCAGCGTTTCTGCCAGCGGTGCATCACGTTTTCTTTAGCTTTTTTAATTGCGTGATCCGTATCTTGGTGCGCTCGTCTTCCGTTGCCTTCTTGCTCATGGGAGTAGTCGTAAACTTCTTTCCTTTCTAGAACAAGCAGGTCAATAGGAGGGACGTTCGCCAGCAGAAGAACAGCACTTCCGGATACAGTTCTATGTGCCAATGTTATACGTAGAGCTCCATTCCTCTGGACAGACTGCATTTTCCTTCTCAGATTATTGTTTTGAAGAGCTTCTGCCCAGATCGGTGCTGCATAGAGCATTTTCGAGTGCATCACACTCATTAAAATTCGTCTCGTCTTGTCGCTGGGGCCCCTGGTGTTCGGCATCAATCTGGAAAGCGTTGCTGCTATTTTTAGGGCTTTTTCCGTCGTCTCACTAATGTGTGGTTCAAAACTGAGCTTCCTGTCAATTTTCATTCCTAGGTAGCGAAGGCTCTTGCCACATTGTATTTTTTCCTTGCCTATTAGGAATGTTGGGTTGGAGTAGGATCGTCTTTCGGTGATAAGCAATGCTTCCGTTTTATGGACTGCCACTTCCAGCCCTTTGGACGTCAGCCATTTCATCACTCTTCTCAGGGTGTCGTTTACGATGACCTCTAGTAGGGCCGATGTTTCCGCCGTTGCCACTATTATTGCATCGTCTGCGAAGCCTACTATGGAGACATTTTGCGGGAGTTTTATTCCCAGTAGACTGTCGTACATAATGTTCCACAAGACAGGACCAAGTTTTGAACCTTGTGGGACACCACAGGTCATCTCAATTTCAATAGGTTCTCCTTCACCTTCGTAAATTGTCCTTCGATCGCTTAGGTAGCTCCGTATCATACTGGTGAGGTACTCTGGGGTGTTCTTCTCTATCAGAGCCTTGATAATCTCCTCCCATTTGGCCGAGTTAAAGGCGTTCCTGATATCGAGCGTTACGAGGGCACAGAATTCTTTTTTTGGTCCCCCTTTGGCTTCTCTTGCCTTTTCTACGACTGCTTTGATAGCGTCGACTGTCGATCTGCATTTTCGGAAGCCATATTGCATTTCCGACAGACCGTGTGTTTCCTCTAGCCATGTCTGTAGTCTTTGCAGAATCAGGCCCTCAAATACCTTTCCCATCGTGTCTAGTAGACAGATTGGTCTGTATGATGTGGGCTCGTGTTGTGGTTTGCTGCCTTTTAAGAAGAGAGCAAGTTTCTGCTTTTTCCATACACTCGGAAAAACGTTTTCCTTCAAGCATCTATTATAAGCTTTCAGAAGAAGTTGGGGATGGACCTTTGCCACTGTCTTCAGGATTTCATTGTGTACCCCGTCGAGTCCTGGGGCCTTTTGGTTCTTAAGAGTACTGCATACTTTCTGTAGCTCTTCTGGAGAAAACATTTGGTCTTCTGTAATTTTACAGGGCTGGTATTGTTCAATCGATGGTTTCTGATGCGATGGAAACAAATTCTTTATGATTTGGATTACCCATGTAGGATCATCCAATCCGGGTGATTTCCGCCTGCAATTTAGTTTTTTTGTCACAATTTGATACGGTTTGCCCCACGGGTCGTTGTCTATTTCCTTTAATAACTCCGTCCAACAGAGGTTTTTACTATTGTTGATGGCGTGTTTTAGTTCCTGTCTGCATTGTCGAAGCGCCTCTCTTAATGTCTGCGATCCTTTGGAGCGCGTGTACTGACGTCTCGTTTTTTTACATTTTTCTCTCAGTTTTGAGATTTCGTCCGTCCACCAGTACATTGGTTTCCGAGTGGGGTTGGTATTTGATCTCTTTGGCATAGATCGGTTGCACGCCTCCTTGACTGTATTAATCGTTAGACCCAGTAGTTTGTTTCCTGGGCCTTCTGTCCAGTTTAATTCGTCCAGGGTCGCTTGTTCCTTCAGGAACTCTTCTAGAGCTTTCTGGTCTAGTTTTTTCACGTTCCATGAGGGTTTCAGCTTCTTTTCCCGTACTTTAATTCTCTGCGTTATATTTTGTATGCCGAACTCTATATAATTATGGTCACTGAGAGAGACGTCTTCCAGAACCGTCCAGTCGTGTATTTGTCCCGCAGTTTTCCTTGAGGATAGAGTCAGGTCTATGACTGATCTCGAGTTGTATCTCTCGTAGGTTGCTACTCCTCCGTTGTTCAGCACCACGAGGTTTCTCCTAGCTACCATATCGGTGACAAGAGACCCTCTTCTGTCGCTTCTTAATGACTCCCACTCCGAAGATTTCGCGTTGAAGTCCCCGGCTATTAAGACTTCTCCAGTAGCGGTACGAATGTCATCTTCTAGGTTGTGCACTTCTGCTTCGAATGTATGAAAGGGGTCATTCGGTGAGAAGTAGCAGCTATAAATTCGAAGGGATCCTACTTCGATCCATACGAAGCCCTTGTTCTTTTCTTCTACCCTTCGAATTTTCAGATCTGGGTTGGCGACGTAGAGAGCTGTTTTGCCTGATAGATCCTGGTACCATGTTCCTGAGACTGGCTTCCTGTATTGTTCCGATATTATGGCTATATCGATTCTTTTTTCTTGTACCGTTTGCAGGAAAAGGTCTTGTGCCTGCCTGCCTTTCCCTAGGTTTATTTGCAGAAATTTTAGCTCCATTGTTTCTTTTGCTTAGTTAGCGCATTATGAAACGACGTGCAAAATTTACTGCCCGGGCGATGTTGGTTGTTGACATTGCTGTCCTTGCAGGATAGGCAGGCAGTCTCCGTAGTACAGTCTTTTCTTTGATGGTCACCCCCACAGTTCCAGCAGAGCTTTCTCCTGTCGGGGCCGCTGCACCGTTTGGCGATATGGCCATATGCGTGACACCTGTAACACCTGATCACCTCTTTCCGCACAGTGATACTACAGTATACCATATCTACTGCTATTTTCCTTTTCAGGAGAAGAGCTGCGGCTAAGTTCTGCGGCAATTTGACTATTGCCGATTGTAGGCCGGCGTACCCTTTTCTTAGGTAGCATGCCATCTCCAGATCTGGTATTCCCGCTTCTTTTCGGATGGCTTCCCTCACGTCATCTTCGGTGGAGAACTCCATTACGTCTCTAACGACGATGGTCGACTGCTTAGTTAGGACCGCTACATCCGCTTTTCCTTCCAGGGTTTCTTTGAATATATGGTGGAATTCTTCGGTTTTTCCTTGCTCTTGAAGGACGAATAGGTATTCGCCTTTCTTAGTTTTCCTCACCATCTTAAAATCAGCCCCACCCTCTTTGGGTTTCATCTTTGCGCTGATTTCTTTAAAGATGTCAACGTATGACGTACCCACTTTAGCTGCCACTTTGATGGCGTCATTTTTACTTTCTTTTTTCTTCTTTTTTTGTTTCCTTCTGACTTCTTGCCAGCCTTCTTCTTGCTCGCTTTCGAGAGGGAGATGTTCGTCTTCTTCGCTTGTTCCGTGTGCACTGGGTTCATCTATTTCCCTTGTGCGGGATTCGGAAGGTTCCCTTCTCTGGCCGTCCTCTCGAGGTGACTTTTTTTTTCCTTTGGCCATGCTTATTTTTCTTCTTAGGCACGGTTTCTTCTATTTTTTGCCTATGTGCGTCTCCGAGCTGCACACTATTTCTCGAACTGATCCCGTTTCTATAATAGAACTGCTCTTCTCCGTCAGTATTTCGAATAGTGCCATGGCCTCATTTAGTGCCGCTTTCACGGGCTTATGGATATTGCGCGCGTCGGCAACGATAGAATGCATGAACGCAAGTCTTTTACCTATTTCGGAGATTGTTTCCCCCATGTCTCTAAGAAGGTCAGTCTGTTGACTGAGGGTTCTTATGGCTGGGCATTCCTCCCCGGCATTTTCATTAACATGGGCGTTCAGTGGGCTGGCCAAAAGGCTCGAGGTCCCTTGGTCCTCTTCTCGACTATTTCCTTCACGCGGAATCGCGGTCACCTTAGAGCTATCAGCCATTTCCGCCATGGATGGTAGGTCATCCACTCCCTTGGGGCGCTAGTGTCTACCAGTGTGGCAGCCGCAACGCCAGGGGCGCTGAGGTTGCAGTTGTTGGTCAGCCACTGCTAGGGAGCGCTAGTTGTGCGTCTAGTTTCCACCCACGCCCGCACAGCGCTGCCGATTTGAAGGGCGCTTCAAGGTCAAGCTCTTCAATGGCGGCACAAGAAGGTGGATGACAAGGAAAATATGTGCTGTCTGAGTGATTAAGCAATCATCCCGGATCATGCCCTTATTTCCACGCGTTAAGCATAGCTTTAGTCATTTGCGAGAACATACCTTGGGTCGCTCCTGCCCAGAATTCTCTTGTATCTCCGGATTGAAGCGGCACCTCACATCCAGCGCGTTCGCACGGCACGATCAGTGCTACCAACTCTCTACCTATCTATCTGTCTGTCTGTCTATCTATCTAAGTATCTATCTATCTATCTATCTATGTTTCCATCAATCTAACTATATATCTTTCTATCCGTCCGTCCATCTACCTCTTCGTTGGTTGTCCCAAGAGCGCTCCCACTCTGCCTAGCAGGCGCGCACCTGCAAGCCGGGCGCTGTGTGTTGCAGAGTCGCTGTCGGCGCACTACGACGTGCCGCCCACGCTGCTGCGCCGCTCGACGCTGTGCGCGGCCGACCGGCGCGCGTCGCTGCCCGCCGCCCCGCTCTCCGCCTCCGACTCCGCCTCGGCCGCCACCACGCCCACCTCCGCCTGCGCCTCCGCGGGGCCCCTCGGGCCCGGGGCACTGTCGTGGGCGCCCGACCCGCCGCCCACGGCCTCGCTCTACCTGGCGCCGCCCCCGCCCACGCCCGCCCACGCGCCCGCCCCCGCCCCCGCCACCGACCACGTCTACGAGGAGCTGCCTTGCTGGCCGAGGATGCGGTGAGGCGGCCGACGCGTCTGGGGCAGGGAGCCAGGGCGAATTACGGTGCGGGTGATTTACTTGGTTGATATCCACCGTAACTCCAGCACCGAAAATTCAAGACTGCGTCGCCCCCCGCCTGCGACGCCGGCCGCTCGCCTGCCTTCGCCGCTGATCTCCTCGCCCCCACCACTCCTCAGTGTATGAGGAGCTGCCGTGCTGGTCGAGGGTTAGGTGAGGTGGTGATTTGGAGAATATGAACGGTTCTGGAGCAGGGAATGAGGCCGAATGATGGTTCCAGTTGATGGACGGTGTCTTTATCTGGCCACTTGTTGGAATACAATAGACCTCTTGTCTGAAGTACTCTGCATTTTTTGTCAAAAATTTAAGTAATTTATCATGCAGTAGATTCTGCTTGCACAATCCAAAATACGCACAGTTCATGATTTACTTTACGAGTATTTCGAAAAAGAAATGGATTGCATTCGATTTGCACAATATATTCTTGTCGAAGAATACACAAAGTGCGTATTAATTAAGTGCTTCATAAGGAAATGAAATTGTTTCGTAATACATAAAAAATCAAGGAGTCGGGTAACTTATAATACTGCACAAATTGAAATATTGTTCTGCAGAATAATAAGAATCTATTCCCAAGAAACGTGTAACTTGCAAAATATAATGTTCTGCAATTCATCTCGGCCTTGTTTTGTGCTCCAGAACTGTTTTCATACGAATATGGAGGAGTTCATCTAAACTGGTCCCTGAGAAAGGGTTTCTGATGATCTTCCAAGAACGAACAAAGTGCTCCAAAATATGACCCCTTGATTGAAGCATTCTCCTTCGTGTGTTCATATTTTCCAGTGTGAATGATACGCATCGTACATAACGTGACATGTACGTTGCACTCCTGAAATTACATTGCTGAAGTAAGCAGTATTTTTCAGAAGAAATGTATTTTCTTTTCTTCTTTAACTCTATCTTCTGTTTATATATAATAAGTTTAGATTGTTTCGCATAGAATACAAGTTACCAAAGAAACCAATTTCTATGTACACCATGTCTTCAGGCGAGTAGGTTTTCATGCAGATCTCGCCTAACGATGATTTTGTTTTCCTGTGCCATACGATGACAACAATAAGACGTTTTCTTGATACGTTGTCATCAATAGTCATAATATGTTATTGCTTTAAAAAGGTATTAACAATATAAATGAGAATGTGACATTTTCAAGGAGGTGAAATTGTTTAAAAATGAATTGTCAACACTGTATTACACGTCCACGTTTTCTTGAGCCCTGGTATACCTACCCCCACTCCATTTGCTGAATTAAGAATAAATCATAGAAACGAGCGCTGCTGACAAAATCTGATATCCAGAAATGTTGACCTCTATGAAATAGAAACTATTTTGGATCATATTTTCCGTAACGAGCTGCAGATTTGATTCAAACAAGTCCTGTCGTCTAAATAGCAAACACTCCACACCTTTCGCATCAAGAGAAATGAAGCCTCAAGAAAACGTCCGCGAATAGTACTTTCGTCAAGATTTTGATAGATCTAAAAACTGAAAAACACGCATTAAAAGAAATAACATGGGCAAATCCAGTAAATATGAGCATTTTTACTTTGTTATATGTGAATTTATTCGCAACCATCTGGCGGATCTAATGAAGCCTTTTTGTGTGTGTTATGAAATTATTTTATTGCTCATTTTTAGAATGTGCGTATCATTGTTGTATTTGGCATTCAATTTCATTTCTTTAATTGCTATTTATTTTTGTTGTCTTCAATTATGTAGTATTATATTTTATTCAAATATAAATAGTAATTTAAATTTCTATTCGATACAAGTTTTACTTTTCTGCATTATTATAATGTACTTCCCGTTACATCTTTCTGAGACGAGCAATAATTTCAATAATAATATAGTTTCTTATATGCCCAAAGGAGTCTAATGTAACTTAAGTGCATCGATTTCAATCATTCAATCTTCCAAAACCGTGAGATAAGAGCTGTATGTTAGGAAAAAGAGCGTTGCCATCTTAAGAGTTGCGTCGCAGCTGAGGCCTGCCTGGAAGAGCCGTATATTGTGAACGATGATCTTATTCTACACACGTGCGTCGGGAGAGCAGATGGCTGAGTGTCTTTATTTGGATCAGACAACTGCGGCCGGCATCCGGTACGTTCAGCTGGAGCTGGCGCGACAGCAGCGCTTCTCGACGTTTGTGTTGGGAACTCGATGAAATCTAATGGTGTAGTACTTCGCCAACAGAGCGCACAATACGGGCGCATTCTGTCGAGGACGATATATCAGTCAGGGGGTCAGTGGTTTCACGGGAGTCTGCGGAAATTTCATATCGATGAATGCTCCTTGCCGCTGCATTTCACTGGATACCAGTCGAGGCCATCTTGAGCACGATATTTAAGATTTCGGCATGGAAAACTTCCTGTTTCGGTTTTTACGGACTTGATAATAATAGTATTTTGTGTGAAAGAGAAGAATCTTGTAATGGATTAATAGAACTTTGCCAAATATTACAGTGCTTCATATTATATAACGTCCGATTCTATATAATGCATGTTTTCGATTGTCACATGATGATACACCTAAGATTTACAGTCATCGATTTGTCTATTTTTCGGAAGACTTTTGTGATACTATATTTTTGTATTGACAAACTGACTTGAATGTCAATCGATACATAATAAAGCGAGTACAAGTATGAGAAATTGCCATGTGTTCAGCACACTGTAATACATTTTTTGTGATTTTGTGTGAAGGGAAGAGATGTATGTAAAGAAAATAGATAATAAAAATATAAATATTCATATTTAATTGTATAATACTTGACTGTAGAGAGGGGAGATGCCTGATTCTTTAAAGCTATGCTCATGAACATTACGTGGATTATTTTCTTGGAGGAAACAATATTGTGACACATAAATACAAGAAATGTTCACATTTGTGTCCCCCAACTATCCTTCACCTGTCTCCGAATTGTTCCGTCATTTCCCTATCAGTCCCGACATACCACACTCCTGTCCCCCCAAAATATTGGGCTGCCTGTCCTCAAAAGCTCGTGTCCCAACGGGACACTCAAACTCGGTTTAAAAAGCGTAGAATGCATCGTTTTTGAGCTATGCGCGATTATAATTAGAGTTGCCATAATCAGTTTTGTGTTTCATAATCTGTAAACTTCTATTTTTTTGACTGGAATCTGTTGCATATATCTGGTGTGTAATTCCCTATCCCCCAGTAGCACACTTACAGAGTGTTGTGTTGATTAGAAGATTTTTATAAATTTGCCAAAAACCGTCATCTTTCTGTAGTTTATTATACACTATATAAAGGATTATAAGGATTGTTCCACTCGTGGAATTAACAACAATAGTGCTTAACTATACATACAAAATGACCCAATCAGGGCGGTGTATCTCAAAAAGTTTATCGCTTTTTCTAAATGATTTTTCCTACCGCTTCTACCTACTAGCCAATCTTAAACTATGACTCATTTATCTTAGGCATACATCGATCGCTATGTCGATGTCCAATAAAGCGCATATATAATACAACGTAACCTCTTTGATTTTAACATTTTCAATATTTTGCGGATTTTGGAACTCTGTTGTATATAAACACTCGTGGAAAATTCTTATTAAATATCACTCGTGCTTTGGAAATTCTCTAATAAATCCAAATAACTGGGTTCTACAACAATGAATGCAAATGCATGATAAACACTGAGATAAAGTTACAGAACTCTTGCACAATCTTTCAAAGTACATTTAAAGCTATAAGAGATTTTAAAGGTAGGAAAGGGTAAAAATTGGTTTTATTCCTTTAACAAAGGCTCAGAAATCGAAACAAATCTGAGAAAATTTTCATTAATGGTATTTTGAAAATATGTTTTGAGAGTGTTTCGTGCTCGTTCCTATGTTCTAATTTAAAGTTGTTTTTTTTTCTTCAAATTTTTGTTTTTCGTTTGGGTTTGGAAAAGATCAAATAATTTTGATCGTGTATATTATAATTTTCTTAATTTTTTCAAATAGAAAAATTGAATTGAGGGAAAACATTAAAATTAAACAACACATATTGTTCTGTATGTGGGAAAGGGTAGTAGTAGTAGGAGGGCAACGGAATTTTCAAAAATCGTATTTTAATGCTAAAATCCCAAACGTACAATACGGGAGCTGTGTTTTCGTATACCATTGCTTACCCAGTGATGTTCAAATATCGGAGCTCCCCTCCACGTCTCCTTACCCCCACTTCTGCATGCGCCCATCACTTCACTTAACGAAATTACGGGAATTGCACGCCGCACTGTGTCCATGTCTCATTTTGTATTAGGACCATTAATAAAATTCTTTCTTTCTAAAAATAACGTTAAGTAGGTACTCTTTGCACCGTAGAATACTAACGGTAGATAGTATCTTATCAATAAGTTGCAAGTAAATATTTATATCCGTCTTTTTTATCATTGTGTTTTACTTATACTTTATTGTATTGTTATATATGTATTTTTATTATATTTTAAGATTTCAATGAACTGAAAATAATCTTTGTTTCTCTCACAAATATTTAATTTAATCTACTACACGTTTTGCGTGCCATTTCAAGTGATTCTGGACTAATAATTTTAATTACTCTGTTTTGCTCACTTATTGATTCCTGGTCAAACATTTTTTCTTATTATTAATATTATTAATGACCAATATCCATAACATTTAGGTGAGTTTTACCTGTGGGCATCCACGTAGGACAAATCAGCACTTACTTGGTTGTGTGCAGACCGTACATCCGTACGAATCAGCGATTTCTGAAAAAGGAATTTTCTGAATGATTGCAAGTATAATTAATCAGCCTTTTTAAACAAACAAATAAAATATTTACTTGTAATTAAATAGATAACATATTGCTTAATGAACAGCATCATTAACCCTAACCATAATAGTTCTTTTCCAGAAGTGTCTCGTTTGCTTACTTCTGTCCTTGGCGTGCATTCAGGGCCTACTCGGGAGAATCCAACGCGAGGGAAACGCCCGGCGTCTTCTGTCTTCAGTCGTCGCGGCGATATTCCCTGCCTCGCCCTGTTTGCAACGCGTTGCTATTCGTCGTGTCATAAAAAAGTGTTAACTACAACTCTAACGAATTGTTAATTAATTCGCCAGGTAATTATTAACTACATTATCCGCGCGCACGATATTTCCGTACGCCTCTGACAGTCACCTAACCGCGTCACTTCCTAATATCTGCAAATAAAATGTTCAAGGAATGATATGGCTACGATCTAGTCCCTCATCAAATTTGTATTTTGTATAACGCGTGTTCGTTTGCTATTTGATACCTAAAACTGCCTGAATTATCATTTCTGTTCTTCTTTACTTATTCCCACAATGAAGACAATAATAATAATAATAATAATAATAGTAATAGTAATAATAATAGTAGTAGTAATAATAATAATAGTAATAATAATAATAATAGTAATAGTGTTAATAGTCAATTCTATTTCCTCCTAAATTCTACGTCCTGTCATTGCCGATTTTCTAGGACCCAATCCACAACGCGTCCCCGTCTAATATCAGAGGAGAGCGTAGAGCGTTCCGTACATGAAGTGTTCTGCTAGACTGCTCGTAACGGCCTTTCTCGTCCGGTTATACTACGCCTCCTGTTCACAGAGCGTTCTTTTTCTACAAGGGGCTTTGATTCCCCTTCCCCGATATAGGCTTTTTTATTGCACTGCGAGCATTCATTTTTCCCGGGTTCGTTTGCGTCCGCTACCAAAACAACTCGTCCGAGCTGACTCCATTCTTTCGTATGCATAAAGCATAATAACATAATATTTGTGTGAATTGATATGGGAGGGTTTTCTGGCTCAATACATTACATTTTATTTAAATCTTTCAAAACAAAATGTTCATGGCCTCCTGAAAACAAAGGTCCGGGTATGATATTTCATATGTGTGTGATAAAATGCATATACATTAAAAACCTTATTTTATTTTATTTTTGTCTGTACACAGAAGCACCAGAAACGAGTTTATGAAACAATTAGCATATTTTCTTCAGACTAATTCTCTAGTATTTTTCTCGTGACATCTGAATTTGCAAGAGTCAGAGCCGTTTCTCGTTTGTTATTTAGTAGAGTGACGTTTCCTCCATTTTCGATCAAAATCTTCGCACAATTTTTGCATCCATTTCTAACAGCCACATGTACAGCTGTGTCATTCTCATTATCCATTTTGTTAATATCAACCTTTGCCTCTATTAGAACTTTTATACATTCCTCACAACGCTGAGAAGATGCAACATGTAGAGGCGTTTTTCCGTGGATATCCGTTGAATTTACACAGCGATCACTAGCGTTGAGCAATTCTCGGAGCGACGTCACACGTGATTCTAAAACTGCTTTGTGACACGGTGTTTCTTTATTGTTATCGACTGCCTCAATATCCGCTCCTCCAGCCAAAAGAAGTTGAATACATCTCCGGTATCCTGTGAAGACACATTCATGTAGTGGAGTTTCTCCATTAAAGTCCCTGAAGTTAACGGAAGCCCCAGCTTTTAGAAGGAAATCTACGACTTCAATCTTTCTATAATACGCGGCTTCATGAAGAGCCGTCTCCCCCTTGTTGTCACGGGCGTTCAAATTCTCTCCAGCGTCCAATAACGCCTGAATGCAGCCAATACATCCTCCCTGACCCGCGTCGTGTATTGGACCTTCCCCAATTTTATTTCTTCTGTTGTAAGCTGCACCCGCTTCCAAAAGTGACTTCACGATCTTTGTCTCATTGCTCATACAAGCTATGCTCAATTCATTGCCTCCTTCGTCTCCCTGAAGCTTTTTCGCGCCTTACTGCAGCAGATCCCGGGCGACCTCGAGGTGGCCTTTCTGGGCTGACAGCATTAGTGCAGTTGTTTCATTTCTGTTTGGCGCATTCGGATCGACGCCCGCCGCAAGAAGAGACACTACCAGACCGCGGTTGCCATTTTGTGCCGCGGAGCGTAGAGCTTCTTCGTGAACCGGTCCCTGCAGGCGGTCTGCACCGTGCTCTCTCAACAGCTTCACGCAGTCGACGTGGCCCTGCTTGGCGGCTATCAGCGTCGCTGAGTCGCTCTCACCGTTGGCGGCGGTGGGGTCGACGCCTAGGCTGAGGAAGGCGCTCAGCACGTCCCGGTTGCATTTCGCCACTGCACGACGCAACCCCTCTTCCCCTGGCTCGCCCCCGGTGAGGTCGGGGGCAGCTTCCGCCAGCTCCCACACCACCGACGCGCTTCCGGCCTCGGCCACGGCGCGCGCCACCTGCAAAGGCCATACGGCGTCAACCAGTGTAACAAACAAAACCGGAATGCTCTGCCTTCCACCGGTGTAGACAGATTAGTATAACAAGGAACCGCTTTTACAGCTACTCTTTGACTACTGCGGGCAATATAACTGCATGTTACATCCATGGACTCATGTTGTTAGTACGAACGTTTACAGTTAGCTCATTAGTAAATAGCTTGATCTCCATCTCTTGCAACGTCATCGCCCTCCATGACGTTCATTTGTTTTCCGACTTGACAAAGTAGTCCCTTCTTAGAGTAACTCCTCTATAACAGTGTGGGGCCCTTGCCTCCATGTCGCTTACAGTACGGTCCCCCTCCCGGGCCAAAAGCCTGGAGCTAAAAGCGCCACGTGACCCCCTATTCCGTAAATACATTGCCAAGCCAATAGCGGGCCCGTTTCCTAGATTTAGTAAGATCACGTTAAGTGTAAAGGCCTACCGATGACGTCAGGTGATGCACTGGGGGACCTGGTAGATATCAGAGTGATTGCACCTTGTGAGCAATCCGGAACCAGCCGATGGAGAGGGTTCTGTAAACTTCCAAAGGAGCAGTGTTTTTTGAACCCAGCTACCTAAACAGACATTACCTTTCGCACTGCACAGATTCAGAGGTAAAACGCATTAAAAAGTTATGTCACCCAAGACTCAGTCACAAAGGTATGCATAACGACACCTCCTTCCCACGTGTTTGTCCACATCGTTCGAAGAGAGTAGTACAACCAAGATCAGTCAGGATCCTTACTTGAGACAATATAAAACTTCAGTGTGTTGGCAGCCTTGTCGGTTGTTTCAGGTTACGTTTAAAGCACATTATCACGATTGATGTGTTAATGTTTCATAATAGCATCTCGTTACCAACAGACCTGCTCAAAACCTTAACACTGCCTGAATCCCTTCACATGGCCAGGAAGTATAGGATTTTGGTGATTTCATGTTTATGTAGAACTGTCTCCCTAATCCCAAAAAAGGCACCCAGAGGAAACCATCACCCATCCAAAAAAAATCGGTTCAGGATCTTTCGACACAAGCGATATCGCTAGGTGGAATTCAGCTATTGTCTAGAGGAGCATTCTGGCAACCAGCTGCTCTGATCGGCAGTTTTCCATGATTTCTCCAATCAACACCAGGCGAATGCCGGAGCAGTACCTTAACAAACGGACCACAGACCGCGCGCGATATTTCCGTCTTCCTGACAAAATGAGTGCATCTTGTAATGAATTTGCCAGCAATGGCCAAGCAGTAGCTGTCACAGCGGTCCCTTCTTATAGTAATAACTCTCTGAAAGGAGGCGAAAAGGAGGCGAATTATTTAGTCGTGCACTTGACGTAAATCCGCTTTTGCGGTTTCATCCAATATGAGGCTTCCGCGGCCGGAGTCAGTATTTACTAGGCTGTCCGGGTGACGCCGCGTCCATGGCGAAGGTGCCGACGTTTCGGTCGCCGTTCTGCGTAATGCAGTACGCCCTGAGGAAGGTCGCAGAATGGCGACCGAAACGTCGGCACCTTCGCCATGGACGCGGCGTCACCCGGACAGCCTAGTAAATACTTTCATCCAATATGTCGCTACAGTGAAGTCACTATAGGGACGTTGAAGCTCCCGATTGGATGAAGCCGTGATCAGCTGCTCTCCGTCAAGTGCACGGTTAAACAAATCCTAGTATAATAGCCGGTGCGAGCGTCTCCCCACCTCGCGCGCGTCGCAGGCGCCGCCTCCGCTGAGCAATTGGCGCAGGGCGTCCGCGCGCCCGGCCCGCGCCGCCAGCACCAGCGCCGAGTCCCCTCCCGCGCCGCGCCAGCTGCACCGCCCACGCCCAGTCGCCCGCGCGCGCGGAGCGCACCAGCGGCGTGTCTCCGCGGGCGTCGGCGTCGTCGCGGACGGCGTCGGGTCGCGCCAGGCGCACCACCACGGCCGAGCGGTTGGCGCGCGCGGCCAGCACCAGCGCGGTGGCACCGGTCGCGTCGGCGGCGTCCGCGGGGGCCGCCGCCGGCAGCAGGCGCTCCACCGCCTCCAGGGAGCCACGGCACCAACACACGTGAGATTTTTGTTGGCTTTTATGCAGCCACCAGCCAGTTACCCTTTACGTCGCAATGGAATGTATATTCGACCATACCCTAGACACCAACCCACTTGCGGGCTTCTCTGATCTGACGCCAGCAGTCCCTCCGCGACGGCACATGCATGAGGGACAAGGGACAAATAAGCATGCCCAAGGCGGAATTCGAACCCGCGATCCTTTGGGCCGCAGCGCTGAGGCAATACACGCTCGTAGCCACCTCGGACACCCAGAAACGCACGTTTAGGAATGAATTGTTAATTTCTGGCATTTCATTCATTTAGGGTATTGATCCCATAAGTGTAGAGCATGTAATATTCCGCGAGTGGTGGACTTGGCGCCGCCCTGAGGGGCACCTACCCGGCGTGGATCGCATAGTGCAGCTGGGTGTGGAGGAGGAAGGCGGAGAAGGAGACGAAGACGGGAGAGAGAAAGAAAAGAAGGTGAAAAGACAAAGCAGATGGGGATGCAACCTGGACCGGGAGCGAATATAATTCCAAGGTCGTGCAGCGGGGTGCGGAGGAGGCGTCCGCGCGCGCCCGGCCGCGCCCCCGCCTGCAGCAGCGCCCCCACCACCTCCAGGTGGGCGTGGCGCGCGACCGCGTGCAGCGGGGTGTCGCCCTGGGCGTCGCGCGCCTCCACGCTCGCGCCGCTCGCCACCAGGCGGCGCACGCGCGCCGCGTCGCCGCTGCTCGCCGCCTCCTGCAGCTGGCCTTGGCTCTCCTGCAGACACGAATTAATTAATTAATTAATTAACACATGAATAAATACGTGAATCATTGAATGAGTGAATACGTGAATGATTGAATGATGAATTCACGGGGAATTAATGAATGAATTAATGAATACATGATGATGAATACATTATGAATGAATACGTGATGAATGAATACGTGATGGATGAATACATGATGTATGATGAATGAATACATGATGGATGAATACATGATGGATGAATACATGATGGGTGAGTGTTTGATGAATGAATGCATGATGAAAGAATGCATGATGTATAAATATATGAATGAAAGGATACATGAACGAATCAATACTGTGATATAACACACATGTATGGTGATAATATATCACGCTGCAACAGACAGAAACCAGATGTCTTTGCTGCTTATAAAATAATGCGGAATTTTAGAAGGAACTGAAACAGTCGCCTTTCTTTAAAAGAGGTACAATTCGAGGAGGGTGGTTTGAGGAAACGACAGAAATATACAAGACATGATGACAACAAAAAATATGTTCTCTTGGCGGCAGTTATCGCGGAAACACGTGTGCGCTTGCGTCTGGGATAGTCTAAGTAGTTGAATTCCAACGCGCGACCTATACCAAAAGAACGGGGGTACGTTGTGATACGCATCTATACCGGAGAGATGAAGAGAGGCGAAGCTGTATTCTTCTATGTGGACCCCACGTTTCTGTTTCCTTCGCTCCAGCCATGGAAAGGGTCACTTATCTGTTGGGATTCCAACAGAAACAATAACTAGGAAAAATTAGCTATTTTGGTGTTGTTGTTGCACATAAATGAATCCGCATATTGAAACCGGTGTGAAACACACCGAAGAAAGCAAGCTATAAAGAACGAAAACTCTGTTTCAATTAACTAAAAATTCGAATTTTTCGAGTTGTGCCACTATTGCAGTCCACGAGCAATATATTTATTTATTTTACATTGATCATTTAAACTACATTCTAAAAGTGAAACTGTCAGTATACTATAAAGTGATATTATAATAAAAGGCTATCTTTACAATAATAATTGTATTTGAATTATTAAGCATGTGTTCCATCCGAAGGCGGATTAAGAACTTCGTCACCTTTACGCAGGCGAAAACTTGCCTCCTATTTTTGCAAATAACGTGGAGGAAAAATTATATATAATAACTAGTATAATAATGTATGTATAAAAATTGGACACAAACGAAAATATTACTAAAGTTCAATATCATTTAATTAATAGTTTATGCATCTTAATTTTTTCTACGAATAATCAATTCATTTTTAAATTTTGACAATATAAAATACCGTTATTTTACCTTTAATTCTTGAAATTTCGAAAAAAATATATTTAACACAAGAAAATATGAACGAAATAAGACATCTTCTCGAAGATTATCAAAATTACATGTATTTAAATATGTACATTTCTGAAATTTATATTAGGATTATTAATTGTTTATAATATGAATAATTATTTATAAATAATTTATTAAATTTCCCGCTAACCGATAAAACTATTTTTCCCCGCTACCTCCCTCCCCCCAAATCTGAAGGAAATCCCGCCCATTTGGCCACACTGACTACGACAGAGAATTATACGTTCTACGAATTCCGATCAAGGTAATTCCGGAATCAAGGGAACATGAAGACTGCTTTTCGGTAATTGTAATTAAATTTTTATTGAATGAGTTTTGAAAGTGTAAACATTTTGACATATTAATGTATAATATGCTAATTATAAATTAACTCATTTTCATTTATCAGAGTTCATTTTGAATAATGTTTTATCAGTCTGTTAATAAATTAATTAGCGAGTATTTAATCATTTTGTTCAAAAATTCGTAGAATACAAACTTTAAAAAAGAAAAATCACCCGTGATGAAGAAGAGGCTCATTAGACACATTTTAGACAATTTAGACATTTTATACAATTTTTGCCGACCCTAAAATGCCGCCGTAGGCACGTGCCTCCTGTGCCTATGTGTAAATCCACCCCTGGTTCCACCTGTTCTCCAACACAATTGAGTCTTACTCTACTACTAGTCGTACTTTTTACTTTCCCGTATACATACGTATATACGGAGTAATATACTTAGTATGTGGAAAGTTATGTAATTCTGCACGAAAAAACGGCGGGTTTTCGGCAAAAAAATTCATTGCCAGGTCCTGATAACGAAAAAGTGGGTAAATTTAGTATCTAAATTAAAAAAGAAATCGTCTAACACGTGGTGTAGCCAGAATTTCTGGTTTGTGGGTCCTTGATACCGAAAAACCAATTGGCGGCAAAACGTCCGTCCGTCTGTGAACTCCACTAGCGCCTGAACCCTGCGTAGGATTTTTTCCAAATTGAAGAAACTCCTGTCGATCTGGCTCGAGTCGAATCTTTGATATTTTGAAAAACATTCTTTAAAATTTGGGGGTACTTTACATGAAGACCTTGGGACATTTTCAAAGTTTTCTTCGGCTTCAACACATAAACGACCCAAAAATGTAATTTATTTTACTTGTCTCTCAGATCGTTAATATTTACACTTGCGACAATTTGTTCTCATTAATGTAGTTACGAGTACATGTGCATTACATAATAACATAAAGTTTCTCGAAAACTCCAGTTTTCTTTGAAAATGACCTCAAATTTCCGCATTTTCAGATACACTTAATCGCCATTTTCTCTTCAGATGCACTCAATCACCAATTTTTTTTTTCAAACTTTTCCAGTGGATAATGCTAATTGCACTGTTTAATATGACATAGAATTAATTTTGTTGTGTTATGTTTGTTGTTTTCAAAAATTACCCAAATGTATATTTTTGTAAATATTTCTCACGTCTTTGATATGCACATTTCCGGCGATTTGTAAACACTATTGCATTTATGACTGGATGTGCTTGAAATGGTTTCATATGTAGTTTTTTGAAAACTGTGTTCTGTGAAATGAGGTACAAATTTCGCATTTACAGTAACGCTTATACACCATTTTCTTAAAAAAGGCCCCAAAATTTTCAATAAAAAATGCCATTTTTACTCTTTTATAATATTCTTAATATAACAATTCGGTTCTATTATTAGAAAACCATAAAATTGAGAATTTGTTTAAAAAAATGTACTTTGGGTGTCGATAGATGGCAGCTGGGAAGACGATGGGCAAGTCAAAATAGGTAGCCCATAACGAGACCAAAGGGAGTAGAAAACTAATATGAGAAAGTCTGTACCATTTGTACCACAACGCTTCAAACATGTGCGTGAACCGTAATTTTAGAAGAAGGTTTACTGTCAGTGTAATTTAAATTTTGGGTAACTTGGTTGAAATTCAAATTACCCAAGGAAAAGAAATTTATGCAACTCCAACAGTCATTTTTACACTGTTCTTGCTCCGTAATTATGTTTCTCCACAATGATGCCACCTAAGAGACATCTGGCTCACTATTACAAACATACCTAACAGGACACTAGCGTCACACTTGGATTTTTTTATTATACTTTTACGGTATTCAGTTGAATCATCCTCGTACAATGAAAACTTTGTTTTAAGGTGTCATTGTAAATTCATGAAATATTCACTAACAAAAAAACACGAATAGGAAAAATGTGTAAAATAAACTTTACGCAAAGGTCCAATACAAAGTAAAAATTGGAATATGGCACAAAATGACTAAAAATGACCAAATAACTACACATTTACATCACCTATATATCATGATAAACATTAATTTACAAGTTAGCTACATTCTCAATGCGCCAATGAAAAGAAGACATGTCATAAGAATCCGAGCCCTAGTCATAATAAAGTGGTTAAAGTGAAATTGCGATTATGTTTCATTGTACTGATTCCGATATATCCTCAAATAAATACAAGAGAAGTGCATATTTCAGTTACATCCCTTCGAAAGCGTTAGCTACTTAACTAACCTGGTTCAGATTCTCGTCTGCATATTTTCTCACATCCTGACAAGGCCGACGAGATAAGAATTGCTGGCTACATGACTCTCCGTAGTGGGCCACCAGAGGTCTCTGAGGGTCACCTACTCCGCCAGCATCTGTTGACACAGACAGGCACTCCACTTGCGTGGCGCGAGCGGGCACTGTGGCACGTGACTCCCCAAGGTAACTTTCCACTGCTCCTCTTATGTCGATGTCGCACGCCCTGCTACGAAATATAGCATTCGGTATCAGGAAAGGTATTTTAGTAGTACATCAGAATAACTACCCCCTTTCTGGTACACATTACACTTATCTTCTTCCATTTTCCCAGAATGTAATTGGTCGGTCAAAAACCAGGACGGCGTAAGTGACATTTCATAAATTCTGAGAAAAACGTGTTTATTTTAGGCTATATTTCAGTGGCAATGTATTTTTATGGTTTCAATGAACAATTGAAATGTAGTTTTAATGATGAAACAGAGCACCACGACTTTGCAGTGATACTGACTTAAATAAACAGATTTCTCAGAATTTATGAAATGTTATTTATACAGTTTTGGTTTTCAACCATTTAAATGTAGTGAGTCATTTTTTGTGGATGAAAAAGCAGACCACTGACTTCTACTCAATAAGATAGACATACGTTTCATGTTTATGTCATTTTGCTGTTGAAGCTTTACAAATATTTAATATTGTTGCACGATTAATTGTGTTTATTTTTTTTCGTCTATTAACGCACACAATAATTCAAATGCCATTGAAGTAAACTTAAAATTCTTTGCTTTTCATGCATTAATATTCGTGAATATAACAATTTAATTCTGTACTTTATATTGCTTAGTTTTGTGACGTATTTTTAAAATAATTTTAATTCTCATTAATAATTAGCATGTGCAGTAAACTAAAATTTAGTAGTCAAAATATAAAAGAGTGTATTAGAATTTGTTAAGTCTTTAATTTTTTCGACAGAATAGAAATTATTTCAAAAATTACTAAATTGTGCACCAATGTTATTTATATTCAAGAACAAGATATTCGCTCAACAAAAAGAGACATTTTATTTAAAATGTTATTTTATTGGATGTCTCTTATATTTCTAATATAAAAACTAAGAAGAATTAATGTAACTAAATTGAAACCAACGAGATTACGCATGCGTAAATAGTTTAAATTTGAAAAACTGAGAGCTAACATTTTAGAAAATGTAAACTGACCAGTTGTTAAACAATTAATTAACTACGAAATTAAATCTGATTAAGATTAAAGACACTATGGTTAATTTTCATATTAAGAAACACCTTTAATTACAACTAGCTGTACACATTCGATCTCTTAGTAGTATTGAATTTCCGAAAAAAATACAAAAATATTGGACTTAGTTAACTATAATAGTGAATTATTTATTTCTAAAAATCTACTAATAAGGACTCTCATACTTTTTTCAACGAAAGAAATAGCAGACTTTTTATTCATTAAAATTATGTAATTTTTGCCCAGTTGCTAATATTTAACGATTGAAAAAGACAAATTGAAAGTATGTATTTAATGAGATTTGCCGCAACACATAGATCGTTAGTACACAATTTTGCAGTAACTCGTCAGTACATTACCAGTTCAATTGAAGATTATTTTGTAAAACTGCTTCTGATGAAATAAGCCCGACGCACAAGAAGAAGAGAAACATATTCCAAGAAGACACCATTATTTAACCCTGTACAATAGAAAATGTATTATTACAATCATAAATCTTAAATCCCATTCATTGCAACTGTCTAGCAATCCTGGATTTACACAGTGCTGTGACAGTCTTCTAGGTGCTTCGGTGGCTCAGTCGTTATTCACAGAAATGATTATCTCCTCTTAACTTTAACAACGCAGCTCTAATCTCAAGTTGCAAACACGATTGCAGTACAAGAGGACGAACGGGGCTTCTTATATCTCACAATTAGACCGTTCTCCAACCGAGCGCTTACTGAAACATATTTTTCCTCATGATAATTCCCTGGTTCGAGGTGGCGAAATATCCTTCAAGGAAAATCCTCATGTGTTTATGATTCGCAATTGATAGCCCTCAATCAAGAGGTCGCCACTCGTACGTAACGTCTATATTCTTCACTATGAAACTCAGAATAGATCAAGGGGGAATACGACGCAAGTTGCCGTCGGCAATTTTGTGTTTGGCGACTCCTGGAAGTGCAACAATGATTTTTTCCCTCCTGAAAGTTGATCGTTCCAATTTCGATTGTGTCGCGGGAAACGGCAGTCATCGCAAGCGAATCGGTGGGCGCCACTGTTTGTCAATGTAGACCGAAAGTATTAGCGCGAGAACTTAGCGACCCCCAGAGACGCCCGCGAGGTGAAAAGAAATTCTGAGAATTGACAGAGAGCCTGCAATCATCAGGCGAGTAAAGGATTTTGGTGATAAAAGATTAGGGGAAAAGGAATTGAAAACCACAACACACAATATTTTCAAACAAAACTGTTCTTGAAATAATCCAGCTGAAGGTTCAAATTCTCCCACGCGACCACTCTCGGGTTAATGATGTTTTACTTCGAAGTGGCGGATAAATATAATTCTTTTAGAAAATGTTTACTACATACACGAGAAAATAAAAGTAATGTCACGTCTATATTGCGCTGAAAATCCATGACGCTATACATATAGGGACTTCTAGAATTTTATTTAAAATCATTACTAGAAAAGCCCTCAAATTTTTAGATGGAACCATTCATTTTTACGTATATTTTAATTTTAAATTGCTACATGCGCTGGGGAGCAATGCAGCGATGTATATTTCAGAAGTTCATTCTTGAACGACAACAATATAAGAAAATGAAATGGGAAATTCTGTTGAATTCTTCCCTTTGCTGAACATTGGCATTCAACCGTTATGATGTATATATATATATATATATATATATATATATATATATATATATATATATATATATATATATAACCTTCTTCTCTCTCTTTGTCTTAATTTGTTTTATTTCTTATATAATTTAACGTCAACAACAGAAAAACTGAGTGTGACGTATCAAGGAGAGAAATGTATTTTGTCAACTTTTTCGTAAATCCTGGAATGCAGTAGCATTAGTAGAGACAATTTGAGAAAGTTTTCTTAGGTATGAGAACGTATAGAGAATTTGGCATTAAATGTTTAGGCAAGGAGTAACGTGTAATTCGTGTTAAAACGAGCATATTTGGAGAATATTACAATACTATTACGTTTAATAGTTACCATTATATATTTTTCGATCTATTTCCATTTGTTTGCCAGTATCGTATAAGCAGTATCGTATTATTTATTAGCTTTTAATTATTTTACTTTCTCGCACACTGCTTGTACAGAATAAGAATAAAAACTCTTAGGTTATGTTCATGAATACACTGCACACCTTATACAACAAAATCAATGCCAGAAAGGTATTTTCGTTTAAAGGTTTGAATAAAAAATCTATTGCTTGAAACTATTTAATTTGCGCACCAAATATTCTACGATTTCAAATAAGTTTTCCAAAAAAAAAATGACAGATGTGTTGATTTGGGGAGAAATTGTGGTGTACTACATAACCATTACTAAAGGTGAGAAAGTACATGTGTTTTAGCACCACTATTTTGTATTCTCAAGAAAACGAAACTTAAAATTGCTGAAAAATGGACTTATCAAAGATGCTCGTACGAAACAGCATTCGGGGATTTTGACTGCTTCACCCTTCAAAAAGCTCTACGAAGAAAAGGAACAACAAAATAAAGAGAAGGCAGAAGGCAAAGGTGCTCCGAAGAAAAGATGTCGTTAGTGTAGATAAAGGTTTGCTAAGGCTCCCATTACCCAGGTGATGAGAGCCAATCGAGTCAGTTTGGTTTTTCTTTCTTTTTTATCATAAAGGAAGTGTCCATTCGCTTTTTGTTTTATATAGTTTATGAATCAAACGTAACAGAATCTAGATTAAAAACTCGTTTCTACGGCATTTTTATTTCACTTTTTATTTTGTTAGTTGGTTCCTATTCTCCAGTTCTACCCTACACCGTTTGCTGTTAATTCATCCCAAAGAAATGTTATAATTGTGTACATTCGAGATTAGGTGGCAATTTGAATTATTTTGGGAAACTATATTTAAACAGGAGGCCATGTGCGTTACCTTCACCTCCTTTCGAATTGTCTCGTCGTAAACACAATCCAACAAACGTTAAAAAGAACAGTAAATAATAATTGATTACTTCTCAGCTGTAAAGGTGCCTGTGATAACACCTGTAGTATGATGAAGCTGTATCATAATAAATATCATTAGTCAACGAGCTGCAGCTAAAGCAATCTAATACTGAAAAAGAAATATTACCTGTTTCAAAGAATAATTAATCTCGCAAACAGGGTTCGAACGCTCTCGGAACACCGGGTTCTGGAGAGGTCGCCGTCTGGAATGACCTCCGGCCGCGACGACCGGGCGCCAGTTGCGCAGTCTGTGGGCGGCGGCGCTCGTCTCGTCGAAGCGACTCCGACCTCGACGAACGATGAATTGTTTGCGTTGTACAAAGAAAAAGCACTTACAAGTTCTTACAATAGTTTTACAACATTGAAATATAAAACACCTGAGCTATATTCACTCGATTTATCTTTTTAATTTAAGTTGTTTCTATAGGATGAAGGGTAGATGGGTGTATTACTCTTTAAGCATAAAAATACTCGTATATTAAAACAGGACCACTACAAAGTATGATATATATTTGTATCTTACACGTTTTTTATATCTATCTTCAAACTTATTTTCCATCAAAAAAAAATCCAAATTCACTCTCCAACCGACTTTTTGTCATCCTCTCGTTGCTTTAAGGATATGCCATTCTCTCTTCCAAATTCCCTCTAGTTTAGATCTTCCTTTGTACATAATTTCATAAACGTCTCTCGTCTCACGTTCTTTCGTTGCCTCTATGTAGCTCCAGTCAATCCTACTCCCCAAAGGCGTGGCGCCCCAGGGCTCAATTCGACATCTTCGACAGAACCCAGGGTTGCCGCGTGGGTTGCGAGCTCTTTCCCCGCCTCTACTATGAAATTTCCCCAAATAACCTCTTCAATCAAACAAAATTCCCCAACTTTGAAACGAAAAATACTCTCCAAATTACGAACAACGACAGGAGCTGTTCCTGACGATTCCATTGGCTGTGTCCTTACATTCAAATAATTCAAATCAACCTATCATAGTCCTTTAAGCTGCTCGAAACCCTATACTATATTCGATTTTCTCATGTTTTTCTTTTTCTAAGTCTCTAGTTTAATTTTCTCATTTGATACTTAAAAATGAGAGATAATAACGTCTGTTGTTTCTTTTTTATTCGTAATAATTGAGGTAATGGTATTTCTATCTCGACTCCGAATGAAAATAATTTTTCCAAACATTTTTCTGTCCATGTATGTTTCCCATTTTTTCCTGAAATTAAAAAAGATCCCCATTTTGGGAACAAATTTGCGCGATCTAGCAATCCAGCTTGAATCCCACAGTATGTATGAGTACAAGGTATTTTCTTCTATAAATTATTCTTGGAAACTATGTTTTATAACAGCTTGCACTTTTTGAAATCATTTCTACGTTTTACAGTTTTTGAAAATTCAGAGTTCATTGAAAATTAGGCCAGCATCTATTTAAGCGTCCGAGGAAAAAACATTGGAACAGTTTTTGAGAATTATGTTTTATAAATTGAGTTAACTTCAAGCAGAAAACACATGAAAATTACTCGTTTTTCCAAAAAATTCTGCATGACATTTTTTAAAGTTCTAATTTTTTAAAACAGTTTTTATTTAAGAACAAATCTCTACCATCAATGTTGTACTATTGTGCTTTATTTTTTGCAATTTTTCAACATACAGAGTTTCCTAAAAAGAGGACTAGCACCTTTTTTACCGTCTTTTGCTACATATGAGGAAAATATTTGGAGCCATTTTTGTTTAAAAATTGCCTGTAGATTGCATCTTTGCAGAGTTTTGAAAATCAGTACGTAACCTTATTTTTAGATATTTCTTTGAGCAACAGATTTCAACCAGAAAAAATCAACAAGGAATATTGCAGTTGTAAGAGAATAACGAAACTTTCTGAGCTTTTGCAATTTTCGAAAATGTAGAGATTTCCACGAAAATGTGTACGCCATTTTTAAAAGCATTATATATGCTAACCAGAGGACAATGTTAAATAAAAATGGAGCCATTTTTGAAAATATTGTGAAAGTATTGTTAGTGCTGCATGTAAAATATCTCCAAAAATTAAAATATTCGTTTCAAATGCAGAGGACCGTCACTTCCTTCAAATAGATAAAGGAATACCAATTTTGAAAATAATCTTGTGAACGGTTTAGACGCTAGCGATGGCCTCGGACGGACGGACAGACGGCCATTTCGATGTCAATAGATTTTTCGGTATCAAAGACCCAGAAAACGTGAATTCTGACTACACGTGTGAAAGAAAATAATTTATGGATTAATATTAATCAAATTGTTTGCAATCCGAGTCCGACAGTACGACTGTTTCAGTCGAAAACTCGCCTATTTCTGCTGCCTTACAATACTTTCTCGTTCCCACGTAAGTTCCCAAAATAAGATCAGAAAATAAAAAGTATACATTAAAAGACTTATTTAAATTTTCATTTCATTACAAAATTAGTTTTAATTACTGTCAGTATGATGTATCAAGTCGTAATGATTCATGTGAATACCGAAAAGAGAATATAGGAACTCACGGTTTCACCAATGTACTCATAGGTGCATTGAATCATGTCAAACACGTATATTTCTATAATTACTCGTAAATAGCCTACAGCGAATGGGAAAAGATTTTTTTCAACAATTTTTTCTTGCCTAAAGGCATCGCATAATTACTGAACGTCTCTGGGTAAGTCACCCAAAACTCGTTTCAGTTGAATAAAAAAAAAACACACGACTTTTAGAGAAATATCTTAAAATATCCAGAATAGATCTGGACAATAATCAGGTCTCAATCAATATGTGTCGAATGATTGGTGGACAGGGAGTTTGCCGTTTACGGTAAGTCAAGGTCGGACGGATAGATACTTGCTACTCCATAACAACATAATTATTTCATATCATTTTATAACAATTATTATTAACGAAACTCCTACATAGCATTTTATTGATTACTCAACAAATAATCCATAATTTATTAAGCGTATGATACTTGTGTATTATCCGCGCACGTTTTTTTAAGTCCCGGAATATCTAATCCCACCCCTTTGTCAACATTGGTTGAATGAAGAATGAATGAGAAAACGAGCGTTGTAGACAAAATCTAATAACTAGAAATGTTCGCTCCCGAACAATTAAACTATTTTGCATCGTAAAACGAACTTCAAATAAGATATTAAAATATTTTTTCACAGTAGCAAAACTTCCCACTTCTCTTGCAACTAGCGACAGGAGGGCTCAGAAAAACGTGCACATATTTTATCAACCGCCAGCGCAAATTTCAAACTTGTTTATCTAAAAACTCCAAGTTTCGAGTTGAGCTAATGTTGAAGACCCTGAAAATATTTATATCTTCCACCCCGTTTCCAGGAAATTACAAAATCTTCCACAGGGGTAGATATCAACGTGGAGGTTGCGGATTGCTGCAAATCAAACAACAGGAAGCTCATTACTCCATAGCCCTGCGAAAAGTGTTATCGCATCTGTAGGTTATAAGGCTAACCGTGAGCCGAGTTCGGTTCAGTTGGGCGTTCGCCACCAGGGTCGCTGCAGCCGACCGGACCGCAGGTTATTGTGGCACCATGAGTGGCTGTAGCATCATGTGTTCCCGGGTGCTTACGGTGGTGCTCGTCGCCACTGCCTTCGCTCACGTCGCAGGTAAGATACGAGCTTTCGCAGTTCGCAGTCGTGCTACACATACTACGAAATATGAACTTTCTGCTTAATTCAGGCATTAAAAATAAAATAAAACTATGTTAATTTGCCATCGTTTTGGAATGTATTATTTCACCTTCAAGTATACGAATAGGGAGCATTTTAATGTTAAATCTACAACTAGAAATAGACAACGATATGAAACACACTAAATTAAAAGTTAGCTAAAATTGCGTTAAAATGTGTTCCAGCATTCTCTTAAGAAAGTCGTTCAACAATTTGGATGGACAATCTGTAGCTTTAAAAAGTGGAGAAATTATAACGTATGTAGGTATATTTTAGATCTTCGCTAAAATGTTACCATGGAAGTTCAGAGCATCATTTAACAACACAGGTCTACAAAAATATTGTCACCTTTTTTTAGATCCAATAACTTATTTTATATATTTAAAGTGTAAGGATTATTGAAATGACTTCCATTTTTCCGTATCATATCAGGTTTTTTTTAAATGTTCATTTAAAAATCTTTATAATATCTTTAACTTGAAAATCTGAAAATATTGTTTGATAAACACAAAATATAGAACAGAAATACAGTTTCCTTTATATTATTTTTTATATCAGAGTTAATAAAACAAAAATTAAACACTTTAACTTAAGGCCATTACTTTAGTGTTTTTGTTACATCCTAAAACTTAATTTTTTCAGCATATCATTTAAATAATACTCATTGTTTCAATCTTCATAATATCCCACGAATATCTGAACTACTTCTTTGAAATCAATCCAAGATTCCCTTTCCGGAAGTGTCATACATGCTTCAAAATTCTCGTCTTTAGCCAGTTCTCTGATCTGCCGCCCTACAAAGATTCTACTTGGACTTTTCGTTCTGAGAGGGTGGGAAATTTGTTGGTTAGGTACTTAAAACTGCCATTCTTATCCAGTACCTGAGTAAATTGCTATATTAATCCCAATTTAATGTGTAAGGGAGGTAACAGTGTTTTTTAGGATCTACTAATCTGTTTTTATAGTGTTCTTAGAGCCTGAAAAGTGTTTCTTCTAGGCCATTCCCATCTTGTCCAATGCTTTTTTCTATCTCGGCTGTCCCATTGACAAATGTAACATTGGTACTTGGTGCAACTCTGTTGTACTCCTAACAACATACACGAACCTTTAAATCACCACAGATCACCCATTTATTTCCCTCATAATTTGCCTTTTGGAGTAGCAATTTAAGATTGTCATGTCTCCTTAAAATGCACGGAATGTGCAACTGCTACAGATGCTAAAGTGTTAGCAATGTGTAGCAGTGATTTAAGAATAATATCATTTTAAAAGTAAATTGCCAAATAGTATTTATTTGTTTACATTACATACTTCATTTTAAAATCCTTACAACCTTAGCAGGTATGTAGATATTTCGTCAAGAACCTTTGTGCTCCCAATGCGATTTCATTTTATCTTCCATGTTCGACAAATAACATTTAGAATTACATAACTTTACGCAATGACAAGAATGACGTACACCCACAATGAAAATTAATCTATGTAAAAACAGCCATGAACCAGGAAAAGGGGAAGTACCCATTGTGAATTGTCAAGGTCATATTTCGATTCATACAAACATCGCGCACCTCGGACATCCTGCGCTGCTCAGCTGAGCGCAATTTGGGATTTCCATCTTTTCTGGTGCCGATCATAAACTGTACACGCTTCCCTTTCATCTGAAGTGTAAATAGCTTATGCTGTAAGTATCAGCCGTACATCCGTGTACGTCCTCTATTAAAGTAAGCGAACGCGCAAGTATATTTTACTAAAATATACTTAACTCGCCGGCTGGCACAGGGGTTGCCGAATTCAAACAGTAGAAACCTGATTTGGACAACTACAGATACCTAAGCCGTGTGCAATAATATTCAACTTCATAGGGTGTAAGTAAAACAGTCCGATCATTATATGATACACGTATGTTTGTAAATAAGTTTGTAGTCGCAGAGTTTGTCAAGTTTTGGCCAAATTGATTTTAGTTCTATATCTCTAAAGTAACTATCTGTATTTTTTATATGTCCAACGATCGAAGTAAAAGACTGCTTTCTCAAAGAAAAAAATCGGAAATAAACTTCTCATTCTTTTTCTTGTAAACTTATTAACTAACATAAGACTTCTTTAAAATTAAACCATGGGATAAATATCCTTAATTTACACGTAAAATAAAAATAAAAAAAAAATATTTTTACATCTACAGGTAAAATATATTTTGCCAATGACAATACTAGATTTTGATGCAAGCCATATTGGTTTTGCAGTGCCGTATCTGTGCTTTGTGGTATTTTTCCATTTTCTAAGAAGTTGTCTGAAGCTGTTTTTTGGGCGAGGCTATCCGAGGCAATATAAAATAAATAAATTCCTGGTACCGTTTTTGTTTCAAACACAGAAAAATTAAAGTTTCAAATCTATTTTTTTATTTTTTGAAAAACCTCAATGCAAAATTTTTGACGAGGTAACAACTCATTCTGGTATTACGTCGCAGTAGATTGAAGTGGAGGGTGGCTGCGCAGAAAGCCTCACTAGAAGGAATAAATTGTAACTAATCCTTAGGATTTCCTAAAATTAATGCAAAGAAGTTAAGAGAATAGGAATAAAAATAATAGAACGACAATAGTCATTGTAATTCAAGATCAATCCAATAGCTAGGAACAATCCTGCCATCACTTTTCTAAGCAAAAATCAGATCGTGTTGTTTAGAATAAAAGAAATATCTTCGTGCCCTTCACATTACAAAAGTGGATTTGGACATTATATATACTGAAAAAGTTATTCAAGAAAATTGTCCTTGTTGATTAATTTCAAAACGGTCCAAGATATTAAGATTAAATTTTAATCAAACGAGTCAGAGTTAGCTTTTTTAGTTACATTTGTTTTATTTTAAAAATATATGACCAACTTCAATTTTTTTATACTGGAGTACTATACTTTTCTACACGATTAGATAGGTCTTAAGAAGACAATTTCAGAAATACAGCATACGTTAGTATTTGACGAAACTATAATTATTAAAGAGTCTTAAAATCCAGTGTTAAAGCAGTTTAAAGAGGCACGATTTCTAAACTCTTCCACAGCCTCAATCGTTTGTCGGTTCCAAACGCAGCACATTAAGAGGTCTAGTTCATTTTGTGGCCTCTAAACGACAATATACCCCGCGTTAAATAAGCATGAAGTAGGCAGTATAGAATCGCGAAAGATAAGTTGGTCGCGTGCAGAGAGTGAATGACGTAGAGATAGCAGAGCAGAGCAGAGCAGAGCAGAGCCTCTCGGCGCTCCATTTCTGCGGAGAGTTGAAGCAAAACGTTGGAAGTTGCGATCAGTTTGCATTATCAATTGCCTAATTTTAAGTAAAAGTCATTTAATTTTATTAGTGGTATAATTGGTTAATTTAGGAAACTTCGA
Organism: Gryllus longicercus; assembly: GCA_038098605.1. Lineage (NCBI taxonomy): Eukaryota > Metazoa > Arthropoda > Insecta > Orthoptera > Gryllidae > Gryllus > Gryllus longicercus. The sequence goes on from JAZDUA010000475.1 coordinate 642,047, forward strand.
AGTTACAGTCAAAAAATTCAGTGTCGATTATTCCTGTTATTGAAGTAGTTGCCATTCAATTGAATACACCCTTGCCCAGGAATAGAGCGATTTTCGCAGCAAAATAGAGGCAAAAATTTGTGTCTTTTTGATGCCCCTCAGAGGTCTATCAAACCGTTCGAAGTTGAGACAAAGGCTCACATTACAATATCTCGCCAAGCAATTTCAAAGTAGTTGTGCAATAGAAAAGCTAGTTTGTTTCTTGAAGTCGTAGGCTTCCGCGGTCGCATACCAGCATTCCGCATACCAGCCCTGAGGAAGACCACGACAGGATGGTCAAAACGTCGGCAACACAGCTTTCGACGCGGCGTCACCCGGACAGCCCATATCACCTAGTTTGTTTCTTGTTTTCTTTAGTGACGTCTAGTTTTTTGGTATCGGCCGACCCCCTCCTAGCTGCCATCTACAGGCGCCTAAAACACATTTTGTCACATATTCTCAATATTTCGATACCCTAATGGTAACATCAAATATTATTTTAAGAATATTAGAGAAGAGGAAATTTTGGCCATGAACGCAAATTTTCATTAAAAAATTTGAAGCAGTTTTATTGAAAAGTTTGGAGCTCTTCAATATATATATTTGAAAATTTATAGTATGATCTCGTCGCATCTGATTAGCTGTGTTTGGTTCACTTAAATGTGCTTAGAGAGACAGTGGATTTGCCTCCGATCTACAGGAGGAGGAAGCGGTGCACACTTGTTTGCTGCTCAACACAAAATCCTTTTTCTACTCTCATTGTATAATTCTCTCATTTGATGGCTGCAACCAGTTGCATAATGATACCCATTACGATAAAGTTTTCATTATGTTACAGGTTCTTGACAAGTCACAGAGATGTTTACAAACCAAATATCGACACTTAATTAATCATTGAGAATCTATCTAGTAAATGTTTAGATCGATTATGTTCATTAAAATTGAATTTTAGTATTATATTACACTTGTCAGTTTTAGTTTCTTTTATTAGTAGTATTTTATCAAGGAATGTTATTTAAAATAAACTGCACATTAATACTCTTGTGTAGTAATATCTATCATTACATCATCGTTTCATAATTTACTATTTTGTGATACTATAAGAAAACTTGTGCCGTAATGAAGTGCATTGAAAAGAGTAACAATGTTGAAAATGGTGTCATTGAAAATTTGGTAAATTTTTTGTAAAACATTAAACATTGAGGACATATACTTGTTGACCTAACGTTGCACGAATACATACAAAACATTAAAAAGCACAAACGCAATGTTTAGTGTGGAGTGCACTTCCCCAAGACTTACATTGCCACATCAGACAATTATATCTTTTTTTTCAAAATGGAAGATATTTTAATCCACTTCATGAACGATGATTTTAAAATGAACAAAACGGTGATCCATTTCCTTGTTACTATGGAAGGTGGTACTATGAAGGTGGAGGATGGTTTTTGGAACAAAAGTGAACTCAGTGTATTGAATGATAGTATTAAACGAGTGCTTCACGAGTGGGAGGTTTTTCCAAAGGGAAATTCGATGCGATTGCCGAGGTCACTATACTGCTGTGCACCTGCACCGACTTCCAAACTTCGAGTAACGAATATTTCATACTTCTTCGTGCTGTTATTCATCAATTTCCACCATATGTGGTGTTGTTGAAGTTTTCTTCTTAATATCTATCCATTCGTATGAAAAATGTGTTAGTGTTGCATGTAAAATAACAAAACAAATTAGTTCAATATCTTTAAAACAAATAAATGTTCTGACCGGCAGTGATCCCTGGTTTCGCCGATTAACGCAAGGTGTATGTCGGAGTAGTACCCGTACAAACTGACCACGGAAGGCGTGCGATCTCTCGCTACTTTTCCTTGGCCTGTCCTGACCACTTACACGTACTATACACTCACACGTACTAGGTGTATAATACCCCACATATCGGAAGACCGATCAGGAGCTTAGAGCTTGTTCCGGCTGGGACGGAGCCTCGCTGGTGGGAGATACCTGGTTGGGGAAAATATCTGCATGTCGACGTGTAGGGCGGTGCCGGATCTCGGTATCCAGCGGAAGAAGATCAAAGCTACCTCGCAAGACAAAATCATGTACTACACTTAACGGGTTACACGTGACCTTAGCCGTTGACTCGGAATCACCAATTGAATTGAATCAATTTTGTTGCTGTTCCCTCCTCCAGAAGGCATGGAGTGCTCGTGCCCGCCGGGCTTCGACCTGCTGGAGGCGGGCGACGAGGTGCTCTGCGCGCCCGTGTGCCCGTCCTCGCTGCCCGTAGGGGCAGAGCCCGCGTGCGCCGCCCCCACGTGCCGGCGCGGCGCCTGCCTCTGCCCCGGCGGGCTGCGGCCCTACTCGGGCTCCAACCCGCTGTGCCGCCGCCCCTGCGACGGGCCCTGCCCCGAGCCCATCTGCCCCGACAAGTGCTCCTGCCGGCCGGGCTTCGTGCGCGACTCCTACAACGCCACGAGGTGAGCCCACGAGGTTTAGAGCGCTGCCAGCTGAGCGAACAATGTCTACCTCGGCACGCGGTGAGCTTACAATGTTTAGAATAATACTAGGTGGGCTTTCAATATCTAAAGCGCCACCACGTGAGCTTACATTGTCAAAATCGTCACCACGTGAGCTTATAAAGTCTAAAACGCCACGAGGTGAGCCCACGAGGTTGAGAGCGCTGCCAGCTGAGCGAACGTCTACCTCGGCACGCGGTGAGCTTACAACGTATAGAGTAATACCAGGTGGGCTTACAATATCTAAAGCACCACCACGTGAGCTTACATTGTCGAAATCGTCACCACGTGAGCTTATAAAGTCTAACACGCCACTAGGTGAGCTTACGATGTTTATAATGTCTAAAATATCACCACGAGAGCCTACAATGTCTAACACTACTCGCAATTGGGTGAGCCTCGGATACTAAAGACGTCTTACGACGCTAAATTGCTGCAGTCTGGTGAGAGCAATTACATGGTGACATGGTGACTTTTTTAAATGTATTTATTTAATTAATAAATACGTTCACAACATATGTATTACATATTAAATTGAATTGTTGTCTTATTTTACGTGGCGAGACTCGGGCCATCATGCCCGCTCTTTCGTCTGACAACGAAAATTTCTTTACGCTCCTTTCACCAACAAGCGGAGAAAGGAGGTATTTCTTGGGCGAGAAGCACGCGATTTTGAATATACGGTATTGAAATATTTCACAACAATATCAATCAGTATTGGGAGACATGTACGCCTATGGTTCCACTTTTGAATTCTATATTACGTGTTATGTTTCGTTATGTCACGGGCACTAAAGTCCGAATTGAATTGAATGGGAACGAGTACCGCAAGCCGCCCTCCTGCAGGTGCCGGCCCGCGTGTCCTCCGGGGGGCTGCCCGCAGGCCGTGTGCAGCAACTCCTTGCAGGCGTTCGGCTGCGCGTGCCCATCAGTATTGGGTGACATGTACGCCTATGGTTCCACTTTTGAATTCTATATTATGTTTTATGTTTCGTTATGTCACGGCCACTAACGTCCGAATTGAATTGAATGGGAACGAGTACCGCAAGCCGCCCTCCTGCAGGTGCCGGCCCGCGTGTCCTCCGGGGGGCTGCCCGCAGGCCGTGTGCAGCAACTCCTTGCAGGCGTTCGGCTGCGCGTGCCCATCAGTATTGGGTGACATGTACGCCTATGGTTCCACTTTTGAATTCTATATTACGTGTTATGTTTCGTTATGTCACGGGCACTAAAGTCCGAATTGAATTGAATGGGAACGAGTACCGCAAGCCGCCCTCCTGCAGGTGCCGGCCCGCGTGTCCTCCGGGGGGCTGCCCGCAGGCCGTGTGCAGCAACTCCTTGCAGGCGTTCGGCTGCGCGTGCCCATCAGTATTGGGTGACATGTACGCCTATGGTTCCACTTTTGAATTCTATATTATGTTTTATGTTTCGTTATGTCACGGCCACTAACGTCCGAATTGAATTGAATGGGAACGAGTACCGCAAGCCGCCCTCCTGCAGGTGCCGGCCCGCGTGTCCTCCGGGGGGCTGCCCGCAGGCCGTGTGCAGCAACGCCTTGCAGGCGTTCGGCTGCGCGTGCCCCGAGGGCTTCCAGCTGCCCGTCAACGGCAGCGGCACTCAGTGCGAGCCCGCGTGCCCGCTGGGCGAGTGCCCGCCCGCCGCCTGCCCGTGGAGCGCCCCGCGCTGCCGCGTCGCCTGCCCGCCCTTCAGCTGCCCTGAGGTAGGCGCCCACGTCGTTTAATGGAGAACACTTGTCCACCATTAATTTAACCGACACATGTACAATTTAATAAAAGGTTTTTAAATGGTTAAATGCTACGACGTTTCGACTCTTAGACATATTGTGGCCAATTTGATATATTTTACATATTTGACATATTTAGTTTATTTTTAAATAGCAAATGTTACGGCGCTCAGCCCTTAGATTTATTGTGGCCAATTTGACATATTTGGCCACATTATGTCTAAGGGCCGAAACGCCGTAACATTTACCATTAAAAATCCATTTGTCCAATGTAACTGTGTCTGCTAAAATAATGGTTGTTTATATGGTTTAGTATATGGTTCAATAAACAGCTCACTTCATGATGTTGCTATACCGGGTGGGTCACCCAAGATGTTCCACCCAAATCCTTTCTGAATCGTTGAAGGTACTGAGATGCGGAAATCACTGAAACAAAATGTTTGCAAGAGGCACGTGAAACGATATAAATTATTTTTAATACCCGTTTCTATTGCAGAATTATCGGCACAACTTAATTTATTATATGGAATTCTAATGATTTCTTTAGCCAATGATAACTGTGAGGGAACGAATGTATTTTCCTCTATGTTCCATGACATTTTTGAGAAATAAAGTTTTAACTTTTTCTTATACACGTCGTCAGTGATGGTCCGCCTCCACTATGAGGAAAACGATCCGCTGCATCGTTTAGGGTCGAAACAACAGGCTTTTTTAATCAAAACCGGACGGAAGTTGTTTATTTGTTTTTTTTATTGGATATATACCCACACGCGTTGGCCTCTGAGACCTTTGGAAAAAGGTTAAGAAACATACAATTAATTTGATAGTAAAAGAGCTGAAAGAGAAATAAAGTGTAGCTAATGCATCGTATGAAAAATAAATTAAATTGATTTGCTGTAGGTGAACTTCATTGTTAATGGGAAGGACTAAGGAGGATGAAAGAAATGTTTTGGAAGTTTTTGTTTGATTCCATTTTCATGAGAGTTATGTTTTCGTAAATGAAAATGGAGTGCAGATATTATATGATTTATATGGGAAGTAATGGAAATGTATGGCAATTCCAAGAAACTAAAATGTATATTATCTCTGTAAAATAATTGTGGCATTAATATTATTATTAATAATATTATTACTATTAATACTAGTAGTAGTGGTAGTGTTATTAGTAGTATTATCAACATCGTTATATTTACTCGGTATACACAGACTCTGCACGCTAGGTTTGACGGTAATTGTGTGGAGTCCAATGAAGCTCGTCTCCCAAAAACTTTCTCCCAATATTGCAAGTGCCCAGTATAAAACATTTCTGATTTTTTCTAGTAAGTGGCTTTTTGATTCAATGGTTTCTGATTGGCCCTCGGCCGTCGTTGGGTGCGCAGGTGGTGTGCTCGTCCGTGGACGCGTGCCGCTGCCCCGACAGCTACGAGCTGGACCCGGCCAACGCCACCCTCTGCCGCCGCACGTGCCCCGTCTCCGGCTGCCCGCGCGCGCTCTGCGCCGCCGGCGACTGCCTCTGCCCCGCCGACTCCGCCCCCGTCACGCCCGCGCCCGCGCGCCCCGCCGCCGGCCCCCGCCCCTGCGCGTGGGGGTGTCCCGAGGGCTTCGACGCCCCCGCCGCCCCCGCCGGCCCCGCCGCCGCCCCCGCCTCCGCCCCCGCCTGCACGCCGCGGTGCCCGCCCCGCGGCTGCCCCGAGCCCCGCTGCATGGTCACCGGCAACGACGCGGTCGCCGCGGACAACGAGACGGTGTGCTACTGCGAAAAGGTAAGCGGCCTGCTCGCGTTTCATGGGACGGAGACACGAGAGAACCTTCCACTCCCCAACTACGATCTTTTCAAACTCTCAATTCACTTTCAATTCATCTGACCCTTTCAATTCACCTGTTCCTTTCAATTCTTCTGATCCTTTCAATTCACCTGATCCTTTCAATTCACCTGATCCTTTCAATTCACCTGATCCTTTCAATTCACCTGATCCTTTCAATTCATCCGATCTTTTCAATCCTTCCTGTCCTTTCAATTTTTCTGGTCCTTTCAATTCCACCTATACTTCAACCTGTACAATCCCATGAGTAGTCCGAATTCATCAAGACCCTCAAATCTCTCCAATCCCATTCAATTCCTTTCAATGATAATTATCCTAATTCACCGAATTGCTGCCATCCTTCCACTTTCCACGAATCATTCAAAACTCTCTAATCGCTCCTGGTATGGTTCCAAATTTGGAATTTACTGTTGTGGGCTTGTTATTGTCTTTGTTTGCCTTTTTGTCCAAATTAGAATTTGGAGTTTTTCGAATCCTATATTTCACTTACTGCTGTACTGTAAGCTTCCCGTGATTGACTTGGTTTGGATGTTTGTTTGTCTGTTTGCGGCATGGTGGAGCTCTGTCATGAACCATAAATCAGCGAATCATGAACCACAAATTCAATCCAATCCGTGATATTGTAGGAATCTAACAAACGTTTCAGTCATCTATTCCTACATTTCTTTTAAATCTTTTTTGAATACAGTTAGCCGTACTAAAATTGCATGTACTGGTATAGAAAAATTCATATTGTGAAGAGACATTCAAAGATTTGTGTTTTAGCAACTAGAAAATTTGGCACACTTCCAAATTGTACAAACTTAAAATAATAAAAAACCATAGTTAAATGAAGAAACGATATAAATTATCTGCACATTAAATTTACGATTGCAAACTGGCTTAATACTAATATAGTTAATTAACTATTCATTTTACAAGACTGTTAATTACTGTGTGTGTTCATATTTCTTAAAAATATCAAATTTCATAATAGAAAATGTTAGTTTCGAATAAAACTAGAGATTTGTATTATCTTCTAAATTGTTAATAACTGTTATTATTTATCGTCCCTTCCTGTTGTTTTATCAAATCAAATGCAATGTATTCAAAATTAGTACAATCACCTCTTTCCTGAGGTTTTGATATGACTTAAGGTCAGAATGTTGGAGTACAAAAGGACTTATTCTACTATCATCATATATTTCCGGTAAGCAGAGAAACTGGGCCAAGGGCGCGTTGATATGTATTTTCAAGTACAAGTTGCTTTTTTCAGATTCAAAGGTAAAGAATAGATACATTTTAGATGTCTCTACAATTTTCTTACGTTTCTCATTTTTATTTTTCCTGCACTTTTACCATTTTAATTTTTTTCTCTAGGCCTTTTCGATGGAGGCATTGTTCGCTCTCGATTCGCCTCTGCGATTACATCAGTAACATATTCAATAGTTTGAGTTAAGCGTCTTAATTTTTTTTATAAAAAAATTACGACACTTTTCTTTGTTTTAATGAAAATTAAAAAACATTTTAAGAACATTTTATTAATCATTTTTGGCAAAGTTTTAGCTCATCAGATTCCGCCCTCTCGTTATTATATTAGGGAGTTTTAGCGCCATGCGTAAGGAGATATCCTTAAACTATTGATCACGTGACTAACGCCTTTATGCCGTCGTAATGAACAACGTTCATAAGAGTTTTAGCAATTGCGACATTGCGTTATGCATTATAACAAAGGAAGCATTTCAAGCGTTGAACAGAGAAATTGCATAATGTATCAAAGAGTGTAGGCTAGTGGTGAGACATTTAAAACACGTTACGAGTCAACAGACCAGCAAATACACATTGTGCATGGAGTTTTAGATTTTGAATCTGCTTTTCTTGAAAATATAGGAAGTACCTTAAAACAGTGTTCGTTATGAGCATAAGACATAACCTATCCCGAAGATATGATTGGAACGTCTTTTTCGCGAATTTCTTTCCTGTCACCTCTCCAACATATCCCGTTAATTTTTGCCAGCGTTGTGGAGTTCGTAAGGAATAATTGTAACTGCCTTACATACGAGAATTGGTTTATTAGACTTGGAAAAAACAACTTTTCCTGTTTTTAGGCGGCCATTTTGCCGCTTGTAAGGTGCCCGTAGAGACTCCCACTGGCGTGCTCTATTTATGAAGGTATAAGGTCGTACCTTAGGCCTAAGGTAAGACGTTATGACTTCAAGGTCTGTCACGTTACTGTTAGTGCATAACGCCGCTACCTTACGCGTGGCGCTAAAACTCCCTATTTCCTAATCCTAGGGACAGTCATTCTATACAAACGCCCGACTGTGAGTCGAGTGAGACTGGTAAATTAAGATACTTTTTTATTCAAAATGTTTTGGTCGAATGTGTTATATTACAGATTATGTGAAATGATGCAGAATAACTCAGCTCATGCTACGAGACAATTTGATTTGTTTAAATGATTATCAGAAAATATTTTTACGTAGTAGAGAGAAGATTATGTAATGCTACCAGGAAAAAACGAATGGCAGCAGAAATACTCTGATACAGGGTCCTCACACAACACAAAAGTGGATAAATCCAGTTGCTAAATTTAGAAAACATCCTCTAACACGAGGTGTAGCCGGAATCCATGTTTTGTGGCTCCTTTATACCGAAAAATCGAATGACGGCAAAACGCCTGTCCTGTGCCTGTCTGTCCATCTATGTACAACGCTAGTAGCTAAACTGTTCAGCTGATTTTCACCACAATTGATATTCTCCAACCAATCTGACTGATGCCATGGCTCTTAGAATTTGAAACCGGTATTTTAATTTTTAGATGTACATTATATGAAGCACCTGGGACATTTTTCAAATAATTTGATTGGGTTTTTTGAAAATTATTTTCAAAAAAATGGCTCTATAATTTTGTTGTTATATACTACGAATCACATTAAAGAGAATGGAGCAGGTCGCATGTTCGTTGAACAGCCTGACTTTTTTAAATTGAGAAAGGTCAATTTTTTAGGAATCTTATATTAATGATAGATATTTTTCGCTTAATGAAATCTGTTCCTTGTAGATAGATTTTAAAATAAGGTCATGAACAATTTTTCCAAAATTGTAGTCCTTTTTGCGTAATTTTGCGTGAAAATACGGGTGAGAAAGGACTTGCCGTTTTACCACCACTAGTTACTTGAAAGTTGTGTGAGAAGTTCAAATTAATAGTTGCTACATTTTTTTGGAGGGGGGAATTCCCACATTTACACCCACCCCGTGGTTTCGCGCCTGATATTTGCAATAATATATTACCAAAACATGTGAACAGTTTCCATGTGTGCAGTTTCTAAATAGTTAAGATGATCATATTACCTCAATTTCGTAATTAAATCACCTTTTTCTACAGAGAAATCCAGATTAGAAAAAAATGGAATCTGTGAGGCCCAGAGTACCACCGGTGTAGGAATCAGGTGCCGTCCCGAGGAAGGGACCGGGAGGGATGGCTCAGGGCATCGACTGATGTCACTCCAGTCCCTCTGATCGGGAGGTCCTTGGTTTGAGTCCCGACGGAGGCAGGATACCAGACTAGATTGCCAGCTAGTTCGAATTCAGTCACTCTCTGGAGAAGAATTCTAGCGGCCGGCTGATTTGATCAGTAGTTTTCCGTGGTTTCTCCACTAAATCAGGCAAATGCCGGAGCAGTACCGCAACAAACGGGCCACGGACTGAGTGCAATCATAGCTATCCCTTCCTTGTTCTATCCTCACCTCTTACATACACTTAAACTAACATGCACTATAATAGCACATATGCCGAGAGACTGGTCAGGAGCTTAGAGCTTGTCCCGGCTGGAGCGATGCCCCGCTGGTAGGAGATACCTGGTTGGGGAAAACCTGCTAGCCGACGGTAGGTTGGCGCCGGATCTGGATATACAGCGGGAGAAAGATCATCGCTACCTCCCGAGCAAAAACATACGCTACACGTACGGGACTAAGTACTCTAGACGTTGACGCGTCCGGAATCACTATCACTCAATCAATCAACCAATCAACCAATCAATCAATCAACCAACCAACCAATCAACCAATCAATCAATCAACCAATCAACCAATCAACCAATCAACCAATCAACCAATCAACCAACCAACCAACCAACCAATCAATCAATCAACCAACCAACCAACCAATCAATCAACCAATCAATCAATCAACCAACCAATCAATCAATCAGTCGCCAACGAAGGGTTAACCGTGGGTGTTTCCCGCAGGGCTTCGAGCTGGTGATGGCGCCGGCGCCGCTGGCGCTGCGCTGCGTGCCGGCCTGCCCGTCGCCCGGCGGCTGCCCGGCCGCCATGTGCGCGTGCGCGGCCGGCTACGCGCCGTCCCCGCCGGCCATCGCCCCCACCACCGCCCCGGGCGCGGCGGGCGTCGCCCAGCGCTGCGAGCCCGCGTGCCCGGCGCCCTGCGCCAACGGCACGTGCGTGGCGCCCGGCGTGTGCGCGTGCAGGCCCGGCTACGCCCGCGCGGGCCCCGGCCCGCTCGCCGCCTGCGCGCCCGTCTGCGCCTCCGGCTGCCCCAACGCCGACTGCGTCGCGCCCGACACCTGCAGGTACCCCGCCAACACACGGATTTCAGTCTGCTTGACAGCTGGGGGCGATGTGGTCACTTCTTAAGGGAGGAGACACGTGGCACGTGGGCTTCTTCTTGCCTAAGATCACTACAGCAGCAGCAGTACCAGCAGGAAACCAATCGCAATGAGAACACACAACAGTAGACGCCACAAAACCGCTCACAAGACGCGCAACCAAATAATTCAATTCAATTTTCAGCTTCTTCGTGATGTAATGGTTATTTTTTTCTTAATAAATATCGGCAACTCTGCAGTAACAACATCAGAATTTGAAACCTCTGATTAAATAATGAAACTGCCTCTCCCCTGTCCACTGCTAACTGTGAAGTAGACGGAAATATTATTCATGCAATAGTTTAGATTCAATTTCAAGCGAACACGTAAGTACCTGAAACTTTCTAAACATTTACCAAAGATATGAATCAAAGACCATTAGCACACAAGACGATAATGAGCCTTTATCATTTTCTGTAAACGTAATTCTTACATTATACTGCAACATATGTTTTATTATTTAATATTATTCTATTCCAATTGTTTTACTACAATCATATTCAAAATAGAAAATGTTTGATCATATCATCGTCATGTTTAATACTTCCACCCCTTCCTGCTGAGAGTTGGTAATATTTTGTATTATCCGTAGACGATCAACAGCTACTGTAGCAATAAGGCGAAACTAAGAAACATGGCGCTTAGACTCACGTTCTCATTTAGTTTGGATCAGAGAGCGGAGGACGAGTAGGTACGGGGAGAGTGGGAGAGATGTCCGGAGTGTACGGGCCAGACGATCTCGGGTGCTGTAGGCAAGCGGTCCGCCGGGCGGCGACCGGTCTTACTTTTGGCGTCAGGCCACGTTACCGTGATAGTCACGGGACGGAAGTCCGACAGCGCGCATCACGCGTCGTTTTTTCAAGCGGTAAAGCAGGGTTACTGGGGAAGGAAAGGTTGCCAAAGGATACATGTTAAGCATCTATTGTATCTTGTTTTTAATTTATTACTATACTTCTTATGTTGTTATTTGAAATGATTGTCTTATTCCCCTACGTCACGCGTGTGTTGGGGTGCGCAGGTGCAAGGCGGGGTACCGGCGCGAGGGCGCGAGCGCGCGCTGCGTGCCCGACTGCCCCGGGGGCTGCGGGCGCGGCGCGTGCGTGGCGCCGGGCGTGTGCCACTGCGAGCAGGGCTTCCAACTCAACGCCACCACACGCGTCTGCGAGGCGCACTGCCCTTGCCGCTGCGGCGCCAACGCATGGTCAGCCTCTGCCACCTTCGCTTTGAGTTACTGTTTTCGTATTAATGGTTTAGCATATTTATTTACTTATTTCTTAATTTATTTATATTTCTATTTTTTAATTTATTAATTTTTACTTATTTATATTTTTATTTTTAATTTATTTATTTTTACTTATTTATATTTTTATTTTTAATTTATTTATTTTTACTTATTTATATTTTTATTTTTAATTTATTTATTTTTACTTATTTATATTTTTTATTTTTAATTTATTTGTTTTTACTTATTTTTATTTTTATTTTTAATTTATTAATTTTTACTTATTTATATTTTTATTTTTAATTTATTAATTTTTACTTATTTATATTTTTATTTTTACTTATTTATATTTTTATTTTTAATTTATTTATTTTTACTTATTTATATTTTTATTTTCAATTTATTTATTTTTACTTATTTATATTTTTATTTTTTAATTTATTTATTTTTACTTATTTATATTTTTATTTAGATTTTCATTTTTTGAATTTATTTAATTTTAATTTTTTAGGTTTATTTAATTTTTTTTATTTTCTTTAATTTTCAATTCTTATTTTTTATTGTATTTATTTAATTTTGAAGTGTTAGTTGCGTTGCATTAATTTCGGAGAGACGACAGAAGGAGAGGACCACTCCACATTCTACATCCCACATTGTCTTGTATCACCCTCGTCGTTATTATGTATTCACAAAAGATAACAACACATATGACAAAAGATAGGAGTACTATGCGAATTTCTTTTTGTATAAGGTTTATACGGATTTCAAACTTGGTAAATAGTATGTGTTTCATGCCTCCATTTTCTCTTCACTGACAAACTATGTACTACTGTCAACCATGTCAGTGTAGTTGGATTGAAAGTGTTTGTATGAACAAAGGAATGTATTAGATTGAACTGATTCTTGATAAGGAAATTCTATGCTTTCTAATGTCTACGAAGCTATAGCAAACAGAAAATATATTTAAATCGTTTTTCACGAACAGCCTGAACGCAGCATACAGGAATCAGTTCGCTACCAACATGTGTTTATGTCTGTTAAAAAAATGATTAAGCCCTACGTTTTCGGAGTATATATACATTTTAGGGTGAATTGAGATAAATTCATGCTCTTTTTGCTTCGAGTTTTCCAGAGGGAGGAAATCACACTCTCGATAAAATATAGACTACACTTACGGGACTAATAACGTTACCAGTTGACTCGCACAAAATCACTAATTAATCAATTAACCCTAATTTTCGAGTAGAGTTTTGTTAGTAAAGACCTTGGTGGCTCATAGGTTAACATGCTCGTTTTCCACGGCACAGCCCCATTCCCGGCCGAGGCAAAACTATAATTGTGTGCGTTCGTTACTAAGGTCCCAGAATAAAATGCTGTGTGACAATGTAGAAAGCCCACCCTGAGGTTTTGAAGACCAGTATATACGGTAGAAGGATGTCTTCGTGCTGACCACACGATCCCCTTATCCCACGGCCGAGAGGCTGGGCCACTGCTGGTCGGCCGTAGCCCGTAGCGGGCTGTCGATCCAAGAACTGTCGTAGCTTTGTTAGTAGCGCTTGCGCGGCGTGGGTTGTGATGCAGGTGCGCGTCGCCGGGCGAGTGCCGGTGCAAGGAGGGCTACGAGGGCAGCGCGCGCCAGGGCTGCCGGCCCAGCTGCCGCGGCGGCTGCAAGAACGGCGAGTGCGTGGCGCCCGATCGCTGCGTGTGCCCCGGCGGCTACGCGCTCAACACAGCCTCGGGCAAGTGCCAGCCCGTCTGCCCTGGCGGCTGCCCCAACGGCGAGTGCGACCGCCCGGGCGTCTGCAAGTGCAAGTTCGGGTGAGAGAGCGCTCGCCGCGCCCCGCCGCTTCCTTCTCTTTCCTTGCGTTCATCCTTCTTTAGCACCTTCTCATTTTTTCTTCTCCTACTTCTAGTTATTTCTTCTTCTACTTCTAATTATTTCTTCTTCTACCTCTAGCTTTTTCTTCTTCTATTTCTAGACCTTTCTCCTTCTACTTCTAGTTCTTTCTCCTTCTACTTCTAGTTTTTTCTTCTTCTACTTCTAGTTTTTTCTTCTTCTACTTCTAGTTTTTTCTTCTTCTACGTGTTGTCCTTTCTTCTTCTACGTGTTGTCGTTTCTTCTTCTATGTGTTGTCCTTTGTCCTTCTACGTCTTGTCGTCCCCCCTTCTACGTCTTGTCGTTTCTCCTTCTACGCATTTTTCTTTCTCCTCCTGCGTCTTTTCTTGTCTCCTTCTACGCCTTGTCCTTCTCCTACGTCTTCATCATTCTTCTTCTACTGTCTTCTCCCCCTGTCTTGTTCTTCTCATCCTTCGTTTCCAGTCTTTTCTTTTTCTCAGAATTTATTTAAAAATGCAATAAACGATACGTGTGTCGCATACACACGTATCGTTTATTGCGTTTTATCGAGTACAGCTTGCGCAGAGGGCGCAGAGGGCTGAGCGGGGCGGTTGCGTTGCGGCGGCAGGTTCGCGCGCGGGCCGAGCGGCGGCTGCGAGCCCGTGTGCCCGGAGCGCTGCAGCGGCCACGGCGTGTGCGTGGCGCCGGCCGTGTGCAGCTGCTTCGCCGGCTACAAGCCCTCGGGCCTGGGCAAGTGCAAGCCCGCCTGCGCCGCCGACTGCTCGCACGGCAAGTGCGTGGCGCCGGACACGTGCGCGTGCGACTCGGGCTACGTGCTGGACGCCCTGAACCGCTTCAACTGCGTGCCGGCGTGCCCGCAGGGGTGCGTGGGCGGGACGTGCGTGGCGCCCGGCCGCTGCCAGTGCCTGCCCGGGCTGCTGCCCGCCGCGCCCAACGTGTGCGCGGCGCCCGCGCAGCCCCGGTGCAGCCGCCCCTGCAACAACGGCGATTGTGTGGGTGAGTGTTTACAGGCAATTTAAACACCATACAGGCTTCAATTGCATATATTTAAGTATTTAACGCCCAATGCCATATAACTAGGCATATAGCTATAGCATATAGCTACAGCTAAGCATATATATGTAGCATATAGCATGTAGCTAAGCATATAACCCAATGGAAGTTACTGTTCTTTTTTTTCGGTGATGAACAATTCGTTAAAGTATATCCACAATGAACACAGGAAATAAGACCAGAAAGTTGGTTAAATTTTTCTGCACCGTTCGTGTATATTTAAGCAAATGACAGCCCATTCGTTGACAATAGACAAAAGTTAAAAATCAGTTGATTTAGTATGAGGTCACTACGCTCTGTAATCTTTTTGGGGACAAGGCACCGACCGAGTCCCCTCAAAGAGCAGCCGCCTCCAGTTATGTACAACTCAAAAAAGTTCACTCGTCAGCGTGAACGTCAGGTCAGATCACGTTACACAAGGGTAATAAGAGTTCTCTGATCCTGTGACTGTCTTACTTTCTGCAGCAGGTGTGAAGGGTTTTTAAGAGAGGTTTTCGATCCTATGTCTAACCGCAGGTGGAGGCGAGTTTTCTGATCGTATGATTGCCTTGCCTACTGCCGCAGAAGCAGACGAGTTTTCAATAGAGTTTTCTGATCCTGTATCTTGCCTTCTGCCGCAGGTGTGGACCAGTGCTCGTGTCACCGCGGCTACGCCTCCGACCCGCGCGACCGATTTAACTGCGTGCCCTACTGCCCTCGTCCCTGCGTGGGCGGGGTGTGCTCAGCGCCAGACACGTGCTCCTGCGCCCCGGGCCTCGTGCTCAAGAGCACGTAAGTCACAACACACAACCCGACATCTGCTCCTGCGCCCCGGGCCTCGTGCTCAAGAGCAAGTAAGTCACAACACATAACCCGACATCTGCTCCTGCGCCCCGGGCCTCGTGTTCAAGAGCAAGTAAGTCACAACACATAACCCGACATCTGCTCCTGCGTCCCGGGCCTCGTGCTCAAGAGCAAGTAAGTCACAACACACAACCCGACATCTGCTCCTGCGCCCCGGGGCTCGTGCTCAAGAGCAAGTAAGTCCCTCCGCACAACCCGACATCTGCTCCTGCGCCCCGGGCCTCGTGCTCAAGAGCAAGTAAGTCACAACACATAACCCGACATCTGCTCCTGCGCCCCGGGCCTCGTGCTCTAGAGCAAGTAAGTCACAACACATAACCCGACATCTGCTCCTGCGTCCCGGGCCTCGTGCTCAAGAGCAAGTAAGTCACAACACATAACCCGACATCTGCTCCTGCGCCCCGGGCCTCGTGCTCAAGAGCAAGTAAGTCACACCACAACCCGACATCTGCTCCTGCGCCCCGGGCCTCGTGCTCAAGAGCAAGTAAGTCACAACACACAACCCGACATCTGCTCCTGCGTCCCGGGCCTCGTGCTCAAGAGCAAGTAAGTCACAACACATAACCCGACATCTGCTCCTGCGTCCCGGGCCTCGTGCTCAAGAGCAAGTAAGTCACAACACACAACCCGACATCTGCTCCTGCGCCCCGGGCCTCGTGCTCAAGAGCAAGTAAGTCCCACCGCACAACCCGACATCTGCTCCTGCGCCCCGGGCCTCGTGCTCAAGAGCAAGTAAGTCACAACACATAACCCGACATCTGCTCCTGCGTCCCGGGCCTCGTGCTCAAGAGCAAGTAAAGCCCACCACACGAAACGCCGCTCGCACAGAGTTCTCGTCGTTGGCTGAGACGCAGACGTTTCGCCTGTCAAGACACAGGCTTCCTCACTGCCCTGAGGAAGCCTTAAACATGACAGACAAAACGCCGGCCTCGCAGCCAACGACACGGCATCACCCGGATAGCCAAGATGTCATGAGCTCAAGCCGCGGAAGCTAACGTTTACACGAGATTTGGATTGGTTTAGCTCAGGGTCAATAATGCAGCTGGCCACACAGCAACACGGACCGGGAGATTCTGGGGTTTGAATCGCGAAATCACGGATTTTTGTCGCTAACTACGTAGCTAGGTTGAATTCAGTCGCTGTCTCGACGATAATTCTAGTGGCCGTCTGCTCTCATCGTTGTTTTCCGTTGTTTCCTCCAACACCAGACGAATGCCGGAGTAGTTCCCTATCAAACGGGCCACATTCCTTTTCCTTGCCCTGTCATCTCCCCCTCACACATACAAACACACACACACACGCACTCGCTTTGACATACTTTCATTACACTTCCACAAGTGTCGGGAGCTTACAGATTCTCCCGACTGGGGCGGTGCAGATTGGGACAACATTCGTGCGAGTGGAAATTCCTCGCAAACCAACTGGCATTGTCTCTAAACAAAATATAACGTCGTTGTTGAGTAGCCGTATGTTGACTCATTGTTGTCACACGTTGAGTCATTTCGTGATAGTTATTTCCATTAGACCTTTCTAGATTAATAGCTCCCCAAAGTCACAATAGCCTTGTTCATATTTATGACTACATGATTAATAACGTAAAACTGCAATTGTTTGAATAATATAATCAGATTACTATAATTACTGTTTTCGAAGCTTATGCCTTAATAATAGAATATGAACCTTCTCAGATTTATTTTTTCATTGTATGAACTTCTGATTGTAATTGTAAATTCCTCTTTTGAATGTTACAATCTAAATGTAATTCATGACACACATTACTTTCATTTTTAGTGTGTTTGTTTTTTCATTTTTGTTTTTAACTTACTTAGTCATCTCTAAATAATACGTGGGTCTTTAAAGGCTATGTTGCATTACGCTACATTATTATGCAAGGTAACAGGGTATATGACGGGCCTAAAAAATGTATCAATTATCGTTGAGAAACCGTGATAAAAACCAAGTGAACGCCTGTGTACAAGCAACTTGCATTACTCCTGTGTTGTGCAGAGTTGTCTATCACAAGGAAAAGTGTATGCTCGTACTGTGCTGCTCTCTACCACGAAAACATTGAACTGCTTTGTGTGATACAATTCATTAGTTCCGTTTGAGTTCAATTAGCCACTAAATCATGTCTTAAGCAATTAGAATGAATCACAATTGCTTGAATAAAATGAAAGCCTCATGAAGACTTACGTCACGTTGAACTTATTAGAGCATTTAGTCAAAGATTTACGTAGAATAGATGTTTATGTATTCAAGTGTCACTGTTTTGTGAATTGTAGATGTGTTATACTCTGATTTTTATACGAAAAAGTAAAGAGTGCAACAAGTGCTATCAGCTACAGATGATAAATAACCTCATTTACCACTTTTGAATATAAATATCAAAGAATAACCAAATGTAAGTTTCGTTTACTCGATGGGTAAAGAGCACAAGTTTCATTTACTCGCTTGATAGGCCCAAGTGTTAGAAAATAAGTATTTGCGATTATATTTCGAACATATACAGGAATCCTTAAATGTCACTGACGAAACAGTAATGAATAATATTGAACAAAATGTATCATGTCATTGAGGGTGACAGAGTAGCAATGGCATACCTCTGTCATGTTTCCCGAGTGTATTCGCCCTATTTATGGGAGGACTTCAATACTTTCCGCCCACCAAATTAAAACAGTGTGAAATATTTTAATTATTTTATAACTAATTTATTACTTGCGGTCCCTGCCCAAGCTTCCACACAGGCTTGGAAGATCTATTTCTGGTCCTACATTATTGGAAGCTGGGGCGATATAACCCAAAAACGTCACCTTTCTGCAAACAAATAGCTCTTAAACATAGCAGCTCATATTGCAAATTGCATCTCTCAAACGAGATAACTAATCTTCAGATCTGCAAACGCACACAGGCCAGCTACCACTCTGCGAGGGCAGCACACGAGACTAAATTTGGCTATTTCGCGTCAAAATACAGCATTAATGGTCCAATCTGCCCACGCGAAAAATACGGGACCGAGGAATGCTTTTCCCCTCCAGGAAACGATACCAAAATAACGCGCTCGGACAAAACTGTTGTCATGATATAGGCAGTATTATCGTAAAATATTTGCATTACATGTTTTACCGAACCCCCTCCTCCCTTGCGCCGTTACCACCCGCGATAGAAGTATGCACTACATTTACGGGACCTATGTTCCGTAACCGTTTCTAACCATTACCGGCAAGGGTGGTTCAGAGCATCAACTGATGACACTGCAGTCTCTCTGACTGAGAGGTCCTAGTGTTGGAGACCCGACGGCAATAGTGGTCGCTAATGACCTAGAAGTTGATGCGACATTAAATAACAAAAAAAACTAATGAATCTGTCAGTCAATCCTCCCTTTCACGGTTCGAAAGACGTGTGACGTCCGAGACGTGTGGAAAGACGTGTGACGTCCGAGACGTGTGGAAAGACGTGTAACGTCCGAGACGTGTGGAAAGACGTGTAACGTCCGAGACGTGTGGAAAGACGTGTAACGTCCGAGACGTGTGGAAAGACGTGTGACGTCCGAGACGTGTGGAAAGATTCGCAAGGCGCCGCTTCGCAGGTACGAGTGCGGGCCGCCCGTCGTGCGCTGCCGGAAGCCGTGCGTGAACGGCACGTGCGTGGCAGCGGACTTCTGCGCCTGCTACGACGGCTACAAGAAGTCCAAGGACTCCTTCGTGTGCCAGCCCTTCTGCGCCAAGGGCTGCAAGGGCGGGAGCTGCGTCGGCCCCGACACCTGCGCCTGCGCGGCGGGTCTCGTCAAGAAGAGCCGGTAAGACATTTTTTTTTAAACGATTCGCATTTTTATTTGTTGCAAACACCCGGTGTTGGACAAATACGTCTTCGGTAGGGCTCGGACTTCTAGGTAAATACGTATTTTTTCCCTTTAATGTTGAGCGTTGAAAGTTAAGTGGAATTTAAAAAAGTTCCCTATGGCTTACAAATACCAAATTGCATATCAGCTAAAAATAAATATTTTCATTAAGTTACATGAAAATAAATATTTTTGTGAAAACAAAATATTATCACAAATTTCGCTCAATTTTATGGGAATAAATAAATATTTTGATTATTTTCAACTTTAAAACTTTTAAAAAGTTTTTGAAGTTGAAAGATTTTGGATATACGATGAAAGTCGTGTCTGTTTGGAAAGCGGTGGTCACATTATATGTTACTGTGGTACTTCTGGATTGAGTGGAGTGAGTTGGGTTTACTACATGTCAAAACGACTGAGGGCCATTTCTAACTCTACCATCGATTCAGGCAATGACACCCCCAGCGATAACAAATTCTTACTATTAGCGCAGCTTCCGAACTTCTTCACATTGCACAGACAAAATGTGAGTATAACGAGTATGGCGTCACGTTTTACTTCGATATTTCTTTCGATCAATGTTACTAGTTTTCATATTGGTAGTAAATAAATATTCTCGTCGTTTTAACACATACTTTTTAAGCACATGAAAAATGAATATTTTTCCATTTCTTAGCATCTAAAAGTTTGAGCCCTAGTCATCTATATGCAACAGTGCTATGCCACATGTAATTGATTCGAGAATTCAGTTGGTGCACATAGGATTTTGCAGTAATATCGTTACGTAATATACAGAATGTCTCAGAGTAAATGTTAGAAATTTCTAGGGTAGGCAGAGGGGTCGCAAATGTAACATTTTGCCGGAGAACGGTATTAATGTGCTTGTTTTATTTTCTGCAAACTCTTTGTATTTTCAAAAATTACAAAATGATAACATTTGAAAACTGCTAAATTGAAAATTAAGATATTTTGTCTCAAACCAAATCTGTTCAAAATAACAGCTCTTTAAAAAAGGTCATGTACATTCTTTTGAAAAACCTAGTAGTGTTTGCGTAATGTGTGCTTTAAATGTATGAAATGTACAAAAAAAATTGCAAACACCGCTCCAGATATTTTTTTCATATTTTTAGAGCAAAGAGTGCTTTAAAAAGGCGCAAGTCTAATTTTCTTTGAACTCCCTGAAAACTGCACTTTTAGGAATAATGCGAGAAAGTATGTGCTGAGCACCTTTTTTTTCGGGATGCGTTAAAGGTACGAGTGCGGCCCGCCGTACTGCCGTCAGCCGTGCATCAACGGCACGTGCGTGGACGACGACTTCTGCGCGTGCAAGCCGGGCTACAAGAAGGCCGCGGGCAACTCCTTCCGCTGCGAGCCCTTCTGCTCGCGCGCGTGCGGCGCCAACGCCTCCTGCGTGGCGCCCGAGCGCTGCGCCTGCAAGCCCGGCTACAAGAAGGCCGCGGGCAACTCCTTCCGCTGCGAGCCCTTCTGCTCGCGCGCGTGCGGCGCCAACGCCTCCTGCGTGGCACCCGAGCGCTGCGCCTGCAAGCCCGGCTACAAGAAGGCCGCGGGCAACTCCTTCCGCTGCGAGCCCTTCTGCTCGCGCGCGTGCGGCGCCAACGCCTCCTGCGTGGCGCCCGAGCGCTGCGCCTGCAAGCCCGGCTACAAGAAGGCCGCGGGCAACTCCTTCCGCTGCGAGCCCTTCTGCTCGCGCGCGTGCGGCGCCAACGCCTCCTGCGTGGCGCCCGAGCGCTGCGCCTGCAAGCCCGGCTACAAGAAGGCCGCGGGCAACTCCTTCCGCTGCGAGCCCTTCTGCTCGCGCGCGTGCGGCGCCAACGCCTCCTGCGTGGCGCCCGAGCGCTGCGCCTGCAAGCCCGGCTACAAGAAGGCCGCGGGCAACTCCTTCCGCTGCGAGCCCTTCTGCTCGCGCGCGTGCGGCGCCAACGCCTCCTGCGTGGCGCCCGAGCGCTGCGCCTGCAAGCCCGGCTACAAGAAGGCCGCGGGCAACTCCTTCCGCTGCGAGCCCTTCTGCTCGCGCGCGTGCGGCGCCAACGCCTCCTGCGTGGCGCCCGAGCGCTGCGCCTGCAAGCCCGGCTACAAGAAGGCCGCGGGCAACTCCTTCCGCTGCGAGCCCTTCTGCTCGCGCGCGTGCGGCGCCAACGCCTCCTGCGTGGCGCCCGAGCGCTGCGCCTGCAAGCCCGGCTACCGCGACGTGCGCGGCCGCTGCGAGAAGGCCGGCCCGGCGCCCCGGCCCGCGTGCGCGCCCGCCTGCGTCAACGCCGTCTGCTCCGGCGGCAAGTGCCTGTGCAACGCGGGATTCGTCAAGGAGAGGGGCTCCACCTACAAGTGCGTTAGGAGCAGCGGGTAGCGGCAAATGAGCGTTGGAGGGCGCTCGATTAAGGTGGAGTTTATAGGGCAAATTTCATCGATTGATGTAAAACGTTTGAATTTTTAAAAAAAATTGCTTCGATTTCAACAAGTCAAACACGTGTTTGATTTGAAACTACGACATTTTTTAACTTACTTAACGTAGGCTGGACTTGCTGGAATTGAAAATAAAACTTTAAATGTATACCTATTAAGTATCAACATAACTAATTGTTAAAACAATTTAAATATAGTTCGGGACTGTTAAAGAAAAAATTGAGTTAAAATTGTTAGCTTCAATGTTCCATTTCTAATTCTATCTTCTATTGCGTAAACTCTTTGAATATTCTTTCAAATTAAATCACGTCAATGTAGAAGATTCTGGATTGGTTGATACTTCAAAATGCCTAACGCTTTAGGAATGAATTTGCCATTGATTTTTCATTCAATATCATTGATCTTTTTTTTTTTCATTTTCTTCTTATTAATTTTCATCTTAATTCTACATTTTTTGAGTTTTGTTTTATTTTTTATGTTGTCTTCATTTTTCATAAACTCGCTCACGGTTATAACACTCAAGTGTGAAATATAGTGCAAGTGAGAATCTTGAATGCTATGAAGCAAATTCTGTTATGTTAGAGGGAGGGGTCTACCCCCATGAGCGTTTGGAGCAGTCGATAAAGTGTATGTGAAAGTGGAAGATAAAGGCAACAAAAGCAAAATGCTTTATGTAGGAGATGAGAAGGAAATGAATGAAAAATATTTTTAATTCCAATAAAGTGAATTGAAATCTACGTGTTTAATCGAATATTATATTAGATAATTGTAATATTTTTATGTGAATATTTAATTTGCAAAAATTCAAAAATGAGGATCTCAAAATGACGGTTTTTATTAAAACTAATGCCTGATCTCACTATCTAGTCTAGTTTTATAAATAGAAATATATTCGCTTAGTTTTGGAACGTATCAGTTGAACTTACGTAGCTCCTCCATAAATAGTTCAGTTTTTCATGAACATTTGGTTGAGACTTTGTTAAAACTTTGTCATTTTCGTGTAATTGTTTTTCCTTGCTTCTAATGATTAGCTCTGTTAGTGATTTTGATAATATAATACTTCGTTTTCTTTTCTCTTTTTGCGTTTTGTCATTCATAATTATTGTAACTCATCTCATCTATAATATCATGTGTGTTAATAATATCGTGCGTGCTTGAATATGGTATGCTACTGAGAGATCTTTGTCACTCTGGATACTTTTAAGAAACAGGCTCGGCGTAAAAGTAGAACAATAGTTGAGATGTAACCTAATTTTAACTTGAAATACGTGAATCTACAAACATAAAATTCATATGGATATTTATAGTCTTTTTATAGTTATTTACAGTTTTATGAAAGAAACTTTTCAAATCCGTAAATCCATTAAAGCTACAAATAACGTACGAATTTTTTTAACAAAATTTATGACACTGATTCCGGTATTATGCTCTTGCTATCTATGAAATTTTACTTCAGTAATGCATATCTTTCTTACCGTATTTCACTACAATGTTCTAATAGATGACATCTTCACGAGTATCGTGCTTGTTAAGTGAACTTTTGTATATTTTAATAATATAACTATTGTTTTGTGATCTATTAATAAAGTGTTTTTCTTCTAAATACATTTCTAAAATTTATTTTGTTAATTATAATAAACTTTAAACACCCTCTTCGATGAGCTTTCTTAGAAATAAACTTGGAATATTTGAGAATTAAGGTTACGATTAAGGATATGAACTTTTACCAGCAAAATAACTTAAAAAAACCACACAACATTTTAAAGCATTCTTTTGTTCAGTTTCTGTTACTGTTTCAGGAACCGGAGTAATTCCAGTCACTTAACGTGATGCTTGTCTCCAACAAAACGGTCTTTTTACTCATAACTCCCCTCTGTTTCAGCGTCTCGCTGTTGAGAAATCGTAGAAAATCTGTACATATAATCTATTGTAGTACATTTGTTTTTCTTGCAACTCAAATGTTTTGGCCCCTTAGTTTACTATGAGTGATACGTTCCATAACTCAGAAAATCTCAGAAATATTCTTTGAAAAAGAAATCCTCCTACTCCAAATGGGATGGGTCATGAGTATACAGGAAATTGTGAATAATTCGCATCATTTGGTAACTACATACAAGTACTTGTACGTAATACTTTAAATGTATATTAAGTTCACAGAATAGTTGCAGCATAGAAATATATATTGAAATCTATTTGATTTACGCAATATACGTACGAAAGAAGTCCTTTTTACAGGTTGCAGCTAAAATACGAAAAAGGCTAAATGGCGAATTATCCGGTTAATTCGCACAGTAACCACACCCCTTGGTAAAAGTGTACAGAAATTCCGATAAATGTATCTTTTCGGATATTATTTGGTTAACGTTGGCATTAAACACAGAGAGCTGGCTAAAGTAAGGTTATTGTCAGAGTATGAGGCGTCGTGTGTGTTCTCAAGAAAACATATATTGGAAATTATGTTGTTTAATGCAATCTCAAACTCCGAAGAATGAAGCCTCGTCGTCCCAATTCGGAAATGCATAGTAAAGCGGCAACTGAGGAACGTATTGAGGTTAGATTAGGCTAGGTACTAACGTATAAGTAGAAAATATAACTGCCCAGTGGCACTCAATACTACAGACATTGTCTCTCTCAAGGAATTGAAACATTCCACCCTAACAGTCTCATTACTCTTATCTCACAACACGTGCTGACCGTCATGACGATCTTCACCTGCCCTTGCTAACTTGTATTGGCTAATCTGCACTTCGTCTGACATAAGTCCGATGCCTGCTTCGAAGCTGCTCCTACTTAGGAAAACCTACATATTTTGGATAATGTGAGCATCAACTGGATAATTCGTGAATAAACAAGATTCGGACATTAGCCCTCACATGCCGTTATCTGCCCATTTCAAGAGCGCTTCTTGTAAATCAGAACAAGATAAACGCGATTTAAATGAACGAGTTCTCAGTGTCACGAGAAACGTTACTCAGGGTATCGTAAGTGTGCCAGTACATGCAATATCATGAGGGAAAATGTGTCACTGCGAGCGATTCGTATGACCGCGATGCCCGCCATCCCTGTCTCTCAAGCCGTCACCATCACCACCGCCACCGCCATCACCACCGCCACCGCCACCACCGCCAAAACCACCACAGCCACCGCCATCACCACCGCAACCGCTACCACCACCGCCACTGCCACCGCCACCGCCACCGCCACCGCCACCGCCACCGCCACCACCACCGCCACCGCCACCGCCACCGCCACCGCCACCACCACCACCACCAACTTCGCCACCGCCACCGCCACCTCTGCCATCACCCTCACTGGCACTGCCATCATTACCGCCTCCACCCCCACCACCACCACCAGCACCATCGCTGCGCTGCCCGCCCCAGCTGCCATCGCCCCTCTAAGCCACCAGCCCCCAGCGCCATCGCCGGAGACCCCGACCGTCTCCGGTACTCCCACTGCCCTCTCCTCGCCTCCGCCCCGCCCCGCCCCGCCCCCGGCCACTCGCAATCACAGTGACCCAATGTCCGCTTTAACGCGCGGAAGGCGGTGGCGCCCAGGCTGGGCTCGGCGGAGATAGCGCGTATCGAAGCTCTCAGCCGCTGCACTTCCGGCCTGAGGATTCTGCCACTCCCCACCCCACCCCGTTGCCACGCCCTGCCACTCTCCCGCCATTGAGTGTTGGTCACTCCTCCACAGAAAGCTTTCTGCTGTTGCGGTGTGCCAATAATCTCCGAGGTTGGTCGGTGAAGAAATCCTCCAAAAAGGAAAACAGGGGGGGGCGCTGCACACGGAAACATTTCCTCGTCTGAGTCTTGAGTAAAGGCAGAATTTGGATATTGTAGTGGTGAAGGAAATGTTTCATTTTTTCCAGAAGGATATTTCCTGAGATAGGTTTGGTTTCTCCTATCAACGCCAGCCGAATTCAGGAACAGTACCTTAACAAACGAACCAAGGACCGCGCGCGATCTTTCGTTTCTCTTGCCCTATCCTCGCCCCTTTCTCACACACTAACATGCACTGCACGGCCACACATGCCGGAAGACCGATCGGGAGCTTAGAGCTTGTTCCGGATGGGGCAGATGGGAGATACCTGTCTAGGAAAGACCTCGCTAGCGGATGGGGCTGGTGGGAGATACATGTCTAGGAAAAACCACGCTAGCCGACGGTAGGTCGGCGCCGGATCTCGCCATCTACCAGGGGAAGATCACCGCCCCCCCTCTAGGGGAAACATGCACTACACTTACAGCACTAATGACCTTAGCAGTTGACGCGCCCAGAATCATTAACAAGCAATCAATCAACCAATTTCGAACATGTCGGTGATGCAACTAGCATTTGTCTTTGGAGGCCGACTTTATGTTTTCTAATAAAGAATTTTATGTTTAAGTTTAATTTAAAATGTATTTTTATTTGTTAATTTATAATTGTTTGCAGATTATAGATTTAAGTATTTACTTAGAAAACTGAATGACTTTCTCTCTTGGGCGCACCACTATTTTTGGCAGAACGAAGTTCAGCATATTTGAGGCACAACTAATCAAAACGCATATAGCCCACCGGCGGGAAAAATCGAGTTTGACATGAAATAGTGTAGTCTTTAATACGCTCTACACGCACCTTCTTTCAGATTTCTTCAAAACGCACATTACGCATTAAATTAAATGCGTTCTGAAGAAATCTGAAAGCAGGAGCGTGTTAAAAACTACATGATTTCATATCAAACTCAATTTTTTCAACCAGTGGACAATATGAGTTTTGATTAGTTGCTCCTCGTTGTCGACGCAGGTTATGAATTTAGAATATGATACTACCTCTTTCTAGAAGGCTTCTTCTAGGAAGCTTTGATATGTGGTGAAACAAAATGAATCATTTGTAGTTTCACAGTTTCTTTAGATTCTTATTATAGTAATTATGCAATGAATCCAATGAATATTTTCTTTTAACCGTAAATTGTATGTTAACTTTCTTACTCATTAGAAACAAAATAAGAAATCATGAATCACACTCCACCAACGACGGCTGTCCATGAAATCAAGAATTAGCATTATAACGGGTGAAAACTGAAAGTGGCATGTAATGCTGCTCTATAGAAAAGATACCCCCTGAAGCAGAACAATTTGGGCTCCATAGCGTTCTGAATGGCATTGCAATATCTTCCAATAGAATTGCGAGAGCTGTGACTGGGACCCGCGAAGTGCGAAATAAAAAGCGGAGCTAACTGATGACGGGGAATGAGTATCACTTGGAAGCTGCAGTGCACGTCGTGGAAATACGATAGTACCAACAGAAAGCGAAGGAATATCTGTTTTGGTCGCTTTAAGTTCACTTTCACTTCGATACAAAGAAGTGTCGGAGTGTTTGTCGCATTTATTTCTTCTCGTTCGACAAGCTTTGTCCTTCGAGGAGGTTAATTACGACATAATAGCTTTTAGCTTTTTGGGAATGGCCAGCCATAAGTAGTGATTTTTATTACTCGGAAGAACGTCAACATTTCGCTAAGTTAATTGAAGCGAGATTGAAGGATGTTTCGGTTTTTAAATCAATTGGCAGTTTTGGGAATTCAGGTGGTTTGAATCGGTCTTTGATATATTTGGATTTGATAGTGCGTATGCACTATAGCGACCCAGACTGAAGATTCAGGAGCCCCGGGGAAGGGTGAAACTTTTGAAAAAGTTGTCAGCTATTTGTGTTATGTGTTCGCTCAACGAAGGTACTACATTAAATTCTTTGCGACTCTGGACGTTTCGAATGAACCTAGAGCCACTTAAAGTTCTTAAAACTATGATTTGAATGTCTTTTAATTTTTGGAGATTGCCAGGGGCAGCGCCGCGCCGCACCAACCATTGCACTATTTTCCACCGCGCAGATCCAACGAACCAATAGAATGACCTTGCAGCGCATTTCCTTGCGCTAGTGAGAGAATATGTGGAGACACGGTCGTAAAAACTTTGTAACCCTCAAAAATATTGTTATGTAACATTTGGCAATATGTAAATGTATTTATTTTTTTTACTGATACGTTACAGCTTGTCATTGCCTTCGATACAGAGTTCGATATACGCTGCGTAACTTACCTGGATCGAGCGGAACTTTTACGAGGGAAATATGAAAACAGTTGAATGATGCTACAAGTTTCCTTACGGAGGGAATTAGAAGAGGAAATTATGAAAAGACAAACCGAGTCAAGTTAACATCTAGTTAATTAGTAAATAAGTAAAACGAAATAAATAAAATTAGGTAAAAAATAAAATTATGTACCACGGGCGTTAACTGGTTCTAACGACCTCCGGCGTCAAAACGCCCTCGATGAAAAGGCCTTTGGGCGTTTTGTGGCCGCTCGATCATTAGAACCTTTAAAGCGCCCTTGGTACATAAATATTATTCGTTTCTTTATGTTCATCATGGCTTAAAAAAATCTATAGGTTCTACTTGAATATCGATGTTCTTTTAACAACTATTTAAAAAAATCTGAAGGAAAATATTCTAAAGCAGCTTATGTGCCTCTCGTATACATTCGTTTGAGTGAAAAACGCATTTCAATATCTGCTACTGGTTCAAGAGATATTTGAAAGGAACATCTCAAGTGAACACACTTTACCTATTGTATTTAGTTACTAGAGTTGTCCTTATTTTTCCACTTCATATTTCGACAATGTACTTCAGTGTGCATATTCAAGGTTGTTTTACTTTTGGTCTAATTTGTTGTGTATCAACTTTAATTTCAATTATCCCGCACCACAAAGTATCTAAAGTTGTGGATATTAAAAATATTCCTTGCTGTCGCGGAATATTTATCATTTTTCTATTAGCTTAAACAAGATAACACAAAACAGCAAACATATTCCAATGGAAATTAAGTTTTTTAACATAAGTTGATATCATTTTGATTTTAATCATTTAATCGCTTTTTCAATATATTTTTTTTTTACATTTTGGGAATTATTGCCGCTGATATTTCTCGCATTATATATTTCCTATGACAAGAAGACATCATTTGCATTGCAATCCCTTCCCCAAATATCAAAGGGGAGGCAGCTGCAAAAATTATTACAGCAAAATATTATATTATTAAAGCAAATAGTATGCGACACATTTCTTTACCAAAGTTATTCGACCTTCAGTAAGTTCAGAGCAACGGGTATGTAGGTCTATAGGAACTTCCATGGTAACGCAACGATGTTTTCATTCCTTTAAATCTCATGTTCTTGACGAACATTTGTAAATAACTCCGCTGTTATTTACTTCTGCCAGCTATCCTTCATTTGTCTCTTCATACGATAAGAGCTGCGTACGTCTTCTTACCAGATGCTTCCAGAAATAAGTCGTGTAAAAGCGTAAATACCAAGAATTCTTGATATTTCAGGGAATTTATTTATTCATTTACAAGAAGATATTTCAATAATTTGAATCTTCAAGGCAATAAGATAGTAAATCCAAACGGTTGCAAATTTATTATCTACAATTTATGCATCCCAAAAGTAATGTAAGAAATGAATATTTTCGGCTATTTGTCGTCGCTACCCGACCGCTTCAGCTCGCTTTCGACCTCGCTCCTCTGCTCTCGCTCGGGTGCCCGAGTTTTGTAAACCTCCGACCTTTTTCCGGTTTGTTACTAGTCCTTTTACTTGAATGAAACTACAGACCTGAAAGGAAAGAGTTCACTCTTCCAGCGCTTCCTCCATTTCATGAAATAAAAATAAATGAATGCGCGAAACCCAGAACTGTATAAGTGACATTTTATAAATTCTGAGTTTATTTAAGTCAACGTTATTGTAAAGACGTGGTGCTTTTTTCATCATTTAAACCACGGCGTTTCAATTGTTTATTTACACCGATAAGATACAATGCCTTAAAAAAATTTGCCTGCAATAAACATGTTTTCTCAGAATTTATAAAATGTCACTTATACCGTTCTGGCTTTCATCCATTCAAATATACTTTGGAAGCTCAATATGAAATCCATTTAATATTTTCCTTTTTCAAAATTCTCTCTCTTTCTCTCTCCCTCTCCCTCTCTCCCTCTCTCCCTCTCTCCACCTCTTTCCCTGTCGATAGCCGGCGATAGGTAGCAGCCGGGAAGAGGATGCGTCAGAGTAAAGACATTAGAAAACTAACTAGTTAGAGAAAGTCTGTGCCATTCTATAATTTTCTTTACCTTCTATTCTAAGTAACCTAGTGTGTGTAAACCAGAAGTACGGTTTGGGAGTTATCGCTTTGTTACCGGTGAGCGTCGCGGGCTATCTGTAGTTGCGAGTGTTGTCTTCCCTGTTAATGGCCTCGAAGATCGCGCAGGCACAAACAAGCTGTTGACGACCCTGACTCACTGAAGTTCGTGGAAGGATCTCCTCAAGATGGCAAAGTTTTCCACGTAGGCGTCGGCGAGTCAATGAATTATTACCGCTACTCGGAATTCTGTTCCAAATGTATGCTCTTGTTCGCGACGTAACTTGTTTGTGAAAAGTAAAATTAGATAATGGTAGCCGTCATAGATACTCGATCCTCTAGCGAAATTAGACTTGGTACATACTCGTGCACACTCTATT
Organism: Gryllus longicercus; assembly: GCA_038098605.1. NCBI lineage: Eukaryota > Metazoa > Arthropoda > Insecta > Orthoptera > Gryllidae > Gryllus > Gryllus longicercus. The sequence goes on from JAZDUA010000475.1 coordinate 672,565, forward strand.
TAAATCCTTATCTCTACATTCTCTACTTGATCCCAAGTTGCCAAATAATGTCCATGATTATTACTTGGGAACGGATTTCAATGATTTCGCATATTTTTGCCTGTTGCCTCATTTGTCATAGCTAAGTGAAATTTCTTGACATTTGGTTGGAATTGGATGCTATATAGATTAATATCTTAGTGCATATTTGAACATATTTGGCCTATTTTTCCTTTTGGTGCATATTCGTTTAATTATATGCGCATATTTTTCATATTGAAGACTTATCTCTAAATCGTTTCACCTTTTCATAGATTCTATTTATTTGTGAGCATTCATTGATTAGAAAGAACTTGTCAGAGGGTGCGTTTTTTTTCTTTTCTACAGATGATAAAATACTTTGACAAATGTAGGGTATTTTTTGATATCATATTTTTTTAATCCAGGCACAAGAAATTTAACGACACATACTAAGGAGAATATTTACTTAAATTACTTCTGAAAAGAGAGGTAGATTATTTTAGGTTTGCACAAAAATATACATTTTCATTCCAAGCATGCTTCTCCTGAATTTTATCAAGAAAGGTTTTTTATAGGGAATGAAATATTGTTAATTTTATTTGCATATTAAAGTACATATTTAAGAATTTTTAGGTCACAAAAGCATATTTTTAAAAGCTATTTCCGGATTTTTAGAGCATAAAAATCATCTCACTAATTATTACATAATATTTTAGATGAGTCAAAACGTCACTGATTTCAGTGCTTATATACTGTTTTCGTGTGACATAGGATACAAGAAATGAATATCAGGCCATTGAACTCGGAAATCTCCGAAAAATATCAAGCGTGTGTGACGTGGGTATTATTAATGGGGAAGGTAAACTTAAATTTCAACTACATTTTTTGTAATCGAAAAAAATAATAAATTATGCAGCTGAAATACTGAGAAATGTTGCTACAGGTTGACAAAATCACTTATAGTTATTTTCTTTTTATTATAATTTCTCTCGAGGAAGCAATTAAAGTTTTTGCATTAAAAGAATTATAAAGTGCAATTTTATATCAAGTTAAAAGAAATGATACCCGATTACTTTAAAATGGTATCGCACCAACACCCAGAATCATAAGACCCATTTCGTGGAAATCATTCTATAAACTGCATCAATCACATAAGATAAGATGTCATAATGCCCATTTAATTGAACGTAAATCATTTTACAATTGCACTTATGAGCAAGAAAACGACCTTGATTCCAAGATATAAAGTGTTTGCCCGATTTAATAATCTTCTGGTGATATCCACTAAACATCAGAGTAGTTAAACAATTGTTTCAAAAATGTCGTATGTATTTGGAACTGAGAACGCCATAAAATTTTAATTAGACTTTAATGAGGGGCGGATCCACTGGGGAACTCTGGGAAGGACGTGCCTTCCCCTTGAAGTCAAGTAATGCTTCGATACGAATTCTTCTTCTATTTCGTGGATTTTATTCTCATTACTAAAGAATATGGGTAACTTAAAAATTCGTAATGCAAAATATGCAAAATTCAAATGATCGTATCCTAAGCAATCTTCACCCCACAGTTGATGTTTTTCATAAAAAATGATCTATTATCATTTTAGTGATTTAAGTTAAGATTGCATTCATCTCCCATTCAGTCACGAGAACCGACTACACATTCAAAAATTTATATCATGAGCTTTAAAATTACTCTATTTTTGACAAATTTTGTAGCCGCAATCTATCATAAAATTTTGAGATGACAAAATATTAAGTTATTTGAATATTACAATTACTTACAATAACAAAAGAGAAAACGTTTCTCTAAAAAATAATTTGATTTCTTAGGTGTGCCCTGTCCTTAAGATATAGCACAAAACTTGCGTGTGATATTAATTAAATAATTAGTAGTGTTTGATAACAGATTTCGCTAAGATATAATTTCACTAGTTTTAATTAATAATATAGTTGAAAATATTTTGAGTAAGTTATGTTTCGTATTTGGTCTCATGAGAAAGGTTTCCTACAATTTGACAACGACGAAAAAGTCAATTTTATCTTCGTGTTTGAGTTCGTTTTCGACTCCACAGCGACTAGGATTGCTCTAATAATAGGCTAGACACTTCGTACGTAGTGTGGAGATATTGTGCAGTTATGGTTATGTAGCCAGGATCCCAGCATGAAATATTCAGATAGACCAAAGGGCACTAGATGGAGTGTGGAACGGATCAAGAACCTCTACAAGAACAGAGAAGGCGTCGAATGGAGATGGGGAACAGAACGAGGGAATAGAACGGTTAGAATGCATAGTGACCGATAGTACGAAAAGCGACCAAAGAGCACGTTTGCATGTCATACGGAAGGGTGGGCGAGGTGGGACGGGGTAGAGTAGGCTATACCAAAGGAAATATTGATCAATCGATTAGTGATTCATCTCACTATTAAAGCTAGTCCCGCGTAAATCACTATTAAAGCTAGTCACGTGAGTATAGTTCATTTTTTTTCTTTCTTTCTTTCTTTTCTTTCTTTTCTTTCTTTTCTTTCTTTTTTTCTTTTCTTTCTTTTCTTTCTTTTCTTTCTTTTCTTTCTTTTTCTCTTTCTTTTTCTCTTTCTTTTTCTCTTTCTCTCTCTCTCTCTTTCTCTCTCTCTCTCTCTCTCTCTCTCTCTCTCGGGAGAGGAGATTGTGGTGAACTAACCCAGCTGGATCAAGGAAATAGTGTAATATATTTCCCCTATGGTACATTTCCTCTATTAATACCTCTCTCAATGCTGTGACGAAGAGGTGAACCACGTCTGTGTGGCAAGAGCCGGTCCCGGAAGTAATGAATGACTTTTCGAAATGGTTTGGGGAAACACAACTATAAGTGAAAAGTGAGGGAGATATACAGAAAGGCAAAAATGAGGAAATTCAAGAATAGCTGACGTAAACATCGGTAATGTGTGATGATTCATACTAGTGGGTGGAGAACAGTTAGGCAATAATCAATTAAGAGTCTCGGAGTCAGATATGACAAAGGAAGACGAAAAGAGATGTCGGTTGATCGTGAGAAACATTCCAGGAGGGATACAAATTGAGAATGGAGGAGAAGGTACAATCCCAGCAACCAAGCAGGGCAGGATGCTACAGTACAGGTCAAGAGGTGTCGTTTGGGAGAAAAGGAACACATACAAAACAGGAGAGATTGAGAGACCGAAACGAAAAGACAAGAAATAGAACGGAACGAGACGGTTTGGCGGAAACGTTATCAAACTGATTGAAACGGATCGAAACGGAAGACGAGACGATACGAGTCGAGACGAGATGAGACGAGACGAAACGAGTCGTGAGGAGTCGTGACGAGACGGTACGAGACGGGTCGAGACGAGAAGGGACGACACGCGAAGAGGCGAGATGGGACGGGACGAGACGGAACGGGACGAGACGGGACGAGACGAGGCGAGAAAGGACGATAGTGATGAGACACGACGGCACGTCGCCGGAGCGAGACAGGAAGGGGAAAGACGAGGCAGAAAGGGGGCGGGGCGGTTGTGTGAGAGGCGGGGCGGGGTGGAACGGAATGCGCCGGGACGAGGCGGGCCAGGACGACACGAGACGAGCCGAGCCCAACCGAGCGGGGCGGAGGGACTCGGGCGCGAGTGACGCGACGCGACGGGCCGGCGAGTCGCGAAAGCGGCGGAGGCGAAGCGACGCTAAACGCGATAACGAGCGCGAGGGGTGTGAAGCGCGGGGCGGGAGTAGGGGGGGGGGGGCGCAGCGGAGAGCGGCGCTAGGAGCGAGCAGTGAGCAGTGCTGCGCGAGACCATGGAGCGGACGCGGTATCTGCTCGTGCTGGCGCTGCTGCTGGTGGCGGGGGCGGTGCCCGCGCGCGCGGGCGTCTTCGACAAGCTCAAGAAGCTCTTCACGGTGAGTGCGCGCGGACAGCGCCATTGGCTCTGACCTAATGACAATGCTTTGTTTAACAATTACTGCGGCTTTCACAGTTGTGGGATGCCAAGCTCTTCACGAAGTGGTTGTTTTTTGTATTTGTTAGTAAATAACGTATTATCAGAAGAATTAATTTTTGCTTGTTGAAGAAAGAAAAATGAGAAAAGATTTACACTACAAACAATTAACATTTCTCAAAGATTTTAGAGCTTTGGAGTATTAGATGTCTGATTTTTCCTTTCATAAAAAATACTTGATAGAAACGTGAACCAAATCTGCTTGTATTGTAGATTGTGTACAATACAATTTGTGTGTGATTTGTTTATCCAAAAAAAATTAGATACGCTTCGAAGATTGCTTCCTGTTTGTTGTAAAAATCGCCGTTAATATCTCGTTTTTACCACGTGTGTGACGTATAAATCTCTTCGAACCACCCTGAGTAGTTGAGTTTTGTGATGAACAATGCAGCCTCCCCACATGCATTATCCCCAATCTCTAAGCTATTACGTAGATTGTCTACGACATCTTCAAATTCACCAGAATTAAAAATAACCATAAAACTACCAACCAGTAATAGTAATACCAAATTGAGTATTTCTTGGTTTCCGTAATCACTGTATGTCAGAACCTAAATCGTTTGAGGTGTTTCTAAGTGGAAATTCGAAATCAATGAACACATGATTGCGAATGCACATTGCAGTTATCACTGATTAGCCTTCTTATTTCTATTGAATCTTGCAAAAATTCTCTTTTGACATGCGAGACGAATAAATCGGATTCGTGCAACATTGTTTACCAAAGCTCTTGCCTGACTCTTCGAAGGAAGCATTGTTATGTTTTCCACAATGGGTGTCTTCTCGCCCTTAACGTTTGAAGCAATAAATTTGTACCAACATGTGAATTTTAATATTGATAACCAAAGAACCACACCATGTTCTTAGCAGCTACTCAAAATATTCTCTTAATGTAGTTCTTCTAAATGTCTTTGTTGAAGCTATGGCGAAAATGTGATTCATCGATATTTGTTTGTGAATTGTGAAATTTGAGTATTAGTATACACTATGAGAATGTTACCTTTCCATTACACTTTTGTTTCGAATTTACATTTGTCCATTTGTAAATATGAGGATAAATACCCGTTTTACCAGATTTTTCCTTAAGAGTGCATTTGCTTACATTAATTGTCATGACTTCTAGGCTGTCCTACGTGTACATTACATTAATTGCATCACTTATGTTTCACCCACGCAATATACACGTCACATGCAATGCGTCACATACAATAAATCACATACACATAATAAAGTGAACGGATACAACGATTTCAACAGGATCGTGTTATTTTACCCTAATTATTCTAAACTTCAGTTTCATTCGTCGTGGATTGTTAAAATAGGCTTGCTTTTAAGAATGGGTAACATTTGCTAATTCTGAATAAATGGATATGTATATGAAAATTTCTGGAGCGTCAAACTTCATTGAGCCGCCAAATCATGGCATTTTTAATTTTTATTTTGGAAGGTAACTAACATGAGCTGTTAATCGTTATGACCCTGAGAATACTTCGTAGGAGTATTCATTCACATGTACATACTACACAACTCGCAAAACTGTAGAAAGTAAACAATGACTTGTTTGCCACTTCGAGTAGTATAAAACTTCTGGGAGTTTAATTTATAGAAATTTTATTTTGTATTTGAAACTATTTTCATTAGAAAAAGATTGTACAACCAGTCTAAAATATCCAAACGTCTTTTAGTACTTTGTTGTTAGTCGTTGACGCTAAGTTCTTTCATATCTATCGTTTCGTTTTAAGCATTCAATATTGTGTACATTAATATTAAGAAACTTTTTATAAGTAGAGTAAATCTGAATATTTAATTATTAATTTTCATTGTCGACGGATCAAATAGTAGTAATTGACTATTTTAATTCCACATTCTTTAATGTTAATAATTTTGATGTCCAACGATTTGTAAATTATACATTTTGCTGTACTTGTACGTGGAGATTATTTTGTGAAAATCTTGATTTCTAAATGAATGTCTACTAGAATAACATAGGTGTTGGCGGAGATTGTTTCATTTTCAGTGAATTATGTTCATCATTCAGGTGCAAATATTTAAGACACATTACAAGCACATAACGTATCATGAATTTGGATTTGAAATAATCTCAAAGACATCATTTCTACAGATTTTACAAAATAACGTACAATTTGATAGTTTTCGTTTCTTAATAATTATTTAATGAATACAAAGCGAGGTATAATTCATTTTGTTGACACAGAAAGTTTGAAAGTTTGTGAAAGCTGAAAGTTATTTATTCAATTTGAACAAGATGTAAACATCGAGTTGGTGCTGTCTGTTTAGAAGATTACAATGAACGTGTCTCTCTTCAAGTTAGAAGGGTAAAATTACAAATTTGCATAACTATTAAATAAGACAATTATGCTGTATAATGCTTACTGCCGTTCAGCAGAAATGAAAATACCTGAAGTGTTCAATGAGCCTAAAAAAGAATGGTGGTACCGCTATTACAATCATTCTTAAGTTCCTTTCGATATCTACATGCAATTTAACTTTTGTATATTGGCAAAAATTATTTTGATAACGATGTTATTGCCTTCTGTACTTTGCAACACACATTAATAAACAAAACGTTATCTTATGTACCGGTAAATTCTAGTTGGAGTTACGAAAATTTGTAAGAGATGCCAATGATAATAAAGCTGATATAAAATGTCTTCCACTCAAATATTGTTCAGGTGTCCAACTATTCGTGAGATAGTCATTTGGCTCAAACTGTCATGGAATAACCTCTTTAGTTATTTTAAGAGTTTAGGCTGGTTTACATATACCCTGCCCTCAAAAGGCGAAACGAATCGATTGAATATCAACTACGGACGAACACGACTGTGAAGATCACGCCATACATTTCTTTGAACGTTACCATATGGTACCTCTTTATTATCATTGTGTCTTTGCCAATGAAACTGTTCAACGATCTGGAAATGTAGCATTGCAGTTAGAACGCGTTCAATTTGAAGCATCAATGGATATTTTCTCAACATAATTGTGTTGTTTTCTTAGAAGAAAAGAAATATTTAATGTGGATTACATTTTCTACTTGCCTCCAAACAGTTATAGGGTATGCATTGATTATGACAATAGTCACTGTTTTATTAGAGCGGTTTCATTTGCGATCAAACTTATAGTCATAATTTATCAGTCGTTGGCTTCGCTTTGTGATATGAAACCTTAGATGACCTGTCGTATTTTATTCTGACAGATATTGCAGGCTTGAAGACGAAATCAGCGGTTACAGAAAAGCTTTATTTTATAAATTTCTTTATTTTAATAGCCTGTCAAAACATACTACAGATAAAAATATTATAATCCATTTAAAATTAGTTAATATTTTGTCTAAATGAAGATATAATTTTTTCCTGCTGCAATTTCAAGATGTGTTAAATTCAAAAATCAAATATCCAATTACTTATTTATTTTGAAATCGTATTTTATTCATTTGAAATCAATAATTAGATATTTGGTTTTTGAATTTGAATTTAAATTGATTTTTTGAATTTATGCATAGAAATAAAAAAAAACACTATGCAATCTCCGGCCGTGTGAGACCATAGTTTCATTTGATATCGGAGGGTAAAACCCCAAAACTATGAATTTTTCATTTTTCACTAAAAATGCAAATATTTTATTTGAATTGATTTGATTTATTTCGTCAAAGAACAGTAAAAACTGTATGCGGTGCTGGAGAAGAAGTACAATCTACGCATTTCGCACTGTACGCCTATATGTTAGTTATTCCCATGTTCTCAAACTGTGCGTTCCGAATGAATTCTCAAACCCACAGCGTCACTGCTTACCACACAGCTTATGCCATGCGGCAGCAAGGCTCCAAGAAAATTCATTCGCCATTAAATATATGATTTCCACGTGTAGCATTATGGAACAGGAACTTTTTTTAATATTCTTCATAAAGAACTGTTGTTCATTGTATCTGTAAACACTAAACAATGTTATTAGATTATTTGTGAAGATAGATTTTGTTATTCGTAACGATAGTTTTTGTTAAAATATTTAATTTATTACAGCTTTATACGAGATTATTTTTATTTGTTATTCTTGTGTGTGCTTGTGAGTGCTACTTTTTGGAAATGCATTTTGTGTAGATTCCTCCAGCTTTTTCTGCTGCAGACCACTAAGTATTTCATAAACTTCTTTCTTTCTGACAGAATAAGAGATTATGAACATTGAATCTACATTCCGCTAAAACACTCTCGCTTTCATTAAAACTTAATAAGATTGCATGAGATAGCTCGTGTCAGTAACAGAGAAAGTCTTTCTGATGTTTTGTTACGAACTGGTACACTTTCTAAGTCGTTATAAAAATTAATTAATGTTTGCAGATTCTCATTACAGTAGACAATCACGTTTTTAAAAATTAATATTTCCAATTTTGTCGTATATTAGATGAAAAATTCCTGAACAAGGGGTCAATGAAACTAACCAACATACTTCAAGGTTTTGAGTTATTATTCACTGACCTCCATCAGCCTCACTGAGTTTAAATATTTTATTTTATTTATAATTTATCATTATATTAATGTATCCTCTCATAGTTGTAAAGATTTGTAACAACACTATTGTGTGTTCTACTTTATTATAGTTTTACAAGAGCTTTTTTGCAATGTCTTTATTACGCGTTATACCAGTGACCTGGTGTTGCGTTATGTTGATGTCTTCGTAATATTGCGACGGTATCATATGAAAAATGTTCTTACTTTGCACGACGGTCCAACCGTAGTTGAAACGGAGAAAGAAACTCGGAAATTTTAACCCAACTAATTATACCGTTGCATTCGTAACACTTGTTTAATTATTTATTAAACATTTTATAACACATTTCAAACCAATTATTTTGAAGTCTCGTTGACTGCTCAATCCTTCAAGAATAAATTCACGTTTTTTTTTTGTTTTGTTTTTTCCATATTGTTGCGCTTGGAAGAAAGAACATGTTAAGAAAACTAGTACAGAAATCTTAAGCGCTGGAATACCAGTGCTACAAATACCATTATAACTTTCTCTTTCTTTCCTTTTCCGGGATGTCAGACCTTGGTGGTGAAATGGCTTGTCATGTACAGAGGAAGTACACCAAGGTGAACTCGGTTCGTAATGTTCGTCAACTGTTGAACTAGATCACCGTTCTGCTAGAAAACCACTGAATGGGCACTTACCTCAGTTATTATTAAGATACCTCATTACGAAAACATGTAAGTTTAACGGAATCAGGGTACTTAATAAGCTCAAGCAGCACTGACAGAAAATTTTCTCTATTCAGAACTAAATTATTATTGCATCAGGGAACAAAATTAGTAGGGCAATTGTTACGGCATTTAGGACTTACTTTGTCATATTCATACTGGGTGAAAGTTTGCACTTTGTGAACAGAATTTGAAGCCATTTGCATACATGGCCTGTCATAACGCTTCATAATGAGAGTTCAAAATGTTTCAGAAACTCGAGTGTACCGCCCACTGTTGATATTCGAACAGTCATCCAGTTAAAACAATCGCACAGTTCTTAACAGCAAGAACATGAAATGAGCTTGGTATGGTGGCAGTGCAGTGAGTGACAAATAAGTCCGAAAATGGGGTGATTACTCAAGGATCGTCGAGAAATCGATAATGAATCGCGCCGTCTGGCCGACCTTCTTTCATCATAACCGGTCATCGTAATTATAACAATTTAAAAGATTAATTTCATTTAAAATTATCTCCAATGAAAAAATGGAACAAATGTAAAAAAATCATTATCATTACAATTAAAAAAATCATTATCAGTGAAGAGGATATCCCAAAACTCTTATTGTTATAGAAAACTGCAAGGAAATTATGAAGTATATTAGATAAGAGTATGAAAATTTAAAAAAATTAACGATTTTTTCAAAGAAAGTTTGTCTTCCATTTTTGTTGCAAAGCGATAATTGTTTAAAAGCATCCCTCGTACATACTCAAGAAAAGATTTGCAGTTAGGGTAATAAGTGAATGGACACCTGTTTTCTTCACTCAATAATAACTCTTATTTAAGTTTTAAGCGTGAGGAAATGAAGAGGAAAAAATAAATTCATTGAAACTTGATTGCTCTCTTCATTTACCAAAAATATCATCTTTTCAGATGGGAGCCAATCCTCCGTTTTTGGAACGAATGGTCGGCGTCTAATGTGGAGGAAAAATAATATAGAGTTCGAGGTGCAGAATTTAATTCCGTCGGTACAAAACGGATGTGAGTCTGTCTTAGCTCACACCTTGCCTCAGAGGCGGATCGAAAGGGCTTAAGTTTTAAGAATGTAAAAGGCCTAGAGTTTTCGTTCTTTATTTGGCAAAATTGATTTAAAATTATATGTATATTATAATTATTTAATTATTAATAAACATAATATTGTATAGTATCTAATACACGCTACAAAAATGTACAATATAATAAGTATGTATATTATATAACATGATCCCCCCCACCCCAATCCCAATGATCTGCTGGATCTTGCCCTGCCTTGCCTCCTGGTAGCGCGCGTGCAGTGCGTGAGGTGCGTGGTTGCGTGTGCGCAGGGCGGCGGCGGAGGCGCGACGTCCCAGCGGGCGGCGCCGGCCAACCTGACGCTGGCGACGCTGCTGGCGGAGAGGGAGCGCCTGGCGCGCACCTCCAACGGCTCCGCCTTCCTCAACGAGCCGGGCGTCTGCGGCACCGAGTACCGCGCGTCAGTACTCGACCTCTTCGTACAGGGCCTCTTGGGCGAAACATAACGCGTGTCCGTTTGCTGTCTGATCCCTAAAACTGCATGAAGATAACTTCATTTTAGTTATCCTTTACTTATTCCCACAATAGAGAATAATAATAATAATAATAATAATAATAATAATAATAATAATAATAATAATAATAATAATAATAATAATAATAATAATAATAATAATAATAATAATAATAATAATAATAATAATAATAATAATAATAATAATAATAATAAAGCCGATCAGATGGCCGAGATCGCTAAGGCAGTAGTGCCAGAGTGGTTTCGGACCAGAAGATCGCGGGTTCGAGTCCCGCCTCGGGCATGGATGTATTTGTGTATGTCTGTATGTGTTGTCCTTTCACCCCCATTATCATCGTATCATCATTTCATCTTCCATACCCCCAGGGCTAACGACCGTGGGGGATAAAAATCGGATCCAGCTAAAATGCTGGTCCCCCCAAAGAATTGTTGCAAGCACCTGCCACCGCGATAATAAATAAAAACTGAGCCACGGTAAATGCAGGATGCTTGCTTGCGTGGTCCTAGTCGGCCGATTAACGAAATAATAATAATAATAATAATAATAATAATAATAATAATAATAATAATAATAATAATAATAATAATAATAATAAAACGGACAACTGATAGAAGAAAAAATATTATGAATAAAAGTCCAAACCCGCAATAGAAAATAATCAGTTCAAAATGTATCATAACCTACCCATCCAGACGGATCAAACGATTCTGGCAAATAACACACACATTCTACTACATAACGTACACGAAAAAAAAGCAATTGTCATTGATATTACACACCATCATACAACACCCAAAATGTCAAAATACACATAAAATGCATTCCCTCTCAATAGAATAAAAAATTATACTAACTTGAGTCCCTTGAATGAAATTACAGCGATTGGTCTTGTTTTAAAATCTAGAGTATCATTTAGGTCTTCCTCGTCATAAAGTTATTTCAAAAGCTCAAAAGTCATTCATAACTGTAAATGGTTTCTGTTTAATGCAAGCATAATGTTCATGTTTAGCTTAAAAACATAAAACACTGCTTCAATCCTATTTAAATCTTCCAATTTTTAGAAATTACATTTGCTTTCTTGATACGTGTGTGTGATTCAAGGGATATTTTTCAAATTGTTAATATTTTGATAGTGATCTCTTACGGCATTTACTCGTAAGGTAATATAGAATTAAATGTTCGCCATTTACAAATTATTTAATTATGTTTCAGGCCTGGTTCTGTCGGAGCTTTTCATCCTAATATGACGATGCCATCTGGAGCAAATGCATCGGTGAGTCAGTTTACACTTACAGTGCCATATTATACACAAACATTTTAATGCCATTGCTATTATTAAAGGTTTATTTCATTTTCACTGACATTGGAAATTACTCACAGTACTAAATTAATAAACCATTAAAAAAGAAAAATATAAATTGCAATGATGCAATTGTAGCCTTTTATTATATTTATCACAAATGTTGTAACTTTTATCCAAACGAACAGTTACGATTACAAAATAGCTACGAATATATAGAAAAAAGGAATAATTCAGTTGTATCTACTTTTCAATACACCATCTATAAATTCAGTGAATTAATCTCATGTATGCTGGTGAATATCTTCCGATGTACTTTTTACCATCAAGTTCTTCCCGATAATTAAATAATTATAAACATTGTGAACCCGAAGAAGTGCAAAGGTGAAGAGCCAGAACCAGATGAAAGGTTTATAGTAGGTAATACCACGAGTGCTTTGGAAATTGTCGATAAATTCCCGAGTCGCGAAGCGAGGAGATCTTAACTGATTTGTTTCTTAGTTTTTTAATCAATGCTGTTAATTTCTTTTATCTTTTCTTTGTCTATTTGCTTCTTGTCTCCATCAATTCATAAATTGAAAGTCTGGAATTAATTATAAACTGGTTTTATCTTTTACTGCGTTCATGAGGATTTGAATTTTCGTATCAAGGCTCTCAGTTTCACTTTTAAACTACGGCGACCGCTGGATACGTGCTCGTCGGTGCGATGAGGTGGCGAGGCGTGAAAGATTACAGCCCGGGTGCAGAGGAGGGAAACGCGACTTTCGGAAAGCGCTGGGTAGCTCTTGGCGACGCTTGTCTGCTGCACGCGCGGTAAATTCTCGTTAGTTCACGGTATCCAAGTACAGTTGCTCCTTCCGCCACAAGTAGCGCTTGAAGTTTGCCGGTTTGCCGATCTGTCGGCAGTCTTGCACTTGCAATTTGTCGGCAACATAGCACTTTGCAGTTTGTCGGTCTGTCGTCAACCTAGAACTTGGAGTTTGTCGGTGTAACGGCAACCTAGCACTTGCAGTTTGTCGTCGTCAACCTAGCACTTGCCCTTGTAGTTTGCCGGTCTGTCGTCAACCTAGAACTTGCAGTTTGCTAGAATGTCGTCAACCAAGCACTTGGAGTTTGTCGGTGTAACGGCAACCTAGCACTAACAGTTTGTCGTCGTCAACCTAGCATTTGCACTTGCAGTTTGTCGGCCTGTCAGCAACCTTACACTTGCAGTTTGCCGGTCTGTTGGCAACCTAGCACCTGCAGTTCGTCGGTCTGTCGGCAACCTATCGCTTGCAGTCTGTCGGTCTGTCGGCAAGTTAGCTCCTGCAGTTTCCCTCCGCGCCCGAGCCCAATCGCCGCGCGTGCTGTGCAGGCGGTGCGCCTGGCGGTGCCGGTGTGCTGCCGCGGCTGGGCGCCTGCCCTGGGCTTCCGCTGCGAGGCCGTGTGCTCGTCGGGCTGCCGCAACGGCGGCGAGTGCGTGGCGCCCGACACGTGCCGCTGCCCGGCCAACCGCACGCTCGACCTAGGCGGCAACTGCGTGGCCACGTGCCCCGGCACGTGCCTCAACGGCGTGTGCACCGGCACGCTCACGTGCGCCTGCCACGACGGCTTCTGGCCGGACGCCCAGGGCAAGCTGTGCGCGCCGCTCTGCCGTCCCGACTGCGTCAACGGCAACTGCACAGGTGAGACGCCCGGAAACAGCTACGTTTACCCGACTCCGGGACACTACAAAGAGGGTTTCGTTTTTCATTATTATATACCTGGGTTTCTTTGTTGTCATCTGTCGTCTGACTGATTCCAATAATATTCTTATGTGATATGTGCTTACATGTGCCTTCACGTGAATGTCTCAGGCTATATAAAGTACCTAAAACCCAATATGGCGAACACTAGTCACTATCTTTATCTAAAAAGTTTGAAAATTATCCGTATGTGCGGTATGTGTTTGTCTCGATATCCTGGATGACAAGTGAGATTTTTTTTCTTTTTTATATAGGCTTTTCCAGCTTCGGAGGGATGTCGATTTCGACTATCCGCGCCGGATACAAACTATGTCTCTCAAGAGAACACTTATTAACTTTTTACACTACACACACTTGCGAGTTCTTCGGGCTGAGGTCAGCAGACTCACAAGGCCTTCCGCCACAACACTCATACATGAGAGACAAGGGACTAACAACCATGCCCACGGACTCGAACCCGCGATCCTTCGAAGGGAGGCGCTGAGATGGCACACGCTCTAGCCACCTCGGCCATCCAGGTCGGCATGTGCCAGATAAAATGGTTAAAAACCAGTAAGATGTATAGTAGAATCCATTTTATTATTTTATTGTACGTAACTCAATATTACATGTTTTAACCCTGAGTTTAGATTTGGTCTTTTTTTTGAATTCTCTTATTATAATATTGGGAGAACTTTTTGCCATATTTGTCCTTAGCTCTGTAACTACTAGAGATCTGTGTTTTCGATCTGATGTAAACATATACGTTACGCACTTGCTAGTTTGACACTCACCACCAATGAAATTGTAAGCACTCTTCCTCTCGGGAGCGTTACGCAGAAGCTCATGAGATACATATTGTTCGTTCCACTCATGGTGAAAGTAAAACGAATTGAATTTCAGGCAGGGAAAAATTAATTGCAAAAGGACAGCTAGTGGGATTAACTAGATTCGATTCTCTTGTTAAGAGGTTGATTGGATTAGTTAGGGCGTGATTGAATTCTTTATCCGTGTGACATGTTTTTAACAATTTACTTAGTAAACACGGATTTACTAAAGTTCCATTTTAAATGTTTTACACTATTTCTGTAAAGAGTATTCCAAATAATATCTAAACAATTTAGCTGCCTTTAAAATTGGATTTTAGTTCATTTTCTGTTCATCCACGTAAATGTTGAGGTGTTTTTGTTCCTGAACCGTGAGTGTAGCGTTATATTATACTTAAGTTTCGTGTTAGTGGCAAGGTAATATAATATACATACCCGAAGCCATGCACGTCGCAAAGCTCCGAATATTTCTGGTTTTATGGCACAATCGAGGCTGCACTTCCTTGAACTCGTGAGGGGTGCAATGACCGTATAAACACGGCGGTTGTCAATTTTCAGGCACTCTAACATGCAACCTCACCGTGTTCCGGGCCTCAATATTTTTCTGGGGACCTAGCGAGTACACAGGGAATCATCGGAAACGATTACTAAAAAATATTCTTTGTTGTTTTTTTAATAAATAAAAAGAAACAGTAGTGAAATTTATCTCGTGGCTCTCAACCACTAATTAAGTCTGTTTTACTTAAGACAATTTCCATCCATTTTTTTCTTGCAAAGATAAAATCAAAAGTTATCTGTGCTTCTTCCAGTATACAGTTTTTATTCAAACATTGGAAATTTAAATAAGACGTAAAATAGGTTCTGAAGTTAATTTGTGAAGTTTAATATCGCATGGTGCACAATATTTTAACGCGTTTGGTTTTGCGTTATGTTCAAAATTTATAGTTGTGACGATTCTTAAAATTTTATTGTGTGATTAATGATTTTTGATTTGAATGAATCGGCAGAGGTTTTGGTAGCAGAAAAAAATATTCATTAACCTATAACTTGAACACTAACTTAACTACCAATTCACAAAGGATCACGGAAGCAGTATGTCACCATCGGTTCTAGTCAAATTATTTGGATTTATTTCGAATATAATTATTCAACCTAATGCATTCATGCTAAACTAGTCATTATATATTTCCATAAAAAATATGACCGGCCATATTTTTGTTCAAAAGAAAATCGGATGGAAATATTACTGAAATATACTCAAATATACACCGAAGCGTGTAAAGTGCATTGCGATCACCCGCGTGCACAGAGGTGGTGGTCGGAATGCAATACATATCTAACATCACGGAACACTCAACCACGAATCACCGGCAGAGGTGGCTCAGGGCATCAACTGATGTTACTGCAGTGCTTGTGACCGGGAGGTCCTAGGTTTTTGTCCGACGGTGGCAAGATTTTCAACACCAGTTACATAGCCAGATCGAATGCAGCCGCTCACAGGGTGTTATGTTGGCAACCTAGGTGGAAAAAAGTCAGAATCTACAAAACTATAAAATGTTTACTGTTATACAAAGCATGTACTGAAAGTAAATTATAATGTTAGTACAAGGAACAATTTTCCATTTAATATTTTGTCAGCAACTGTTTTATTATGTAAAAATAAAAAGTCAGGCAACCTCTATCAATTCACGAACTGAGAAAGAAAAACCAAAAACAGGAAAAATAAAAGTACATAAATAATTCGTAAATTAATAATATTGTTATATTACTAATTGGGAACGGATACGAGAGAAAAAAAAATACAGATTAGCCAATATGGAAACATACTAAATAATAAAAATTCGTGTGAGTGTGTGTGTTTCTTTATTGCATTTATTTGTCATTTATTTTTGTTTTAACCATTTTTACGGTTTCAATTTTTATTATTAACTATTTAATGTATTTATATTCTGTTAATTTAAACTATTTATATTTAACTATATTTCTTTTTCAATTTTTGCTTCTTAGTTTTTATTTTTCCTTTTTCATTTTTATTATTTTCTTAATTTTTGTTTTTAATTTTTATTATTTTTTCCTTTTTAATTTTTTTGTTTTTAATTTTTCTTCATTTTTTGTATTTAAATTGTATTCTATCGTTTTGTGTATGAATTTTTTTCTTTAATTTTGCGTCCCTTGGATGTGCGGCAGCGCCGAACGTGTGCCAGTGCTACGCGGGCCACCGCAAGGACGCGCGCGGCGTGTGCCAGCCGCTGTGCCCCGAGGGCTGCGTCAACGGCGACTGCGTGGGCGAGCGCCGCTGCGCCTGCCGCCCGGGCTACGCCAAGCTGGACCGCGAGGAGCGCGCGCACGTGTGCGTGCCCACGTGCCCGTCGGGCTGCCGCAACGGCGTCTGCTCCGCGCCGGGCGTCTGCTCCTGTGACCCCGGCTACCGCAAGAACTCGCTCGACGTAAGGATTCAAAAACCAAAAAAAAACAAAAAAATAAAACAAAAAAACAACAAAAAAACAAAAAAATCTCACCTAGAAGTATGTTCTTAGATTTATTTATAGCGTCCATTGACAGTTCATAATCTGTTACGGTGTCATAGAATCGGTCGTTAAACGCCTCTACAGTGACGTCACTATGGTGACATTCAACCTCCCGATTGGATGGCAGCGTAAACAGCTGATTTACATCAACAGAACCTAAGTTTAAATCGAAGTATAGTACATGTACATGTCGTTTCAGGACTCGGTGAAAAAAAATGATGCAATGCACCAAAATTAGATACAACATGATCCCTCTTCATATAATTCAACACGTCAAAAATCCTAAAACTCAGAAATTCAATATAACTAAACGGTTCGCCTAGAATAGCTGTTTAAAAGCGAGGTTCTTGGAATCTTGGTTACCTGAAAGGAACGGCGGAAGATGCAGTTGCAACATTCAAAACAGACCTTTCCCAGGTGAATTGGGAAGGTCACATCATGGCGGTCGAAACGAACGAATCAAACCCTGCTGAAGTTGCGGTGTGCTCTGGACAGCCAAGGATCTATAGACTCGGGCCACGAAAGTTAGTCTTAAATTGATGCGTTGCCGTCTATTCTGATTTCATTCATTAGTTGGGCAGCGTTCGATGACTTTGCCGAATCACCGCCGTATTCTCGATTTTCACATGGCTATTCTGATGAGTTTTTGTTGAGAAAAACTACCTTGAGGGCGCGATACTTGAATACGCATGAGCTTAGCCTCAATTTGTATCAATGAGAGATTATAATTTGTTTATTAGAGGTTATGCGACAAATTTAAATAAAATAAATCAATGTGGTATAAAGAGATTACTATAAGAGGGACCGACTTTGAGAGCTACTGCTTGCTTACTGGAGGCAATATAACTCCAAGCTACGTTCATACACCCAATTTGTCAGTGAGCTCATTTACAGTTAGCTGGCTTCATCACTCTCTTGCAATGTCATCGCACTGTGAGACGTTCATTTGTTTCCTGGCCTATCGAAGTGGTCCCTTCTTAGAGTAACTCCTTTATGACAACAGCTTTTCTACTGAATACAAACGTAGATCAAGACTTCAGCTTAGGTTGTATTACACAATGTCCACAACACTTCGTGAGAACATCAGTGTCATGTTCTTTTTTTAAATTTATTCCAGCTTGGGCATTGGCCCTCAGCAGCCGCGTAAGAAAAATATATTAATATGATTTATATACAAGAATCTTGAGACATTATAAGCAGAAATTTAGTGTTAGATATAGTAGTTACCAATGAGAAAAGACTCATCGGTTTATGTCTATGGGGGATCGAAAAACTCTCTCGGTAACTTTCTTTTTAATCTTTCGCGGTGAGGATTTTGCTTACCGATGTGAAAATGAATAGCTGAAGGGTTCTTTAATATTTTGGAATAGAATTTTACGGATAAGAGGGAGAAATGGACGGGGGTTGGAGTAATGCCAAGTTCATTATGTAACTGCGCATTCGGAATGTACCAGGGAGCTTGTGTGATGGCGCGTGGGAATAGTGTCTTGTTCTGTGCCCCATCAGGAGTGCATCCCGCACTGCCCCGGCGGGTGCGAGCACGGCTCGTGCACGGGCCCCGACTACTGCACGTGCCTGACGGGCTACACGCGCCACCCCGACCCGGCGCGCGGGCGCCACTCGTGCGTGCCGCACTGCCCCGGCGGGTGCGCGCACGGGCTGTGCACGGCGCCGGGCGTGTGCCAGTGCAACGCGGGCTACCGCTTCGACGCGCGCAACACCACGGGCGGCGGGCCGTGCAAGCCCGACTGCGGCAGCGCCGGCTGCTTCAACGGGGACTGCACCGCGCCGGGAGTGTGCACCTGCCGCAAAGGTAGGCGGCGTACGCACCCTACACTGGATAGCGCGAACAGAGTCGTGGGATTACCAAAGTTGATAGCATGTACAGCATACCCGACCTGACCGGACCGTGGCTGACCTGACCCGACCGGACCGTGGCTGACCTGACCCGACCGGACCGTGGCTGACCCGACCCGACCGTGGCTGACCCGACCCGACCGTGGCTGACCCGACCCGACCGTGGCTGACCCGACCCGACCGTGGCTGACCCGACCCGACCGTGGCTGACCCGACCCGACCGTGGCTGACCCGACCCGACCGTGGCTGACCCGACCCGACCGTGGCTGACCCGACCCGACCGTGGCTGACCCGACCCGACCGTGGCTGACCCGACCCGACCGTGGCTGACCCGACCCGACCGTGGCTGACCCGACCCGACCGTGGCTGACTCGACCCGACCCGACCGTGGCTGACTCGACCCGACCCGACCGTGGCTGACTCGACCCGACCCGACCGTGGCTGACTCGACCCGACCCGACCGTGGCTGACTCGACCCGACCCGACCGTGGCTGACTCGACCCGACCCGACCGTGGCTGACTCGACCCGACCCGACCGTGGCTGACTCGACCCGACCCGACCGTGGCTGACTCGACCCGACCCGACCGTGGCTGACCCGACCCGACCCGACCGTGGCTGACCAGTCCCGCACAGTGCCAATGACCGGAAGGTCCTATGGTTCTACTCTTGACGGTGGCAGGATTTTCGACACTAGTTAGGTCGAATTCAGCCGCTGTCTGGAGGCCGGTTCTAGCGGCCGGCTGCTCTGATCAGTAGTTTTCCGTGGTTTCTCCGATCAACGCCAGGCAAATCCCGAAGCAGTACCTTAAGAAGTGTGCCACGGTCCGCGTGTGATCGTTCCTTCCTCTTTCTTATCATATCTTTACGCCTTACTTACGCACACACTTACATGCACTACACTATTACACGTGCCGGGAGACCAGCCGGAAGCTTCGAGCTTGTCCAAAGTGGTGGGATGTACGTGGTTGGAAAACCTCAGGTAGCCGACATGTAGGTTGGCACCGGATCTCACCATTCTGCGGGGGAAGATCACCGCCACCTCCCGAAGAAACCACATACTATACTTACGAGATTAATGATTTTAGGTGTTGACACTCTCGAAATCACTAATTAATCAGTCAATTAATCAATTTGACCAAACCCGATCCGACCAGTGCTGACAAATACGACCCGACCCGACCCTACCCAATGTGACCCGACTCTAGCAGCCCCGACCCGACTGTGCCTTGCCATTTCGGATTCGAATCGGGATGAGGCATTTGTATTTAATTTAAAGTTAGTTTGTAGTTACTAATTACAAGAGGATTGTTTCATCTCTACAGTTTTGAGCAAGAAAAAGTTTGAATCACTGTAGCAAGACGTTTGTGTTGAATGTAGTAGTGAAATGACAATACACAAGTGATGTAATTCCTCCCGCAGGGTACAAACTGGAGGGCAACTCGACGACGCGCTGCACGCCGCACTGCCCACGTGGCTGCGCCAACGGCACGTGCACGGCGCCCGACACGTGCACGTGCAAGGTGGGCTACGAGCTGAAGGCCGGCAGCTGCGCGCCGCGCTGTAGCCTCGGCTGCACCAACGCGGACTGCACCGCCCCGGAGGTAACGCAGGCGCGCTCTTCAACTTTTCGGGGATACGGTCTGCAACGACGGAATCCTGATAGCCCAGATTGAAGAGATGGATTCCAAAACACACTTAAAGACTTTATTTTAAATTGTTTTTTAAGTTTGTGGTTATTACAGATTTAGTCAGAGATGCGACCAATGAGCTAAAATACTTTACAAAAAGTACTTAATCGTTAAGTTGAGGTCAAAAATCTAATTTTTTTCTTTTCAAATCGTGCATAATTATTTATTCGAAAGAATAAAAACGCTTCTCAAATAAATACATACAATTCGGACTTGATGCGTTTTGGAATCCACCTATTTAATTGTTACCCTTGGTAGTACCACTAGCCATGATGTAAAGAAAGGTATAACGTTGTGCTTCTCCTAACTATGCAGCCAAGAAGTAGCACATGGACAGCATGTGGCTTGTAAGTTTTGAGAAGAAATTACAAATATCACAGAAAATTTTTCGTTAATTCAATTGTGTACAAATGTACGCACAGAAAATTCTTTGTTAATGTTCTATTCGATTGTGTACAAATGTAGCATTCAAGAAAGTATTGTGGTACTTTAATTGTGTGTGAATTTGTTTCTCTTCATGATGGTAAATTATGTAATTTACCTTTTACCTTACACCGCCTTCAAGTCTTTGGTTTCTCTTGCCGATGAATGATCAACATGAATCAATGAAGTTTCTGTTCGTGGGCAGACATCGAAAATTCTTTAACAGTAATCACTTGTTTTTCAAACACGATGTCTGTCTTCAGAGTGCCTTTACCTGTATATTTTTACCCATCTGTGGATCTTTAGTTATATGATGGAATATAAAATTCTGAGTTTTTGTAGAAGAATATAAGATTTACTTCACGAGTTATTGGACTTCGGATTAACATAAAGTATCATCTAGTAGTGGTTCTCAGGATTTCAACCATGAATGAGCCAATGCGTTGGTGTTGTCGCAGGTGTGCACGTGCAAGCCCGGCCACCGCAAGGACCCGCTGGATCTGCGCGGCATGCGCTGCATTGCCAACTGCCCGCAGGGCTGCGTTAACGCCGTGTGCTCCGGCCCCAACCTCTGCCTGTGCAACGCAGGCTTCGTCAAGGACCGCACCGTTCCCGGGGGCAACGTGTGTGTGAGGCGGGGGGCGTCAGGCTAGTGTCTCTTCTAGCCCCCTTCTCACCCGGACTGCGTCACCAGGATAGTTTCAAAAGTTGCCACTCTTCATACCACCTCACACCCTACGTGGCAATTACCAATGAAACGCCAAAGGTCACAGTGTAATTACCATGGAGTAACGCTGTGTCCGAATAGTTTGTCTGACAGGGGTCTCCAAGGATCTTACATTCCATATAGTATGCTCGAAATGAAATCTAGAGAGTTATCGTTGCTTGATCAAAATGCAAAGAAAACAAGAGTACAAACTGACGGACCTGCATGAAGGCTTCCTTTCATTTACGAAAGCCATGACTTGCTGAGTAATTAGAATCCTTAATTGAGTTAACCCTTTACCTAGGAATGACCACTAAACCCCACAAAAATATCATCTCATAATTTTAAAATACGTTTAAATTATTTTAGACAAATATTTTGTGAATATTTTTTACTGGAATAATATGGAAATCAAATTCATATTTACAACTTGTAATGAAAATTTTTTCTTTACATTCACACACCATTAATAATTGCAGAAACTTTAACATTTCACAACAAAGAATAATCAGTTTTATTCTTCCTTTTCGCTAGAAATATAATGATAACTTTGATTCCTGATGTTCTTTACATTTTTGTATGTCCTAATTAAGAGATTATTTTGAAAAGAGATTTCTTAGAAATCAATTGCTGCAATCAAGCTGCAAATATTAATCAGAATTAAAACAGACAATAATTCTTTTTCAGGTTTAATAATTAGCACCAAAATAAAACAGTTTCACTTGTGAGCTTTATTTACTTTCGGTAGAAACCAAACGGTAAGACTCGAATCAAGTTTAAAGAAAAGACCATGTAATTGCATCTTATTCACAGTTGGTAATAATAAAAGTAGTAAACGTTTAACAAAAGTAAAGTTATTTTTATCCTTTTATTCATCCCATTACAAGTGAAACACATCAAGTTAAGAATTTAAGTATGGAGAAAACGCACATTAATTTTAAATGCTTTGGGAAAGTGATTTGACATTATTGTTTATAAGTTAGTTTTGATACAAATGTAGTGTTTTGAACTTGTTTTTATTAGTTCACTTTTTGTTACATTTAATTCAAATTAAATGAATATACATTAATACAATTTTAATGAAAAATTGTGATATAGTGGATTTTACCAATCAAGATAATCTAATTGTTTCATCACCTTCAGTCATGAGAGGTTTCGAAAGCTCCCTAGTTATTGAATTATCTACACTTTTTTTAAATGCTAGATAAGAGGATAAGTGACACAAATAATTTACATACATAATTTACATACGTAATTTATATACAAAATTTACATACATAATTTACATTTTTATTTATGTGGGGGGAATCCAGTTAAAACAAAAATTATGGAAACTATACGAATAGTAATAATTAACAATTTGTGATAATAATCAATCTCTATTTTTCTAAACAAATATTTATCTTTTTCTTCTGAAGCACCATCACCAACCTTGACATTCTTTATACTAATTGATGAAGGCAACTTTACAAAACTATGTAATTGTTGTTGCTTCTGCTTGCTGTTCTTCATTTTCAAAGAAACGTTAAAAATTCAAAAAATTACAGATTATAAATATGGCATTTGCAAGCTAACAATAGATTAATTTTTAAGTTCGTCCATAATTACTAAAAATTATTATTTATATTTCAGAAAGCATTTCAAATTAATTGCACCTTTTTTTTGAGAAGGAAGTTTTAAATTCTCAACAGAAGTTGAAAATCTTTCTTCAGTTCCTAGGTTTAATACAAAAAAACATAAAAATAGTGGAAAACAAAGCTGTAAAAACACAACTAGACTGTAAACATAAACAGGCAAGTCTCTGGAAGTACATTATACATATTCACATCTATAACTGAAAAGGAACAGAGAAGTTTCATTAAGTTATTTGAATAAAGACCTGCACCAACATTTCTGTGTTAGTGCACATTTCATATTCGATCAAGGAATACACCAAGTCATGACTTAATTGGTTCTTGGATGTGTTTCTTTGCTATAATAAATTGTTTTTAAACCTAATGAACCTATTAAGTCCCTTAATAGATTTCTCTTCTTTGGAAAATTATGAGAGATGAATGGGTAAAAACCAGAACAGTATAAGTAACATTTTATAAATTCTGAGAAATCAGTTTTTTTAAGTCAATGTCACCATAAAGTCGTGGTGCTGTGTTTCATCATTCATCAAAACTAAGCATTAATAGTTCATTAAAACCATGTAAATACATTGCCACTTAGATTAAAATAAACGTTTTTCTCAGAATTTGAAAAAAGGTCACTTATACCATTCTGCTTTTTACACATTTATATGTACTAAATGTATTTCTCAAAATTCATAAAATGTATTTTCAATTATGTAGTGACTCGATCCAGTCTTAAGTTCAATACAACTCAAAGCAGAAATACCAAATATCTCAAAATTGAAAATTTTTTGACTTAAATTGTTTTACTTGTAATGAGACAATATTATGTTTTATTTCAATTGTATTTTCTTCTAGTAAAAGAATTCTGTATTTTCTAATTTTCCAACATTGACATTCATCAACAAATTGTTGATTCTTTTAACAGAATTTTGCTCACTTGAAAATATTTTTGAATAACATTATTTGAAAGTCAATAACAATAACTAGCTATTTTCCTTTATTACTGGAATGTTCAAATTTAAGCATTTTATTGGAAATGAAATGGTGTCTATTATTGTATATTTTACATATCATTTTACTCCAGGTAGAAATGTGAATATTTTTAACTTATAGGATTACAAAGGAGAAACTTAAATCACGTGGATGACCCCATCTCTGGAAAATAAGAACCATGAGAAGCCAAGAAGATTTTATATGAGAAGCCAAGAAGAGTAACATAATGTAGACCTCAGATTTTAGGAGTATTGCTAAGCAATGTAATAAAGAAAACAGTCAAGGAGAACAAGAGGAAAAGTTTAATTTGAGACTACTCACGTACTCACATTCAAATAATGAATTCAGTAGAATAGAACACATACAAGAAAGCAGTTGAACACATACAAGAAAAGAAGAAAAGTTTAAAAAATATAATCAAATGAATTTTTTTTTAATTATATAAATGGGAATTAAATAGGAGTGACTTACAAGGGTTAATATAGACTTTCAAATAATTGAACAGTTAATGGAAGTCCATAAATTTATAATTTTTTATAGATACAAATTATGTAAATAAAAATAAAACAAGAATCAAATTCTGCTAAATTCATGAGAAAAACTTTTTAAAAAATGTTTTGTAATTCCAATAACTATGCTACTTTAAAATGATTAAATTCATAGCAAGTTTAAGACAGTGTCCTGAAATTTTAAGATCAGAACAAAAAACAGGCTTAAGGAGACTCCAAATCAAGTAACAATGAATATAACTATATGTAAATTCATTATTACTTTATATGCTACATTATACATTACATTTGCACTTCAACATTTCAACAAAACAATTTCAAATGTTATAAAATTAAAATACATTACACCTTTCCAATTTAGCTTAATATTATCTTAGAGTATGTAACTGAAAAAGTGAAGCTCTGAGAAGTCCATGATTTTAATGGCTCTTAATCAATTCATATTCATAAATTTACTAGTTTCCAAAGGACCATAGACTACTATTACAACTTTAAAATTACACAAAGTATAATTCAAATTTTTAGATTTTACCATGATCATGCACAATGATACATTTCATAGTACGGTATATTTATTGCAATAGCATGTGGCTTGCAAGGAACAGTTTCATAACTCTGTGAAACTTGGAACTAGAATAGGCATAAATTGTATGTACATTGAAAATAATCATTCCTTTTGCAAAACATATTTTATTCTGACAACTGTTTTAAAAGAAATTAGCTATGAGCTTTTTCGTTCAGACAAGTTTGAATAACCTTTCAAGGCCTTAAATATATATTATTTATTGAAAAAATTCAAATTCATCTTTATTCTTCATAAGTATTACCTATTAACACATGTATTAATTCCCTGTTCTTTTTTTCAATATATTTTAATGCAAAAATTTGTAGTAAAATGTTTCAATTAAAATATTTTTCAACAAAAGTGAGAAAAATGTTATTCAGTCAACCAACAGAAAGGCAAAAATCAGAAAATATTAAATGCAGTCACCATTGCTGTGTGCAAATATCTAAAAAATTTGAACCCTCTCTTTTCATCACTCTGTTGATTCTGATTCAACAGTTTTTTGTTTTTTTAATGTTGAAACATAGATAACTGGACATATCCGCTTAATAAACGTAGATATCAGGAGTAATAGATCCACAGACACAGCCATCTTCCAATAGAGTAATATTATTACTCTATTGGAAACAGCAGAGGAGAACTATATGAGTTATGTTTTTTTTTCTTCAATAACCAAAGGTGTCACTGGCAGGGAGGATGAGAAGGAAATGTTATCCCCACATCCAATATTTCCAGGTACAAGCAGTAGTTTTATTCTCATTTCACTTCTTACTATTAACTTAAACAATGTATTAACTCGATTGATCTACCTAGCAGAAAATTAGGGACAGATGTATGGTGGCACTGCCAATGCAAGCACATATTTAGCTCCCTTTGAAGACAACCATACTTAAATAACAGCTAAACAAATAAAAGGTATTGCCAGGTATAAATATTTGTTACCAGAAAACACCTTTTATTTATTTATTTTTTAGAAGGTATCTACCTCCCCAGTGATCTTATTAAGTAGCAGCATCGTACAGAAATTTGTGAATACACACATCAAGATGTACCAAGATTTACTGGACCTTCCCAAACTATTCAGTAACCAAATTTATTACAGACAGTGACCATTACAGGGTAATTCATTGGCTTATTGGCTTTCAAAATTAGTTGTATGTAATACAGTTTGAGGTAATTCATTTTTGCCTCTGTCAATACATTTGTAATTATTTTCTATGTTGAATAGTTTTCTATGTTTAGTGTTGGAGTATGTTACTGAATTCATGAATTGTTGCAATATAACTTCATTTTTGTAAATTACCTCATTCAGCAATTTAACTTAAAAAAATCAATTAAAAATTATGGTTTAAACTAAAAGTCCGTAGAGGTACCAGCATTTAAATTACTTCCTTTGATGACTCTCCTTCAAAAATTTTGTTGAAAGAGACACCTATGCTAATAACTGAATACACACAGCAATGAAACAACTCTTCCAGTTATCTCTTTGAGTTCATTATATTAAATATAATTTTCTTTCAGCTATTCAATTATCTCAGCGATTTTATTTGTAAAACAATAATTTTATTTCATTTTAACTCAGGAATTTTTCATATAATAAACAAGTGAGCCAGAAAATACACTGCTCAGTACAAGTTCTTGGCTGATAGAAATTTCATAAGGGGTTTAATGCTTGATGGAAAGACACGTTAACTATTAATCAAATAAAATAATGAGCATTCATAACAAATTCTTAAAGTGCATCAATGACTGTCTTGTGCCAATTATTTCTTTATTCTGTCTTTGAAAATTTCTAACAAAAAAATAGAATCCAAGTATACAATACATTAACTACCCTTCTGATTTTAAATAAAAAGAAATTGCATTCACACTAATTCATGTCCAATAATATTCATTCATCACACATGCATATCTGTGAAATTGTACAACCTGATTGTAAACTAATGGCTATTCTTATTTCTAGTAGAAAGAATTCTTCAAATTTACTTCCCTTTTAGAATTTTGTTAATCTTGGGCCTTGTATATTCCTATATTGTCTCTTTTATGGATTTGTACTTCCCTTTAGATGATTTTCACCATCTTTATTGCTTGGCACCCCTTTGTCTACCAGAAAATATTTCTTTGTTAGCTGCATCATAGGCTTTCACTCACATCCACTCTCAAAAATTACAAATCTCTAAATTTTAATTATTGCTTTGAAAGAAAATATTTAAAATTATTCAGTTAGAATAAGACTGCCTTTTTTGATGTTTTTTAAAATTGATTTGAAGGTCCTTTTTTTAAGCAGACATTCATTCAATTGCTAAATTTTTATTTAAAATCTTACAAGGTTTAGACCTACCTTTTGAAGGTCATTGGCCTTCATTTTCAGGGTCTTTTTCAATTTGTTCTTTCTTTATGATAATTAATTTATGATATAGTTTTAATTTAGAGGTTGTAACAGACAATTACCTTCAAAACATAGGTCTAAAGATTGTAACATTTTAAATCAAAATTTATGAATTGAATGTATGTCTGCCAAACAAAGCTCCTTCAAACCAACTCTAAATTTTAAATTTCATTTCAAACTTATATTTCCCAAATCTGTCCTCTTCACTACAATTGCTGCTGCACGATCATTACTTTCACATATTTAATGTTATTAAGACACTGAAGTTAAAAAAAATCACACATCAGAGAGTATACATTTACATTACACAAAAATGTCATTATTTTTTTTTTTTTTCCTTTTTTTTTCCCCTCGCGAATAGGCCAACTTAGGACCACGCGTTCATACATCCTGCATTTACCGTGGCTCCGTATCATATATCACGGTAGCAGGTGCATGTAATTCACCCTCAATTGGGTGGGGATCAGTATTTTTACTGAATCCGATTTTTATCCCCCAGGGTTGTTAGCCCTGGGGGTATGAAAGATGAAATGATGATGATAATGAGGGGTGAGAGGACGACACACTCACTCACAAACACACACAAATACACCCATGCCCGAGGCGGGACTCGAACCCGCGATCTTCTGGTCCGAGACCACTCCGGCACTACTGCCTTAGCGATCTCGGCCATCTGATCGGCATTAAATATTTTATTATACAAATTATGAATAAAGAAGGCAGTTCAATGAATAATCACAACATAAAACATTTTAAAATGAAGTTAAAAATTGTATACCAATGTATTCTGAAAAAACCCATTCTTTAATTTTGGTTTTGTCAATGATATTAGTCTCCAACACTGTGTCCTTAAAGTCTCCAACACTATATCCTTAAAATTATTCAAATAATTTTCGTAGAAAGATCAGGTTTTCATGACAAGATTAAGAAAGGAACTCTCAAAATTAACGCATTTTCATGTAATTTTTGGAAAACACAAGAGCATAAGGCAAAAACACCAACTAGGGGATTGACATGATAACATGACTAATTCTAAAGATTATCAAAAGAAAATTATTGATATCATTTCAAAAATTAATATTTGCAACATCATATAGAGGGACTACTACTTCCTACACTCATGATGTTTGTTTTGTTTTCTTACTGATTTTGATCTAAAATATGTTTTTTAATATTGTTTTGTAATTTTAAAATGTATCACATTATATCCTAACCTCGATATCAATGTGACAATAATAAAATATTAAATCCCAAAAATAAATTTAAAACAAGCTAAACAAAAACATGATATGATCCAAGGAATAACAGTGAAATAATAGACAATTTTATTTTAGAAATGATAAAAATTAATCAAATAAAATCTTTGATAAGACTGATTTTTCTCCAATTTCAATTTTATTAAGTCAAATGGAGAATAGAAAAGAAATATTTGCCATTTTTGAAACCAAACAACAACCAAATCAGTCACCAAGAAGCATGACTGAAACAAGAGGGAAGACAAACTTCATTCCAGGAGCCCCTTTTTGCATTAAACACTTTTAATTACATATGACATATTTAACAAGTAAAAACTCTGTCACACGAATGTTATGTTGATGCTCTATAAGTAACACATGTTGTAGATTAGTACTGTATCTTACGCAGAACAGCCAAAGCACTTTTGTAATGTGTTGCGTAAGAAAATATGTTATTCTATGTCACATGGTACTTATCATGCATGAATGCAATGCTATGGACAGGGGCCCTAAATAATTAAAAAGTAATATAAGGAGAAATAATTTATAACTTTAATGATACAATTAATACATACATAGGTTTTTATTTGAAGCATACATACATAGAATTTATTTTTATAGAATTGCTATATGGCTTGGAAAAAATATGTAGTATGTCCCTAAATTGACAGGTGTTTGTAAACAAGGGCAAATCAGGATTTGAACATATTTACAGTAATAGAATGTTTTAATACATAAGGTAATGTATTTCCCTTTCAAAATTTTCTGGGAAGCCACCCTCTCCCTGTGCATACCTATGTCGTTAAGGAAAGTGTAAAAGGTAAAGATATTCATAGGTCAATAGATATTTTCTGAAAGTGTTTTAAAATGTATTTGGTAAGATAATTGGATCTGTTGCAAGAAACTGTGTTCCATGTACTGAATTAAAATACTTAAAGGCTAACATATTTTAATTTTATTTACAATTAATTTTTTTAATTGCATTATTTATTTTATTGTAATTAGTAAATGTTAATGTATTTTATTTGCATTAAATTTTAAAAAATTACGCAAAATTAATTGTTTCTTTTAAAGGTGTCACAATATTAAAATGTCAATAAATAAAAACACTGTACATATTCCCTCCTGTAGAAAACACCTTGCAAAGGAAACAAATGAAAAAGTCTTAAAAAATTCAAATGAATTTTAAAATTAGAAAGACCAGTTGTAATTAAGAAGGGAATTAAATTAAACAAATAAGAACTAATAGTAACAGAAATTTTCTTTACAATGGGAGTGTATTATACGAGCACAATGCACACATCAGTAAAAATAGGTATGAAATTTTAAAGCCATATGGCTATTAGATTTGGGAGTGGATATCTTTAAAGATGCATATATCTTATTTTCAGTCACGAAAACATGTTCTAGATATCAGAAAGAAAATTGAAACAAAGAATAGTATTTAATAGAAAATAATTGGGCAAAATGTTTAAGACACAAATTGTGAAATAAAATACATAGAAATAACATAAGCTTTTGATGAGGTCATATGAAAATTAAATTTATATCAATACAGAAAGTAAATCATTTTTCATCAAATATAAGTTGTTTTTTTTTAGTTTAAAGTACTATGAAATTAGATTAAAGTTTGTTATCTTCAGCAATAAAGGCAGCAAATGCATTTTATTAATGTCAGAAAAGGTTTATATTTATTGTAATTGCTGAATAACATTATATTGTCTAATTTTTTAAAAGATGTATCATATCATGAATATTGATTTTAAAATTGTAAATAGTGACGTCTTATTCATGGCCAAAAAATGTCGACCTTACTATGGACTTCCGAGTCATTTTCAATTGCGTATTTTTAATTTATTTCAACACCAAACTGTTTTGTAACTTCAAATAAATTAAGGGATGAGAATAACCCCTTCTGACGGCACCTGTTAAGTTGACTGTTTCCGACTACGCAGCTGACAGGGCGGTAGTGACAGGTTTCGGTAACGTGAAAGAAACTTCCTTGGTCATTCGTGAAGAATTTGATCACAAGTATTTTTCAAAAAGAGACACTCGTCTCTCTCAGTTATTGTTTACATTAACGGGCTCAGTTATTGCGTACATTCTCGGTTTATTGTTTACATTATTTTCCAACTGGATGACAAAGTTGTTCGTTGTTTGACACAATACATTTGCTTTTACACTGATCAATTTTGTGTTTGAGTGCTCATTTTCTCGGGTTTCTCCTTGAACTAGCCGACTGAGTATATTTTTTCAATTGATGACATAAACAGAAGGTAATTAATAAATTGACTCGTACTTCTAGTGTCTCATGGTTCGTTAAGAGGTGTTTTGGCCACACATATTGGAAGGTCTCGTAGGTACAGTGATTAGGAGTGTGAGCAGTGAAAGAAAATGGTCGTCGCGACAGTAAAACAAGGAGCATAAGGTATGCTTTGAGACATTTTATACATTGTTTAAGGTTGCCGAGTCGTGAATTAAAAGTTAATGCTAAAATTTTCTAACGTGGATGAATAAAATCCGAAGTGTACTCAACTTCGAAGGCTGCTTTGAACTTCAAGGCACTGGGCCAAGCGCACAGTAACCAACTGTGTTCTATGAAGTCTAGGTGGCTAGGGTACAAAACGGCAGGTGCAAACGAAAGGTGCAGTAGGCGGCGGGGCATAGCAGATATTATGTGATAAACAGGAATCTCATTAACCTCATTTCTTAAGCATTTCTGAGGCGGAGCGAAGAGGCTCCGGCCTTCGCAATTTACATTAATACATTAACTGCCATGGTCCCCAATTGGTGAACTCAGACCTTTTTCATTGTTACATGATATTTTGTACTTAAACTTGCGAATTTTATTTCTTCCAAAGACGTAAACATACTAAACGAAACGTATATTAAGCAAGTTTTTTTTTCATTCCTGAATGCCAGATGTCTATTTAGCTGCGATCGCCAAGGCATTGTATACTCCTGGCCAGGGTGTACTTATGACTTGCGTCGGTTCGAATCTTCTACCATACTTGGGTTTTCATTTCTTGACGCGTGAGTGCCGGCCTTCACGATAGAATATCGCATGGCATTTCGTCATTTTCTCGATCGTGCCGCTAGATGTCGCATGATCGCCAGCAGTGCTCGATATGGCCGCGATCATGCCACATTCGCTGATCATGTCGCTGTTCAGTCGTCGTGGTTGACGGGCGTGTTTTTCGTGCTGCTCCTGGGGATTAGTTGTTCAAGGAAATGACGTGCGGCCTGGAGGAATACCGAGCGGCGGTCGGGCGGTGGGCGCAGAGGGAGGCGTCCTTTACCTGCGCCTTTACGCGCTCTGATACGCAGGACCCGTCCGTGAACTTTCACCTTCTGGGGGCGCGGACGCAGCGAACGCAGCGAAAGAGGTACCCGCAAAAACCAAATGTGGGAAATGCAAAAGTGGCGTAGTGAAGGATATTCAATGTTTGCTATGCAGTTCTTGGTATCATTTTGGCTGCCAACAACCTAAAAGGAACGATGCTCCTGACGGCTGGCTG
This sequence comes from Gryllus longicercus, assembly GCA_038098605.1. Classification (NCBI taxonomy): domain Eukaryota; kingdom Metazoa; phylum Arthropoda; class Insecta; order Orthoptera; family Gryllidae; genus Gryllus; species Gryllus longicercus. The sequence continues at coordinate 705,188 of JAZDUA010000475.1, forward strand.
TGTAAGATGTGCGGCGAGACCGGTACGAGGGCGAAATTGCAGGCTCAGAAAGAAGTGATAAGGAAGCTTAGAGAAGCTGCGAAAGAAAAACGTGCTGCGAAAGAAAAACTGAAAGGTATGCCAGAACAAAATGCGCGACCTCAGCGGGAATGTGAGAGCAGAACGAATGCTGCGACCACATAGCTAGGTCACAATCGCGGTTACTTCGGCAAAGTAAAGGTGCTTGGAGTCTCTGTTACGTCGAAGTGAGGGCGTGTGCCGTAGAAAGGGAGCCGATGTAACTTTTTATGCCAGATGTAACATAGAGCAGTTGTCAAACGTGAAATGCGCAAAACCGGATGGTAGCGTAAAAGCGGTGCTAGTGTACGTGGGCAAGAATGTTAGAAGAAACCAGCTTCTCTGTGACATAATAAAGCAGTGGTTAGATCTGAGTAGTGAAATAAAAGGGAAATATAAAAATGCTAAGTTAATTTTCAGTGGCGTAGTCTGTCGACGCAACAGACTCAATTCCAAAATATGGAACATGAATCGGGGTTTGTTGTGGGCTTGTGAGAAGGTCGATGCGTTATTCGTCGGCCCATATTACTGGCTGAGCATGACTTACATCAGTCCTGACGGGGTTCATCTAAATCCTCGCGGTTGCTGGAAACTTGGGCGGTTGCATGTCAATAGGGAGTTTTAGCGCCACGCATAAGGTGGCGTCGTTATGCACTACAAGTCACGCGCCAAGGTCGTCGTTAACCTTGCAACGAAACAGACAAAATGGCTGCCAATAGCGAGCGATTGAGGTTTAGTAATGCAGAAGAGTTAATTCTGTTGCGTGAAGTTGTGACTGTTGACCCCTTCCAACATCCTGATCAATCGAATACGTTGGCAGAAAATGTTGGAAGGGGGACAAACAAAGAATTCAGCAGAAGGACTGTAAAAAGTCATCTGAAGAAATGTAACATTGCAGAGAGAGGAAATCGAGGAAGGTAAGCAAAATTATTTTGTATATTTGAACCATTGAGTTGAACATTTTTTAATGGTGAATATTATTTAATTACAACAAAATATTTTCTGTGTGACAGGTCAGGTTTGGAGCCACTTTGACTGAGATGTTGATACTGCTCCAAGAACTAAATGACATGATGACCAGTTTCCCAGAAACTGGAAGAGCCCCTCTTAGGAATGCGGAAAGGGAAAGGCCACTAGGTGAGAAAGCACGAGAAGAAGCAGTAAATTTGTTGCGCATAGTTCAATTTGAAGGTGGAGAGGAAGAAAGTAGTGCGAATGAAGTGCCCCTTATTCCTATTGAAGTTACATTAATTGAATTATTGAATTGAATTGAATCCTTATTTTACGTGGCGAGACTTGGGCCATCAGGCCTGCTCTTGCGTCTGACCACGCAAATTTCGTTACTCTCCACCATCTAGCGGAGAAAGGAGGTATTTCTTGGGCGAGGAACAGGCGATTTGAATTTAGCTCACAAGCGTCATTTAGGCTTGAGGATCTTTTACATGCAAGTAAATCTACTAACATGGGACAGCCGACTTTACTTTCCCTCCGAAAGAAGGGTACGAAGGATTTTTTCGCCCTTAAAAATCCACGGCGTCGATCGGGTTTGAACCCACCAACTTGGATATAACCGCCGCTTAAACATTAAGTCCTTCACAGATTGAGGAAACTCGAAACGCAGAACCTAAAATGCTGATACAAACAGAAAATGGAAATGAAACGGAGGTGCAGAACGCTGTGGTTTTAACTCCGAAATTCAGCCTTGCTAGGAGGAGGAAAGTAACTGATTCTCTGCGGTTAGACGAAGACAGGGAAAACGACAGAATTCATTTAGAAAAAAGAAAATAAAACTCGAAGAAGAAAAGTTGACTTTAGAAAGGGAGAAGTTCGAGTTTGAAAAAGAGGAACGGGAGAGAAAATTTAAAATAGAAAAAGCAAAACTTGAGATTGAACTGCTAAAAAGAAGACAGGCATTAGGAATAAATGAGTGCCGTGTAAATATGTTGCAATCGCAAATGAAAGTGATAGAACAATTGCTAAAAAGAAGTAATTAGTATTTTATTTTTATGTGCATTTGTTCTTAAGTTCAATGTATCATATTAAGTGATTAGTTAGTTAGTATTTAATATTTTTTTTCTATGTTAGATTTATTAATTTTATTAATGGTGGTTTCACATAGAATTAGTTTTTTTTGTGTAGTATTGTGTATTTCATGTAGCATTAGGTTTTTGTGTTTTATGCAAATAAAGCAATAAAAATGTATTCATTGTTTGAGTCTTAATATAATTATCAAATTAGCCTTCCTCACATTAGTATCTCAAATTTACTTTAACAATACAAAAGTACGGAGAAAAATGATTAATTTAAATAATTGTAATTTAATAATTGAGTCATGAAAGCAAATACCGTTTGTGCGTGGTTAGGTTAGTTTTGTACCAATATAAGATCATAAAATGGTAATGTGTCTCACGCATGTTGATAGCTTGCTCTAATATTATGAGTAGAAGGAACAAATATATTGGCTGGGTTTCTCAAATTTGCATTTCAGTGGAACATGTCCTTTTTTGATATAAAATGTGCTTCTACACGGTGGTTAGTGAAGGTTAAGCTTATATAAGTGTATACTTGCATTAAATTTGTAGGATCCAAATTGTTGGTTAGGTTTGTTATAAAAAGCATCCCTAATCTATCCAAAATTTGCCAAGAATTTTCTGATTTCTAATGAAAACAGGTGAATTTTTCGATAACTAATGAAAATATAGATGAGAGTTTGTTCTCAAATGCCCTCAATATTTTAAGATGCATTCTCATCTATGATAATTTCAATTTTAGGTTGTAATTATTCCATGACAATTTATCATTGCAATTTCACTGTGAAAACGTCATATTATTTGCTTAAAACTGTTATGAGATTCCCTTTTCAGATATTAAATAGCTAAAAGAGTTTTTACAGTAGGATAATGTACTATTATAGTTGTAGATGAGCAGGAGGTGGTAAGCAAAAAAAGAATAAAAATACTCTGTATTAATTTATTTTTCATTAAAAACTAATGATTATGGCGAAGTGCGGTCTGTGCTTAAACTCCGCAATCCTTGCCTTTCTTTTACAATACCATTAAATTGAAGATAAGAACATTTTTATTAGATACAAAATATTCACTATCGTGTATTGAAAATAAATTGAATCATGAAATATAATTTCATTTCTTGATACTTTTGATAAAAAACTAAAACATGTGTCCTTTTCAGCATTAGCTCAATGGATCAGGGAAACTGGAGAAAAACTTGATCGAGATAGGGCCACTGACATAGAAGGTGGAAGTTCAATATTTATTACACGCATAATTAAAGAAACATAACATTTAACAAAATGTGGATTCGAAATATTTCAATAATTAGTCAAAATACTATTCAATTAAACATTCTTCAAGTGAGGGGGGTTGTGTGTTAAAAACCTACCAACTTGACTACCATAAAGGTAGAAATGACAGTTACTAAGAAGAACTGCTGTTTTGTACACGCTGCGTACATCTTTCAGCAAGAGCTTCAGATTTTTCTTGAAGTCGATGAAGGCAAAATCATTAACAACTTTGGCAAATCCCCATTCTGCAGATTGCCGAAGTGCACTCATAGCAGCATTGAATGACTCCTGATCCTCAGAAAGGTTTCTTCCTTGGAATGGACGAAAAAGTAACTGCCTTATTGGGCACCCACTGTCTCCATATATAACATACTTCTTGTCCGGAAACACTGCAGTTTGCAGCAACTGATCATATAATCCAGAATCCAGTAGCATTGCTAAATGAAAGAAAATTTCACCTCAGTAATTAAAAAATTTGGAATAAAATATCCTTACTAAATTCATAATGCATTTATGTTCACCTGCATCGTGTCTTCTCCTATGAAAAAGGCCCAGAAGATTGGCAATAATGCCATCTGGGCACAATACTGACTGATACTTCAGGCAATGTTTTCTTTTGTGACCAGAGTAGTAATTTTCCTGATTAACAGTTGGTATGCAAATAGCTCTAGCAGTACCATCTATAAATCGCCAGCAATTAAGAATGGGACACCCTTTTTGCAGCAATAGCCTGAACATGAAATTGTATGCTGCTGCCAAAAACGGAGATATTTCGACACAAAAACTCTTATTGCCGGGCCCTTGTAAGGAAAAAGTGAATAATTCTTGATTCTAAAAGTAAATTACTTTATCTAATACCTTAGATAATCTAATACCTTACTTTATCTAATACCTTATCTATTACCTTTATCTAATAGTCAGAATCTACGTTTTGTGGGTCCTTGATAACGAAATAGTGGTTTTCGATTATCCGTCTGTGTGGTGCCACACTCCAAACGAGATTTCTTGTCGAAAAAAGCCACTTCTCTCGGAAGCATTCCAAAACTTTCTTTATACTACGCAAGTAGTACACGAGAAAGTAACTAGTGATGCTATAGAATGCCAAATATTTTGTATCATATGAGTTAGCTTCATATTCTCTTGAATCTGGGTTGCTAGAGCTAGCTTCATATTCTCTTGAATCTGGGTTGCTCTTGAGTTTGGGCAGCATTTGCCATCTGGATAAAAAATTACGCCAGGGCAGCCTTCCCATCTGTGAGCAGACGCGCTCAGAGAAGCAATGAGAGCAAAGGGGGGAGGGAGGGATGACAGACGGACGGACGGACAGTCAAACCGTAATAGCGTAGTAAATAAAAATTGTCGGTAACATGCGACTCCAAAACTTGTATTTCCGTTCAAAATCAATGGTCTGCATTTGGCAAGCCCTGGACTCTCACGGTACGTACCACTCCGTTTGGAACATTCACAGATAAGACCTTCTTCTCACGTGCCAAGCCATATAAACCCTATTTTGGTCCTGTACCTATATGCATTTCTGAAAATGTGCAATTTTTAAATAATTTTCACTGAAAAGTTTTGAGTTTTCGAGAAACTTCACTAAGAAATCGTTTGAAGCACTTGTACTCACAAATTCAATTATATATAAAACTGTCGTGATAATAATGTAACGTCGTGAAAGACATATTAAAAAGAGACATTTACGTATTTAGTGAAAAATCAAAAGAATATATCAAAATGGATTTAATGTTATATTATTCAGTGCATTTAGCATTCCACGTAGAAAAAGTTTCATTGAAAAATTTGGAGTGGTTTTTGAGAAACGTTTGTTGTTAATATTGCACGTATTCACTCAATATTGCGTGAAAACTGCTTATATTTTCAAATCAGTATATGATATAAACAAATTATTAATTTTTGATAACAAATTTCATTTAGAACTGAACGATGCGCGATGGCGACCAAAAAATTTCCAAGTTGCAGTTTTTCAAAAGGCAAAATTGACAGTAACAATTGTACCCATGCCATCTTTTTGGTGTATTTTTCTCTATTCTTACACGAAATTTAAAGATTAATCTTCAAACTTGCTGTGCTTTGAGCCCGTGCAGATTGGTCGGGAAATATTCATTTTGACAGAAATCATACGAATAAATACGGGCGGACGGGCGGGCGGACGGACGGACGGGCGGACGGACGGGCGGACGGACGGGCGGACGGACGGACGGACGGGCGGGCGGGCGGACGGACGGATGACGGACGGACGGATGACGGACGACGGACGGACGGACGACGGACGGACGACGGACGGACGACGGACGGACGACGGACGGACGGACGACGGACGGACGGACGACGGACGGACGGATGACGGACGGACGGATGACGGACGGACGGATGACGGACGGACGGATGACGGACGGACGGATGACGGACGGACGGATGACGGACGGACGGATGACGGACGGACGGATGACGGACGGACGGATGACGGACGGACGGATGACGGACGGACGGATGACGGACGGACGACGGACGGACAGTCAAACCGTAATAGCGTAGTAAATAACAATTGTCGGTAACATGAGACTCCAAAACTTGTATTTCCGTTAGAAACTCAAAATCAATTGTCCGCAGCGTTAAATAACTTTCTCTATACTGTGTATATTTCTCGATATATACGTACGTACACGAGAAAGCAAAAGCACTACTATTTTTGCAAATTTATACAAATTTGAATAATTTTGATGATGGACTTCTCTGATTTTGAGATATCCTAGCAAAACGAAATAAACTGGAGATTCAAGGGCAGATAGGCAGCTCCACAGACATGCGACTTTCTTGACTGCGATTTGAATTAAGACAAATTTCCTAGAATAAAGCCTCTTGTTAATTCATAATTCTTTAAAATTATGCCAAAAATTGAGCAAGAAGTGCGGTTAACGCTTACTATCTGTTAAAGGAAGAAGTATTGACATCGCCACCGTTCTGGTATGGTCGCTTTCATGTAAAGTTTAGCGGTTAAAAAACATCGTTATGTTGACATCGCCGCATACGTTAGGAATCTCCACCTTCGACTATACGTTGATTCAAATATTCCCCTTTTTGCAGTTGCTTTTCGAGTAATATTATCGCCTTACTGATTTGCTAACAAAATAAAAAAAAAATTGTGAAAATTGTCCATTTTCACGCGCCGCCGCCCATTCTTTCCGCCGCTGCGGTTGTGTCGTTTCCGCCTAGCTCCACGTCCGGTGCCGCTCCTCTCTGTAAGACACCGCAGGTGATTTAGCCGCTACCATGTGCCCCTCGGATACCACGTGCGTGGCTGCTGTTACGTTCCCGCGAGACCCCGCAGGTGATTCTGCTGCTGAAGTGTTTCCTTGAACGACCACAGATGATGCAGTTTCTTCCACATCCCCGTGAGATAAGCTAAGACCATTCTGGTGCTTACCAGATTTCTGGGAAATATACACTGGCAATGGCTGAAAGAATTTTTTATTTTTTCATTTTGGTAGTATGGATAGATCCATGGTCCTATTTTCCTGTTTTAGGTTAGATTAAGTTGCTTCACAATAGTGGGCTAACCACTCCTACTCCATCTTTCAATGAAAAGGGCGATCTCACTTTCCCCCTCTTGTTTCCCTGACCCTCCATCTCCCCTCTGTCTCCCATTCCTTCCTCCTCCTCCCTCCCTCTCTCCCCCTCCCTCCCCTCTCTCTCCCTCCCTTACCTCTCTTCCTCCCTCTCTTCCTTCCTCTCTTCCTTCCTCTCTCCCACCCTCTCCCTCCCTATCTCCCTACATATCTCCCTACCTCCCTTCCTCCCTCTCTCCTTCTTTCTTATTTGTTTTCTGGAAGGTCAGTATTTCGTGTTCCTGAAGAAGGAAATTCTTGTGCTATTTGTATAGAAACAACACGCGCATTGAATTACAATTAATAACGCTTTTGAAATACGACAGTTCATTCAGTGTCTACAAAAACACATGGTATGAAAAAAACATGATGTTTCTTTCTCGAAATATTAGAAGTTATTACCTCTTCTTGCAGAGAGTACATGCATAGGGTACGAACAAGGCGCGACGCTGTAGCCGCTGAGCGCACGACAGTGCTTCGTATTGAGAATTGGCAGCCTACGTACAACCTTACAAGTACCAGGGGCGGGATCCTAGCGTTTAGCCATATCCGCAACCCGTGTTCAGATGCGTAGAGAGAACGCGGAAATATTAGACATTATCAACGTGGCGATATTAAGCGCAAAAGAACTTCCGGACCCTCTCCAGAGAATACGCACAAGTAACATCCAACTTTCGAAACCTCAACACCAACATATCCGAACCTTCTAGGACATGACCAATGTATATAGACGTAAGCTACGTCGCCATTTCATTCACGATTTCGCAACACATTGTTCCTCACACGGCACTGAATCTATTTATCAAGATCAGGAAAGCCACCCGCGCATTTACAACGTGGCAAACAACATTGACACTTTAATACCATAGCTAATGATGAGAACAACGGACACGATGCATCACCTCTCGTAACGAAACACCAGAATGCAACTTTCGCGTAACCAAAACCTGGGCGGGACTGCTTCGTGAGTTTACCAGCGTCTCCGGATTGGTACATGAGTCTCTCAACAAGGTCCGTCAAGATGGCCCTCCCATCAAGTCAGATTCAAGCAAAACTGAGATCATAATTATTAACTATTTTATTACTATTTTATAACAGCTTTTTATAGGTCTTTAAAAACACAACATGGGTTACGCTAATTTGATATCAGGCTGGTCCGCGGTGGTTTTAACTATTTTATTACATGTTTTGCTGCTGGGAATTCCATTACGATTTCGCAAGAACAGAATATTACACACGACTTATCACATCGCAACGGGACTGAGTTTTTATCCTTTAAAATGGTATTTATGGATAATCACGGGTGGCATACGGGACACAACGCAGGACGGTATTGTGTAGTAGGACATATAGTGCTGTGGCTTGTGGGTTAAAGGACAGCATTCAGCACAGTGTTTGGGGATGTGCGTCGTAGCCAGAGGCACGGCTGTTGGAGATAGGGGTAGAGGATTGCCAGAATTGCGGTGCCGAGGTGGCAGAAAGTAGGATTACAAAGGAATGCCGTCCAACTTGCGGAACGTCTCCATGATGTTGCGACACACGTGGTACGAACAAGGGCGTTGCCACATTGAGGACACTCGCTGATAGGAGGCAGCCTTTAGCGTCTGGCGCCCCAAGGCCCCTCACCACACCGTCCGGGACGCGTGCGGCCGCGCCGCCATCGCCGCCACCGTCGCCACCGCCTCCAACACCACCTGCAGCGCCACCTCCAACACCGGCTGGCGATTCCGGGCGCGCCAGCTGCTAAGGTCATTACTCCCGTATGTGTAGTTCATGTTTTTTTCGCAGGAGGTGGCGGTGACACTCCCCCGATACAGTGTGATTCGGCGTCGACTACACGTCAACTTGTTGGTATTTTCCCCAACCAGGTACCTCCCACCAGCGGGGCTCCGCTCCGAGATGGCGCACTGTCCGTAGCCCGTTTGTTAGGGTACTGCTCCGGCATTCGCCAGATGTTGATCGGAGAAACCACGGAAAAATTCGACCAGAGCAATCGGACGCTAGAATTATCATCCAGACAGCGAATGAATTCGACCTAGTTTTGGAGCCAGTGTCGAAAATCCTGGCACCGTTAGGAATGTAACCCTAGGGCCTCTCGATCAGAGGCACTGGAGTGGCATCAATTGATGTCCTGAACCACCAAAGCCCGTACCAGCACCGTCACCACCACCAGCACTTCCGTCGCCGCACCGGGCGTCCTCTCCGTCCACGGCGTCAGCGCCGCCAGCGCCGTCGCCTCCACAGGCACCGCCGCCGCCGCCGCCGCCACCGCTATCGCTAGTCCGCTGAGCGCCCGCAGCTTCCGCCCCCGGAGGCAGTCGCCTCTGCAGTCGCCCGCCGCCGCCATGCGCCGCCCCGTCACCCTCGCCCCCGCCCTCGTCGCCCTCCTGGCTGTGGCGCGGACCCCCGCCCACGCCGCCGGCGGTGAAGGCACCTGCTACTCCAAAGTCTCGTGAGTACATATGGCTTAAGACAGCGACAGTAGTGAGTAACAGTCATTCACCTGTTAGACACAAGTAAATACAGCTTTTGAGATTTTGTAATGGAAGATAGTGAATTTTTAGGAGAGCGATTTTGAAAAAAATTTTACTAGGAAGGATACGCAAATAATGGTATATTTAAGTTATCTTTGTATTATCAGTTTAGCATAAAAATAGTTCTACAAAAATGTGTACATTTGTATATAATCAATATAAGAGGGTTCCATCGAGTTGCATGCAAGTTTTGGTACATCAGAGAGGACTTTCGTGAATGCTAGTAACCTATTATACAGGTTAATTGTTGGTACAATTTCTTAGTAAGTTGCTTACGACTTTTCCCAACAGGAGTAAAATTAACATTTCTATTTTATTGGGACGTGAATACTGAACCTTATTTGTCCACATACCTCGAAATTCCGATTTTTTAATCATGATTTATTTCATGGATGACAAACATAGTTTTTCCAAAGGAGTCTTGAGTACAGCTTACATCCCTTAATTGGTTTTGGAGTAGACGGTGTTGTGTGAGTTACCCACGTGTAATTTAAAAGCATCTTTTGGCTCAGTTTGAAATATTGCCCTCTTTTCATTTATGAACGGATAATTTTCGTAAACATAATTTATGTAACAGAGATGGAACAGTTTTGTTAAATTCAGATACTCATAAATATACTTATACATGAGTAAATGATTATAATACTAAAAGTGAAATTATTTCTAATCCTAATTTCGTATCCTAATAGGTGATTGTGATACACATAGGGTAACTTCTGTTGGTAAATAATAAATTGTTAGCCACATGAAAATAAGAATTCATGTTATTATGTGTACTGTGGTTGGTCGTGTATAATTGTACCTAGTTGTGTGAATGGCAAAAATATGTGAACTCTTGTTTAATTGGTATATTTTATTCAAGTACTATATTTTATTCAAGTACTGACTAAAGTTGATGAGAATAAAATCATACACGAAGTTAAAAATTTAATACTACTTAAAAAGTGAGCTAAATTTTAATTGTACTTTTGCTCGTAATTAGTTCTAATATATAAAACCAGTCTCTATATTCTAAGAAGAAATAAGGTTGAAAATATTGCCCTGGCAACATTCTTTATTACTTGACACTGTAAGCTCGTTTTCATCTCCATACGAATGTTTACAAAACAATACAGCGATAGGAAGTAAAGACTTTTTGAGGTGTTTGGATGTATATAATGATGAATGCCATGTTGGACAAAATCAAATTATTAGTCCCTAACGAGGGAAAGGAATGTGCTAAGTCTGTATTCCATGTAATTTGAAGCACGGACAACAAAATTTAAGGCATATGAAAGAGCAACAAAATAATGAATTTAATATCCACTCATATGCAATGGTTTGTCATGTTGGTGCGATTTAGTGTATGACACTGGTTTTGTGAAAATCTCTAATATCTCAATACATTTTCCTGTAGAACGTGAAAGGTCAGTTATCATCACATACGCCTGTGTGCCTCACTTTATAATTAAGTTTTTTTTCTCTGACTTGCTTTAAAAGAGAACAAGTTCTCCGGAAATGCATCTAATATTACCTACCTACAAATCTACAACAGTAATTGTATTTTCATTTTATGTGATTATTTACATGTATTGCGTCAATTTAGAAAATGGAGCTTTGTGATACAGCTGCATGACATCCGCTTTCGGCGATATTATTATCAATTTTTGAAGATATGCTCCATGTGATCGTAAAGAACTGTTCTGTACCACTAAAGAGATGGGAAAATCCCTTGGAGTCTGAAGTAGAAAATGGAGTAGAATTTATGCATCTCTTGTTGATCACGGGATGAACTGGTATTTTTCAGTGGGGAACCACTAAAAATTACGTGTGTCCGAGAAAAACGCATGCACGACACTTACTGGATTGATTTCAGGCGTGCCCAGAATCACAACTCAATGAGATCAAATCGAACTGAACTTGGTCGTAGGTCAGCATTTTCTTCACCATTTCTGGGATGACAGCTGTAATCCCTTGATCGTGAATCAGAATTACTAATATTTTTTGGTTGATTTGTATGGAGTAAGCTCAAGTCTCCATCTAGTAACTTTATCATTTTTAATTTTATTCGAATTTGTACTAATCATAAATGAAATGAGCTTTGATCCTTAATAAGTAAAAAGCTGAATCCAATAAGGTAATGTCCCTATTTACGCAGAGCTTCGATAATGACATTTGCTTTGTTGTCCAATTCAAAATGTCGACGTCCTGATTCAGTGTTCTGGAAATCGCCCTGTAGAGAATGAGAAGCCATGATGACAAATTTTGATGTATCCATTTCCACAGTAAATTGAGCACTCTCATTGATACACTTCATTAAGATTTCAAATCATCAATACAAGCGGTCTGATAACAGAATCCATTGAAAATAATTGGAAAACGTATCCACGATTCATTGTAATAAAGCTGTATCAATTGGCTCTGGAATATTCAATAATTGTTTCAGATTAGGTGTTTAGGGTCAGGTTTTATTATTTTGTCTTCAAAGGTATAACCTAGAAGGTTTATTTATAATGCTGCAAAAGTACATTTTCATTCATTAAGTGTGATTTTGAATTTTATTAGTTGTCTCGATACATCGTTTATTATTTAAATCATGTTCAAAGATTTCACACACATGATTACATCGTCCCAACAAGCGAATGTCTCTGAAAGATTTTGTAGTGCTAAGACGATATTTGGAATGATGGTACATATTTTAACTGCGTGTAATTTAAAACGCATTTATTATTTTTACTAGTCATTTACACTCCTATTCGAGACACAATAAAGGTCCTTTTGTCTATCTATTATAGTTAAAATTAATACCCGTTTTTGACAAAATAAAGATATGAATTTACGGGATTTAATAATTGTCATAATAGAAGTAACGCTCTGAAACAGATATTTCAAACAGAATATTGGATTATGAGTGCTTGAATCGTGTTGGAATGAAAGAAAAATTGTGCTTTAGAAACTTTCCAAATAGGGAGAAAAGGATGTGGTAATAACTTACAAAACCCGACGAGCCTTGAAAATTACCGCATCCGTATAATAGTTTTGAAATTCATTGGCTCCAGTATCGTACAACAACATTATCATGTGATATGTCTAACAAGTTTTTATCAAAATTAAAATTTGATCTGTGTAATCAAACTAAAATTTAATATTTTTTTCCCGTGAAGACGTATTCTATGAAGAAAAAGTTATTAATGAATCCGCAATTACGCTATTTACTAATGAATCTCAACTACGTATTCATTGCTCATTTAGTTCTATTCAATCTATATTCTTGCGACAACATTGTGCTATGTTACATTTGGACTTAATTCCTCCATTATGATTAAATTTAACAATTTGGGACTCTCAGTTAAAATATAATAATAGTTAATAAAATGGAAAATTAAGTAGATGATCATTAGGCTTTCGAAAATAAATTACTCTATCAGTTCTAAATATAAAAAACTAAATTCTATTCAGATTACCACCTACCATATTGTACTTTCAGATTTCATGTCTCACATGCTGACTTTATCCACTAATTGGAAAGGAACATTTTCTAAAATTAACCACTAGTATGTGTATTAGTTCTTCGTCGACATGTTTGGATACTGCCAATAAGGAAACAAAAAAACTTTCTTATTTCGTGATGTGCTATTATTTTAATTTTTTATGCTTCTAAGGCTTTCATAAAACCGTATTCTAAGTGTTTATCAGCTGCTAAGGTTTTTATAAAATCGTATTCTAAGTATGTTTTTAAAATATACGCAATCTGGTGTTTTCCTGTCATGTTTTTTCATGAATCAGACATAGAATTCAATGTAATCTTCTCTTCCAGCAAATGCGATACTAGGCTTCCGGCCTGTTTGGAATCTTTAATTCCAGTTTCCCTCTTCCACAATTTTAATAATATACTTCTTTGCGAAATATTGCTTAGTCATAGACCCGAATGACATTAATAATATGAAATTGAAGACTTTTATCAGAAAGAATTCTATTGTGGGATCGAATTGTATAATTTGAAATTTTATCTCATAATAGAAGTGAAATGACTTTCCATATAACTCCTAGTATTCTTCTCAAACGTATAATTGACAGCCTGTAAACTATTCATGGGATTTAATGCGAATATGACATTTAAAATTTGACGGTCTGTCAATTGTCAGAAATGATACGAGTTTTAAGTTCGGGTTCAGTTACCCCAAAACCAAATGAAGAGGAACATTTTTTATACATTGCTCATGAATATGATTCAAAGTTATAAACGACCAGCTTTTTTAGTGTACGCTTCTTTTCTACCACAATTATTATCGGTATTTACGTTTTTTTAAGTATTTTAGTCAAGTAGAATGTAGTACTCGACCCTTACAATACCATAGTAACAATACCTAAAATTTAATCGAAAGTGGACTTGCTCTTTTCCCCCCTGTAGCCTTCTGTGAGTAAACAACAATTTACTACAAAATTACAAAGAAATGCTAGTTGTTACACTGTATTCATAAATGCGTTTCGACCTAATAATGCTCTAGCAAATGCGTCACCTCTCTTTACAATACGCTTCTGCCCGTAGAACACGGTCAAGTGTTTTGTAAAATTGTTTGACCCGCCCCCTGTTGTGAATACTGTGTAGAAATTGAAGGTCAGGTTACAAATGGAAGCAAACAACAGAGTGTTTTATAAACCATGTGGTCGACTAGATAGCTATGCTTTAAACTGATAAAACAGCATTTGCTGATGCCATAGAACGCGCTGTTATAAAAAGGAGATGTGGGTGGATTCGGCAGTGGATTGAAGAAAGACATGTGAGGAAAGGTGTTCTAGTACCCTGCACAGAACAGCAAGAGTTCTCAACGGGGTCGGTATAAAAGATATATAGGCAATCGTTTGTCTGCCTTTGATGGAAGAAACCAAATTTTAAAATACACTGTACTGTCGACATTTGTTCTTAGATTTAGCCGTTTCGTATTACTTTCCTACCTGTAAAGAAAGAAGTTTTGTTTTAGTCATCATAAGGCGATTTTAACAGAATATGGCAATTTTAACAGAATAGAATATGATTAATTAATTATTGCAATGAAAAAACCAAAATGCCTGCCACAAAACTGATTTTGATTATAAATAGCAATAAACCGTTAAGACCCCATATAGAGGCTTTCAAAAAATGGCTGAACCTATTTTAATGTAATATGAAACATTTTTAGACTAATTATGTTTTGATAAATTTCTGTAATTCGAGAGAAAACACTTTTAAAGGATATTTTGACATTAAAACGCCTCGATTTTAATACTTTATTTATTACTTTGATGTGCGTTGAAAGTGGTAGAGAAAGACATGTACAGTTTATGAAACTATTTTAAGTCATTTAGCATTAGCAAGTACGAGGGCACTTAACTATGTAAAAACATGTAGGTCAATCATATATCTCTCCTTTAGTGAATCATCACAGTCGGTTATATAAATAATTTTATAATAAAAAATACTAAAATTTCAATCTTTCTCAGCTTTCTGTTCTTTTTTAGAAGTATAGAATAATAACCCTGTTCAATATGTAATTTTATTTCGTACCTAGTATACTCCAACAAAAAAATATAATATTATTACAATATAAAAATAAAAACATGTATAACAAATAGGCAGATACTTTTTTCGCACAGGACAACACTGACAGATTCACTCACATTTTTCTTTTCGACATTCTGGGAGTTAATGAGTAACGTTTGTCTTTGGCATTCATATTTACGTCTGATTCTTCATATTTATTTTGGTGAAGAATCAGACAAGTTAATGCAAGATTGCAAACACAGCGCAAGACGTATTGCATGTCTGAACAAGCGTGCTTTTCAAGGCTCGACACGCGTTGTACTGAATATCGCATGTGCAAGTTGTTACAAGTAACAGTCGCTGACCTTCTTAAAATACACTACTCAAAAATTAAGGGAATTTTTAAAAACGGAAATTAATGCTATATAATTTATTGCTAGGATATCTTATCCATATATCGGCCTAAGTGAAAAAAACATTTTCAAGCCCATGGGCAAAAAGAAGCAAAAAAATTGAAATATTATTTTTTGCGCTATCTGATAAGATAGCATGAGAACAGTAGTTCCAAAAAGGCAAAAAATCTGAAAATTAGAATATTAAAGCTTCAAAATGCATTTTTAAAGCCTCAAATACGATCCTTTTTTACCGAAATACAGCATATCAAAAATAACTGAAAAATTTGGAATATTTGTTTTGCTCTCTTAATTTTTTGAGTAGCATACTACCTGCCTACATTGACATGTAAAGTGAAGCCAACATTTTTGTCCTTTACTATCGAAACCAGATAAATTTTCGTGGGCCCCCTCTCACAACTTGTAAACCCCCATTTTTTTCACAACATAGACCCCTTTCGAGTCTCCCTTGGGGCCTTGGGGGACCACCTGAACAACTTTGGGAATCACTGTTTTAGAGAAATGTAAACTTTCCTAAATCAACGGTCATCCTACACCGTGTCTTCTACGTACAGGTACACCCGCTCTCTCGTGATGAGCCACATCGACTACGTGACGAAGACCGGCTGGTGGTGCAACATCCGTGGCAACTGCCCCAAGCAAGCTGTTACTCGCTACACCACGCAGGTGCGTATGTACGCTCGCTTGCAGACCTGCGTTGCTAGCATTTGCGCATTCGCGTTTCCACATTTTGCGTAGCATTTTGGAGATTACATCTGTACGTGAGTAATGCCGATCGAATAAATACATTAACTCTTGATGTTTCATGTTAATTATACTCGGGTCAAAGAACATTTCGCACTTCATGAGCCCTGATTCCACTGGTTGCACATGCTTAAGGAAATATCTTTCTCTTTGTACGGTATCATCGCAATTCGCGTGCGGTCAAGTCAGTGGGCGTAAATAACGCAGGAAAGACCAAAGCACCCGACCGGCTATCGTGAATGCGAGCAGAGGTAGTCGGGAGGGTGCGAATTTTGGATATTTGATTTGTCGATATTAAAAATGTCTTATCGTTTGAGAAGGTTCGAATGATATATGCGTGGATTGTCGAGAGTCGAAATATCAAGGTTTGACTGAGCGATCTTTGACTAAGCGAGCTTCGGTCTGGAGAGCTCCGGGTAGGCGATGATGGATTTCCAGGGTTGGAATCGCTTCTGTGGGAGGCATCTGGGTTCCACCTTGTTTGTCTATCTACTACCTGATACTCTTTGACATGCGCGAGTATGATGTGCGCCCAAATCGGTGAATGTATGGGACGCGATGTGGAGAAAACGCCAGGCGACGTGTGAGTGTCAAGTGCGCTGCGTGCATTCAAACGTGCGTCTATGCGAAATGTGAAGGATCGAATTTTGAAAATTGTGAATTATGGAGGTGTGACTTACAAAGATTCCAATTATCGATATTCGAATAAGGAATATTCATATTAGTAAGATTAGAGTTCATGAGGTATTATTATATCGAATTCAATGCACCTGCTATTTCCTGGGGCGTGGGCTCTTGTGTGAACTGTCAGAGAGATTAGTTCTAAATATGGAGATATGATTGATTAGTTTGATTGAGTTAGCAAGATTCGAAAAAAAGAAGTATTTTAGACTACCTAACTTAAAGTTAATGAACTTAGCCAACTCCGAGTTTGCCAAGCCCGACTTTGCCAAGCCCGACTTTGCCAAGCCCGACTTTGCCAAGCCCGACTTTGCCAAGCCCGACTTTGCCAAGCCCGACTTTGCCAAGCCCGACTTTGCCAAGCCCGACTTTGCCAAGCCCGACTTTGCCAAGCCCGACTTTGCCAAGCCCGACTTTGCCAAGCCCGACTTTGCCAAGCCCGACTTTGCCAAGCCCGACTTTGCCAAGCCCGACTTTGCCAAGCCCGACTTTGCCAAGCCCGACTTTGCCAAGCCCGACTTTGCCAAGCCCGACTTTGCCAAGCCCGACTTTGCCAAGCCCGACTTTGCCAAGCCCGACTTTGCCGTCTCCGAGGTAGACGACTCCAACTGAGAGCAAACGTAGTTCACGTAGGAGACGTCCTAATCAGCGCCATTCCATCGCCTTTGCCCATTGCGACCTGTCCCTGTGCACAGATCTGGCGCGCGTACAAGTCGGTGGGCGTGTGCTGCGCGGGCTGGCAGAAGACGCCGGGCGGCTGCGCGGCGCTGTGCCGGCCCGCGTGCGTCAACGGGCGGTGCGTGCGGCCGGGCGTGTGCGAGTGCTCGCCGGGCTACCGCCGCTTCGACCTCAACACGTGCGTGCCGCACTGCCCCGGCGGCTGCGTCAATGGCCGCTGCACGGCGCCCGGCGTGTGCACGTGCGACATGGGCTACCGCCGCAGCGCCGACGACCCCGGCCGCTGCGACCCCGAGTGCCCCCTGCGCTGCGTCAACGCCACCTGCGTGGCGCCCGCGCGCTGCGAGTGCCTGCCCGGTACGACCTCAGATAACTGGTCGCGTTCCAAAATTCACATCGTGATCAATTCACTTCCGACAACTATCTGTGCACGCGATTGTCCTTAGGAACATCTGATCTTTCCATCATTTTATTTCCCCCCCTACGTCACATACAGTTTTTACTGTTTTTTGACTGAATAAATCTAAATCATTGTTCCGTATACTAAAAATATTTCGGAAACAAAAAGTTTCAATCCGAACACGATAAAATAATGCAACGATGTAATTTCAAGGAGGAGAACCAGCTGAGAAAAATGGTGTGCAATTTTTAATTGCATCTACAAATCCACAGAAGGCTCCATCTCTATACTCAATTAGGGGTGATACACCATCACACACTTTCTCGCATTGTTTCAAAATTAGCAATTTTCGAAAATTTAGAGAGTTCTTCGAAAATGTGACTGGCGCCATTCTTTTAAGGATCCCTTCTTCTATCCGTGGAACAAATTTTAAAAAATTGAGCGTGTTTTGAGAAAAAATGTTTTTTTTAATTGCCTACATTTCGAGCCAAATTACACGAAAGATACTCATAATTTCAAATAATTGAACTTGAATTTATTTAAAGATCAGTCTATAAGGAATAGATTTCATTAAGAAAAAAATTATCTTCAATATTTTATTTGTAGGAAGATGATCCTCCCGAAAAAAGCACTTTTGCAATTTTCACAAAATCTGGGATACGTCCAAAAGCGGACTCATTCACAATGCATTTTCATAAGCACAACACGTTAACGTAACACAACACGTAAGACGTTAATTTAAAGCTTGCAAGCTTCAAGCTTCTGTGCTTATAATTAAATTTGACATAAGAAATGAACCAATCACAGTACATTAATTAAAAATCGAGAATCGAAATAAGATTCAAGTCGATAGACGAACTAACACCATATGAACCATGGACACAGTCGATACCTCGAAATCGATTCTCACATCCAACCAATAGTAAACTCAAATATCTCACAGCCAATAGAAACCCTTATTTTGCTTTCGCTTATGTTAGAACTTGTGAATTCTTCAGTCCATCACTTATGTTAATGTTTACGTCTATGCGTTATGCTTATGTTTATGTTAGCATTGTGAATTGACCTTAAGCGTTCTTCACCAGTGTCACCGAGGGGTAAATCAACTGTGCCTCTTCCTCTTTCCCTCTCCATACAGACAGAGGGATGCCACGTTGTGGCCAGCCAACCCACACTGTACATTTTATAACATAAATTATGGAAAAAAGTTATTTATTATTTTGAGAAACATTACGTAAAGTAAATAGATATAGAAAGAGTATTTGTGTTATGAATTATTTCGTAAAGCACATTGACTTTCGATCATCGCCATTCACAGGCTTTGAGTTCCTCCCGGGGTTTCCCGCGACGCGCACGAGCTGCCGCCCCGCGTGCCCGCGCGGCTGCGTCAACGCCACGTGCGCCGCGCCCGACACGTGCGAGTGCCTGGCGGGCCACGCGCCGCACCCGGCGCTGGACAGCGACCGCGTGTGCGTGCCCACGTGCATGCCCGGCTGCGTCAACGCGGCCTGCACCGCGCCCGACACGTGCACGTGCCGGCGCGGGTACGTGCGCGACCCGACGGACGCGAGCAAGCGGTCGTGCGTGCCCACGTGCCCGCAGGTGAGACGAGCAATGAAGCTGAACCGCGTGCGTGAGCTAAAACTGACGTCTGCCCCCTCATCTCATACGACGACTACCGCCGAACAGCCAATAACCATGCAACCGCACCCTTGTATTTTGTTACACAAACTGCACATCGAGGTCTCACGGACTCCTAAGATTTTTATTGTTACAAAACATTCAGAACATTATATACGAATCAAAAATGTGTTATTGTATTTCATTTTCGTAAAAGAGAAAACACAAAATGTAATTTAAAATATAAAATTTATAATGTTTTAAAATTATAATTGTTCTTCAATTTGAACAGTATGAATACACTTTGCAATCACACAACAGTGCCGATGAAATGAAAAAGTTATGAATTCCCATTGTCATTTTGGATAAGCTTTATTGGAAGAATAGTACTTCTATTTTATCATTTGTGCGGGGGGGGGGAGTACACACTGGGTTTCAGTAGCCTCTAGCTGTATCACCGACGAATTAGCTTCCATCCTCGGCGAAGTATTGGCACTAACTCAATCGTAAGTAGTATGGGGCAAGTTAACAGTTAAATTCAAATTTACGTAAAGCGCTTTGCGACAGTCGTGGGAAATTTCCATTCGGTGAGAATGTGAAATGTTGATGGGGTCCAGTAGATCCCAGTGTTTAGTTCTAGGGTTAACTTCTCCCTGTCTTCGAGAGATATATCACCTGCGTTCATTATCGGTGACAGTTGATGCTTTTCGAGTAAGATTGCCCCAAACGCATGATTGGAACCTTAAGGGCAAGACGCAGCTATTCTTCTTGTTCCTTCTTAATTGTTGCCGTCACTTTCAATATATACTTTCGAAGAAAGGCTTACCGCGTACAGTATATCCCGATTTGCTGCCTTCGGTAAAGGTAGAACTCAGCAGGCGCTCACCCATTACTCATTGCACAATCACGAGTACCTTTTCAACAGCTTACCATCAACTCCCTCGCCGAGCTCTAGAAGGTTATACCCATGTTCCACTCTTGCCTTTAGTAAGAGAGACTTACTTTTTCCAGGGGCGTCATCAAGTGTAATTTTCTATATAGGACATTGACAACTAAAAGCCGAAAACTGTTGCATTGCTTAGATGAGCAATTAGGAAATTATTAATTACTATTTAGTTTATTATTAGGAAAATTGTGTAGTAGATTATTTGGCGTTGCCAACAATCGTAAGGGTAGAACAACCATATCTTATTGGGACTTCGAATTCGCCAAACCTGCATGTTGTTGATGTAACCACCTGAGCTTTTCGTTTTGAACATTAAGATTTACAACATTAAAATTGCAATTCTCGGACAAAAGAAATTACCATACTTCGAGAGTTACCACTTACCTCAAAATCCTCGCCAACTATTTTTTACAATAGTTCTGGTCGGGTTAAGAAATTTTAAAACATGCAATTGAAAAGTTCCGTTACATACAGATGTTTATTGTATGTATTTTGAACAATTTTGAGATCTATTTCAGGTTTACTTGCTTAGTTCTTATTATCGTACGGGGAAATTTTTTCTTTACTCTATTTTCCCATTCTTAGTTTGACATTAGGGATATTGACATCCTCAACATAATTAAAATTATAATAATTTGAAGTTTTTTTTTCGTTCAAGAATACTGTTACCCTTTGCTTGATGATGATAGTCATTCAGAGAAGTAACACTGTGCCCTGCTGACCTGCGATTGCTGTGATTTCAGGGTTGCACCAACGGCAAATGCACCGCGCCGGGGGTGTGCACGTGCCAAGACGGATTCCAGCTGGACCCCGCCGACGCTACTCGGAGCAGGTGCATACCATTCTGCCCCGAGGACTGCGTCAACGCCAGATGCACCGCTCCGGACACGTGCACGTGCCTCGAGGGTTACGTGTTCGACTCCAACGACCCTAGCAATAGCACGTGCTCACCGGTGTGCGCGAAGCCATGCGTTAACAGCGAGTGCGTGGCTCCCAACACGTGCAGTTGCATGCCCGGCTACGAAAAGGATCCCGCAGATGCCAACGGCGCCACGTGCTTGCCCACGTGCACAAATGAGTGCCTCAACGGCGAATGTATTGCACCGGACACGTGCACGTGCCTTCTCGGTTACGAACCGGACCCTGCAGATGCTAACAACGCCACGTGCGTGCCTACGTGTGGACAAAAGTGCACGAACGCAGAATGTTCGGCCCCTGACACCTGCACGTGCTTGACTGGCTACGAGCCCGACCCTGCAGACACCAACAACGCGACTTGTGTGCCCACGTGCTCGCAGGAGTGCGTGAACGGGGAGTGCGTGGCCCCAGACACCTGCGCGTGCCTTCCTGGCTACGAGACCGACCCAGAAGATGCCAGTAATTCTACGTGCGTCCCCGTTTGCAGGCAAGAATGCGTAAATGGGGAGTGTTCGGCACCGGAAACATGCACCTGCCGTCCTGGCTACGAGCCGGACCCAGCGGATAATAGCAATTCTACGTGCGTTCCCACGTGCCGTCAGGAGTGTGTGAATGGAGACTGCACTGAGCCAGACATCTGCACGTGCTTAGATGGCTTCGAGCCTGACGCGGAGGATCCCAGCAACTCAACGTGCGTCCCCACGTGTTCCGAGGGGTGCGTCAATGCCAACTGCACCGCCCCAGAAACGTGCACGTGCTGGCTGGGTTATAGACTGGATGCAGAAGATTTTGGTAACAACACGTGCGTGCCTGTGTGCGAGCCAGCATGCATTAATGCCAACTGCACCTCACCAAATGTGTGCCAGTGCTTTGATGGGTGAGTCATCATTGTGCACTTAATACTGAGAGATGCTAGAATAAGAAATTAAAATACATACTTTTGATTCTCAAATCTTCAAAACGGCACAAAGGGGAAGGTACAGATCTGCATGTAAAATAAATATATTTCGTAAAATTGTGCAAATACTTCAATGTTTTGGAAACAATTTGAAATTTCATTTAACCATTTATTCTATTGCAAAACGTTTGACTTTCCGTTTGTGTCAAATAAGAATCATTATATCTTCCTCTTTCTTGCGTAGGCGATGAGTGGTTGTTTCTCATTGCTTTCCCTTGACCACTTGCAAAGGGTGCATGATTAAGTACGGGATGATGTTCCACTGAGGTACGTGGATGGACAGAGAAGCCAGTCATACATATCAAAACAACACCCACTGTACTCGAACTGTCCTCTCACATTGTATTCGAACCTGCAGCCTTTTTCTGCGTGCACCTGAAGTTGCTGCGTTCTCCGTTGCTCCAAGCACCAGCGCTGTTATATTAACAAGCCTCTTAGTATTCTAGTGTAAATAAACCGTTTTTTCTTCAACATATAAATGCATAATAATATATATTACGTCATTTTATGGTTTTTATCCTATTTATTAAAAACTCGTATCAATCATATCATATAAAAATATCATCACCTTCCAGCCGGTTCATTGAGTACTGAGTGTTTCTTAATTCGTTTTCAAACGACTATAAGGATTGTAAAGCATTTGGCCCGCACCAATTTGAGGTATTCACAGTGTTGGTATTGACTAGCAGTTTCGTTTATCTATTAGGCAACTTATTGATCATCAGCCGTAAAAGAACGTTTTGTATAGTGAAGAACCATTGGGGCAGTGCCGCATCTTCAATATTTCTTTCAGTTTCGTACGTTCATTGCATTTCTTATGAAACTCTATTTATCACTTAATCGTTAGTCTTTCAAAACAAGATACGTCTGAAATTGTGAGGGAATGTATTGAAATAATGATAACTTACCCTACAACTGATTAAGAAAATACGTTGTAAGTACATTAGACCTAGATTCACATGACGTTTGTATTATTTCTTTGACCATGTTCAATGAGTTCGATCTTCAAGTTTTATGCTATAAGCTTTTATTCGAAAAAAATATGTCTTTTTAGAAATGTATTGCGAGTCATTTAAATTAAAGAAAAAATAGTTTAATTAATTGTCATAGGATATTATCCCTCTTTTCATATCAAAACATCTCTTTTAAAATACTAAAAATATCTATATCAATAGTTCTGCACGGAGTGTGGCACACATCTGCTCGTGCTACGGTCAATGAGGCGCCTGGTGAAGGGTTAATAAAATAATGCTTATTGGGATGAACAGTATTAGGTTACATATATGCCAGCATATTTTTTAAACTGGGCATTTTACATGCTCTATATAATTCTGTAGCCTTCTTTCTGTGCTCTAATTGTGTTTAAGATGATACTACATAAGTGCTTCTTTGAATTGCTCTCATGTTCAAAATTTATATGAAACGTATGAATCATGAAAAGACCATTTCAAGAGTTTTAATCAGTAACTTTTGCCACAGAAAAGTAAACTATCAATTAACAACACTTCCATGGATTTGTTCTGTAATAAAAGCATACTTTATTAACTATATTTGTTTGAATTTATCGGACACGAAAGCACGCGTATTTTTTTTTATGTCATAGAAATCCTCTCTCTACTGTTTCTAGTGTACATGACCTTAATAAAACAGTATTTTTATTAAAACAATGTATTTCTTTTTGACGTTTTGACCCTATTTGGGGTCTTTGGGGAAATCTATTGTCCATGCAAAACTAACTGTTAATAATGGGGGTTTGGACATAGATATTTAAAAAAGACCCCAAAAAGGGTCTAACCGTGAAAAAATACATTGTTATAAAAAATACTGAGTCTGTTTTATTAAGGTCATAAAAACCAGTGCAATAAAAAAATTACTACTAATGATAAGGCGTAATTCCCCGCCTCTTGCAGCTACTCCCGCTTGTCGGCGCACGCGTGCGCGCCCGTGTGCGAGCCGGCGGCGTGCGTCAACGCGCGCTGCGTGGCGCCGCGCACGTGCACGTGCCTGGAGGGCTACGCGCGCCGGGAGGAGGACCCTGCGGAACGCCAGCCTGCGCGGGGCTGCGCGCCCGTCTGCGCCGGCGGCTGCGCGCACGGCCGCTGCGCCGCGCCCGACCGCTGCGCGTGCGACGCCGGCTGGGCGGGCGCGCGCTGCGACCGCGCCGTCGCCGCCGCCGCCACCCACGCGCCCGTCGCCACGCTGGTGCGGGCGGCGTCGACGCCCGCGGTGCCCGGGCCGTGCCCGCACTGCCACCCCGACAACACGCGCGGGTACGTATGCATGCGGCGACTCACACTATGCGATCGGAAGTATCCGGACACATGGCTGAAAATGACTTAACAGTCCGTGGCTCCCTCCATCGGTAATGCTGGAATTCACTAAGGTGTTGACCCACCCTTAACCTTCATGACAGCTTCCACTCTCGTAGCAATACTTTCAACCAGATGCTGGAAGGTTTCTTGGAGAATAGCATATTAACGGAGTGCTGCTCTGAGGAGAGGTATCGATGTAGGTCGGTGAGGCTGGGACGAAGTCGGCGTTCCAAAACATCCCAAAGGTGTTTGATAGGATTCAATTGAGAACTCTGTGCAGGCCAGTCCATTAAAGGGATGTTATCGTCGTGTAACCTCTCCGCCACAGGCCGTGCAGTATGAACACGTGTTCGATCGTGTTGAAAGATGCAAACGCCATCCCCGAGTTTCTCTTCAACAATGGGAAGCAAGAAGGTGTTTAAGACATCAACGTAGGCGTGTGCCGTGATAGTGTCACACAAAACAACAAGGGTGCAGGCCCCCTCCATGAAAAACGCGACCACAGCGTAACACCATTTTGGATGTGTCCGGATACTTTTGATCACATAGTGTATCTGACATCGACCGGGTGCAGTAGCTCAGGGATAAAACTGTTGCCTCTTATCATCATACCGGTAGTTTACTTTTTGTTTTCTGCAATAGATACTTTATTCTGTTTGTATTTAAAAAACGCCTACATTTTTTTAGCATTATTTGATTTTTGGGCCCCAAATATTGGTCGAATATAGCTTTTGGAATATCGGAGAGAATTAAACTCTTTTGCATTGTGGAGAATTTCGGCGAAAACTTTTCAATTGTTTTTGTGAAAATTTGGTTTCAACTATGGAGAAAATATACCACTTTCAGTTCCTTTATACTCAACGATTATGGACAACTTATGGACATTTCAAAAACCATCATTAAATATACTTTGAAGCTTATGTGTTAAAAAACGCATTGAACAATGAAATACATTGATATTGCAGATTTTAACGGCGTGAGAGAATTTTTTTGTAATTTTTGAAGGAAACAAAGAATAGAGCAATATTGCGTTTACATCAGAATTATTACTAACCCTACCAAAAGTTTAAAGAAATAATTTGGAGCCGTTTTTGAGAAAATCTTGTTTTTGATATTTTTTTATTGCACATATTACACGCAATAGTGCAAGCAAACTATTTAAGTTTTCAAAAAATGTATATGACCTTGTTGAAAGAACTAATTATGGAGAACAAATTCCAATGGAAGGAAAAATCTCTGTCTTTAATTTTATAATTGTAGAAATACTCTGAAAAAATTTCAAACTTTTGCAATTTTCAAAAATTCAAGAGTTAATAGTGAAAATCGGACTTATGCCATGTTTATAAGTGAGTATTGCTCTAGTCTTACAAGAAATTTAAAGAAATCAGTTGGAAGAAAGAAAGAATTTAAAGAAAACAGTTTTGAGCAAATTTTGAAAATGTCAGGGGGTTTCATCTAATTACAAACAAAAATTAATGAATGTTTTTCAAAATCGCAGAGATTCTACTTAGGCCAAATCGAGAGGGGTTTATTCAGTTTGGAAAGAATTGCACGCATAGTTTAGGTGCTAATGTTGTTCACATACACCGGACGGACGGACAGACGGGCAGACGGACACACAGGCTGACAGGCTGACATGCTGACAGGCTGACGGACTGACGGACTGACGGACTAACGGACTGACGGACTGACGGACTAACGGACTGACGGACTGACGGACTGACGGACTGACGGACTGACGGTCGGACGGACTGACGGACTGACGGTCGGACGGACTGACGGTCGGACGGACTGACGGACTGACGGACTGACGGACTGACGGACTGACGGACTGACGGACTGACGGTCGGACGGACGGACTGACTGACTTATACATGGGCGGTCGGACGGACTGACTGACTTATACATGGGCGGTCGGACGGACTGACTGACTTATACATGGGCGGTCGGACGGACTGACTGACTTATACATGGTCGGTCGGACGGACAGAAGTGCGAACACCACCTACCAGACAGGTGGGGATGCGTAATGTGACAATGTAATATAAGTCTGTAAAATTGTCGCCAAAGTCCATTAATCGATTTCTCCAAGTGTCTATCAAAATTTATTTTCATCCCTTAAACAAAATTTTCAGGTTACAAAATCTTCATTTAAATACTGTTATAGGGAATGAAAAATTGCTTAGAAACATCAAAAAATCGTGTTATCGATATTTGTGTTTTCCAGGTTTGTCTGTACATTTAAATTCAAATTTTCGACGGTGCATCAATAAAAATAATTTTTGTATTTGAAAATACAAAATACCATCAGAAAGTATTTTCTATACAATTACAAAATATATGTTCAAATATGTATTTCCGATACAAAATACAAATTACAAAAGTATCGAAAATGCAGTATTTTCGATTCTGCCCAACTCTGGGTATCAAGGACCCAAAAATATGAATTCTGGCTACACCACTGTCACCCGTGTTAGGGATTTCCCCCCCTAAACTTAGCAACTTGATTTATCCACTTTTTCGTTAGCAGAACTCGGCAATAAGAGTTTTTCTGCCTAAAATTCGCAGCATTACATAATTTTCTCTACACTGTGTATATTTCTCTGTGTACGAGGATACGTACGTACACGAGAAAGTAAAAACTGTAATTTCTGTCATCCAAATCAGTACACAATTGGCTTTGTATATATAATGCTTTTGACAAATAGGAAATTACGTAAGCAGAGATCTCGCATTCTTCGGAGAAAGTTTGCAATTGCTTGCTTCTTCTTGTGCATTATATGAGCTGCATTTTTTGCTTTATTGGACTGAAAAACTTTGTTCTAAATTACGGCTTTTTTATTTTATCAGAACGTCACTTCATTATGCTATCAACAATAAATTATTTTATAGTCTCTTGTAAAAATAATGATAGTATTGATATTGTTGAAAATTTACTGTTTTCTCTCTGTTTTCTGTGCCTTTTTTGGGGTCTGTTATTTGTGCCTTAAAATTAAGAACGCCATATTATTTTAATTAATTGTTTAGGTCGTGCCTTTAGTAATATTCATGTTTAAATAACAATTTTATTCTGCTAAAGGTGGATAATAAATAATACTTGATATATTCTTACTAATTTGTTGCTTTGAAAGTCAAAATAATTGTGAGTTAACAAATTTTGTTTCTCGTTCATTCGATTCTTGGCTGTCTGGGATGAGCGTTTGCGTCTTGTCCACGTCTCAGTCGATCGATCTGTCGTTTCGGCCATCGTGTAGAGGCTTTCTTCAGAAAAATGCAGAAGGTTACAACATGATGGCCGAAACGTCAGTTTGATCGACTGAGACGCGGCTCATCCCGGTATCCAATGACTCCGGCCGCGGAAGCCTACGAATTACCATTCCTTTAACGATTTCGAAATAACTATTAATTGAAACGAAATTTAATGTAATTTTTCGATTTTAATATTTAAACATTTCAAGACGTTATGGTAATAATGATGTTGATCATGATATTGTATTTCTATCATGAACTTATTTCAAAGAAATTCATTAATAATAATAATAATAATAATAATAATAATAAATATTAATAGTAATTTTGTTATAATAAAACACATTAACTTCCACACCATTTACTGTGAATTAGTTCTGAGCAACATTCAATTCAAACTATCCTAAACTATTGTTCTAAATATTTATCTAGTAACAACCAACCAAGAGTTGCAACAATGTGACCTTTAAACATCTTCCTTTTAATGATTGTAATATATGTAAATTGTCAAGTGTACATAGCATCTCCTGTACATGTCAGCATTGAACTGGAACATTCCTCACTTTTCAAGTAATTGTTACATTAAATCAGTAATAAATAAAATATTAATTGTCGTAGTATTATGAAGATTATACAGGTACAGAATTTTATGTATTGTATTTCATGACAAGCCTAGTATTTGACACAACTTTTAAATTTCCGCATGTCTTAACTTCAAAATACTAAAGAATTGAGATATCTGCTGAGAGATGAGCAAGAATATCCCTTTCTTTTTCTGTGTATTATTAATCCGTTTGCAAAATAAAAGGAATTTTCAAAACAAATAAAAATTAACTTATCGAAATTAAATTTTAAAATGTCACTTCGTTTTAGATTTCGAATTAAATGAGTAGAAGCAAACATATTAATATTAAAAATAAATAAACACTCCCATGATTTAACGCACAGAATTCTTCACTACTATTGACGACATCATTGTCGAATTAAAAAAACGTATTTAATATTGTTTGACGGGTATGATTGCCTTCGCCTGTCGAGATTGTTAGTAAGGTTTCTTGAGATTACGCCCGTATCCATTTATCTTGAGCAAAATCTTTCTCTTCAGTTCGTACTGAACGTCCAGTTCGATGCTGGTATGCAGGGGCCGCTGTACAAAGGGGCGCTTGTGTGTGGTGTGTGTTTGGATGAAGTAAGAGAAGAAAAAAGAGAGAGAGAGAGAGAGAGATTATAATAGTGTGTGTGATCGTGTGGCGGGTGAGATGTGGGTGCATTTCTTGCGGATGGGTGCAATGTTGTGTGTGGCGTATGTGTGTATGTGTAATCTGTAATACGTGTATGTAAGTGTACATGGTGTGATTGGCGGTGTAAGAGGTGTGTGTGTGTGTGATGTAGATGTTTATTAGAGTATGAATGTGTGAATGTGTGAGCGATGTAGTTTACGTGACGTAGAGGTGTCCATGTGTGCGCTTTTTGGGAGGAGGAGTTGGATGGTTTGTAATCTGGGTAAGTTTGAAGGTATGCGAGTGTATGGTGTAGCAAAATGTGAGTGCGAATAGTGGAGTAAACTACGAGTGGAGTAGAGTGTCACACGTGTGTGGTGGAATAGAGTGCGTATGCGTGCCTAGTGAGGTGTGTGTATGTATATTTTCAGTGAAGTGTACGTATGTGTGTCGTGAAGTGTGTATGTGTGTTGTGAAGTGTGTATGTGTGTTGTGAAGTGTGTATGTGTGTCGTGAGGTGTGTATGTGTCTAGTGAAGTGTGTGTATGTGTCTAGTGAAGTGTGTGTATGTGTCTAGTGAAGTGTGTGTATGTGTCTAGTGAAGTGTGTGTATGTGTCTAGTGAAGTGTGTGTATGTGTCTAGTGAAGTGTGTGTATGTGTCTAGTGAAGTGTGTGTATGTGTCTAGTGAAGTGTGGGTATGCGTCTAGTGAAGTGTGGGTATGCGTCTAGTGAAGAGTGTATGCGTCTAGTGAAGAGTGTATGCGTCTAGTGAAGAGTGTATGCGTGTAGTGAAGAGTGTATGCGTCTAGTGAAGTGTGTATGCGTCTAGTGAAGAGTGTATGCGTCTAGTGAAGAGTGTATGTGTCTAGTGAAGTGTGTGTGTATGTGTCTAGTGAAGTGTGTGTGTATGTGTCTAGTGAAGTGTGTGGGTATGTGTCTAGTGAAGTGTGGGTATGTGTCTAGTGAAGTGCGTGCCTGATGAGGTGCATGCGTGAGGGGTGTGTGCGTGCGGGGGTGGGCTGTACATAGGGGCGGGGCGCGCGTGCGCAGGTGCGAGGGCGCGGGCGGCGCGTGTCGCTGCGCGGGCGGGTGGGCGCCGCCCGACTGCAGCGCGCCCTGTTCCAGGCCGGCCCCCGCGCCAGGGGCCGGTCTGCCCTCTGCCGCGGCCTGGCCGGCCTGCCCCAGCCTCCGGGGCTGCGCCTGCCGCAACGAGACCTGCCCGCAACCGCCCGCCGCCCCAGTCACTGGAGGCCTCTGCGTCTGCGATCCCCGTGAGTAGTCCATTTCATTGTATTTGTCAATAAGCAATAAAAACTGTACCGGCAAATGTAGCTCAATGCATATATTGATGACACTGATGTGCCTCTGACCGGGAAGTCCTAGGATTCCAGTCCAGGCGGTGGCAGGATTCCTAGCTTGTCTAGGATTCAGTCGTTGTCTGGAGGAGAATTCTAGCGGCTGGCTGCTCTGAGCGGTAGTTGTCCCTGTTTTTTTCCCATCCTAACCAGGCGAATGCCGGACCAGTGGGCCAAGGACGGCGCGCAATGCACCCTTCCTCTTCCTTGTCGTCTCCTCATCCCTTACTTACACACACTTACATGCACTACACCACCACACTTCTCGGGAGATGTCGGGAGCTTAGAGCTTGTCCCGGCTGTGGCGGTGCCACAGTGGGGAGATACCTGGAGGGAAAATCCCCTTGCATGCCGACGTAGGTCGGCACCGGATCTTGTCATCCAGCTGGAAAAGATCATGACCACTCCCCGCGATAAAATCATGCACCACACTTATGGAAATAATGACAGCTGTAGACGCGTCCGGAATCTTTAATCAGTCAATGGAATTTTTCCGATGAACAGTAAAAACTGTAAACGAGTGTGGAAGAGAAATACAGTCGGCGCACATTTTGTTGTGCTTTGGAAACCCCCATATTTTAACCCTAAATAGTTGAATGATGAATAAAATTACCAAAAAAGCAAGTTTATTAGTATTTGAAATTACAACATTTTCGCTTCTGAGTTATAGAAAATTATTTGCATTGGTGAACGAAGTACAGGATTTAGTTGTTAGTATTTATAAGAAAATAGTAACCCCTAGCCCCTGCTCTACTCCTACCTCAACTAGCAAAATGAGAGCTCAATTAAACGTGCGCGTAGTGAAGCTACATTTATGTTTAGAAGGAAAACGTGGGGCCATCCTAGCATTCGCTCAATGTTTTAGAGAAACTGGACCAAAACCTGACAAAATGGAGGTCATTGACAGAGAAGCTGACGTGTATTACTTGTTATAGGTAAATTAAGTATGTTTTTAAATTGTATAATGCAAAAAATGTAAACTAATGCATTACATATCTTGTTAAAATAAATATTACTTATCTTTTCAGTGGGCTCTGGTCAGTGTTTCTAATTGTATAGAAACAGTTATGCAGAATACAAAATTTTACTTTGAATTTAAATTTGAGTACTATCGATTTTAATTGTTTTATACTATTTGATAATGTGCAGGCATGGATTTATTATTAAACCTAATACTGCGGTTCCTAGTCCAGGAGGTTTGAACATACTGATTTTGGTAAAAACATACAGGTAATAACCCGCACGAAACCGTTTTTGCGAAATATGCAAGTGAATATTTCAGTTCAAGGAGTTTAATTCATTATCATAAAAATGAAAATGGCGGCAGTCCTTGAGCCTTCATGGAGCCACTTGAGCTCCTTGAGAATTTTCAACTTATAAATTAAAAGTATTTTGAAAATCGTTATACTCTTGGGTAAAGTTCAAGTCATTGTCGTTTGTTTGCGACATTTTCAAATTCACAGTTTTGGCGCTGTGTCTATTAAAGATAGCGTACATTTGGCGCGTTTTTTCACGTAAATATACTTTTCATACTTATTTTCTACGACTAAATACGATGACTTAGCTATCCGTATTAGAATCATCAGAAAACATTGCTGAGATTAGATGGCATTGATTCATCGCGTCCCTGGAAACACTTTTACTGTCACATTATGTTGATTCACCTTTCCCTTCGATTTTATTTTAATTTATTTGTCATTAGTATACTTTGGCTTTAATTGTAAAATTCGATATGGAAGTGGGTTTTTTAAAAGATAAAATCTCTCTCTGCAGCAGGTTGGGGGCGTGTCTCTTTCGCTATGACTCTTCATTTTTTTTTTGTTTTTTGTTCATTCGATCAGCCTAATTATTGAGATGACTATGCCTTACGTAGACACTTAGGAGAGGCTCTGTTCTTGACTGTGAAGAAACTGTCTCAATTGAAACTTCTTTCTTGAAGTTTTGCACATAAACATTGGCTTGTTTAGTCTGTTCTCTGTGTCCGTGATGTTAGAAGTACGGTTTTCTTGGAAAGTTAACTATGTTTGTTAGAAAAATGACTAAGTGGCCCATTTTCTCTGAATCTATTTAAAATAAAAATATGAAATTTTCAGGATAGCTTTTTGGAAACATGACTGAGCTGCTTAACCAAAGTAATGAGATATATTACAAAACCGTTCAAAGTATTGATTAATATGTCTAATGTTTAAAATGCTTTTCTTTTTTAAAATTCTGTAAATCGGTTTTATGACATCTTCTTCATATATTTCTGCTAATTATAATAATGAATAATTTCAGAATATACTGCAGAAAATGCAAAGTTCTAAGTAAAGTAGTTAATGCGATAAAGTATAATCATTAATTAGATCGCTGGTGAGGTAGATACCTTGTATTATTATGATAAATAAAAGATGTTGTCCGGGATCAATAACTTTTTTTAAGCTTATCATCGTTTCGATCGCATAGCGATCATCCTCAGAGCTTGCAGCTTCCGGGCCGAAAACAAAGTTCTTTTCAGAGTCAAGTCTTCAAAGTTGAAGCCGCAAGCTCTGAGGATGATCGCTATGCGATCGAAACGATCATAAGCTTCATAAAAAAGTTATTGATACCGGACATCCTTTATTTATCATAAGAAGTATAATCAATTTAACATAGGCTAGCTAAGAGAACTGTGAGAGAAGTGTCCGAGTGTTGCGTGCGCAGAGTCGGTGGTGTGCGGGCCGGCGGCGGCGGGGGCGGCGGGGGCGCTGGCGGGGGCGGAGCCGCGGGGCGACGAGCGGGCGGCCTTCCCTTGGTGGGCGGGGCTGCTGGCGGCGGCGGCGGCGGCGGTGCTGACGGCGGTGGCCGCCTCGGCGGCGGTGCTGGCGCGACGGCGCGCGCGGCGCCGGCGCCCCTCCAGCACCTCGGGTGAGTCCTCGCGTGGCAGAGCGAGGGTTCGGCTTTGCTACCCTCAGAGGTATCTCAGAGCCAGCGTTGCCTGTGTATCTGCAGCGGGTCTGGTCGGGAGGTTTTAGGGTTCGAGTTCCGACGTTGGAGGATTCTCGATACTAGCTAAATATCTGTGTGAATTACCCGCTATCTTGAGGGTAAATTCTTGCGGCCGGGTGCTCAGTAGTTTTTTTCTAAATAATAATAATAATAATAATAATAATAATAATAATAATAATAATAATAATAATAATAATAATATAATAAAAAGCGAAACCGTAGCAGTGCATTCACAAACCTGTCATAGAAGCGAACATTCTTTCCATTTCCTCTCCTCTCCCCTTACAAACACAGACACACACATGCACACTTGTCACCATTGAGGAGTCAAGCCGGGAGCCTAGAGACCTAGGAAGAGAAGGCGCTATACCTCTCCGTCTTGTTGGTTGTCGCCGGACCTCATGTGCCAGCGGGAGAGGAACACTGCCGCATCTCTTCGATGTAACGTTTACTACGCTAATGGAGCTAATGATCACAGCAGTTGACGTGCCTCAATCAATCAATCAATCAATCCAGGTCTTTTGGGGATTGGAATAGTTCACGTGGTTTCCGAAGTTTCCTGGTGATACCCACGTCGTTAG
The DNA here is from genome assembly GCA_038098605.1 of Gryllus longicercus. Lineage (NCBI taxonomy): Eukaryota > Metazoa > Arthropoda > Insecta > Orthoptera > Gryllidae > Gryllus > Gryllus longicercus. The sequence goes on from JAZDUA010000475.1 coordinate 739,250, forward strand.
TGTCAAGGTGTGCGCAGCACGTGGATAAATGGAAGACCGCAAAATGGAGTGCGAGAATTAACTTACAAGAAATGCTTTACTTGTAGATATGGGAGGACAGTGACAAGATACGAGTAAGCTGCATTTTTATTTTGATGTAAATGCATAAGAAACTTTGTGTTAGATTGAATTGAATTGGAGCCTTATTTTACGTGGCGAGACTCGGGGCCATTAGACCCGCTCTTCCGTCTGACCACGCAAATTTTGCTACGCTCCTTTCACCAACCAGTGGAGAAAGGAGGTATTTCTTGGGCGAGAAACAGGCGAGAAACTTGGGTATAACAGTCCGTTTACACCATTATGTTATATACACCACCTGTTATATAACAGTCATAACAGTCCAGTTACACCATTGCCGCAGAGAAAGATCAACTTGACACTCGTTAATTGCGGTGGGCAGACGTTAATAAATAACTATACGCATGAAATTGATAAATTCTGTTTTTCAGACATGGCGCGCATTGCGAATCCATCGTTCACCGAGGCATCGGCGACGGACACACCGCTCGCGCCCATAGAGATGGACAACCCGCTGTACGTGCCGCTTACTTCTTGAAGCCTCTGCCGCAAGACCCGGGGCCAATGTGTACCCCCTGCAGTGCAACGCCGTGGTAGAGGACGATTGAAGACTGCCCATTATCGCAGTATGTACTGGGTGTACGTGTGAGGTATGATGTGCTGGTGCTAGTTTGTCTTTATGAAAATGTCATCAAAGGACAGGGACAACATGGATATTATATGCTGGCGAGCAGTATTTGCCAACTGCCCGAACCAGTAAATCTGCAATTTAAATTCCACGGTTACTGATATGAATTTGTTGAAAACTTGAATACTTTTGTAAAATAATCATTATGCAAGGACTTACGTTGGAAAATGTAAGTTCCCTCTCTAAAGTTTTGAATTGAAATTAAACATTTGAAATTCTAATGTGTTCATTAAATTATTAAAATTAGTTGTAAAAAATTGAGGTCGCTTTAAATATTACAAACAAATTGATGTTTAGTTAAGGATTGAAACTTCTCAGTGTGACATTTCATTTCACAATTGCGCCTTTTTAGAGTGATGTTGAAACTTGTTTAAAACACGTGTATATATTTATTTCGCGAAATTTTGGGCTTCAATTGCATTATGGTGAGTTAGTTTTATTATAAATACAACTTGTTAAATTATTGCAATATAAAGTGTAAATTGTTATTCATAATATTTTCATTTCATTGACTATTATTTTTGTTATATTATTAAGAAAACAAAAAACGCAAATAATGTCCAAAAAATAAAATTTTCGTTCTGACTGCCAAAATGATCTCGCGGACTACCAATTATCCGTCAAAATCGGTGGCGACCGCTCATGGATTAATCATACAATGTTAAAGTACGATAACTACAATACATGGCAAGTCTTTTCTAAACAGATCTGAATTTTTATTATTCTTCTCTAGAGTTAAATGTATATTTTAAATTCTATTTCTGTTTAGTAACTTTTAGTCTGAATGTAATGAGATGAAATGAATTCAGAGATTAAAATGCACTGAATTCTGGAGGAAATATATTTGTGACGTCAATTTGTAAATTATTGTATTATTTTTTGCTACATACCTTCGAAAATCACTTCTCTCTCAGAGAAAATATCTTCCAAGAAAATTCTAGATGTTTGTGATGGTTGAATGTGCAAAATTGGAGAAGTGCCCTTCAACATAATGAACTATACCATACACTTCCCTGACTAATAATTAAACACCATAACTGGTACAAAAAACTGCTGCAAGGGACAAGAAGTTTATACAATATTTACATGTTATAGAAAAATATGTTTGAACAGTCTGTATTCAAATTAACAAATGGTAAAAATTGCTTCTTAAAATATAGTTTAAGTATAAAAGACCATTAATTTACATAAACTTATTTACTATTATTTATACACCATGATAGTCATAATTCATTGTACTGACACAAGTTTCCTGTATCGATAAAGGAAAACATCGTAATAAAGAATGAACTGATCCATACACATGTATTTGTTTTACTTATTAATTTACCTCATCAATTCCCATTCATTTATTTTCTTGGGATATGAAATACACGTTATGAAGGAAAAATGGTAAATGATACAAACAACACAAATCTTGCAGTTTTTATTTATAAATTCTTGACATAAATATTTAAATTTTATTTTTCTGACTTTCATTTACTTTACTTACTTTTATTTCATTTCTTTTACTGACGTTCATTTCACTCCTTGGTCACGGTTAGCGAATAAAGAGTCGAAAATAGAAGCGTTGAGAGATTATGTTGTGCCAAAATCGAATTTCCCTACAGTATGGTCAATGAGGGGAGCGATTTTTAATAAGAGGAGAACTTTTAAACGCAATGATATTTGAAGACAACAACCATCTTCAGGTATTTGTTGTATGACTGACAATGTATTTGTATTTATTCATTTTCGTACTCCCCCCTCTCTGACCTTGTTCAATTATCTTATTCTTTCAGAAATTCTCAATAATATTTTTTTCTTCAAAGTCCTCTAGTTGTTTTATGGATTTATCATTACAGAGTTATGTTGTTCTTGTAAAGAAATCTAGTAGGATTTGCATTCCTTCTTGCAAAAATTATTATTTTGTTCTGTAAAATTGAAGAGACAGAATAATTGAATATATAAAGATATATTTCATGAATTTAACAATCTCATTCCCCTTCGTTTAATTTCATGTTGTTGTTTTTCGGCTTCAGTTTATATATTACAAAAGTTTTCAACAGCTGCATTCCTCGCACAGGTCGGAAAGCCAACGATGTAGTTAACAGAATAGTCTTATTCTGTCAAACTGTCAGACTTTCAAAAGGAGTCTTCAGTCAAACCCTGGTTTCCCTTCTAGGCAACAATCATTGTCTCGGTAAACAAACGAGATCTCTTGTACTTCTCTAAATGGTAATTATTAATTAATATATTATTTGCGCTCAAAAAACCAGCGGTAGCTCATATTTTTATGGATACATTATTTTGGGGATTAATTGGTCAATTTTTCTCTTAGTTTATTCAATAATTTTTATCTTATTTCGTGGATGCAGATTGACCACTTTTTATTAAATTAGTGGAACACGTCATCAAGGGAGTATATTTATCCAATTTATTTGTTCATCTACCGACAAAACCCCTACGTATCTACGTGACATGGTGCAATTAATTCGGGCGTGAATATGTTAATGCGACATTCCCTATTAATAATCTCAGACTGTGTCTCATAGAATCTTGATGGTACCCATGATGGAAAAACACCATTGGTACTTTCCTCAATGATTGTACCGAGTTTTCTGTCCGTCTCCCTCCCTCTCTTACCTTCTCTCTCTCTAACTCTTCCTCTCTCTTTGCCTCTTTTACCTCTTTTACTCTCTCCTTCTCTTTTTCACTTTCTCTCTTTTGATCTATTTCTCTCTTTTTATCTAATTCTCTCTTTTTATGTATTTCTCTCTTTTTATCTCTCCTCTCTATTTCTTTCTCTCTACTTCTTTCTCTCTCTTTCTCTCTCTTTCTCTCTCTCTTTCTCTCTCTTTCTCTCTCTCTTTCTCTCTCTTTCTCTCTCTCTTTCTCTCTCTTTCTCTCTCTCTCTTTCTCTCTCTTTCTCTCTCTCTTTCTCTCTCTCTCTTTCTCTCTCTCTTTCTCTCTCTCTTTCTCTCTCTCTTTCTCTCTCTCTTTCTCTCTCTTTCTCTCTCTCTTTCTCTCTCCTTTCCTTGTTTGTATCTTCTCCTCCAATATAATATCATAACCTCGCTACAGAAAATAGCTGTCACTCTTCGCATATATGTGTTTGTTAATTTATATATTGTATTGCTTCTGGCGATAAGTCGAAAAAAATTAAGAAGAATAACTTAGATTTGTTTTGTAAAACAAAATAGGGTTTTGAATTCTTACTAAAATGGGGTTTTGAAAGAAAAATATGTATTACAACAGCCCACACACTTTTGTATGAGCTGCAGTATGATAAGACATTTGGGTAAGTTAGACATAAAATGTACGCAACAAATTGTGTAGTTAAGGTATGATAACAGTCCAGGGGTCGGGTGTTTCTGCATGTTGACGGGTGAGATTATTAGTCCCGTGATTGTAGTGCAGGTTATAACTGGAAGGAAGCGGTGCTTTCCCCCGTTGGAATGTGAGATCTAGAACCGACCTACGTGTCCGCTTGCGAGTTTTCCCTTCCAGGTATCACACTATCGAGGCATGCCCCGCTGCGACAAGCTCCGACTGGTCCCTGACATATGTTGTAAGTATGTACCTGTGTATGTTCGTATAACGGGAAGAGGGGTCAAGTATGATGAAGGAAATATGGGGCCCAGTTGGTGGTTTTTTGTTAGAGTACTGCATCAACATTCACCTGATATTGATCGGAGAAACCACAGAAAACTTCTGATCAGAGCAGCCGGTCTCTCGACTTCCTCTCCAGACCGCGGCTGAATTCGACCTGGCTACCGGCGAGGGTAGCTCAACTGATGTCACTGCAGTGCCTCTGACCAGGAGGTTCTAGGGTTCGAGTTCCGAAGGAGGTAGTATATCGACAAAAGCTAGTGAGCTTGGTCGAATTCCGCCGCTGTCTGTCCAGCTGCTCTGACGGTGGTTTCTGAGATTTCTCCGACCATCGCCTGGCGAACGCTGGAGAAGTAGTACCTTAATAAACGAGTCACGAAGAGCGTGCGATCTTTCCTCCCTCTCCCTTGTTCTATCCTCACCACTTGCTTACACATTCACAAGCACTACACTACCACACTTGTCGAGAGCTTGTTCTGGCTGGGGCGGTGCTCCGCTGGAGGGAGATACCTGGTTGAGGGAAAACCGCGCAGCCGAAGGTAGGACGGCGCCGGTCTCCCCGTCGATCGAGCGTAGATCACTGTCACCGCCTGCGGCAAAACACGCACTACACTTACGGGACCAATGACCTTAGCGCTAGGAATCACAAAACAATAAATCAATCGCCCTGGCTAATAGCCCTGGCGGCTAAGGTGGCTAAGAAACGAAAGCTAGATGAGTGAACTTTTAACGGAGTGAACGAGAGTCCGAGACAATACTAAACGAGGGTCGTAACACTTAACCCTGATTGTGTCGTTATCACATATATATTTCATTTTAACATTTAAAACAATTATTTACAAATATCGAAATGTTTTCATGGATCCACTAGTCTTAAAACTTGCAGTTTTTGCTTTCTACGTGTTCTTTGTCAACTGAAACTACTTTTTTGTTGCTTGAATTTCGTCTTGAAAAGTCAGATAATTTTATTCAAATGTATCTCTGAATAATGAAACAAATGAAACTGAACTTTTCCATTGAATCTTGCGAGAGCATCACGTCAGGCTTGCTGGTATCATTGCGCTGTCGTAGACGGAAACCTCGATAAGTCTTCCGTCCACACAGGCTGCGGGAACTCCCCACTTGCGGTTTTTTTTTTTTCCACTCCGCAGATACTGACATCTCTTTTAACATAATCGAAACAATTCAGATAACTCGACGTAGTTCTGTCACATCCAGGAAAATTTTCATTTGTATTAGAATCAGGAATAATTATCATTTTGTCAAATTATTTCTAGAGTTAAATGTCACGTAAATGGCAAACATTTTTGAAAGAGGATATCATTCTCAAAGAATTGTAAAGCACTAAAATATGGTAGACTGTATCAGAAATGCATTTCAAGGGCGAAAGTCTGCTCAAAAGTGATAAAAGTTGTCTCCCTTAGTACCAATTGCTCTTGAAATAATAATAATGAAATAACTATTCTGTTTTTACTCTTATCCTTATAAAAATGAAATAGTTCATTATTACCTGAAGTTCAATATTGATTACTACGTGTCTGAGTTAGCTTCAGAATAATCACATTCAAAGTCTTAACTCCATACCATACGTTACATTAAATATGATTCAATCGTAGATAATTATCCTTTTGTAACGAAAAAATATTGTATTATACGAAAGAACTCACTCTCGTAGTGAAGTTTTCAGCGACGCAGTGTCCACGTCTGTCAAGTCAGTGTACTTTAATAAACTAGTACAACTGTCATCATGCCACCTTTCATCATAAAAACAGCGGTGAACACTCTAGTTTTGGTTGAAGAAAATGGCCAAAACCATCTGAGGAGAAAGTGTGTTAAAGAAACAAGGATGTCTACATCACATTTTTCTATCCCTTTTTCAAGGTACAGTATAATTTATCCAATAAGAGGTATGAAAGCGAAATTTGTCACACTAATATATTTTATAGACATTATAAATAATGTATATGATAAAAAAGTCAACAGGTTAATTGATTTAGTGGTAATGGTTTATTCACTTTCTCATGGAAAGTTATTTATTTATTTATTTGTTTATTTATTTATTGAGGAAATGATGGTTAATAAAATATTATAAATACTGTATACTAATGTTTTGCTAGATGAAAGTCAAGTCTCGCCACGTAAAATAAGGCATTAATTCAATTCAATTCAAATTGGGGTGGTGAAAAGAAATCCTTGATTTTTATTATGGTCCTGAAACAAAATTGTAAGTGATGAATCTCAAATGAGTATTAAATTCATCACTTGCAATTTTTTTAGGACCGTAATAAAATTAATACCAAACGTATATACAAATATAATTCTTCACATGAGGCGTTAAAGCATCATGGAAGTAGAAGACCGCTATTTAACTTTGTATAGCTTATTTTATCGTCTTGTTTAAAAGACGATACCACGAACAAATGCATTCGAGAAGTAGTAACAGGGCTGTAGCTTCAGCAACATCTGACAAAATATCTCCTAGTGTCAGTGGCGTAGCTTCAGTTGGAGTCACCCGGGGCAATACTTTGGTATCACCTGGCCTGTTCTTGGCTCGACAGCCCGATACGGGACAAATGCCGACCAGCAGTAGCCCAGCCTCAGGATCGTGGGATAAGGGGTTTGTGTAATTAGCACGAAGACATCCCTCTACCGTATATACTGATATGACTATATCTTCTTTGCCTTAGGGTGGACTTTCTCATCGTCACCCAGCAATAGATACTGGGGCATTTGTAAGGAAAGCGGACAGTTATATTTTTTCCCCAGCCGGGAATCGAACCCGCGCTTGCGGCGTGGAAAGCGAGCACGCAAACCAACGAGGGCTTTAAAATTGTATCACCACCTCCATAAATGAAATATTAAAATATCTATTGCTGAATGGTTTATATATTATTTAATAAAAATACAAGTATATTTGGTATAAGTATAATTGTCGACCTGGGTAACCAAGGAGGCTAAGCGCAAGTATCGACTCAGCGCTTCGGTCAGAAAGGTCGCGGGTTCGAGTCTCACCTTTGCCATGGCTGTTTGTCCCTCGTCTCTCATGTATGTGTTGTCGCGGAGGGCCTCGCGTTCTGCTCACCCCAGTAGAGAGGAGCCCGCAAGTGTGGTGGTGTCTAGTGTATGGTCGAACATGCATCCCATCGGGACGTAAAGGGTAACCGGCTGTCTCTTTAAAGTGGTGTCACCCTGGACGGTCCGCCGCTCCGCCCCCTAACAACGCCACTGCCTAGTGTCTCTTGTCGCCATAGCCCGAACGTCTGCCCGCCGATTTGCTTGCGGGCAAATCTGTTGCACTTGCCCGCCTCTGCTAAGCGATCACGATGTCATTGTATTTCGATGAAACCATCGAGAGTAGAGATGATGCTGATCCTTGATATTAGCATTTTCATAGGATTGTAGAAAAAATGTTTCGTGAAGGAAATTATTTTTTTGCAACATTACGATTTTTTCTCCAACCTACCGGTTTCGGCAAAAAACCCTCAACGTTGATCTGTTTAGAAATATCATTTCAGGTTATTAATATAATATTAACATGATTTTGCGTCCTCTACATTATATCATAGATATCAAGTGGTGAATGAAAATAAAGATATCAAAAGAAATATCCACATAATACCCAGTATCTCAATAAAGAAATTGTGTTCATTTTGTATATATTTTAGGCTTTTTGATTCGTAGTAACGTGCCTTATCGTTCAATGCAGAGCTGATAAAAGAAACCCTTTTTTTACTCTTACATCCTCGAAATATTGTATAAAAGAATTTAAAATTTCAGAAACCAAAAAGAGCATTAGAGTGGTGAATCTCTAAATCATGTCGGAGCTGTGTCCTTTGCCCAGCGGATTTCTGTTATCTATCGCTGTGTTTATCTCGATGACGAGGCCAAGCTACCGCCGGAAACCTCCTTTCCCCTAACAACTCAAAGCAGTTGCCGTTTCGATCCTGTATTACTAAGAAGGTCGTCTACACATAAACTACTCCACCATGGTCAAGTTATGCATGTTACTGCTGCTTTCTGTTGCTTCCATTTTGCTCTGGCAACTGCCAGGGAGGATAGACGCAGTGCCAGCCCCTGCCCCAGATTTCGATTTTAAGAGTTCTACGAAATCTTTCACAGAAGACGTATCGTCGGGTTTCAATAAAGGAATCACAGCAGTTAACGGTTTTACCAGTAATTTATGGAATAAAACCAAAGAAACGTTCTCTTCTAAAGATAAACTTTTAGAGAAACCAAAACAGTGGTGGAAGAATGTTAAGTCGTTCTTCACCCCAGCGACAACGGCGATGCCTCCGCGTTTCTGGGAGACAACATATTCAAAGGATTTCTACGGAGAGAGGGACAAAAGAGAAGCAAAGCCATACAAGTCTGTAAAAGCACCTTCTGATCCTGAGGTAAGGCACGCTTTGTTTGATTTTATTAACTCTCAGATCTTTCTAAATAAAGGGCGTGTTCACTAGCAATATTTCTCGTGTGTGGCGGGGGAGTGAGTGACTGAGTGAGTGTGTGGGTGATTGATTGATTGATTGAGTAGTGAGCGTGTGCGTAAGACGTGCGTAAGACCTTTCATTTTCAAGATATTTGCAACCTCAGTGTTAGGGTTACTCTCGCACGCGCTTAGACTGTAAGAAATTTCTTTCATTTATTACTATTGAAGGTCGGGAACACGGGCGAACCCAAATTGTACAGTAGATCCTTTATCATGCGAGTTAATGTTCGTGAACGGAACCCACAGAATACCGAAAATATATTTAATGGTCCCGATGTGTTAATTAAAGCGTAAATAAAAAAGAAATGTGTAAAGTGTAATATTATATTTTGAAATGTTACCAAGAAGATAATAAGTGATGCAAATAGTTTAGTACATATTATATTTTTTTCAGATATTATACACTTTTTTTTCATTTATTTAGTATTGTATTTTCTCTTGTTTGTCCGCAATTCTCCTGATCAGTTCAAAATTCATTCACAGATAATTTGATGAAATTAATTGTATTACTCCCTAGGTTGCAGGTTCAACTCCTGTCATTAGCATATTTTATTTATTCATTCATTTCATAATTTGAAATACTAGAGGATAATTGGGTTCCATTTCATTGGAGACACTCTGGACAATTTGCGAATTTCATTTCGTCCTCCCTCATAAATATTTTTGAAATAATAAAATGTTCCCGCCTTCAACCTGAATCCCTCATTCATTGCTTAATAATAATAATAATAATAATAATAATAATAATAATATCTCAATTATTTCTGGGCTGTGCTCGACTGATTGGTTTTATAAATGACAGTAATATGAAGTGTTCAAATAAATAGTGTAATAATACCAATATAATCTCTCCACCTACAGATATTGCAAATTTCTCTCAATTACACACCTCAAATTTAAGAGCTATTGGTTTGATGAATTAAAACAATTGTAATGTGATGTTTCAGGCGCCTCGTACATAGAAGATAACCTACACCAGGCAAAAACGCAGTCCTACATCTGAGCTTCATCTTACTGGAAACCCTGTTGATTCCTTAATGCGTGTTTATTTTGTTAGTTAAATCTTTACACAAGAATGAGGAAAGAATTTCTTGAAATAAACTGATATCGTAATATTGCTTATTATTCTTTTTTGTCTATGGTAATATGTTTTGCTTTATTACATCCGCACTGAAATTTTTTTATGACCAAAAATACATTAGGTCATATGCGTGCGTGAGGAACATTTTTGCACATAGCAATATCGTCAATTGATGTCTGTTTTATTAAGGTTGTTCTTATGTGATATCTCACAAGAGGCCTATTATTAATAATATTTTGTATATAATAAAATATCTTGTAATAAACTATTTCGGACATAAAATTATATTCATACTCATTCAATGACGAGGAATGACACAAATATGCCACATTACTAAATTACTAATAATATTACAGAAATAATACAGAATTTTTGTAAGTTGTTCACTGAAATAAAATTTACATTAAGTTTGTACACATAAGACAATGTTGCAATTTAGAAACAAAATGATTAAATGATATATATCCCAAGTTGTATACAGGTGTATTACATTTCCTTATCCTCATTTGTACTTTTTTGTCTCAGCCTCAGTATTTTACAAAGAAGCAATGCAGTGAGTTTTTCCATATCTAAGGACGCGTCGTCAAAAAATATTGACTTATGCGTCCGTTCGGCGTAAAATGAGAAAGTTTCCCCGATATTTACAAACAGAAAATTGTGGTAAATCGATTTCGGGAAATTCAGAATGAAAAAATTATTAATTTAATGAAAAAAGGAAGTTTAATTATCGATAAACAAAAGTTGTTTCGTAACGGAAGGCAGGGACCATTAGAAAAAAGGCTAAAAGTTAGGAAGAAATAGAGTATGAGAACCAAATGAAACGTAGTATTTAAAAGAGATGCACGCAGGGTAGTCCCTTGTTTAAGAAAAATAGAAGGAGGCGTTGTTGAATATGGGCCAGTGAATGCGGAGGTCAGAGCACTGACGATTGTTTATTGTCATGGAAACGAGGACAGAACCTAATTTACCAACAATCATTTTCGTTATGTTAGTTTAATAAATTAATTTTCGTTTGGCGTGTACCTGTGTATTAATGCACTAACAAAATTGTCGTTAAACCGATTATCCCATAAGGTAGCTATGTTACATCTAAGGGGACGTAAAGTGACACATTTTAGGCGTAACGATCCTTAAATACAATTTCGTAATGTAAAATAGTTGAAAAAAAGAGGAAAACCTAAAATAAAAATTTTGGAACCATTTCAAACCCCATTACAATTCAAAAACTATGTAGATATGAAAAGGACATCGGAGGACATAATGTCATCGCGGCAGCGACAAAACACTTTTAGGATAATGATGATTACCAAAAATAACCTCCAACGGTCGTTGCCAATTTCTTGAAACTCCTAACGTGTCCTAAACTTAGCCTACTTCAAAATAAAACAAAATGCTTATAGATTTTATAATGTATAATTATAATGTTGAAAAAATTAAGTAAATTTGAAATACAGAAAAATATTTTGTTGAATGGGAAAATCAAAATTGGGTTCTCTATTTTTAAAAAAGTAATGCCACTTGAGAGGATTTGAAGAGATTTAAACAAACTGCACTGGAAAACATACTTCCTGAAAGCCTTTTTTTTCTGTTTCTGGTGTGTCATCTAAATATCAGTTTAGTGCTAAGTTGTGAAGCGTCTCTGAGAGTATTGTCCCAATGTGTACCAAGGGAGGTATGTTGAATATAAAGTAGGTTTCAAAACATGTTCTAAAAAACTAATACATTAATTTAATGCTAATTTATAAAAAAGTTCAGTGTATTTACTATATGTAGTGCTCACAGCAGCTTAATGTAGCAATGTTCAGATATAAACCACTGTTACAGTAGCAAACATGACATTTTTCAATGTTCAACTTGTAGCACGACACAAACACATTTGAAGCGAGGTAACCTAAAATGCAAACTACTGTTGGTGTCGCAACTACTGCCCGCATTTCCTTTTCCAGTTTCCAGCCCTTTCCTCTCTGTGTACCATGTCTCATTGTGTACTCTCCGCTATCGGATTTCATGTCATCATGAAGTTTTACTATAAATAAAATAAGAACAACGGAGAGAGGAGGTGGGAATCACGGTTGTTTTAAGGAAGTGTATCATTACGTAAAATATGAAGAAAAATAATACCTCCTAAATAATATTTTTTTAAATTTTTTAACTTGTCAAATAATCAGTAAACGTACGCACTACGCGACTTGCAAGTGAGAGGAAATCGACGTCTTCAGTGCGGGCAGGCTGCGAGAGAATTCGCTGGCATAAGCACTACGCGCATGCGCCAAGTATGGACACAGCCTGCTACTGCTCCACGCCCACTACAAGGCCTGTTCTCAGAACACGGTGTGCAGTGAGGCAGCGCCCGAGCGTGCCTACCCTAAAGGTGCAAGACTACGAGAAGAGACAAGACATGGCTAGGCGCACGGGCTGTTAGAAAATGCTTGAAATGGAAGTATGACTTGCGCGATAATGAAATGTTCATAATACATTTCCAAATAATACTTGCACCATATCAAAATTATGAGTCATTTATTTTTTTTCTTATTAAGAAATGAATTAAACTAGAACATCAGCGCCTATCTTGCCTATCCCAAAGAGCCGCCACTGTTCGTTTCATGGCCGACTGGGAATACCTTGGCCACGTCTATGTTATACTGTCTTCATTAAACGATTTTGATCGTTTTCTGAATTCTGATTGGAAGTTGTGGAGATTTAATTGCATGCGTGCTCTTAACTTAGAGATAATCAACGATTTTTCATGAAATTAATGAGCATATTAAGGTAACTAAACGAAAAAGAATATAAAAGTTATTAATGCTACGAGAGTTAAAGTAACTGTTTATTTTGCGAGTAGGAATGGTTGCGACTAAAAATAGCCACGAGGCTGAGTGGCACAATTCGTTAAACAAAACAAAATCGCTGGGACCACGTGCGTCATACACTATTTTTTAAACAGCCTTACTTTTTCTTTCTTCTCTTTTTTTTATTTCAGGTCAGTCCAGGCTTTTTCACAGCTTGGTCACACTGCGACCAGTAAGATTTTTAACATTGGGGTAACTGTAAGAACGAAATGAACGCATGCATGCCCGGGGCGGGATTCGAACCGGCGACTCTGTAGCCTTAGCGACCTCGGTTACCCAGGCCGGCAACATTCACTTTGTTTTCATTCAATTATACAAATCACTTAATCATGCCTAAAGGTCAGTTAGTGATGCGGTCCGACGAAATTATTTAGTTTTCTCTCTTTCACAGATTTATTTGAACCCTTCACCATCATCACACTTTTGGCTACACTTTGGGCTACTAGTACTAAAAATTAAACTTTTAGCAGTTATGCATGCCCTGAAGGAACCGCTTTTAGTAGTGTCTGTCTCAAAATATTATTTATCGATTCCATATTAATTACAATTTTGATTTTCAGGAAAAGTTAATTTAGATGCTATCAATTTCTTTATAAGTGTGTGTTGGGGGGGGGGGGCATGAGTACATTTAGCGGTCCCTTTTGAAATTAGGAAAGATTGCGATTCAAAATATTGCCTCCAAATACATTACGGGATTGCGTTGCAGCAGGGCGAACAAGGATTTGTCAGGGCGCGCCCGTAATCGAGGTAGGTGAGACGTGGCGAGGCCGGCCTAGCGGTAGGAGAAGGGGCGGGGGGGAGGGGCAGGTAGGAGAACGTGGGGTGGGGCAGAGGCGTGGCAGAATGAGGGACGGTTCGGAACAGTGAAGAGAGGCTTGGTGGGAGGACACGGGACGAGACGGGACGGTACGAGAATGTGCGGGACCGAGCGGGACGGCGCGGGACGGCGCGGAGAGGAGAGGAAGGGGTATAAATAAATTACTTCCTTTGCTCACTATAAGTAGAATTAATTTCTTTTCCTGGTGTATAAATTATTGTGATAAAGAAATCTCCGGGCAACATGGGGTTGCTTACGACTAGTGATTATCATATTATACAACAAAAATGGTTCCCTCGTGTTATAACCTAGAATGTACACGCCATGTCGGTGTGGCCTCCTTTTGTCATGGGGATTTCTGGTATTTATCGCTGTCCTTATCTCGATGACGAATCTCAGGCTACTTCCGTAAATTCCTTCTCCCCTCACAACTCGAAGCAGTTGCCCCTTCGACCTTCGGTGCCTTCACACCACCGTCCGCATCGCGGGGAAGCATCGAGGGCGCGTTCCACGAAAGCCACTGCATCATGAAAAGGTTGCGCGTGTTACTGCTGCTCTCTGTGGGCGCCATCTTGCTCTCGCACCTACCGCGAAGCGCGGACGCCGTGCCGGCTGCTGTCCCGGATTTCAGTCCATCGGAGAAGGCGACTGACGTCCGAGACGTGGCGGAGAAATTGTGGGAGAAGGCAAGGAATGTATTTAAATCAAAATCTACACCGCCACCTAAACAATGCAAATTCGTAAACGGGATAATCTGGGATTGTTCTGATACAACATCGAAGGATGACTTGGGGAACAATGGCACCTTAAGTTCGCCTTCGTCAAGTTTTTCTAGAGGAATGACAGCCTTTAACGGTTTTGCAAGTAATTTTTGGAACAAAACCAGAGAAACGTTTTCATCTCAAGACAAGGTTTTAGAGAAGCCAAAACAGTGGTGGCAGAAGGTTAAAACGTTCTTCTCCTCGACGGCGACAGCGAAGCCTCCGACGCCCTTCTGGGAGGCAATAAATTCAACGGATTTCTACGGAAGGAGATTCAGAAGGGATGCCGAGCCGCTGGCGTCCGGAAATCCATCTTCTGATCCTGAGGTAAGACGCACTTTGTTTATCTCAAAACACGTTGTCCGCTAGCAATCATTTGCAATGGGATGGGTTTTTTCGTGTGACGTTTGAGTGTATCTCAGTAAAACCTACAACCTCAAAGTTTGGATTACTCGTGGTCGTGCTTACACAGTTACTTTACTTGCTAATTTTTATTTTCGAGTACTAATAGCCGAGATTACTGTTCTTTATATCTAACATTCTCTTAATTATACCTGTAATGTAATTACAACATTTAACGTTTGTTTAAAAAAAGCGCTCTTTTTAATTGGGTAATTTTGTTAACTTACAAATGTACTTTTTCAGGAATGAGCGACTAGAGGACTACACCTATCCATAAAGGCGCTTATTAAGAAAGGGCTGACCGGAATACCTCTTTGGAGCGTAAACGCAAATTGGGTACATATTATGTAGTAAATCTTTGACACAAATAAGAGCAATATATTTTTTTATAATCAAAATATTTGTAATAATGTCAAATAAATTCCATGATATCCAAGAAAGGTTAATATTTTCCCATTTGCGTGTATTGTTGTCAATATATTATTTTATTAAGAAATGTTTATGTACCAGTGATTAATATCTACAGTTCTGTTATGAATTTTTATGTTCTCATAATTTCTGATATAAAATTACTATATTACGATTCACTGTATAAACAAGGAACAAAAGGATGGTATAGTAGAATTCTAAGCAAACATCACAAAGTACGCTGATAAACCTATTATAATAATGTTGAAATCGTTCGTAAACTGAATCCAGGATTAAACTTTACAATACTTTTGTATGCTTATAATATACATATATCGTGCATAATATAATAATAATATTCCAAGTATAATTAAAAATTATTAATCCATAATTCTCATATCTTTTATTATTTTCCTACTTGTATGATGTACAGTAACTTTCGTAATAAGTAGTTTATGAGATTTATTTTTGTTGGTTTAATACTATTAGAACTGTTGCATATTTAATTGAATTACGGCTTTAATTTCAATAATGACATACAAAATTTTTAAAAAATGAAATTTTAATGCCACTGCCGGATCTGAAAACATTGACCCGGAGCCGGAAACCTCGATAAATCTTCCTTCCGGGCCTCTGCGGTAAACCTTACGCTGAGGAATTTCCGATTCTACGGCCAGGAAACTCACTTTACACGAAAATTAGGGAACTAAAGCTGCAGCTCTTTGCTATGAAAACTGTGACCTTCCAAAAATATTTCCCCTCATTTCAAGAATGCTTCGTTTTTCACATCCTGCAGCCACAACATTTATCGAAGTACTTATCTCTGTTACGTCGCTAAACTCGGCGGCGGAAACAGTTTCTAGCATTTCTCCTTTCTTCTGATTTTCCGCACTCTCTCACAGGGTGCTCGCAGCTGAAGTGTTCAGCTCGTGGTATACGCGAGCACGCGACCACCACGATGATAGGAACATTGGCGATAGTACTTTGCTTCTTCTGTGTACTGTGCCCTTGTTGCTTTTTTTTCTGTCAGGGATGTTGTAAGCGACTATGGAATCCTGTACGCAGAGATTAATTTTAAAGTAATAATTTCGAAGGTCATTTCTGATGTAAAAAGACAATAGGAAACTAAAAGAAGAATTAAGCTGGTGCAAAAGTACAGGTCATGGAAATTATTATACAATTTAATTGTGATGTCTTAAATAATATTCGGTGATAGTATGTAGATCATCTTGGAGACATGAAGGTCCTCTACGTCATACTGAAAAGTGCTTCTCATTGTTCTAGAGGTAAGAGATTTATTTATTGATTAATCATTTTGAATTTTGATTCTGTAAAAAATACAAATTTGATTATGTGTAACGTACATAATCCAAATAGCTACATTACATTTGAAAATTATACAATGTCTTATAACAGATACAGGCATGTAAGATGAAATACGTACGTACAACATATTCGATATTTTTTACAATTTGAGAATCAGTTTGGAGTGCAGAAAATCGATTCAAAGTCCGGAGCAATCGATATGAAGCGTCATTCAAGCCCCATCATGTGTTTATTTTGTTTTCACTTCGTTTATAAATTTGTCCCTTATATTAGGTAATAGTAATAAACGGAAATGTAGTTCAACCCGACAGATCATCGGTAAATGTAAATGAGAGAAGATTTATTTTTCTCGGTATCAGTTATTTTCGTAACTTTCTAGACTATCCAAGGGCGAGGTAAGACTTAATTTACATGAACATTTTAACACAAAGCCGTGTAAGACTGAAATATTAGTCGGATTTACAGAAAGGAATAAATCGTTTTTATTTACCCGAATTAACCCCACTTATAAATAGCACTCTTACGAACGGACAACTATTTATAATTGTACTATTGTTCTTGATTTGTTCCTAATTTTATTGGAAGCATTTAATTTTGTTAGAAAATATAATTGCGTTCTACTTTTACCGGCTTGGGTGTCTCAGGGCATCAATATTGATGTCCCTGCTGTGACTTTGACCAGGAGGCCGTAGGGTTCGAGTCCTCACAATGGCAGCATTTTCGACACTAGCTGTATTCCAATTTAAACATAATGGCATAAACATAAACATAGTGGCACGGCAAGGTCACGAGCTGGAAGGAGAGTGGGACATTGTCATCCAATCAGATATGTCCCCTTTCCGTCCAGCTCGTGATCTTAAAAGCCACTATCTTTAAATCGAAGTATAGTTCCAAATCAGCTGCTGTTTGGAGGAGAATTCTACCGGCCGGCAGCTCTGATCGGTTGTTTTCCGTGGTTTCTTCGATGAACACCAGGTGATCGTCTTATCCTCACCCCTTACTCACATTTACCTTTACATGCACTACACCACCACACATGGCGGGAGCCAGTCGGGAGCTTAGAGTTTGTCCCAGCTGTAGCGGTGTCCCGCTGGTGGGAGAGACCTGATTGGGGAAAGCCCTCAAGCCGGGAGGTCTGTACCGGATCTCTCAGTCAAATAAAATATACATGACAGCAATGTAATTGCAATTTAATATTTTACATATTATTATAATATATTTGATGTTTTGAATGATAAATTTGGTAATAAAAAATAGGTTTGAAGTAAATATTTTAATGTGCTAAAATGTTTGTAAGAAAATTTATAATTTAATTGCATTTTTTTTTTCAAAAAATTACCATTTAACCCCCACCCCCACCCGCGCTTGTCCCCTATTTTTGGAAGCTGACCCGGCAAACCCCATTGCTAAATCATCTCGCTTGAAAAAATATAATTTCGTAACGTGGATACATCAAATACCGTATTTACATGAATCTGGTGCGTACCTCTTTTGACCAAATGTAGTACTCAAAAACGTGGTACGAATTAGGTTCGAGTACAAATCCGTTCCGCAGACGCCAATAACTTCATTCAAATTTTCTGTTTATTACGTCACAATAAATTGTTGGAGTTTCCAAATTCAATATCGTTTCATTTATCATTGGTCTATTATTGATGATTTTTAGTTACGATATGGAGAGCGAACATAAGAAAGTCTTATAGTACTTCATTAAAACATAAAGCAGTAAAGCTGTTACAATGTTAATTATGTATACGAGAATTCCATTGTTTTATTACATACATTAAAGTAGAATACCGTGCCTATGTATTGTTATGACATTGATTCGCATTACATTTGATACAAAACATTTGTTTCAAAATTTTAAGTTTCGCATATCGTTTCATATTAATTTACTTTCATTATATTCGATGGCGCATTAGATTCCCGTAAATATATGTATGTTATTTCTCCTCTATTCTAATACACATTTCTCCTCTCTTCTATTCTAATGCACATTTCTAAAATAATTTATAATTTAGTGTTAAGTTGATTGTAAGTGAACTGCTTTCGAAGGAACGTTCGGGTCCAAGAATCCTCGATGTACACGGATGCCTTCGTAAGGAAGTCGGACCTGGAAGAAGTTGCTTCAACGGTTGATGGATGTTACGAAGTTTTTCTTCGGATTCCATCCACCACGCTTCCACACGCTTGTCGGCAGTTGTGCACCCATACACTGTATCCATTCTTTCTTACGTACTCTATATTTGGAAAGTAATATAACTAATTAGTTATTGTATAACTGTTTATACTGTGACCATGATTGATAATTTGTTTTGTACTACATTTTGGATGATTACCACGTATTAAATTTCAAAAAGAATTTTAAAATGTGTGAATATTGTATAAATATTTTAAATAAATATTTTCAAATACAAGATAAAAGTGTAATGTTTAATTGCATTTTTTATTTAGGGTACTATTTACTTCACGTGCATAAACGGATAAAAATTACCTTGATATGCCTACACACTTATATCTCTATTATATCAATATTTCTGACAATATTGTATTACATTCAAAATTTAGAGAATTTACGATGGCAATCAGTTTTGTGGTACTTATTAGAACGTGCGCCATCAGAGTAACTTCTATGGCGAATAGACAGGAATGTACGTCAATGATTTCTGGTTTAAACCGTAAAAACATTTAACCTCACCAAAGGTTCCTCGAGTTACTTTCTGAGGGAAAATGTAATAATTCATGCTCCAGTCTGCGACTCTTCGTGTGGCTGTAACCTCTAGGCTATTTTATTTTCAGCAACAAACTTTCTGAAATAAAAGAATAATTGTGTATCATTCCACAGAAACCTTTAATTTGACATTTTTTAAATCCAAAATAACAAGAAAGCGGTTGTACAGTGCGGGAAGACACACTTCAGGAAGTTTGTTTGCACTGCGGATTTCCTACGTACTACTTAGCGACGAATGTGTGCATAAAGCATTCGTTTCGTAAAGCTCTGAGAGAGCGCAGCACACGCATCTTTAATTTGTGTTGAGCCTGTCTGCCTCCTCCAATTAAATCTATTTGTTCTCTCCGTTCGTCGTGTGAGGCATTGATCTTACTGTAACATCCTAGAATCACAAATTACAGTTAGACACGAAAGATATCATTTATGTTCCCCTGCACTAGCTATTTTGTCCTTGTTTTTGATTTGCTCTTCTTATAAAATTTAATATTTTATCTTTGATAAATACGTATAACCATCATTTATTTATCAAACAGGACTTAAATTGTGACTCCAAAGGCTCAGGAGACCATTGAATTCTATACAAGGAGGATTGAAATCATAATATTACATAAAATTATAATTCATTTGTAAAGATAAAATAAAATTCCCTGTTGGTTTGCTGATATTATTAATGACATAAGAAAAAAATGAATAATTAATATAATGAGTATGACATCACCTCTACCTACGACTACACCAAGTAATTTCAATATATTTTTCGAAAATATAAATATTAAAATATGAACAACCAAAGGGAACTTCCCAGAGATTGACAAACGGAATTCGAGCAAGTGTTATGTCTTTCACTCTTCAGTTTCGGATTTAAATAATGTCACTTCATTGACCAGAAATATATTATGAACAGACAATTCTAAAAAACTGGGAGTTCTAAATTATCAATTGATGGATTATTTCAGAGAAAACGTCAGCATATTACTTTAGCTTGAGTGTTTTTCAAACAGTAGATTTCTGTTATATTTAAAATTAACAAAAATTTCTGAGCTTTTTAAATTATTTAGGTTCGAGAACGTATTCTGTCAATTAAAAACTACATGAATTTTATAAATTACGTCTTACCTTTTATTTACAATTTAGAACTTGTACATTAGAAGATTTAAAACTTGGAGGGGAAGTGAATTCTTACCGATTTTGAATTGAGAGAGGGGTCAACTGCTAAGGTCATTAGCTCCGTGCGTATAGTGTATGTTTTTATCGATAGATGGCAGCCATCTTTCCCTCGCCGGATGGCGACCAATCCGACGGTTTACGAGATTTTCCCCAATCAGGTATCTCCGACAAGTGGGGAACTGCCCCAGCCGAGGCAAGATCTAGGCTCCCGACTGGTCTCCCGGCATGTGTGATAGTGTAATGCATGTAAATGCGGGTGAAGATAGAACAAGGAAGAAGAGGGTAAGTTCGCGCGCGGTCCGTGGCCCGTTTCTTAAGGTACTTCTCCGGCATTCGCCTTGTGTTGTTCAGAGAAACCACGTAAAACTACTCATCAGAGCAGCCGGCCGCTAGCAGTCTGTTCCAGACAGCGGCTGAATTCGCCATGGTGATCTAACTGGTGCTGATGATCTTACCACCGTCGAGACTCGAACCCTAGGACCTGCCAGCCTGAGACACTACACTGACATCAAGGAGGCTCTGAGGTCCAATTTCATGCACGTGACGTATTAATTATGTGAATAAATACTGCATTTTTGGTGCATTATGATTGATAATATTTTTCTTAGTTCGCGATGCATGCTTGAAATAGGCATGACGTTTGCGTTCCTTCGTTCACGTGACAAGCGCGGTCGTACTACTTCCTCACCGCGCCTCTGCCGGTCCCTCCGGGACGTCCTGTTCCGACGTAGTTCATGCTACCACAACCACACTCGTGGTGTCTTATTGGCGTCACAGGCGGGGAAACCGATATTTTACTGATTATAACTAGACAGTGGGTGACAGACCGTTTTGCTTCTAGCGCCCAAAAAAGACGCAGAAAGTTCTGCAAATAGCTGGGAAAGTGCATTAAATTATGGAAACTGAAAAGTGCTTTAGTTTATTATATTGCCTCGATTAATAAAACAAATCAATCACTAAAGAGAAGTAATGGTGTTTCAATCCACACACTTTTCGTGTAATGTTTTCTTTAAGTGTTATTAAAATAGAAGATGCAAAGATTATAATATAATCTTTGCAATTTCTTTTCTAATAATTTTCAGACATCCCTTTAAAAAATCTCCCGGCTAAACAAAGCGCGAGAGGTTCTAAAAATGTGTATTTTTTAAATGTTTTTCAAAATAATTTTCAAAAGTTTACATGTAAATGGCATTATGCCATTGCATTCAGTGTCTTTGAATGAGGGTGTGGACAGGGGGAAACTATATTGTTAGTGTGTCGTTTGAAGGTGCTTGATTAACATTTTCCTGAAAACAAATTTTGGGGTCGACGACACATAAACCTTGGTTGAAATTTTCTTTTACTTAAGTAAAGAATGGTTAAAATTCAAATTTTTAATCCGCTATTTGTGATACACCATTCGTCGCAAATCTCATTACAGCTTTTGTTCAAACGAGCAGTTTTTTGAGCGTTGTTATTTACGTCACCAGCCCCTCCAAGCTTTCTTCACCAGTGTCACGGAGGGGTAAATCGACTATGCCTCTCCCTCTTTTCCTCTCCTCACAGATGGAGGGACGTCACATTGTGGCTAGCCAGCCTACACTGTACCTGTTATAACATAAATTATGAAAAAAAGTAATTTAATATTTTGAGAAATATTACGTAAAGAAAAAACATGTAGAAAGAGTATCTGTGTTATGGATTATTTCGTAAACTATAATGGCTTCCGAAAACGAACGTATTTTTTGACCGGAAAAGGAGCAGCCAATGGCGAGGCGCGAAGGGGTGACTGCCGCGCCAGACGGGGAAATGAACAACTCTAAAAAAAGTCGCCCGGAGGGCGGTTCTGCGCAATGTGGTTGTTGATGGGTTGCGTTGTTTTGATGACTGGAGGCTCGGTATACTTCGTGTGTTGTGTTGATACTGCTATGAACGGGGTTTTACGTGGTATAGAAAGGAGTGTTTTACAACTTTGTTGAAGTGCTGTGTTTTGTGTGATCGAGAAGATTGTGTTGTACAGTTTTGTGGTGCTGAATTGCTGGGTGCTTTGGAGCATCACTGGGATCCTGTGTTGGGATAGCTGCGAGCTTATCGCTCGGTAGCGTTGGGAATATCGCTATCCCGAGTAGTTGAAATTCATCGTTGCGAAAGTGCTGAGATTACATACGGATTCCCTCTCTCCCCCTCCTGAAGGTAGGGTACGCGTAGATTCGTAGGTTATTTTTTAATACGGTCTATTTGTGAAGGAGTGTGAGATTTCCGCGATATTGCCGCAGTGTGTATGAGTTTCTGATTTTAAGACTTTGCCCGTGTTTTGGCGCCTTTTCCATCTGTATGGTGTGTCTGTGAGAAGAGCAGTAGAACTTTAATGTTTAAGAAAATTTGGGTCGCCCGACGATGTTGCCGTGTGTCTGCACAAACACGAAGGCTAATTTGGATGAAAACAACTGGATCTTACACCTTACCAGACTTCCTCCTATTGATTATAACACGTATCGATGTTTAAAGGATTTTCTAGGTAGTTAGCGGTTCAGCGACAACAAAGAAATGAGAACTGCAGTCAGGGATTGGGCTACTCCACAAGAGGCAGATTTCGTTGACGTCGGAATTCTAAAGCTTGTTAAATGGTATTACAAATGTTTGAACAAAAATGAATATGTAGAAATGAAGATGAAATGTATTTTACTTATTAACAAACGAATCTTACTTAGAAAATAACCCTTGTACCAAAGGAAAGGTTGATCGGACACATTAAAAATAGGAGTATTAAATATTAAGGATTGTTTAAGGCCTATTATAAAAAAACGTGTAGCAGTTGGTACATTTATGAAATTCATAGAAAGTAAATTTAAACTGAATTAAAATTGGTTTAATTTAACACAAGTTTAGAGGCTTTGCTGAGTGACTAATATTAATTGTCTAAATTGCATTCAGAATATAATTTTTCTAGTTTCTTGCAACTGATTAAATTACAATAAACAAAAAGAGGTTACCGACTTTACCTTTTTGCGTTTCAGATATCTAATCTGTATATATTTTATCCAATAGACCATCTCTAATGGGGTTATTTGTGTTTGATATACAGCCGCCCTGCTCGGCATTAAAGGGGTGGCTTGTGTAATAGTGGTCTGTTTTCATTTTCAGATTAATTTTTCTTCGTTCCATAGATCGTGACCACACGACGGTCTCGCAGGTCGTCTTGCTTACATATTTATAACTTTAACTGAACCTAGCGGTAGGCGCGACTGTTTTCGCTACTTTCACGGTGGACTGCTACGGCAATTTAGGATCTTGCATTGAGGTGCTCTGGAATGCTATTCAGGTTTAACCTTTTCGTTCCTAAGGTAATATTTTTTCCAATATTACTGACTGAATACAATTTCGACCCAATACTTTGTTTTAAAATAAATATTTATTTACCTCTCGATACCTCCTCGATCCTTAATTAATAATCAAACACCAGTTTTTTAAATATTATTATTAATATAATAATATGAGATGGATTGAGTATTTAATTGTTCATTCGAGCAGGTAATGAAGATAATTTAAAATATAAATATACATTCAGAATTTACATTATTTTTTAAATGCAATTTTTACTTGAATATCTCTTCGGATCCCAAATCTTTTAATGGATAGAGTATATCAAATATTTTGTTGTCCTTTTTAAAATTTATTAAAATATTTCGTTGTAACGATAAAATTAAAATAGGGAGCAAAGTTTTCTGTAAAGCACTACCGGAACAAGCTGTTTGTCAGAGGCTACAATTTGAGATATTTAGTATGTTAAATATGTAAAAACAAACCGATAAGTGTAGTCGAACTACTAATAAAAGCTTAACGGGCAAATACGTGAACTGTTAAAATTAAATTTTAAAACCATCAAGAACTTCAAAACAAATATACGGTGTAGTTACATATTGAACCCACTCAGTGAACATAGGATTAAGCCAGACTTTGTTATTAAACGTGCTTTACCTCGAGCAAGGCCCGCCAATAGTCCTTGGACATATGGCAAGGCAATGTTCTCGATGCGAAGGAATTAAGCCCAGGGTCTAGTTGTAGGTAGATAAGCGGCAGGGAAGGTCATGATTTTGCCATTACTTAACTTCGAATTCATACAGTCAGAAGTCTTCAAGAACGATCCCGAAACAGAGTAAGCATAGAACCAAACTGAACATTTCCATGTACTTAAATTGGCGTCAGGAACATGCTCTAATAGTAACATTGTTTCCAGATCATTCATCCTCGCAGAATCTAAGACAACCTCGCCCGGTATTCGGTTTGTCTTGCAAGGATAAAATGACAAATCAAGTGGATGGAGTGCGGAGCCTACATCACTACTTTCAAGAATTGCCCCAGTGAATTTCACAAGCACAAACTTACCTTCACTAGTCGATAGGAAAAGAGAAATTTTCAGGGAGAGATCATTGAGGAGGTTTTTTTTCTTTTCAGATCACCAAAAGTTTGGATGTTCTGAGCAGGGATTCTAAAAAGGGACTATTTAAAAAAACTGAATTTTGACGTTCTTCCTGAAACCAAAATAAGTCGACAAATTTCTCCTGAAATTTGCAAGCTTCTCAAAGGAATCTTGTTTGGTATCGAGTAGAGAAATATACTATCAGGTTTGCGGGGGTAGTAAGTGGCTGTATTAATAATTTATTTTCAGGTCAATAGAATATTTCATGTGTAAGGGGGCAGAATTTCAAGAAGAGGCCTTCTTTGTTTAGTTGCTCGCTGCATCACTAGCTCCTCTCGCTGGAATGAAAGGAAGATGCTTGTCTTTACGAGCTATCAGTATCGCTGGAAACGTGAATATTTCTCCTCGTTTCGACTAGGGAAAGATACAAAGGGATTTTGAGGATGGAAGAGAATAGTTTTTCAATTAGTCTCAAGCAAAGGCGCGGAAGAAGAGGAAAGGATTTTTTTTTCAAATTTTAGAAAAGTAGTCCATTTCTGAGTTTAAAGAATCTTAAGATATAGTTGAATAGTTATGATCATCCTACATTTTTTCGTAATGGGAAGACCATTTTTGGTAAATAATAAAATTTTATTAGATCCTTTATTGTGGCAAGAAATTTTAACACGAAAATGTTATTTTTTTCTAAACCAGAAGATGTTTAAATTCAACGGAGAATAAAATGGAATGAAATAAAGTATTTAAAGTATCGCTTCCGTATTTTTGAGAAAAAAAACATATATTAGACTTCGAATTAAGTGTTGACGAAAACATAACTGTATTACGTGTTTTGTATGGAATTTTTTTTTGTGTGTAATTATAAACAATGTACAATCCCTCTTGTTTGCAGGTTCAGCCTTCAACCTAGACATCCGTTAAAAAACTAAATTTTCTAATGTAATTCAGAAAATGTGTATCAAACATTTTATGTTAAAATTATTTGCAATATGTATTTGTACTATTTGTAAATAAAATTTGTTTTAAATGTATTTCTTTTTTTTTCATTAAACAGACCTGAATTGTTCTTTCATTTGCCTCAATCTAGGAAACCTTGAAATTGCAGTTTCCTCGTGCCCTTATTTCCTCAAATTTTAGTGCAATACTTTCTTTTAGATCTACCTTCGTTAATCAGAGTTAAAATAAAACATTTAAATGAAATTATTAAATCGCTGAGAAATTTACAGGACATTAAGCTAACGTGAACTACATCCTTCAAGATAACTGCAGTCGAGCAAGTCTTATCAGCAGGGCCGTGTTTCGGCCATGCGGGATCACAAAGAACAAAATCGTGATGGCATGGCCCTCACTGAAAAAAAAAATTATTAAAAACTACTAATTAAGATATAACGTATCTTTTAAACAAATACAAATTAAAATTAACAAATGTTTAATAGAATTAAACATTTAGTACTTTTAATTTGTCTGCAAAATTTGTAGACGGTAGTTTTCAATTTGAATTCAAACAGTATGTTTAGCTTCTTGTGACTAATCTTAAGAGTATATTCTTTCTATCCTAAATCAAAGGAATTAGCAGCTTATGATACATCACACTAGCGATTATTAAGTCTGCTAACATTTCCTGGGACATTGTCGTATGCAAATAATTTAACAGTAACAGTTCACCGGTCGATCGTTTTAAAAGTCCATTTCGATATAATTGAACTCAAATATGTGTGAAGTCCAGACTAAACATTACACTAATTTGACATCAAATATTGATTTTAAAATTTAATTCTTAAATAAGATTTTGTTAGTTCGTAGAGTGACAATTGTTGTGGATACAAACCTACTTGAAGGGGAGGGGGAGCCCCTAAGCAATTGCTAAAAAGTAAATTCGAAAATGCGGATAAACCAAACCAAGTTATTTATTAAATATCGACTGATAGTTTCTTAAGAAATATGTAATAAAGTGTTCTATCTCTACTAATGTATTCAGCCATTTAACAATTTTCTAAATTATTTCGTAGAACTGTGAATATTTTTTTAAAATTTTTATCCAGTAATTATATTTGATTTACGTCACAATACGTGAAGACGGTATGCGATCCAATGTTGCCGAAATGTAATCATGATGTGAATTGGTTAGAAGTAATTTTATAACAATAAAAACTCTATTATAAAATCATTTAAATTATTAATCAAATTAATCAATCATTAAAATGTTGGGAGATCACTTAAGGACAGTGTATGCTTATAATGAAGTAAATTCGTCCTAACATACTGGCTTACATGGCATAGGGCACCAATTGTCACAGTAATGCCTCTCACGTGGAGGTCTCACGGTTCGAGTCCCAGCGGTGGCAGGATTTTAGAGATTTGCTAGCTAGACAAGTAGGTTGCATTTAGCTGCTGCAGCGGTTGTCTGGAGAAGGCTGCCAGTGATCTGGACATTTCCGTGGTTTCGCCGCTCAATACCAGGCGAATGCCAGGCAGTACTCTAACAAACGGGCCACGGATCGCGCGCGATCTTGCCTTCCTCTTCATTCTTATCCTCGCCCCTTACTTAGACTCACATTTACATGCCCTACTCTACCACACATGCCGGGAGATCGGTCGGGAGCTTAGAACTTGTTCTGGCTGGGGTGGTGCCTCGCTGGTGGGAGATACCTGGTTGGGGGATATGCTCACAAGTCGACGGGTAGGTTGGCACCGGAACTGCCATCCAGCAGCGGAGAATTACCATCACCTTCCGCGAAAAAAACATACACTACTCTTACCGTACTAATTTGTTGTTAATGTGCCCAGAATCATTGATCATCCAATCGGCCCTGCGTATGGGGGAGCAGAGCAAGAACAGACTTCAGAGCGTGAGGTCAGAGCGGGCCCTGCAGGGGACAGAAATTACGTGTTCTCTGAGTTGAATGTGCAGTACCTGCAAACAAAATAGGCAGTTCCTTAAGGGCGCTCTCTTTCGTTGGGGGCCCTGCGCGCAAGAAAAGAATTCATAAACATTGAAAAAATGTAGTTTATGTTGAATATGTGAAATAATGGTTAAACAGATGTGATTGATTTGTGTTTCCGGGTGCAACTGCTAAGGTCATTAGTCTTGTAAGTGTGGTGCATTTTCGCGCGGGAGGTGGCGGTGGTATTCCCTCACTAGATGGCGAGATCCGGCGCAGACCTACCGTCGACTTAAGTGGTTTACCCCCAACCAGGTATCTCCCACCAGCAGGGCACCGCCCCAGCCGGGACGATCTCTAAGCTCCCGATCGGCCTCCCGGCATTTGTGGTTGTGCGTGCGTGTGTGCGTGCGTGTGCGTGCGTAAGGATAGGACAAGGAAGGGGAAGGAAGGGTTGCCCGCGGTCCGTGGCCAATCCGGGGCGGTACTGCTCCGGCATTGGCCTGGTATTGATCGGAGAAACCACTGAAAACTCCCGATCAGAGCTGCCGGCCGCTGGAATTCTCATTCAGACAGCGTCTGAATTCGACTTAGCTGTGTAGCTAGTGTCGAAAACCGTTGGGACTCGAACCCTAGGTCCTCCCGGTCAGAGGTTCTGCAGGGACATCAATTAATGTGCTGAGCCATCCAAGCCGGTCTGCCCCATGCCGGTTGGCAATCCTGGTGGGAGACCGTGTGCAGGTTGAGGGTGGCGAAGGTTGTTTCGGCCCTATTGTCTGGGGCGGGGGCGAGGCAGGAGCAGGTAAAGTTAGTTTTTCCTGAAAAGATGAAGAACGGCGTCACTGAACGCGGAAGGGGTGTGCAAAGCGGTATCTATTGGCCAGACTTAAGTCTATTTATATTTTCCGTGCAGGAATACTGAGGAGGCGGGAGTTTGTCTATGAGACACCAGTTTTTTTATTCAATTAAAGTTTTCCCATATTTCATGAGGTAGGAGAGGGGACACTGTTATCCAACAGGTAGCTTCAAATTTGATAATGATTCGAAGAATAGCTCCTCCCTTGTGGCGTTTCTAGTTAGAGGAAGAACTTTATCTTATATAATATTTAGTTAGTCTATTATTCTTAATTATTATCCATCTTAACTTAATTGTAGCTTAAATATAAAAGTAAAAATTAAACAAACACTTTGATCTCCCTCATTTGAATTAAGAACTATAATTTCCCCGTCAATTCTTAGAAATTTTGAAATAAACTTTTATCTTCCGTGTTTCCTTTCGAAAACACATTCATACTTTTTTACATTCTTTCATTTAACGCATTCATTGTTACTGCACTGCACTCTGGTCTTTCTTAAAGTGCATGGCATCATTTAAAGACATACATTTGAATGAAGTATTGCGGAAAACACTCATCGATATGGTTGAAAATATTTTGAAAAGTTGGGCCTAATGTTAAAACTTCTGGCTGGAAGGATGCACGCCGAAAATGAGAAGTGAGGGATAATTAAATCAATAATATCTATCATTGGTAATTTTTGCATTTTATGATTATAAGAATATTAGTCAATGTGGTTTAGCTTTTCTGCCTTCAAAGATCAGCGCTACGCACACAGCTTGGATACATTTTGAAAATCATAGATTCAGGAGTTCTCAGCTGTCAAGAGGGCACCATTGCATAATTTTTACGTTTTTGCGAGTTGGTCGCGTTCTGTATAACGCAATTCGATTGAGAACGTACACTGAGAAAATATCTGACTTAAATAATTTAGTTGGAGGATAGATGAGTTTATCATACGCATATCAAAACTTTCTTCTTACAAAATGTATGATTATTTTATTCCTAGTATGATCAGCATCAATAAGCCAAAATAAAAAATAAAAATACCTAAATTGCTCTCCTCCCCCCGAGGTTTTTGGCCTAGGCGATCGCCTAGTTTGAACGGCCCTGATGACCTCTGTTGACTTGTTTCTTTTATTTTGAAGCGGCTTTAGGTGCTACTACCTTTCTGCTTTAGACGAATTTCCAATTGGCACACGGGTGCTGTGTATAAACAAAGGAGATCGTATGTAGTGGAGTGACTGCTACTTGCCGATGTTACCTGTAACGACATTGTTCCTGTTTATCAGCGAGTGTGAAAGTGTTCTCATTTATTTACATGAAATTAACCGTCCACAGGCATCGTTATCACGGCTGTCGTGTCGTTAAATGTGAAAACGCGCAATCTTGGAAAAATCCTCCTGTATCGGATGCTTGTCTCCAGAATTTTCAACTTTCCCCCCGCTAGTAGCCCTGGCGAGGCGGGAGTTTATTTTCGTGTTGGAGTACATACGCCGCAGGTCTTCGGCTTATGCGGCAAAGAAGGGGGCAGTGCTTACTTACTAACTTATTTCTAACTTAACCTATGGATGAAGCCGGCACTTTGGCCGGCAACCTAAGATTATCACAAGACTTTGTATTTTACTACGTGTTTATTAGATGTAGTTTTCTTGGATTTTTTTCATTCACACTAGGCTCTATTTCCCCTATGTCTCCAGAAACGTGTGGCGTATAATTTTACAGCGCATAATTTTCTAGGGCGTATTGTCTTCTCAACCTTTGGAGCCTCGTTCTCTAAACAGACGAGATGCCTGCACTTGGACGTGCAAACTGCCGACGTTGCAAGTGTCTGCACCGGAACTGCTCGACCACTCCCTTCGCGTCCCCCCTCCCGCCGCCCCCTCACCGACCCGCCCGCCACAAAGCCCGGCAGCCGTCTCCCCACCACATCGCAATCTCGCCCGCATGAGCAACGTCGGAGTCGGTTGCCAACACCATGGCGACGCGGTACGTTACGTGTTTGATTCTCGGATATATTTTGTTTGTTTTACAGCCAAACTCGCAAACTCTTGCATCACCCCTTTCCATTGGAAGTTTTAACGTTTCTGGAACCGTGAACAAGGTCGGTAAGGTACTAAACGGAGCCAAAAACTTGCTTGGCTTCGGACAAGGGACGACCACCACAAACCCGCCGACTACCACAAAATCGCCTTTTTATGTCTTATTGCTTCCGAAAGGGTTTTCTAAAAAAGTGAACAATGGTTCTGAAATCGGAACTACTACTCGAGTGCTAACAACACCCAAACCAACGAAATCTAATGGTTTTATCGAAGGAACAAAAACCTTATGGGAAAAAGCGAAAAAATTGGGCCAAAAGGTTTGGTCCAAGCCAACACCGCCACCTAAAAGAAATGTTTGGATCGTGCCTGTGGATTGGCGTAAACTGTACGCAACTAGATCTCCGTGTTCAAAGGGGATAAATGGCCAGGTAAGAAATTTTTCGATCACGTCTAATTAGATCTCCATTTTATTATAATTTTAATTTTGATTTTCTGTATTAACGGGCTAGTTTTGTGATGAATGTTAAATTCATTTACACTAAAGAATTAGCATAGGACCCAATGCACTTCAAGCGTTTTTTATTCAACAGTCAAGATTTCAGAATAAGTAAACCTTTCTTACTAGATAATAGGGACTTTTTTCCCTTTTTTTCAACCGACTGAAACACCATGACGGCTTATGAACAAATGTTCAGGGTAGGCAAAACAGATTACTGAAATGCGGCGGATCCCGGGCAGGGGGCAGGGGGGCCTAACCGCTCCCCACTCCAATGTTTTTGTAATTTTATTCAATTTATTCAAATCAATTGTCTCACTGATATCATTATATTCCAAAACAGCTATGAAGTACGAGTAGACGCGATTTCAAGATATTCTGATTCTAAAAAAATGTGTTGCGAGTTTGTTGCTCTGACAATAATTCAGAAATCGGATTTTTCAGGCGTTTAAGATTAACTGAATTACATGAATGATCTCTTGATATTTCATGTTTGCGTGTGATACATTTTTCATCTCAAAATATCCACATCTATTCTAAGTACTCTCCTTAATTGACAAAGAAGACATGGCCAACAATAAACCTTTAACACCATTACCTATTACATTTATGGGAATCATACTAAGAAGGATTGAATTTTCTTTCGAAAATGAAAGAAAACCAACACGATGTACAACCGAACTCAACATAGAAGTAGGTCGACCATTGTCCAAAATTTATCACTTTTCTACATCGTTAAGACGAGAAAACGGTATACTTAGTAATTCATTCACTGTTTCTGTCATTACATCAACGTAAAATTAGATTTAAATGTAAAAAAAATTACGTTTCACTAACAATCCGCAGCATACTAATTTAAAATGAAAAAATTAAATACAACTTAAATAATAATCAATTTCTCCGCTTGTTAACGCGTCAACAAAACTGTAAACACATGCGCTATGCGGCTTGCATACGAATGGAAATTGGAGCCTCCCGTGCGGGCAGGCAGCAAGCGAATTCACTGGCCTGTGCGCAACGCGCATGCGCAAGTATAGTCACAGGCTGCTATTGTCATAGACTTACGGAGGTATATTATTACTCAGTGCCACTGAGCTACGCTCACTACAGGGCCTCTTCTCAGAGTACAGTGTGAAGGGAGGCAGCAGCGCCCGGGTGTGCCTATACTTCGATTTATATATCACGGCACTTGACATTTAATCAGCTGTTACGGTGTCATCCAATCGGGAGCTTCAACGTCACCATAGTGTCGTCCAAGCTCCTGATTGGATGACACCGTAACACATGACTTACGTCAAATGTCACTGCAAATAAATCGATATTTACCCTGAAAGGCAAGTGGGCGCATGTTTATGCGGGAATAGACGGGACAGATCGTATGGCGCATGGGCAGTTATAAAACGCTTGAACTGGAAATATGGCTCCTGCCACTCTAATGAAATGTTCATTATACTTCCCTAGATGAATAATACTTACGATATTAAAATTGTAAGAGTCATTCATTCTTTTTATTACACTAGTACCTATTCATCAGGGTAGACAATGCCTACTTTGCCAATCCCAGAGTCGCTACTGTTGGAACTTACTACATTTGAATTGTGATTCTTACAGTTTCAGTAACAATTCATGCAACTCTTTGTCTTATTAATTATTTTTTTCATTTTACCAAATAAACAGATTCTGAACTTGATTTCTCGAAAAAAGTATGTGATAAGATTGTCACACATAGAACTTCCTGCTTCTTGCATTGACGTGTTCACGTATTGACATTTTCCACAACGCATACGGTATATACAGTACGGCCTAGGACAGGGGTAACCAACCTTAGGCTCGGCGGCCAAGAAATGGCCATCCAAGACATATTAACTGATCCTAGATTGGTCTAGAGGCAGTAAAATTGTCTTGAAGGCTATTTCTTTGCCCGCGGTCCTAAGGTTGGTCACCCCTGTCCTAGGCCGTGTCTACCGAATGCGTGGTGGAATTTATCAATACGTGAGGCAGGAAGATCCATGCGTGACAATCTTATCATATACTTTTCATGGAGATGTGGGTAATTCCGAATGATTAAAACATTCAAAAAACCCTTTTCGCGCGTCCTCTGTATTTTACATTTCAAGAAGCCAACTAAATCTGCAAAACCACAAATCCACGGAAAAGAGCGGCTCCAGATAGTATTTCGCAAGCGACTTTATAAAGTTAAAGGAAATATATTTTTAAATACTAAAAATTAATATCTCGAAAACTCGATATTACGAATTGTATATTAACGCTCAAATATTCACAAAAATACTGAACTTTATAAAAAAATATATTCTATGTAAGTTTACTTTTTACAAAAGTCTCAACAATTTAATTATAAATGGTGTACTCCTTCTGGATAAATAATTCAACTAGGAAACGAAAAAAATACTCAATTTTAAAAATAGTTCAATATATTTTCTTTGTTTAATACTGTACACAAAACTGCCCTCGCGGTGTAGCTCACTCGTCAGCGTGCTCGCTTTCCATTACGCGACAACGGCTTCGACTTCCGGTCGGGCAAGATTATAGCGTGCGTTTTCCTTGCAATGTCTCAGTATATGTTTCTGTGTGACGTTGATAAAACGCGCACCTGAGGCTGAGAAGTCCAGAGGACGGCGTAAGGATGGCCATGTACTAACAACACGAACCCCGTAACCCATGGCGCGAGGTCGGGACGCTGTTGGTAGGCCCTGGCCCGTACGCGGGTTGTCGCGCTGAGTACAGGCAGACACTTCTAACCGGGTGCGCTCTCTACCACCAAGATTATAGCGTGCGTTTTCCTTGCAATGTCCCAGTACATATTGCTGTGTGACGTTGATAAAACGCGCACCTGAGGCTGAGAAGACCAGCATACGGCGTAGGGATGGCTATGTGCTAACAACACGAACCCCGTAACCCATGGCCGCGATGTCGGGACGCTGCTGGTAGGTCCTGGCCCGTACGCGGGTTGTCGCGCTGAGTACAGGCAGACACTTCTAACCAGTGCGCTCCCTACCACCAAGATTATAGCGTGCGTTTTCCTTGCAATGTCCCAGTACATATTGCTGTGTGACGTTGATAAAACTCGCACCTGAGGCTGAGGAGACCTGCATAAGGCGTAGGGATGGCTATGTGCTAACAACACGAACCCCGTAACCCATGGCCGCGATGTCGGGACGCTGCTGGTAGGTCCTGGCCCGTACGCGGGTTGTCGCGCTGAGTACAGGCAGACACTTCTAACCAGTGCGCTCCCTACCACCAAGATTATAGCGTGCGTTTTCCTTGCAATGTCCCAGTACATATTGCTGTGTGACGTTGATAAAACGCGCACCTGAGGCTGAGGAGACCAGCATAAGGCGTAGGGATGGCTATGTGCTAACAACACGAACCCCGTAACCCATGGCCGCCAGGTCGGGACGCTGCTGGTAGGCCCTGGCCCGTACGCGGGTTGTCGCGCTGAGTACAGGCAGACTCTTCTAACCGGGTGCGCTCTCTACCACTAAGATTATAGCGTGCGTTTTCCTTGCAATGTCCCAGTACATATTGCTGTGTGACGATGATAAAACTCGCACCTGAGGCTGAGGAGACCTGCATAAGGCGTAGGGATGGCTATGTGCTAACAACGCGAACCCCGTAACCCATGGCCGCGATGTCGGGACGCTGCTGGTAGGCCCTGGCCCGTACGCGGGTTGTCGCGCTGAGTACAGGCAGACACTTCTAACCAGTTGCGCACACTACCACCAAGATTATAGCGTGCGTTTTCCTTGCAATGTCCCAGGACATATTGCTGTGTGACGTTGATAAAACGCGCACCTGAGGCTGAGAAGACCAGCATACGGCGTAGGGATGGCTATGTGCTAACAACACGAACCCCGTAACCCATGGCCGCGATGTCGGGACGCTGCTGGTAGGTCCTGGCCCGTACGCGGGTTGTCGCGCTGAGTACAGGCAGACACTTCTAACCAGTGCGCTCCCTACCACCAAGATTATAGCGTGCGTTTTCCTTGCAATGTCCCAGTACATATTGCTGTGTGACGTTGATAAAACTCGCACCTGAGGCTGAGGAGACCTGCATAAGGCGTAGGGATGGCTATGTGCTAACAACACGAACCCCGTAACCCATGGCCGCCAGGTCGGGACGCTGCTGGTAGGCCCTGGCCCGTACGCGGGTTGTCGCGCTGAGTACAGGCAGACTCTTCTAACCGGGTGCGCTCTCTACCACTAAGATTATAGCGTGCGTTTTCCTTGCAATGTCCCAGTACATATTGCTGTGTGACGATGATAAAACTCGCACCTGAGGCTGAGGAGACCTGCATAAGGCGTAGGGATGGCTATGTGCTAACAACGCGAACCCCGTAACCCATGGCCGCGATGTCGGGACGCTGCTGGTAGGCCCTGGCCCGTACGCGGGTTGTCGCGCTGAGTACAGGCAGACACTTCTAACCGGATGCGCTCTCTACCACCAAGATTATAGCGTGCGTTTTCCTTGCAATGTCCAAGTACATATTGCTGAGTGACGTTGATAAAACGCGCACCTGAGGCTGAGGAGACCAGCATAAGGCGTAGGGATGGCTATGTGCTAACAACACGAACCCCGTAACCCATGGCCGCGAGGTGGGGACACTGTTGGTAGGCCCTGGCCCGTACGCAGGTTGTCGCGCTGAGTACAGTCAGACACTTCTAACCTGTGCGCTCACTACCACCAAGATTATAGCGTGCGTTTTTCTTGCAATGTCCCAGTACTTATTGCTGAGTGACGTTGATAAAACGCGCACCTGAGGCTGAGGAGACCTGCATAAGGCGTAGGGATGGCTATGTGCTAACAACACGAACCCCGTAACCCATGGCGCGAGGTCGGGACGCTGCTGGTAGGCCCTGGCCCGTACGCAGGTTGTCGCGCTGAGTACAGGCAGACACTTCTAACCGGGTGCGCTCTCTACCACCAAGATTATAGCGTGCGTTTTCCTTGCAATGTCCCAGTACATATTGCTGTGTAACGTTGATAAAACGCGCACCTGAGGCTGAGAAGACCAGCATACGGCGTAGGGATGGCTATGTGCTAACAACACGAACCCCGTAACCCATGGCCGCCAGGTCGGGACGCTGCTGGTAGGCCCTGGCCCGTACGCGGGTTGTCGCGCTGAGTACAGGCAGACACTTCTAACCGGATGCGCTCTCTACCACCAAGATTATAGCGTGCGTTTTCCTTGCAATGTCCAAGTACATATTGCTGAGTGACGTTGATAAAACGCGCACCTGAGGCTGAGGAGACCAGCATAAGGCGTAGGGATGGCTATGTGCTAACAACACGAACCCCGTAACCCATGGCCGCGAAGTGGGGACACTGTTGGTAGGCCCTGGCCCGTACGCAGGTTGTCGCGCTGAGTACAGTCAGACACTTCTAACCTGTGCGCTCACTACCACCAAGATTATAGCGTGCGTTTTTCTTGCAATGTCCCAGTACTTATTGCTGAGTGACGTTGATAAAACGCGCACCTGAGGCTGAGGAGACCTGCATAAGGCGTAGGGATGGCTATGTACAACACGAACACTATGAACAACACGAACCCCGTAACCCATGGCGCGAGGTCGGGACGCTGCTGGTAGGCCCTGGCCCGTACGCAGGTTGTCGCGCTGAGTACAGGCAGACACTTCTAACCGGGTGCGCTCTCTACCACCAAGATTATAGCGTGCGTTTTCCTTGCAATGTCCCAGTACATATTGCTGTGTGACGATGATAAAACTCACATGTCAGGTTGAGAACACCAGCATACGGCGTAGGGATGGCTATGTGCTAACAACACGAACCCCGTAACCCATGGCCGCGATGTCGGGACGCTGCTGGTAGGTCCTGGCCCGTACGCGGGTTGTCGCGCTGAGTACAGGCAGACACTTCTAACCGGGTGCGCTCTCCACCACCATGAGGAGCAAACGTGGAACCGACATTGACCTCAGAAAGGCCATAATTTAATATTCTATCTCAAACTTCTAATACCTTCCTTTCGTTAACGATTTTGGGAAATGCTTGTTCATAAAATAAAATATCACCTACTCACCCAGTTACACAGCAACGAGCTTACTTCCTTTCCCAAACATGTTCAATTTTGTACTTGTACTTGTATTTGTACTTGCATTCTTGGCGGAAAATTCTCCCTGGCCAGTGTTGAAATCTCCGAAATTCAAATTTCAATGCTCCACAGTGCGAAAGAAAAAAAAATTGATATTCAGGGACGTGATTAGGGCTTTATCCTCCGTCTGAGCAAAACTCATTGGACAGAGCAGCAGACGCCCTTGGCTCGAAACTCTGACCTGAGGAAGCTGCCTCCGCCACGGAGCTGCCCTCGCTGCTCTCATCACGCGGCAACGGATGAGGCGGGTCCGAGAACGGATGTTTATTTCGTGGTTCGGAAGGGGGAACCTC
This sequence comes from Gryllus longicercus, assembly GCA_038098605.1. Lineage (NCBI taxonomy): Eukaryota > Metazoa > Arthropoda > Insecta > Orthoptera > Gryllidae > Gryllus > Gryllus longicercus. Next base: position 776,690 of record JAZDUA010000475.1, read on the forward strand.
TTGGAGTAGTTAGTAGGGGGGATATGAGAGAACGGGACCAGGAAGTGCTTATCTTATCAGCTTATCTTATCTACTTCCTGGCCCCGCCCCCCACATCCGGTGTCAACAACCGGCGCCACCAATTATAATGGCAGGAAGTGCTTATCTTATCAGCTCTTATCAGCTTATCTTATCTACTTCCGCCCACCCCTCCCCCTCCCCCCGCCCCCGCCCCTCCCCCTCCCCCCACTTCCGCCCGATGTCAACAACCGGCGCCACCCATTATAATGCCCCGCCGAATGTCAACAATCCTTCACACTCCCCCCCCCCCCCGCCCACCCGATGTAAACAACCGGCGCCACCATTTATAATGCCCCCCTCCCCCTCCTCCGCCCACCCGATGTCAACAAACGGCGCCACCAATTATAATGCCCCCACCGACCGGGGTCACCTCCCCTTGCGACCTCTGTCGGCGAATGGTGGAAGCGTGCGCGCGCTCTGGTGGGGAATTGTGGAAGCGTATGTGTGCGCACTCTGGCGGTGAATTGTGGAAGCGTGTGTGTATGTGTGTGTTTCAAAAATGCTGCTGCCTGAAGCGGATTCGAACCAGCTTCAATCCCATTTCCTGTGTGCGAGGCGACCAGCACTCTGGCTCTGAGCTACGGTGACATCTCGAGTCAAGTTGTCTTGTTTGGGGTTCTGATAGTACACGCGGCCGGGAGGGCGCCGCGCGCTGGCGGCAAGGACCGGATGTTGATAAGATAGCGGCGGGCAGGGGGCGCTGAGGGCGCGCGCTGGCGGCCGGATGTTGATAAGGGCAGGCAGGGGCCGGCGCGGGTGGCTGATAGCGGAGGCTAATGAGTGTAGAGATGCGCGCGCTCTCTATGAGCGATTCGGAGAATGAGAGGAGATGGCGCTGTGCGTCGGGGCGCGCATTTTGAATGCACTCTATATAAGATAGCCAGCCGCGCGTTTCTCTCTCTCTCTCTCGAGTCGAGAGCGCTGACGCTCACTCCCCCGCTGAAAAGACTTTTATAATAGAAAAAAAGGAAGTCCTAAATGGCGGTGACAGGGAAAAAATAAATTGAAAAATCAGTACAATTGAAAGAATGTTTTTTGATTTATTGAAAACAAAAGAATTATAAAATTATTTTCTCACATACATTTCACAATCAGTTTTATTGTTTTGACGATCGTTTCTATTAAATTTCTCCAAATGATGTGTTTACTTTAAAAAACATAGAAAATATCATTATTTCTTTTATATTACATATCCTTTGCAAAGAGAGGTTGTGTTTGTAAATGCATGTTTTCATTGAAGTTTCATAGACCTTTCAAATTTTCTTTCATCACATTTCAAAACATATTTGCATGCTTAGATATTTTTATGAAGAAATTCACACATGTTTGAACATTTTTCAGCACATACTGTATATATTTAGTGTTCTATCTAATCTATGAAGAACTTAAAATTAGTTTTTATATAATTTCTATAAATAGCACATCATTCTTAGATCCTGACTACATACAGTTGTATTTTTCTTATTGTTATACTACGCTTTATAATCCTCTGTACATAGGCTAGATTGCCAAAACGAGTACAAACTCGAGACTGTGCTGACGTAGATGGGTCATACGTCAAACTTCGTCACTGTGGACTGGAGGCCGGTGCCGTATTTTCGAACGGCCAATACACCGTCTGGATGGATTGACGAACGCGAGCGCTCTCGCAGTGCCGACCGGTGAAGGAAGTGGTCGAGTCAAGGACAGCTAACGCTTCAGCGTCGTGAGAATAAACTCCTCCGGTTGGGGGGATCTTTTACCAACTCCTTCCGCCCCGTATGAGTTGTGGGCACTGTCCAGGGGGATGGGGGCACGCTGAAGACAGGGAGCGTTCAAAGCTTTCTGGATGACGCAATAGCGCACGGTCGTCAGCTTCACAACACAGGAGGTCACCGCATCCCATACCACTTTCTCGTGACAGCCAATCACGTGTGAAGAGTTTTTTCCTTATCTTCTTCGACATCTGATGATTCTTTTTCTTCCTCGTGGCAGCGTCGGCCAGCACACATCAACGGTCGAGCGATAGACTGCAGTGTAGTAGGGGCGGTGAAGACTGCTGTTGTAGGCGATGATGGTGCGGCGTCGCGGAGGCTGTCCCAGTTCACCACCGCTTCTTCCACGCATCATACGCTTCTTCGTCTGAGTTTGTTCCATGGCGACAGGCGAGTGTTGAGACCTGTCTCAACGTGTTGAGACCTGTCTCAACGTGTTTGCAAACGCTCCCCCCTACTACTAGTTGAAAGTGATTCATCATAAATCTCCCTACTACTAAAAATGTCTAACCATAAAATATATAAAAAATTGAAAAATACTACTAAAAATGTCTAATCATAAAATAAATAAAAATGAATGCTAATCTATCTGAACCCCGCCTGCAGGGACGAGCGTGCACGCTGAAGAAGAAGAAGAAGAAACGGACGGACGCGTACGCAGGATGCGGAAATGACCCCATGGAAGACTTGTAAATTTATCGATCCAATAGCGTTTGTCGTCGGACACGGACAACGAACGCTTGTTTTGAACAAATGAATAATTGATATGTGATTTGGACCGAATAGTACATTGTTTGTCAATTCTATTTTCGTTTCGAAATAAACAGTCCAAATAATTTTGAAATTTATAGCGTTTGACGACCGAACGTTGTACTCCCTTCGCCCGAGAAGAACATGCCCGAGATCGGGTTTCGATGGAGTACATTTTTGGACGTAAACCTACATAGCCGAGCAGGGGATCACTTCCGCATTCGTCCTTAAACAACCCTAAGACCTTTTTATTGCGAGGTGTCACGCCAAATGCGTTATCGGGAGCGAAACAGGATGTATCAAACCAGGATGGATGCCGATTCATCTCAGCGTACACACTCGTGGAAGTAGAAAGAATGAATGAATCGGTATCCATGTAGAGAAGGTGAAGATCACAAAGATGTTTTTGACAGTAATTATAAAAAAAGTCATACATTCTATGCTTCGAAATTTCTAATATACAAAACCCCAAATAGATGGGCTTTGTGAACTTCACCTCCGTTTTTCGCAACTCGATGGTCATGAGATCGCCGTTCACGTGATGACTACGCACGAAAGCGGGATCGGCGATGTGCCGTCTGGCCCCCCACCTCCCTTCCCACTTGTTCACGAGATAAATGCGTCGGTGGTTGCGCACGTCCTCCATCGACTTGCCGTAAATCGAATTGTTCATGAGTTTGAAAAATTTATCCTCGAAATCGGAGGACGCGCGCTGTCGACGTGAGTTGTTCAGGTCCATGTACGTGGCAAGCCAAGGTCGTTGCGAAAAAGCGAGAACGCGGTGAATTTTCGTGAGTTGCACTCCCAACTCGAGGGCCTGAACTAAATTTCGAATGTGAATGATGTAACGACGCTTGGGGAGCAGCGTCGCTAGCAACTTGGCTTGCCTGCTCTTCGAGTCGGGGGGGACGCGGGTTTCCGGACAGGGCGGCAAATCGCTCAAGCGATCGTGGATGGCGTCAGGGTAGTCGAGGTCGACCTCCAAAACGTATCCCCGATCGACTTCCGCAGCCGCCTCTGCGATGTTCAACCGCTCGATGTCGGTTTCCGGCATCCACCGGAAGTCGCCCACCGGAAGCGGATGTGACATCGAGAAACCATATAAGTTATTCGCGTCAACGTAGGCGAGATAAGATGGCTTATCGCTTGGCCGGAAGCGCTCACCTGCAAAGGGGTGATTGGCCTCAGCGTGACGACCGATCACTTGCACGAGTCCCCCCCGGATGCCCCGTTCGAAAAAGAGAACCATGTCGATGTCCGTCAGTAGCTCTAGTCGAACGCCGGTGGTTTTCAACATGGCGTCCCACGAAAGCCCGGGAGCGGTGTAGTAAAAGAGAGGATCGAGCCCGTACACCTCCAAACACAAATTTCGAAAGGTTTCCATCGTGTCGGTTTCTAACAGCACGTCGACTTTCAAGTACAAATCGGCGTACTGCAGCAAATTTTGAACAGAGAACGCGTCCCACACGGCCTGCGCGTGCGCGTACTCCGAGTCCGACACGGGTGTGTCTGTGAGGCGACTGTAAAAGGCGTCGGGCGACGGTAACCTCGTGTCGTCCAATTTGGACATGTCATTGACATAATCGTAGGGAAACACGCCCTTCCTTCTGGCCAACTCGAAAAGACGATCGTCGGGAAAGGCTGCACGGGTGAACTTCAAATCGGCCGAATCGAGCGATCGACTTAAAGAGTCGAGCGATGCACCTAAAAATTTCAATGAGTCTAAAAAGCGTAGTTCCACTTTCCCGATTCTCTGGGAAATCGCCACGAATCTCTCGTGATTGTGTGGAACCACGCGCAGCCCGTCATTGTTCATACAGTTCTTTTCGCCCCAGGCCTGAAGGAGAAAATGCCAATCGTAACCGCTCCCGTTGTGCATGACGACGGGGATGAACTTTGGTGCGGGAAAGTTGACGTTGCACGCTTGATGAGCCGCGCCGCGAAAGACACCCGAAAAATGATCGTGGTCCCTGACGCGAACGGAATTTGGAAGAAAAGGTCCTTTGCATATATGGCATATATCGGAATTTTGAAAAGACGCCTCGTTTTCGTTGTTCATCACGAGGGGAGAAGGATGACTCAAAAGTTGCTCATAATCTTTCGCGAGACCTTCTAAGAATGCTAATAATTGTATCGCGACGTCGGGACCGTGAAAGTTGACCAGTTGATTTCGCGACTCATCAAAGGAGCACACCACTTGAAGCGCGGCCGAAAAGGGTTCGTGAATTTGATACGGTTGCAGAAAAGATCCGTTCGATGACGGCTCGCACGAAGACACGGGGACCGTGAGCGCTTCGAAGTCAACATAAACCGCGATCGGGCATCGTTGTTGTCTTTCGAGGTGTCGAAATTGCATGAAGCGCTCCTCCTCTTTGCTCGTCTCCGACGGAAGGATCAAACGTGCGGGCGACCCCACGGATCGACAATCGATTTCGTGAGCCTCGAGATGCGCTTGCGAGTGAAACACATTCAAACATCTGTCGCAAACGAAAATCCTACCATTGTGATCCGAATGTTGAGCCCCAATCAGTCTACTTAAATTTTTGATCCAAACGTAATGGGACTGTCCGCCATCGCCATGAATCAACAAGAAATTGAAATGGTTCTCTTTCTTCGACCCCGAAAAGTGTACAGGACCTACGATTTTCCAAGTTTTGTTGGCCGAATCATAGTCTAACGAGAAAACGTTAAACGAAAAGGTAGAATTTTGACGTTCGAAACGTTTGATCTCGTGAACGGGCAGGGGCCAGGAGATGCCGCGCAAATCGAGACTGGTTTCCAATTCATCGAAAAGGGTTTGATAGGTACCGGTACGATTAGAATGCAAAATTTTGATGTGTGGGGGCTGACGTTTATGAAAAAGAGCCGAAGCCACCGCCCACAGGAAACATTTCTCGTCTCGATTTTGCACGTTGATCACACCTTGACGTCTCGCGATGGTTGCCGGAAGAGGAAGATAAGATGAGGCAGAATGAGCGATAGGTTCAAACAAGTGAGCCGAAACATGAAGAGCGACGATAGAGGCCAACGATTTCCCGGAATCTCTCTCGGAAAACTCGTCGAATTTGGAATTTATAGGTTGTGCTATATGAGAAAGGAAAAATTCCGAAATGTCATCCGCTTGCGTTAACACAGCCGTTCGTGCCGAAAGAAAGATAGGCTGCAGCACCCCTACAATTTCGTGCGTCTCGACGTTCTCTTTCTCAATTAAAAACTGACACTCGAGTTGCGCGAAAATTTTGAAATTAGATCGACCGAGAGTGTTGTTGAGCTCTTCAAACATCTTACGATGGAAGGGAACACGACAACGGTTGAGAAACTCGACCGGATCCGCAATGTCATGTGGGGGAGGAGGATTCAAAATGACACCTCGAAATACGCGGGCGTTTAAAGACTGAACGACGTCCGTCCATTGGGGAGCGTTTGCAATGTCTCGTTGTTGTTGTTTTTGGTACGGGCAATCTATAGAATCAAACAAAACACACACATAAATGATAATCATACAACACATCACTAACCACTCCTATTAAAAGAAATTTATATTACCATCCTCACGCTGCGGAGAAGACACTTCCGCTTGTCGACCTGCATGAGACTCACTCTCTTCGCGAATGTGCCGATTGAATAGAAACGGGACATCTATAGAATCCATCAAAACACACACATAAAAATGATAATCATGCAACACATCACTAACCACTCCTATTAAAAGAAATTTATTTTACCATCCTCACGCTGCGGAGAAGACACTTCCGCTTGTCGACCTGCATGAGACTCACTCTCGTCACGAATGTGCCGATTTAATAGAATTTTCTTCATCTCAAGTCGAATCACTGAATACTAACAATCGCAGCGTTGAATCACACGTGACTAACACGACGTCAACACTCAAATAGCAGTACACAAGAAGGTCCGCACACTTCAAGAGCAAATGGCAGACTAATGGCAGAGCTCAGTGGACATGGAGTTTTAAACCCTATGTTATCTCACACTATCACATCCAGCACGTGCAGTGCGCATGCGCAGAAGCCATTCATCACTCCCCAAGCGATAGTGATAAGAACAGCAGTCGACCACAACCGGAAGTTATAATTAGGAAAACAGGATGTCATTGATATCGCTCGAGCACCGGAAGAGATAGTGGAAGCATACGCCGGTCCAGCGGACATTCTAATTGGTGCACCGGAAGAGATAGTGGAAGCATTCGGCGGTCCAGCGGACATTCTAATTGGAGCACCGGAAGAGATAGTGGAAGCATTCGGGGTACGCGAGATATTATTGTGCGCGCGACAGATTTTGAGAGCAGAGATAGGTGTCTATTCGTATAAGCAAGTTTCGAATTCATTCGCAGAAAATCAGTTTAATATGCTAAGAGACGAGTGGCAGAATAAGCAAATACACGTGATGTTGGCAGCATCACAACAGTGAAAAAAATTGGAACTATCCGAAATCGTTTATACCAGTTTGTTCCAGCAGGGTTTGCACCAAAAATAATTAAGATATTGGCAATTTTAAAGTTGGATGGAACCCTCACGCCTATTATCATCGCCAGCTCTGTTACCTCCGCCCAAAATAAGATAGCGAGTTCTTTCACGAAGGACAGGAACATATTATTGAAAATTTTAGTAGATTTCGCGAAATATGGCGTGCAATATGCGCTATTTACAAACAAAAACAAGATTTTCTCAAAACTGCCTCCAATACGAGCCTCTTCGGTATTTATTCATTCTGATTCGAAACATTTTTCAGAAAAAGCTAGACAAGATGATAACGGGTTCGCAGGCCTTGAGGCGGGGGCCCCCCTCACCCCCCCCCCTGCGACCTAATGTTTCGGTTGATAGAGGGCGCAAACAGAAAAAATATTTTATGAGGTTGAACTCTATTCAATTTTCATGCATACAAATCAACAAAGAAATACACCAAACACGTAAGTGCGGCGACATGGTGCATTTTAGAATATATGTTTGAATATTGCAAGAAGACAAGAAAGATCCCATCATTCAAATTTTTTACTTCAAATTTTAGACAAAAGTTATATATTATATTGAGATACCTCATATTTCAGCTTAGAACCAGCCATTATTAACTTACTACATGCAATACACTCAATGAGTTCATTTTTTGAATGAACAATAGTGCAGAAGTTTTCTGTCAATTGGATACATTGCGTATTTTGATGTTGTCTGATTGTAGCGTTTCCAATATTCAGTAATGGTTTGAAAATACTTGTTCCATCGAATCATTATGTAAATCGCATATTTATAGTCAATCGAAGTGTTTCAATGTATTTCCATAAAAATGATTGTTTCAAACATACATTATTCTCATCAACATAAGTGGAGTGAGAAATGTCAGGTATGTCTATGGGAACAGATAGTAGTAAAACAGCTCCAGCGAAGAGTTGATTATTACCGTTTATTTCTTGCATAGTTGTGTGAAAAGTTTCAAGAGAATGTTTATGTTTCATAGTACACTTATCGCAGATAATAATTGAATTTTTTTTTCGTAACACTGCAAACATTCCGCTTTTGTTTCTAATATTACACATTGCAATTGGTTTACTGTGAATGACTAATGATAGCTTCAAAGCTGAATGCACCGTTCGTCCACCATCGAACAAAATCCACGCTTCCACCCTCGCCGCTGGACAGAGCAAACCAATTCTATCAAGTGCTTATCAACTCTACCCCCAGTGTGCGTCTATTATTTGGGATAAAAGATTTAAGAAAGAATTTAATTATATAATTATTAAAAAAAATTATTACATATCATTTAAACGAAAAATATTGTCGCCAACCAGAATGCCGTGTTATAGGAAGTAAATGTTGCATTCAATAGTAAATACCCAAGGAATAAGCGTATGATACCAAGGAATAATAATTATGCGTTCTATGCTGAATGATAGAAGGAAAGTGTATTCTCGAGGCACGGGTATTACATATGAACCTAACATATCAACTTTACCTTACTAAGGACTTATCGACAGTAGCTGTTTTTAACTAAGGAACTAAATAAATACAAAAACATTGCCATCGAAAGTATCATAAAACACCTTTTTCAGTTTGCAAAACTGTAAGAAACAACATGTCCGACACTTCTGCCGTTGGGTTGTATGCATAAAAATTAAAATGTCTAAACAACCGTGTCTTATAAAAAATACAAATATTTACAATGAGCAATCAGTATGAATACATTCTACAATTCCGAAAAGTTGGGGTTTCATAAGAAAGTGTCTGCCACCGGAGAAATTTCAAATTCACTAGCATATAATATACTACCAAGAATGGAGTAATTTTGTACTGAACTATACACAATTAAAAAACGGATGCAATCACTTTATGGGTTCATTTCTGATTTTTTTCTCATTTTCAATCAAAATTTAGGCCTATGGACACTTTGGGGTGGTGATTTAGGTATAATAATTTTATTTTTATAATAATAAAACGAAAAAATTGCAATTTTTTATTTATGAGTGAAATCTCAAATATGCTACTTACCGCTGTTATTGAATCTAAAGGTTCTGCAATGTTTATGTCTAGAGAAAAAAAAATGAAGATTGCAACTTTAGTTGTTCTTAACCAATTACCCTAATATATTAGAAAATTCTCCAATCACTTCCAATTCATTTTTTGTTGCAAATATTTTATGTTTAAAAACATTCAAACCATTATTCCTTTGATGCATAGAACAGAGCAATCCAGTGCTGTTGTGTTTAAGATTCTACTGCAATTTTGAATCAAAGCAGAGCATAGCGGACTCCTGACAATCCACTCGCTTGATCAATTTTATGTCAATGACTCTTCTAGTGAATTTGTAACTGAGCCAGTCACTCAGGTCGTTTGAAATGTATGCAGGAATGTTAAAATCACATAAGTCGCAATGTTTAAAACCCGTTTTTAACAGCATTTCTTGGGTGAGAAAACGAAGTATTCGCCCCCCTGCCCGTCACTTGATTCAGAAACTTTTCATTATGCTAAGACATATTTACGAGACTCTTCGGTAAGAACATGTATTCAAATTTCTTTCAAAACGTTTTTCAGAAAAAGTGAGCCAAGCTGATAACAGATGACGCCATCTTACCTGCATCAGACATCGATTCAAGGAAGAGATGTCTCTACTCCACAATCCCCAATGTTGATTGATAGCAGATATGAAGTTTTCAATAGTATTTTCATATGCACCAAGATGACTTCTTGCGGGAGATTAAAACACCGCGCATTGTAGCCTCTACACAGGGTTTGGGTGTATATTCAATCTTTTTATTGATAATCACAATCTTGTATTCAAAAAAGCGACAATCTTATGTCATATGATAAGAAGTAAGAAATATGTGATGTTCAGTGCGGTTCGTACGAAAAGTACATGTTCATGTAAAAAAAATAAAAAATTCACATTAGAACAGCATACAAAGATTACGTTTTCTTCAAACATTTTTTCTGCGTCTTTCTCGATGGTATTCAAGACGTAGCCTGAAAAGTGGATTTCTCTCGAATATCAGGAAACAGGGGGGTGGGGGGGGGAATTATCACAGGCAACACCCGGTCGAGGGTCTTCGACACGAGAGCTCAGCCCACTATCTACCCCCACCCTTGCGCGCTTGGCGCGGAACATGTCCCCCACCCCTACACCTGTCGCCGGCGGTGGAGCGAGACGTGGTGGTGGATGTGGTGGTAGATGTGGTGGTGGCGGTGGTGACATTTCTAAAATTTTCGAAAACTTTCAGGCCCAGAAATACCTTCTGCTGAAACTTAAAATCCTAGTAAAACTTACCGACAGACACAAAGAATACTTAAAATCCTAGTAAAACTTACCGACAGACACAAAGAATACTGAAAATCCTAGTAAAACTTACCGACAGACACAAAGAATACTTAAAATCCTACTAAAACTTACCGACAGACACAAAGAATACTTAAAATCCTAGTAAAACTTAACGGCAGTCACAAAGAACTTATCCTATGACACATTGTTGAACTTTTGGAGGAATTTGCATAATTTATTCATTTTTGTAGATGTAGACGACCCACCTCTTCCGACGTCACCACCATTACCACCACCACATCTACCACTACATCCACCACCACATCTACCACCACATCCACCACCACATCTACCACCACATCCACCACCACGTCTCGCTCCACCGCCGGCGACAGGTGTAGGGGTGGGGGACATGTTCCGCGCCAAGCGCGCAAGGGTGGGGGTAGATAGTGGGCTGAGCTCTCGTGTCGAAGACCCTCGACCGGGTGTTGCCTGTGATAATTCCCCCCCCACCCCCCTGTTTCCTGATATTCGAGAGAAATCCACTTTTCAGGCTACGTCTTGAATACCATCGAGAAAGACGCAGAAAAAATGTTTGAAGAAAACGTAATCTTTGTATGCTGTTCTAATGTGAATTTTTTATTTTTTTTACATGAACATGTACTTTTCGTACGAACCGCACTGAACATCACATATTTCTTACTTCTTATCATATGACATAAGATTGTCGCTTTTTTGAATACAAGATTGTGATTATCAATAAAAAGATTGAATATACACCCAAACCCTGTGTAGAGGCTACAATGCGCGGTGTTTTAATCTCCCGCAAGAAGTCATCTTGGTGCATATGAAAATACTATTGAAAACTTCATATCTGCTATCAATCAACATTGGGGATTGTGGAGTAGAGACATCTCTTCCTTGAATCGATGTCTGATGCAGGTAAGATGGCGTCATCTGTTATCAGCTTGGCTCACTTTTTCTGAAAAACGTTTTGAAAGAAATTTGAATACATGTTCTTACCGAAGAGTCTCGTAAATATGTCTTAGCATAATGAAAAGTTTCTGAATCAAGTGACGGGCAGGGGGGCGAATACTTCGTTTTCTCACCCAAGAAATGCTGTTAAAAACGGGTTTTAAACATTGCGACTTATGTGATTTTAACATTCCTGCATACATTTCAAACGACCTGAGTGACTGGCTCAGTTACAAATTCACTAGAAGAGTCATTGACATAAAATTGATCAAGCGAGTGGATTGTCAGGAGTCCGCTATGCTCTGCTTTGATTCAAAATTGCAGTAGAATCTTAAACACAACAGCACTGGATTGCTCTGTTCTATGCATCAAAGGAATAATGGTTTGAATGTTTTTAAACATAAAATATTTGCAACAAAAAATGAATTGGAAGTGATTGGAGAATTTTCTAATATATTAGGGTAATTGGTTAAGAACAACTAAAGTTGCAATCTTCATTTTTTTTTCTCTAGACATAAACATTGCAGAACCTTTAGATTCAATAACAGCGGTAAGTAGCATATTTGAGATTTCACTCATAAATAAAAAATTGCAATTTTTTCGTTTTATTATTATAAAAATAAAATTATTATACCTAAATCACCACCCCAAAGTGTCCATAGGCCTAAATTTTGATTGAAAATGAGAAAAAAATCAGAAATGAACCCATAAAGTGATTGCATCCGTTTTTTAATTGTGTATAGTTCAGTACAAAATTACTCCATTCTTGGTAGTATATTATATGCTAGTGAATTTGAAATTTCTCCGGTGGCAGACACTTTCTTATGAAACCCCAACTTTTCGGAATTGTAGAATGTATTCATACTGATTGCTCATTGTAAATATTTGTATTTTTTATAAGACACGGTTGTTTAGACATTTTAATTTTTATGCATACAACCCAACGGCAGAAGTGTCGGACATGTTGTTTCTTACAGTTTTGCAAACTGAAAAAGGTGTTTTATGATACTTTCGATGGCAATGTTTTTGTATTTATTTAGTTCCTTAGTTAAAAACAGCTACTGTCGATAAGTCCTTAGTAAGGTAAAGTTGATATGTTAGGTTCATATGTAATACCCGTGCCTCGAGAATACACTTTCCTTCTATCATTCAGCATAGAACGCATAATTATTATTCCTTGGTATCATACGCTTATTCCTTGGGTATTTACTATTGAATGCAACATTTACTTCCTATAACACGGCATTCTGGTTGGCGACAATATTTTTCGTTTAAATGATATGTAATAATTTTTTTTAATAATTATATAATTAAATTCTTTCTTAAATCTTTTATCCCAAATAATAGACGCACACTGGGGGTAGAGTTGATAAGCACTTGATAGAATTGGTTTGCTCTGTCCAGCGGCGAGGGTGGAAGCGTGGATTTTGTTCGATGGTGGACGAACGGTGCATTCAGCTTTGAAGCTATCATTAGTCATTCACAGTAAACCAATTGCAATGTGTAATATTAGAAACAAAAGCGGAATGTTTGCAGTGTTACGAAAAAAAAAATCAATTATTATCTGCGATAAGTGTACTATGAAACATAAACATTCTCTTGAAACTTTTCACACAACTATGCAAGAAATAAACGGTAATAATCAACTCTTCGCTGGAGCTGTTTTACTACTATCTGTTCCCATAGACATACCTGACATTTCTCACTCCACTTATGTTGATGAGAATAATGTATGTTTGAAACAATCATTTTTATGGAAATACATTGAAACACTTCGATTGACTATAAATATGCGATTTACATAATGATTCGATGGAACAAGTATTTTCAAACCATTACTGAATATTGGAAACGCTACAATCAGACAACATCAAAATACGCAATGTATCCAATTGACAGAAAACTTCTGCACTATTGTTCATTCAAAAAATGAACTCATTGAGTGTATTGCATGTAGTAAGTTAATAATGGCTGGTTCTAAGCTGAAATATGAGGTATCTCAATATAATATATAACTTTTGTCTAAAATTTGAAGTAAAAAATTTGAATGATGGGATCTTTCTTGTCTTCTTGCAATATTCAAACATATATTCTAAAATGCACCATGTCGCCGCACTTACGTGTTTGGTGTATTTCTTTGTTGATTTGTATGCATGAAAATTGAATAGAGTTCAACCTCATAAAATATTTTTTCTGTTTGCGCCCTCTATCAACCGAAACATTAGGTCGCAGGGGGGGGGGGTGAGGGGGGCCCCCGCCTCAAGGCCTGCGAACCCGTTATCATCTTGTCTAGCTTTTTCTGAAAAATGTTTCGAATCAGAATGAATAAATACCGAAGAGGCTCGTATTGGAGGCAGTTTTGAGAAAATCTTGTTTTTGTTTGTAAATAGCGCATATTGCACGCCATATTTCGCGAAATCTACTAAAATTTTCAATAATATGTTCCTGTCCTTCGTGAAAGAACTCGCTATCTTATTTTGGGCGGAGGTAACAGAGCTGGCGATGATAATAGGCGTGAGGGTTCCATCCAACTTTAAAATTGCCAATATCTTAATTATTTTTGGTGCAAACCCTGCTGGAACAAACTGGTATAAACGATTTCGGATAGTTCCAATTTTTTTCACTGTTGTGATGCTGCCAACATCACGTGTATTTGCTTATTCTGCCACTCGTCTCTTAGCATATTAAACTGATTTTCTGCGAATGAATTCGAAACTTGCTTATACGAATAGACACCTATCTCTGCTCTCAAAATCTGTCGCGCGCACAATAATATCTCGCGTACCCCGAATGCTTCCACTATCTCTTCCGGTGCTCCAATTAGAATGTCCGCTGGACCGCCGAATGCTTCCACTATCTCTTCCGGTGCACCAATTAGAATGTCCGCTGGACCGGCGTATGCTTCCACTATCTCTTCCGGTGCTCGAGCGATATCAATGACATCCTGTTTTCCTAATTATAACTTCCGGTTGTGGTCGACTGCTGTTCTTATCACTATCGCTTGGGGAGTGATGAATGGCTTCTGCGCATGCGCACTGCACGTGCTGGATGTGATAGTGTGAGATAACATAGGGTTTAAAACTCCATGTCCACTGAGCTCTGCCATTAGTCTGCCATTTGCTCTTGAAGTGTGCGGACCTTCTTGTGTACTGCTATTTGAGTGTTGACGTCGTGTTAGTCACGTGTGATTCAACGCTGCGATTGTTAGTATTCAGTGATTCGACTTGAGATGAAGAAAATTCTATTAAATCGGCACATTCGTGACGAGAGTGAGTCTCATGCAGGTCGACAAGCGGAAGTGTCTTCTCCGCAGCGTGAGGATGGTAAAATAAATTTCTTTTAATAGGAGTGGTTAGTGATGTGTTGCATGATTATCATTTTTATGTGTGTGTTTTGATGGATTCTATAGATGTCCCGTTTCTATTCAATCGGCACATTCGCGAAGAGAGTGAGTCTCATGCAGGTCGACAAGCGGAAGTGTCTTCTCCGCAGCGTGAGGATGGTAATATAAATTTCTTTTAATAGGAGTGGTTAGTGATGTGTTGTATGATTATCATTTATGTGTGTGTTTTGTTTGATTCTATAGATTGCCCGTACCAAAAACAACAACAACGAGACATTGCAAACGCTCCCCAATGGACGGACGTCGTTCAGTCTTTAAACGCCCGCGTATTTCGAGGTGTCATTTTGAATCCTCCTCCCCCACATGACATTGCGGATCCGGTCGAGTTTCTCAACCGTTGTCGTGTTCCCTTCCATCGTAAGATGTTTGAAGAGCTCAACAACACTCTCGGTCGATCTAATTTCAAAATTTTCGCGCAACTCGAGTGTCAGTTTTTAATTGAGAAAGAGAACGTCGAGACGCACGAAATTGTAGGGGTGCTGCAGCCTATCTTTCTTTCGGCACGAACGGCTGTGTTAACGCAAGCGGATGACATTTCGGAATTTTTCCTTTCTCATATAGCACAACCTATAAATTCCAAATTCGACGAGTTTTCCGAGAGAGATTCCGGGAAATCGTTGGCCTCTATCGTCGCTCTTCATGTTTCGGCTCACTTGTTTGAACCTATCGCTCATTCTGCCTCATCTTATCTTCCTCTTCCGGCAACCATCGCGAGACGTCAAGGTGTGATCAACGTGCAAAATCGAGACGAGAAATGTTTCCTGTGGGCGGTGGCTTCGGCTCTTTTTCATAAACGTCAGCCCCCACACATCAAAATTTTGCATTCTAATCGTACCGGTACCTATCAAACCCTTTTCGATGAATTGGAAACCAGTCTCGATTTGCGCGGCATCTCCTGGCCCCTGCCCGTTCACGAGATCAAACGTTTCGAACGTCAAAATTCTACCTTTTCGTTTAACGTTTTCTCGTTAGACTATGATTCGGCCAACAAAACTTGGAAAATCGTAGGTCCTGTACACTTTTCGGGGTCGAAGAAAGAGAACCATTTCAATTTCTTGTTGATTCATGGCGATGGCGGACAGTCCCATTACGTTTGGATCAAAAATTTAAGTAGACTGATTGGGGCTCAACATTCGGATCACAATGGTAGGATTTTCGTTTGCGACAGATGTTTGAATGTGTTTCACTCGCAAGCGCATCTCGAGGCTCACGAAATCGATTGTCGATCCGTGGGGTCGCCCGCACGTTTGATCCTTCCGTCGGAGACGAGCAAAGAGGAGGAGCGCTTCATGCAATTTCGACACCTCGAAAGACAACAACGATGCCCGATCGCGGTTTATGTTGACTTCGAAGCGCTCACGGTCCCCGTGTCTTCGTGCGAGCCGTCATCGAACGGATCTTTTCTGCAACCGTATCAAATTCACGAACCCTTTTCGGCCGCGCTTCAAGTGGTGTGCTCCTTTGATGAGTCGCGAAATCAACTGGTCAACTTTCACGGTCCCGACGTCGCGATACAATTATTAGCATTCTTAGAAGGTCTCGCGAAAGATTATGAGCAACTTTTGAGTCATCCTTCTCCCCTCGTGATGAACAACGAAAACGAGGCGTCTTTTCAAAATTCCGATATATGCCATATATGCAAAGGACCTTTTCTTCCAAATTCCGTTCGCGTCAGGGACCACGATCATTTTTCGGGTGTCTTTCGCGGCGCGGCTCATCAAGCGTGCAACGTCAACTTTCCCGCACCAAAGTTCATCCCCGTCGTCATGCACAACGGGAGCGGTTACGATTGGCATTTTCTCCTTCAGGCCTGGGGCGAAAAGAACTGTATGAACAATGACGGGCTGCGCGTGGTTCCACACAATCACGAGAGATTCGTGGCGATTTCCCAGAGAATCGGGAAAGTGGAACTACGCTTTTTAGACTCATTGAAATTTTTAGGTGCATCGCTCGACTCTTTAAGTCGATCGCTCGATTCGGCCGATTTGAAGTTCACCCGTGCAGCCTTTCCCGACGATCGTCTTTTCGAGTTGGCCAGAAGGAAGGGCGTGTTTCCCTACGATTATGTCAATGACATGTCCAAATTGGACGACACGAGGTTACCGTCGCCCGACGCCTTTTACAGTCGCCTCACAGACACACCCGTGTCGGACTCGGAGTACGCGCACGCGCAGGCCGTGTGGGACGCGTTCTCTGTTCAAAATTTGCTGCAGTACGCCGATTTGTACTTGAAAGTCGACGTGCTGTTAGAAACCGACACGATGGAAACCTTTCGAAATTTGTGTTTGGAGGTGTACGGGCTCGATCCTCTCTTTTACTACACCGCTCCCGGGCTTTCGTGGGACGCCATGTTGAAAACCACCGGCGTTCGACTAGAGCTACTGACGGACATCGACATGGTTCTCTTTTTCGAACGGGGCATCCGGGGGGGACTCGTGCAAGTGATCGGTCGTCACGCTGAGGCCAATCACCCCTTTGCAGGTGAGCGCTTCCGGCCAAGCGATAAGCCATCTTATCTCGCCTACGTTGACGCGAATAACTTATATGGTTTCTCGATGTCACATCCGCTTCCGGTGGGCGACTTCCGGTGGATGCCGGAAACCGACATCGAGCGGTTGAACATCGCAGAGGCGGCTGCGGAAGTCGATCGGGGATACGTTTTGGAGGTCGACCTCGACTACCCTGACGCCATCCACGATCGCTTGAGCGATTTGCCGCCCTGTCCGGAAACCCGCGTCCCCCCCGACTCGAAGAGCAGGCAAGCCAAGTTGCTAGCGACGCTGCTCCCCAAGCGTCGTTACATCATTCACATTCGAAATTTAGTTCAGGCCCTCGAGTTGGGAGTGCAACTCACGAAAATTCACCGCGTTCTCGCTTTTTCGCAACGACCTTGGCTTGCCACGTACATGGACCTGAACAACTCACGTCGACAGCGCGCGTCCTCCGATTTCGAGGATAAATTTTTCAAACTCATGAACAATTCGATTTACGGCAAGTCGATGGAGGACGTGCGCAACCACCGACGCATTTATCTCGTGAACAAGTGGGAAGGGAGGTGGGGGGCCAGACGGCACATCGCCGATCCCGCTTTCGTGCGTAGTCATCACGTGAACGGCGATCTCATGACCATCGAGTTGCGAAAAACGGAGGTGAAGTTCACAAAGCCCATCTATTTGGGGTTTTGTATATTAGAAATTTCGAAGCATAGAATGTATGACTTTTTTTATAATTACTGTCAAAAACATCTTTGTGATCTTCACCTTCTCTACATGGATACCGATTCATTCATTCTTTCTACTTCCACGAGTGTGTACGCTGAGATGAATCGGCATCCATCCTGGTTTGATACATCCTGTTTCGCTCCCGATAACGCATTTGGCGTGACACCTCGCAATAAAAAGGTCTTAGGGTTGTTTAAGGACGAATGCGGAAGTGATCCCCTGCTCGGCTATGTAGGTTTACGTCCAAAAATGTACTCCATCGAAACCCGATCTCGGGCATGTTCTTCTCGGGCGAAGGGAGTACAACGTTCGGTCGTCAAACGCTATAAATTTCAAAATTATTTGGACTGTTTATTTCGAAACGAAAATAGAATTGACAAACAATGTACTATTCGGTCCAAATCACATATCAATTATTCATTTGTTCAAAACAAGCGTTCGTTGTCCGTGTCCGACGACAAACGCTATTGGATCGATAAATTTACAAGTCTTCCATGGGGTCATTTCCGCATCCTGCGTACGCGTCCGTCCGTTTCTTCTTCTTCTTCTTCAGCGTGCACGCTCGTCCCTGCAGGCGGGGTTCAGATAGATTAGCATTCATTTTTATTTATTTTATGATTAGACATTTTTAGTAGTATTTTTCAATTTTTTATATATTTTATGGTTAGACATTTTTAGTAGTAGGGAGATTTATGATGAATCACTTTCAACTAGTAGTAGGGGGGAGCGTTTGCAAACACGTTGAGACAGGTCTCAACACGTTGAGACAGGTCTCAACACTCGCCTGTCGCCATGGAACAAACTCAGACGAAGAAGCGTATGATGCGTGGAAGAAGCGGTGGTGAACTGGGACAGCCTCCGCGACGCCGCACCATCATCGCCTACAACAGCAGTCTTCACCGCCCCTACTACACTGCAGTCTATCGCTCGACCGTTGATGTGTGCTGGCCGACGCTGCCACGAGGAAGAAAAAGAATCATCAGATGTCGAAGAAGATAAGGAAAAAACTCTTCACACGTGATTGGCTGTCACGAGAAAGTGGTATGGGATGCGGTGACCTCCTGTGTTGTGAAGCTGACGACCGTGCGCTATTGCGTCATCCAGAAAGCTTTGAACGCTCCCTGTCTTCAGCGTGCCCCCATCCCCCTGGACAGTGCCCACAACTCATACGGGGCGGAAGGAGTTGGTAAAAGATCCCCCCAACCGGAGGAGTTTATTCTCACGACGCTGAAGCGTTAGCTGTCCTTGACTCGACCACTTCCTTCACCGGTCGGCACTGCGAGAGCGCTCGCGTTCGTCAATCCATCCAGACGGTGTATTGGCCGTTCGAAAATACGGCACCGGCCTCCAGTCCACAGTGACGAAGTTTGACGTATGACCCATCTACGTCAGCACAGTCTCGAGTTTGTACTCGTTTTGGCAATCTAGCCTATGTACAGAGGATTATAAAGCGTAGTATAACAATAAGAAAAATACAACTGTATGTAGTCAGGATCTAAGAATGATGTGCTATTTATAGAAATTATATAAAAACTAATTTTAAGTTCTTCATAGATTAGATAGAACACTAAATATATACAGTATGTGCTGAAAAATGTTCAAACATGTGTGAATTTCTTCATAAAAATATCTAAGCATGCAAATATGTTTTGAAATGTGATGAAAGAAAATTTGAAAGGTCTATGAAACTTCAATGAAAACATGCATTTACAAACACAACCTCTCTTTGCAAAGGATATGTAATATAAAAGAAATAATGATATTTTCTATGTTTTTTAAAGTAAACACATCATTTGGAGAAATTTAATAGAAACGATCGTCAAAACAATAAAACTGATTGTGAAATGTATGTGAGAAAATAATTTTATAATTCTTTTGTTTTCAATAAATCAAAAAACATTCTTTCAATTGTACTGATTTTTCAATTTATTTTTTCCCTGTCACCGCCATTTAGGACTTCCTTTTTTTCTATTATAAAAGTCTTTTCAGCGGGGGAGTGAGCGTCAGCGCTCTCGACTCGAGAGAGAGAGAGAGAAACGCGCGGCTGGCTATCTTATATAGAGTGCATTCAAAATGCGCGCCCCGACGCACAGCGCCATCTCCTCTCATTCTCCGAATCGCTCATAGAGAGCGCGCGCATCTCTACACTCATTAGCCTCCGCTATCAGCCACCCGCGCCGGCCCCTGCCTGCCCTTATCAACATCCGGCCGCCAGCGCGCGCCCTCAGCGCCCCCTGCCCGCCGCTATCTTATCAACATCCGGTCCTTGCCGCCAGCGCGCGGCGCCCTCCCGGCCGCGTGTACTATCAGAACCCCAAACAAGACAACTTGACTCGAGATGTCACCGTAGCTCAGAGCCAGAGTGCTGGTCGCCTCGCACACAGGAAATGGGATTGAAGCTGGTTCGAATCCGCTTCAGGCAGCAGCATTTTTGAAACACACACATACACACACGCTTCCACAATTCACCGCCAGAGTGCGCACACATACGCTTCCACAATTCCCCACCAGAGCGCGCGCACGCTTCCACCATTCGCCGACAGAGGTCGCAAGGGGAGGTGACCCCGGTCGGTGGGGGCATTATAATTGGTGGCGCCGTTTGTTGACATCGGGTGGGCGGAGGAGGGGGAGGGGGGCATTATAAATGGTGGCGCCGGTTGTTTACATCGGGTGGGCGGGGGGGGGGGGAAGTGTGAAGGATTGTTGACATTCGGCGGGCATTATAATGGGTGGCGCCGGTTGTTGACATCGGGCGGAAGTGGGGGGAGGGGGAGGGGCGGGGGCGGGGGGAGGGGGAGGGGTGGGCGGAAGTAGATAAGATAAGCTGATAAGAGCTGATAAGATAAGCACTTCCTGCCATTATAATTGGTGGCGCCGGTTGTTGACACCGGATGTGGGGGGCGGGGCCAGGAAGTAGATAAGATAAGCTGATAAGATAAGCACTTCCTGGTCCCGTTCTCTCATAACCCCCCTACTGTAGTTGCGTACAGTGTCGCCTAACCCTAACGTTGACTGCTTTTAGTGTTTTATAATTAATTACCAAGTAATTAAATTAATTGATCTCTACAGATCTGTTGTAACCCTTATTTATTATCCTCCACATACTACCCAGATATTCTCTTGAGGATGTCATTTCTATACGAGAGTTGTTATTGAGCTATTAATGTTATTCATTAACCATGATTGATTATTTTCTGGCACGTCAACTACTATAATCATTAGTTATGTAAGTGTAGTGAATGTTGAGGAAGTGGGTTGAGTTAGCTCAGCTCCAGCAATGCCCTTCTTTCTGCAGCGATTCTGACCAGAAATTCTAGGGTCGACTGATTATGATGGGAGAGTCTAGGGTCGACTGATTATGAGGAGAGGTTCTAGGGTCGACTGATTATGAGGAGAGGTTCAAGGGTCGACTGATTATGAGGAGACGTTCTAGGGTCGACTGATTATGAGGAGACGTTCTAGGGTCGACTGATTATGAGGAGACGTTCTAGGGTCGACTGATTATGAGGAGAGGTTCTAGGGTCGACTGATTATGAGGTGAGGTTCTAGGGTCTACTGATTATGAGGAGCGGTTCTAGGGTCGACTAATTATGAGGAGCGGTTCTAGGGTCGACTGATTATGAGGAGAGGTTCTAGAGTCGACTGGTTATGAGGAGAGGTTCTAGGGTCGACAGTTTTCCGAGATTTCTCTGAGTAATCCTCGGCGAATGCCGGAATCCTACCCTATCAAACGGACCGTGGACCGCACGCGATCTCTCCTTCCTCTTCCTTGTTCTATTCTCTCTCCTTACACACACTTACATGAACTATTCAAGCGTTTCCGCAAGAGTATCAGAAATACTTTTTTATCTAACCACATACCAAAAGCAGACGATCGCATCACCAAAAGGGGATCCTGGGGACTGGGGAATCCTCTAGAAATCTGACTACCACTTTCGTTTAGATTGCAAAATGTAAATGTTTATTTTTTCAGTGTTTCCAATTCAATTTGAGTTTAATGTAGTATATTTTAACACATATAAACGTAAAAATTGTCCAATTCCTTAGGTCATTTTATTTCATGCAGTGTTGTGCATTGAACTTCTCGCAGTCAAATCAAATATATGTGAATATACAAAAATGTAAAACATTTTTTCTTGTGTAGAATTCAAATACAAGGGTCCTGTTTAATATTTTGGGCAGTGTGACGTGGAAACTATGACAACTTCTAGGAGAAGTCGTTCTAACTTTTAACAAAAAGACTTTCGTGGCTTGCGAAACAATTGCGTATTTAATAGTAATAATAATAATTATTTATTTAATAGGCAATTATTACAAACAAATAAAATAATAATAGTAATAATAATAGTAATAATAATAGTTATAATAATAGTTATAATAATAGTTATAATAATAGTTATAATAGTAGTTATAATAATAGTTATAATAATAGTTATAATAATAACAATATGCAGTTTTGAGTGATTTTACTATTAAACAGCTCTGCTGCTTCCCAATTTACTGACCACACACATAACATCGTATCAGCGGAATGGACACTGACCCGACGACATAATTTCTCCAATTCCAACTTCAGATAAACGCTGCACATTGAACGAATAAGGAACCGCGACAAAAGCACAAACAGCTTAACCGCCGAAACTGTTACAGCATGTTTGCGTATTTCCAACTCACAAATGAAAAATGTCCCTATAAACAAAGATATTCACTTCATTCGTACCCGTTAAGGCCAAATAACAAAACGTTGGAACGTGGCGGACGATTTTCACACCCATACTCGATTTTAGTGCATAAAATGCAACAAGAAACTATTACAGAAGGAAACCATATATGAAAAGGTGTTGCACCTATTTTTAAGAATAGGGTGATAGAAACAACGGAATTGATAATATTTTCATTTAAAACAATTAAAATGTTATCTACATTACTTACTTTCAGTCATTTGATTAATTTTTGATTCAATTTACATTTATGGTATCGATCCCAGGTCCTCGTAAAGAGCTGCTATTGTGGCCCCCTCTGCGACGGGGACGTAGGTCGGCGTCGGATCTTACCATCCAGCGGGGAAGATGACAGGCACCTTCCGCAATGAAAAACGTGCATTACACAAGTAGGAGAGCCTTAGCAGTTGACGCACGCGAATCGCTAATCAATCAATCCTAGGTGCATTCATTCATCATCACTGAGCTTGAGCGGTTACCTGCTGAGTCTTGCATTTTTGTAGTATATCGTTGGTTTTTCATATTGTGCTTTGCTTGCAGGGGGAGAAAAAGAATGCCAAAAGTTATAAATCAATCCATTTACAATTTTACATACTCGTAGTTTAGTATAGTATAGTTTAGTAAATTCACATATAATACATGTACATTATTTTACAACTCCTTCCCAGATGACATTAAACGATTAAATGCGATACAAAAGTGTAAGTCCCAAATATATTTTCTGCTGCACAACTGTTTCTATACCCTTAGAGACTATACCGAGCATCTAAAAAGAAAGTAATATTAATTTTAACAACGACATTTAATGTATTATATATCATTTGGATTGTATAATTGTAAAGAACCTGTAACAAGTATTGTATTTCGGCTTCTGGGTCAATGCCCCCATCTCGATCAGGTTTTCGTCCAGTCTCCCTGATCCTCGAGCAAATGCTGAGATGGCCCCTTGTTTTGCTTCTGGGCATAAATGTAACTTCAAGTTAACTTCTCCCCATAGCACGTCACACGCAGTTTTTAACGATTTTTGACGTAAATAAGTATGTGTATATTATAAGAGATAATTATCGATAATAATCGCAATTGAAACTGTTACATAAAATGTTGTTAGGATCGGCGCCTGTGTTGATCGATAATTGTGACGTGTTTGCAGGGCTGCCTATCGTCATCGTCGTCGTCGCAGCTGGCTGGCTTCTCCTGGTGGACGCTGTCCCTGTCGCTGTCGGGGGCTATGCTAATGGGGATCGGAGCGTGGGTGGTCTTCAGGCGAAGGTGGCCCGGCGCTGGCTCCTCGACACGCGACTCCATTACCGTGCGCCCCCCGAAACTCCCTTGGCCGTGGTACCCTTCGGGCCCCGACTGCGCCGCTCCCCGCGGGCCCGGCGCCTTTCCGCAGCCGGCGGTCAAAACGACCGGCGGCCCGCTCTCCGCGGTCAAAATGACCGCGGGCCCGCCCCCGTCGTGGCCCGCCCCGCCGGTGCCCGCCCCCACCAGCACCCGCGCCAACTCGCTCTACCACGCGACGCCCGCGGCCGCGCGTAACGTGTACGCCACGCCCACTCCACATTCCGCGTGGCCGGCCGGCGCCAACGAGCACGTGCACATCTACGAGACCCCGCCGTACTTCCCGAGCTTCGACTTGGCGGATCAGGAAATCGACACTACCGCTCTGAAGAAAGCTGCTTTCGACACGAAACAAGCCAAGTGTTAGGCCTTGATTCTCAAAGGGCGTGTTCAGGTTTTACTGATCGCGATGTTGCAAGAGTTGCATCGTCCGAGATTGATTGAACTTCAGTCATTCTGGCGTTTATCCTACATAGAGTTTGTAGAGCAGGAAATTGGTATATTCACTTTGACATTTTTTTTTATTCAAAATGTCAGTGAGCCTCCAAGTATTAGACCAGAACTGAAATACATTTCAAGTTCACTTTGTACAAGTGTATGTGGGTTTGTGATTGTCCACAAGATCTCGCCATGCTATGGCTACGCCGATAGAGTTACGACAAACTACTTCTCTAAAGAAAGCTGCGAAAATATCCAGTTCAAGTTACATTAGATGTAAGCTTGAACTCGGTGCAGTCTTCAATATGATGATTGCGATGATAATGCTAATGACGACCATGGTAGTAGTTTCAAGTGGAAAAACGAGTAGTTACAGAAAAGTTAAAATTGATGGGAATTATCTAAGCAAATTCCAAATAATATCAATCACTTTTGGATTTGATTCATCTGAAATTAATTCGAATCTCAATTTCAAGGGTGGGAGAATTATCATTACGTCAAACGATGCGCGTTTGTTTTTTCGAAAAGATAAATGAATCTCAAAAGATCATTGACAGATCCTTCCGAAATAGGTCTTCGTGACCAATTTTTCACAAGAATAAATAACAATGAAGGTAAGGGTAGCAAATATAAACAAACTCTCAACTGCTAACTGTTAACTGCCAATCGCTTCAAGATGAGGAACAATGTCTGTACCCCTCAACTACAAACAAAGCAATCGTTTACACTTGTTGCGTTTCCTCTTAAATATTCAGATTGATGTTTTTCCTCAATCATTATCATGAGCTATTTGACATGGTAATTCGATGTATCCCTTAATCACTATTATTGTTGTTATTCAGTAAAAACATTCAAGTAACATTGAATTGAGCATTACGTCGGCGGGTACAGACCAGGGGTCATGCATCGTGCATGGACCAAATGTAAAACAATTTTCTAAACATCGAAAAGACAAATGCTCACTTGTTTTTCAATACGCGGTATTTCAATGTCTATGCATTTTCTTTAGTTAAGTGTAGTTATCTGCAATAAAGTACAATAAAGATGTATTTATAATATTATTGTTACAATAAAAATATGTAGATAAATATCTATGGTCTGATTTTTCAGGTGTTTTATTGTTCAGTATTTAACCCATCCAATAACATTATGATATATAATTTACTTACTTTCTGTGTAGTGAGCAGATTGTTATCCCATGTTTCAAATCTGTGTGCGACTTGAATAGTATTATATTCCATTCCTGAAGATGAAACGGGAAGATCTGCCTCGGTTTTTTCCCCAAAATATTCCCTATGGTATAAAGGAGGTAGCAGTAACCCGGCCCGGCGGATAATGTGGGTACGGTGGGTAGCTGAACCCACACAAAAAATTCCGAGTGGGTAAAATACCCACCCGGAATTTGCGGTGGAGGAAATATTCCATAAATGTCAAATTCCAGAAATGAACGAAGTTTCTCGGAATTTAGTCGACTCAAAACGTATACGTGATCAACTATGTTCCAAGATCAGCTCAACAGTTTTGTGATTTTACATATTTATGGCGACATAACGGACAAAATCGATTTACAAATGTTGTTTAATCAGTTTATATAAAAAATACAAAGTGTAGCACTGTTTTTGCATTGCAAAAATGAACTCTGCTGAAGTAGTCTGCTAAAATAAATGTGATGATAAATCAATGAGATCACAATTGACAATTTAATGATAAACGAGACGATTTGAAGAAAGAAAATGTTTTGTATCTTTCTCTTCATGTACAATATTTCGGCGAGAAATGGAGGGGGAGGGGGGACCCCGGCCCGGGTCATTGTCAACCACCCACTCATATCGCCGGTCCTGTAATCCGGGAAAGGAAATGCGACCTAAAAAGGAACATTTCTTCGTATTATACGATTTCATCATCTGCATTCTTCGACGTCGTCTCCTCCGATTACTTCGTTTTGTCCGACTTCGTGTAATCCGACTTCATCTCCGATTACTTCGTCTTCATTTTATTCAAACATTTGA
Organism: Gryllus longicercus; assembly: GCA_038098605.1. Taxonomy (NCBI): domain Eukaryota; kingdom Metazoa; phylum Arthropoda; class Insecta; order Orthoptera; family Gryllidae; genus Gryllus; species Gryllus longicercus. The sequence goes on from JAZDUA010000475.1 coordinate 803,123, forward strand.
TTTGAAGGAGCTGAGTTCATGAATTGGAGGCATTGTATTCCTTTCATGTGCGACTCGACTGCTTAGGAGATAGCTATCTCGGAACCACTTCCTTTCATCGCTTTCCGCGTCATTTTATTTCCTGTTTGTCAACTTTCAAATGTGCAGTGAAAAGCATCTATAGTTTTATCAACAACAGTATCTATAATTTTGCGATAAGGTTTTCTATAAACTTTTCTATGAAACTTCCGATTGAGATCAAGTGAGTGAAATTTCCTTTTAAAAATGCCTGAAGTGAAAGAATTCGATTTTTCAAACTTTCATTTATGAAAAATAATATAAAAAATAACCACTTTGTTGACTACATATCTGGAAAAATGCAAAGATCTCTTTTTTTTAATTTCACAACTACACAATCTTTTGATTTGACACAATTTTTTTAATTTCACAACTACACAATCTGTTCTTGAAGAACATTTAGTGAATGTTTGAATTTACACAAATAACATTATTATATAGACATAATGGTTACATTTTGAGTGGTTTTATTTAATTAGTGATTAAAGTAGCAGTTTGGCAATTCTAATATGTATTGACGCTCCAGTCTATATAAGTGCTCACTTTTGTCCTGTAGATTAATTGATAGATGGTTTGTATGTTTGCTTAGTGTCTTCAAGTATTCCTAGCTTCTTTCGTAAGGATATTCACAATAGTTGATGTCCTTATAAAGTGTTTTGATACTAACCATGATACTAACCATGGTGCTTTGGATAACTTCCTTAATATTTTTGTTTCAAAACTTCTGAGAATATCAATGCTTGATTCTAGGGAAGGAGGCCTCTGTATTTGATTCACTGGCAGAACCTCATAATTCCATACCGTATATCCATGCAGATTTTTTAACAGTTTTGTATAACAGCCCTTTGATGAACAGAGACAGCAGTGACCTTTTGTTGAGGAGAATTGACAATTTAGTTAAGCTTCTTTTCATTTTGTAATGATGCGAGTTTTCCATGTCAAGGTGTAGTAACTGAGAAAGAATTTGGAACCATTTTTGAAAAAATAATTGTTTAAAAATTACCCATGTTTCATTCAAAATTTTACAAAAAATTTACATATTTTTGAAAAATTGAACATTCCTCTAATTATACAACTTTTTTTTTAAGCAGCCATGTCTCAATCACATTAGTGGCTGTTGAGGGGTTTTACTGTATGAAAGAAGAAGGGCAAAGAAATGAAGAGAACGGTATTGAGATGAACATAATGTATTTCATGTTACAAGTATTAATGGTGATACCATAATTAAATTGTATTTAAAAATATAAACTATTTTTTATCTCTTCTTATTGATATTAAAAAAATATCTTAAGGAGAAGCATAAATTTTTCTATAAAGGAAGTTTGCTGTTATGTGGTGGGTTCAAAAAAGAAAATTGTTTTTTCCATATTCCTTATCATTGCAAGACATTAAGAGTTTCTCACAGAAACAGTGGCCATTTGTGGAGTTCAGGCAAGGGAAATAGCTGGCATGGATACAAAGGAAGAAAAATGAGAGAAATCTCCACCCTCCAACTTTTCAGTAACCATTCATTTTAACTTGTTATGAAACTTTCATGCAAAAAATTTTTTGGATAATCATTAAAATGAATAAAATCATATTGTTACACGAGCTGAGTTTACCGTCCATCATTCTACACAATTGATAAAATGACACATATGACCAAATTATTTTAAATAAAAACTATCGTAATTTATCAATCGTGCATGATTCACAGTCGTACATTCATATAGTATCCCTAGAAAAGGCAAGTAATTCTCAAAACTGGCTCCAAATTGTTTCTTTAAATTTCTTTGGAGAATAGAGTAAAATGCACTTATAAAGGTGGTGTATCCCTGATTTTCACTGTTAAGTCTCAATTTTTGATAATAACAAAAGTTTGAATTTTTTGCAACGACTTACTACAACTACAAAATTGAAGATAGATTTTTCTTGATATAAAATGTATTCTCCACAATTAAGGATGTGTACATTTTTTTGAAAAATTTTAGTAGTTTTTATGCAATATTGTGTGCAATACATGCAATTTTAAAATATAACTTAAAAAAGATTTTCTCAAAAATGGCTCCAAATTTTTTCTTAAAACTTTTGGTGGCATTAGTGCCAAATGTATTCTATGAGATAACATACTCAAAATTGCTCTATTCTTTTGTTTTTTCAAAAATCACATGATGGTTTAAACAAACCTGGTCAGGATGAATCGGGAATACAGGACACACTAAGCAACAGAGGACCCTAAGGAAAGTAAAAGGCCTCAACAGAAGATTCTTGGGGTTCTTTAGCAGGTGACATAGTTGTATATGGTAACTACTTTTGAAAGTAATTTTTTTTTGACAAGGTTCTAACTGCAAACTGCCACAAGATTTCAAGTTATTTTAGTGCTAAGTGAGCATGAAATTATATCATTTATATTATTAATAATGTTCTGCTCTATGTGAAAAATGTATTTATTCTGTACCGCTCTTGATCATGATAATGTAATTTTAGGCTGCCATTTAACCTAAGGTGATGGCAGGGTGTATCGGAAATAATATAATGAGGAAAGAATACTAAATGTATTCACAGAAGAGAATTATTATAGTGAATTAGTAACTTGGTCATATCCATGCATTCTTCAGAACGAAAATTCCATGTCATATGTTATGTCGGACTTTTAAGAGAAAACCCAAATGTCACATCAGTGACAATAAAATATTGTTTGGCAGGACATTCATGTGTTCAGGAAGTAGATAATGCACATAGCCTAATAGAGAAAGCAGTGGCTAAGGCATATTTTTATTCACCTCTTAGATTAGTACGATTGCTGAAACAAGTGAACCGACAAAATGACAGAATCCTTAGAGAGTAATGCAGATGCAAGAGAAAGATTTCAAATATTTCACAGTAACATTAAAATTGCTCAAATTGAAGACCATACCATTCATTCAGGTAATGTGTCTTAACCCTTAGAGTACAGTACCAGATTCCTACACCGTTGGTACTCTGGGTCACACAGAACCAACATTTTTCTAGTTGGGTTTTCTCAGATTTAATTGTGGAATTGAGGCAATATGATTATTTGAACTATTTAGAAACTGGAATCAAATAATTGTTCACGTGTTTTGGTAAATACTATTGCAAATATAATGGAAATGTATTTGATAAAAAAATGTTTTGGATATATTCTTGACACAGGAATGTGGCTTCTTTAAACACACAATTTTTTTTTAATTCCACCAGAATATTTACTTATATTGTCCTTACATAAATAAAAAGAGTCCCTTTTTGATAATCTCTGATCTTCATGCTGTTCTTCTACCTGCCAAAATAAACTTACCTAGTTGATATGCAGTGTCTAACAGACCCAAAATCACTACAAACAGGTAATTCTATGAAGTTATATACAATAATAATCTTCTCAAACAACTTGTTTACCTTGTCTATGAAACCCAACAGATGAAGGACATGAATTGCCGTTTACACTAAAAAAAATCAAAGAATAATGGTGATGGGTTTCTCAGATCCAGGATACCAATGAAAGGTTAAATTTGGTTATATCCTGTGTTAGGTGAGTTACATCACTCACAAGGTTCTGAGCATATTACGTGCATTAAATACAGTAAGAAAAACTAAGGACTTCTCTCATCCAACCATTCAGTCACCTTAGTGTGTTTGAAGTAAAGCCAAAGACACAAAAGATGACATCAGAAATATCTGATCTAAAGAAGAAGGATATAAAATCGATGTTCCCTTTAATGTATCTTCATAGTACTATACAGCAATCCTCCAAATATAACATCTTTTGAGGAGCAACTTTTATAAAGGATAAGAGTTGAGAATATGTTATTAATGTGACATAAATGTCTAATGATTGTTTGTACAGAACATAATTTTATGTCTGTAATTGAAAGGATTAGTGGAAAGAGGGAACTTTCTTTCATTCCAGGAAAAAGCGAGTTCATAGCGTTTTATGGTAGGCAGAACAGTCTTCTATTACTGTAATCCATTGATGATGTGTGAAATAGGTTTAGTTTTTAATAGAAAATTATTAATACTATGATTGTCACACTGCAAGGCTATAGCAATAAATTTACAAATAATATTAGAAATATGTAAATGAAGGATTGCTCCTTTTTCCTACAATCTGTTTAATAAATGTTTTAAATATTCATTATTACCCTCAAAGTTATTGAAAATTTGTTTGTAATTAATAACAGAGTAAACTAAAATACAATTATTATGAGAATCATCGATCTGCATTTTCAACCTTATCTCGCTGAAAATAGTAAAATAAAATATAAAAAAGTACAGTAGTATGACAAACATATACCTTCAACTTAGGCTTGTGCTGAAAATTGATAATGAAATGACAAAGTTCTAACTGCAAAATTAAATATTCAAAATGACATTAATAAGAGTTGCAAGTTAGTGATGAGAATATGCAAATATAAGTTTACACCTTCAAGGTATTGTACAAAATTAATTGTTAATATAAGTAATAAAATATTCAAATTATAATAAATTGTAACTTGAAGCTTTGTCTCTCAAAAGCATGGTAAAGTCAGTTAAAACTTTGTCAAACCAAGACCACAAAATATTAAAGCAAATTTTCTATTACTAATGGCCAGCAACAACAACAAAAAAACAACAACAAAAATATTTGATAACACTGCAATAAATTAAATAATTTAACACAAACATATTTCACAAATACTGCAATAACATAGTATACTATATATACTGTAAAATAGTTTGTTACATATTAAGAGTATGGTTTGCTCTTGGAGAAAACTTGCTGTTCCATAATGCAGCACATAAATAACAAATAATTAATGGTGGACAACCTCATCCTTGGGTCTTCCTGTCATGTGACATCAGCTGTGCTGTAAGCAAAAATGCATTGAATATGAGACTTTAGTCAGTATGCAGAATTTAGACATAAGACTCATAATGCAGTGATGCATTCAGTGTGAGAATTCAGTTGGTATGCAGTTTGAGAATAGGTTGAATAATGCAATGAAATATTTGCATTTTTCAATCAAAATTGTAATTATTTAATAGTTTTGTAGTTTTCATGAGCTCTTAGGTGTCTAACCAAATCATAGACATCTCTTACATGGTTGGAGACTGCATAGTTTTCTTTCAATTTTTATCTGCATTATAATATAGATTCCACCTTGAGGCACTTGACTACTTCAAAGAACTGGTAGATGGTCGCTACTTCTTAGATCGCCAATGTTTCTTGGAGATTTTTTTGAATCATTGTGGAATGGGCTACATGAGGACAGGGGATCAGCTCATTATTCACTCTGAAGTTGAGAATGAGGATGAGATGGGAAAGGAAGGATTGTGATTGTTTTGTTGCGTTGGCACTAAGATACTGCTCTGCATCCATATGAAATTTATTAGAGAAAGCCATGAAAACATTTGATCATAGCAATTGGCCTCTAGAATTGTCAAACAGGCAGTTGGAGTCAAAAATCCTTATATTAATGGGTCTCAAATCTAGGATATCCTGAAATACGAAACTTATGTTGGGGACTCAAAATTACATAATATGTGTAGTTGCATATTATGATATTGCAGGCTATTAAAAAAATAGTTTATAATTAAAGCTGTATTAAAGATAATATATTATTTATATGATTAAAATTTCAGAAAGGTATTAGGAAAAACTTAAAACTTTAATAATTTTACATAATTCTGAAAAAATAATCAACGTTTGTACTTTTAGTTGTTTTTCCCAAATGTGTTGTCTCAAATAATAGACTTCCATAGACAAAATCATATTAGCATTTTCTTTGTCATTAGTGTTCTCTTATCCCTTTAAACAACTACTTCTGAAAATAACTATTTAAAATCCACTGAATGAATGATATTAAAAATGCCATGAGAAAGGAAAAGGGGATGTAGGTCAATGGGGACGCCTTTTATGAATAAAAAAAAATTTCTCATTCCTATATACTCATTTTATTACTACAAAATGTGATTTCCTGATATCAGACCATAATACTCAGATCATAAACCTATTAGATTATCAATAGTCCAAAACCCAAAATCCAAATTCCACTACATGAGGGACTCGTGCAAATGCAAATTAGATCACGTTAAAACTCTACTCTTTCAATTACACAGGAATAAAGTATACGCTGGGGAAAACTGAAGTGACTAATGGAATCAATTTTTAAATATTCTAAACAATCATTCCAATACTGCATGTCCCTTTGTAAAGATGACCATCAAACCATGCAAAAATCTTTTAAATTAAACTTCCACCTGATATCATAAAGTTGTGATATTCCATGAAAGTAATGCATGGGTTCTACAAAGCTACCTTTGAAATAAAATGCAATGCACATTATAACACTTACAAGAAACTATAGAACAAATTTAAAACCAGCAAAATCAAACTCGATACATGCCAAAATTTTAGAGGCTGATAGCAAAACTAAAACTATGAGGAACATGATCAATCAAATTACAAAACAAACCAGTAAACATAGCAATATCCTAAAACAAAACAATCATACAATAGATAATCTAATCCAAATATGTAACATCTTAAATAATTACTTTTTAAATACAGACTCTGGTCAAACTGCAACTCCCATGACAACGTCAACAATACCAACTCCAGTATGATTAATTCTCTCTTTCTTGAATAGTCAGTCATTGAAACAGATAAACTACTAATTAATAATTTCAAAAACAGTAAATGAACTGGTATAGATGATGTCATCTATCATTCTATAAAAGTGAAAATCAGCTTTAATAATCATATTATGCTACTTAATAAACTGCTCACTAAAGCACTGTACCTTTCCAGATGCTTTGAATGTTAGTGTAGTAAGAACAATACACAAAAAAGAAGACGCTACTGACTGAAAAAACTGCTCCCCCTTAACTCTTAGGCCTACCGCAATTTTCAGTAAACTACTAGAAAAAGTCATTCCAACCAGATAAATAGCTCTCTAGAGGGGAAAAAAATACTTGAGAATACCAATACGGTTTTAGAAATGTATTATCCATCTTAATAACTGTTATTAAGTTCTGCCTTACAGTTTGAATAATGTTGAACAAAATAAAAAGACTGCAGATCTCTTTCTAGACTTATGAAAAGCCTTTGCTAGTGTGCCCTGTGAACTACTCCTCAACAAACAAGAAACCATTGGGATATGAGGTAAAGAAAATGTCCTTATTGAAACCAACTTAACAGGCCATAAGCAATGGATGGAAATTTCATGATTAAAAGCAAATAGTATTCTAAGTGCAAACTAATTACAACCCCGTGTGTGCAGGTGTTTCTCAAGGATCAGTACTAGGACCATTATTATTCTTATTTCATGTGAATGATCTTCCAAACTTTACAAATAATTCCATTATATCTTTTGTTGAAGATACATCTTTAATAAGTAGAGAGCCAAATCTATCTTCACGTGAGGAAAATGTGAAAAGGTTGATAGAGAATATCTCACATTACCGATTGCTGAACAAGCTTAAAATGAATGAAAAAAAGAAACTGTCATAGTGAATTTTCTACTAAACAACAGAATAAATTAAAACCTTAAAGTGACCACAAATGAAGTAGTTTGTCAAGTTCAGCATCACACATTTTTGGGTATATACTTTGATCAGAACTTGTCATTTAACAGACACAGAAAAGTAATGCAATAAGTTAAACACAAACATTTTTTTTTCTGAGGTAGCCTATAACTACAGATATTTATTATCAAACATGAATCTCACACTTTACTATGTAACTATTCACACACTGTTTAAGGATTGAGTTATGTGACAGTATGTCCCAGATAAATAGATTATGGATTGCCCAAAAGAGAAGTCTAAGATGCATCTTCAATTTACAGCCTCAGCAGACATGCAGGTAGTTCTTCCCAAAACGTAAAATCCTAACAGTCTTTGCCTTGTATTGTCTTACAAAGTACTCATCCTATTAGTTAATATTAACAATATGTATCACACACTAAACAATGAAATACTTCACTATTCTATTCACTGTCAGCGCAATTACCACAGAGTACACACCAGAAAATTAGTGCGGTAAATAAAACTACTTGAGACAGAACTCTCAGAAAATTACTTAAATCTTATCTTATCAAAAAATGTCCCCATAACTTTGCTGAGTTATGACAGCCTCTCACTACTGAATACAAGTATTGTGTATTGTATAAACTTGCAAACTTATGTACATTTATTTGTTTTGTATGTTATATGCAATATTTCTAATCCTGTCTTTTCTTTGTTTCAAAAAATTAAATACCAGAGTAACTAACTTTAATACGTTATAGCTAATGTAAATTACCATTATTACCATACACAACAATTGCAAAATACCTTCACGTAATTATAGTATTAAACAAAATAGGTTAAGCCAAGTTTTATCATATGTTGACCTTGTTGAAACTTATGAAGGCCTACCGAATTCTAAGGACAATCAAATATTATAATAACTACTATTTAATATATATTCTCACAAATATTTGAACATTTCTCTTTTGTTTATAACAGAAATATATATTATTATTTATATATTATATAAACAATAATATATATTATTATTGTTTATAACAGAAAAATATATAGTTTTATCTGTTCTGGAATGTATTTATTTAACCGTGCAATGACTAGCTTGAATATATAAACAGAACATTACCAAATGTGCATTTGAAATATGCGCAATAAAATATAAATATAATAATTATTATTATTAATAATTTAATTATTTAATATATAATCTCTTAAATACTTGTTCTTCTTTGTTTTGTTTGTAATAGAAGTATATATTATTTCTGTGTTATCTGTCTTGAATTAAAATATTTTGCTATGCAAAGACTAACATCAACATGCAAACATAAAATCTGCATATTTGCTTGTCTAAATACTCATTCATAAAATAACTTAATGTAATTAATGTAAGTATTAAATATAATACAAAGAGGCTGGATTTTGGATCTTTTATTTGGGGGGGGGGGCAGTAAGTATTCTTTATAAAATTTAAAGTAAAGTATTACACAAAAATACTTTATATTCTCTTTGTTTAAATAATATTAATTTTAATAAAAATGTATGAAATGCAGTATGCAGTAAGCTTGTATTAAACAACTTACTTTTTTTACATAATCTTTGTTGCTCACAATATGTATTCTATTCATAACATAAAAAGTATAATATATGAATAAAAATGTAATATTATATTGGTACTGCTAGGATTTTATTTTGAATTTGAGTACTGTGTATATTGTGTATAATTAATGGGAAATACACTTTCTTTTTGAGAGTTAATTCGAGTGTTATGGCTAGGAGGAGGATTTTAATAAAATGTCATTTTTTTCTTTTTACTTCAGTACCAAGTGTAGAAATTAATTTAATGTTATGACAAAAAGAAATTACCCATTTTTAATTTTTTCCCCCTTCAATTTTTGTTGATTTTGTCAAATAAGTCATTTTTATATTTTCATTAATTTTTATTGCATTTTCTGCTGACTTCATAGATTTTACTATCATTTTAATGGTACTTGCTTCAAATAATATTTATGAGTTTCAATAAACAATCTCCACAGAATTCCTGAGTAGCCATTTTGATTTCCTGAGTAGTAATTTCGATCTCATAAATTGTAATGACAGCCGTTAAATGTAATTTAAGGTCCCTGTGAGCCTATCAGTACTATTGATGGTTGAGCCGGTTTTAGGTTAACTAACAACGGAGATTTCCTGGTAGAAGCCTCCAACACATTAGTAACGTATCCAAAAGCTTTCAGTTGTTTACCTGAACTGGTTTTAATAACATTTTTTACTAATTTTTCTCGATTTTAGGGAATGGTAAAAACATATTAAGAGCATTTTATTGATAATTTTTGGTGATGTTTTAAGTCAACATAATCTGCCCCAAGTTAAGACTCATAATGTTAGACATGAAACTGTTTAGTAACTAAGAACCATTTAAAAACAAAAAATAATTGAAAGATGATTTATTGATAAATGTTATTCACAGTAATGCTGAACATTATCCTGCTCATTTTGTAATACTGTACTTATGTTCACCAATTTATTAAAGTATATTATTAACTCAGCTTAATAAATTTATTCTTTGCTTAATTAATATTAAATTTCTTTTCAAAATACAGAAAAAAAATATTTTCTCTCACTCTTCCTCTCCTCCCTCCCCTTTCCATCTCGAAGCCTCTCTTATTCTTTCTCTTTCTCTTTCCCTCTCCTCTTCCTCTCCTGTATCTCTAGTTCTTTCCCTCCTTCTCCCTCTGGCCCCCTCTCACTCCCTTTCTCGCTGTCTCTCTTCCTCTCTCATTCTCTCTCTCTCTCCTTCTCTCCCTCCGTCTCTCACACTCCCTCCCTCTTGCTCTCACTCTCTCTCCTCTCTCTCTCTCTCCTCTCTCTCTCTCTCTCTCTCTCTCTCCTCTCCTCTCTCTCCTCTCTCCCTCTCTTCCTCTCTCTCCCTAGTACTAAATCTATTTTTAATTTTCTTTTCTAAAAAAAATACTGTCCTCATACCGTGCCCATTGTATGTCAAATTCAGTAACTTAAGCTGCTGGCTGCTCAGGTCGATAAATTTTCCGATTCCGTTTTTTTTTCTTCCTTTTTTTTTCTTTTCTTTTTTTTCCCTTAAGCATTAGATAGTATGTAGTAGTGACCCGTCATGTTTGTTAGATGTGTTTAAAAGTGAATAAATGTCTTATTTTCAAAACATTTAAACCTCATTTTTAGTGCAACAATAATTTTCCGTGGCACAAAGTATTACAAAAGACCTGGTCCTTTGAAAATCATCCTTCCACACGCTCTTGAAAATTTTCTCCCCGACAATAGTATTATTTTATGAATGAAAGCCTAAATAATTGCATTTTTTTACGAATTATGTGATGCAGAAATTTCATTTTACCAGAAGCAGTAATTATTTCTGCAGTCCACACAAACATTATTCAAAAAGGTATGAGTGTGACACAGTAATACCAATTTCACGGACATTACGGTGTTGCGCAATTTACCACCGCGTTTTCACATTACTCAGACAAAGAAGTCTTGGAAGACAAGGAATATTTGTTTTCAAGATTCGAATGACAGTCTTCAAGCTCTTTTCATCTTTTCTTATAATAACACCAGAAATACAAAATTTAAATCCACTATGTCCTGGTTGTTCATACCATTTTCTTGCAGAAGAAACACCCTTTTACTTGTAGAAACAGCGTCTGACTATGAACGATTATTCACGCGGTATCGCGATGATCTTATTGTTAGATTGCAACAAATTAAAGGAAAAAATCTCTATCCCTATACAGTATTCGAATAAAATTATCGAGTTAGCGTATGTGCAGTGTGCGAGCGAGTGTGTGTGCGATTCCGTCACTCGCGGCTAGACCACTTCCCACGCACCAATCGAGACGTATGAGATACCTTCGACGCGTCTCGGTCTTCTGATAGGGAACTGATAATTTGTTTTCGGATCTGGCTGAAAGAATCAAAGAAATTTCCAAAAACGTTTTGGCGCTACAATCTTGCTGGCAATGCCGGGAATTACGCCATAATTTTCCTTCACGGCGTTGGCAACACTGATTAAGGTACGTCAATTACCAGGTTTATTACTCCGGTAAGCGTAGTGCTTTTTTTTCTCGGGAGGTGGTGGTGGTGATCTTTTCCTCGCTGTATGGCAAGATCTGGCGCCGAACTACTGTCGGCTAATGGAGTTTTCCATAACCAGGTATCTCCCATCAGCGGAGCACCACCCAGCCGAGACAAGCTCTAAACTCCCGACCGGTCTCCCGGTATGTGTGGAAGTGTAGTGCATGTTAGTGTAAGGGTGTGTGTGTAAGGGGTGAGGATACGACAAGGAAGAGGAAGGTGAGTCCGTGCGCTGTCCGTGGCCCGTTTGTTAGGGTACTGCTCCGGCATTCGTCTGGTTTTGATCGGAGAAACCACGGACAGCTACTGATCCGAGCAGCCGTCCGCTAGAAGTCTCCTCCAGACACCGGCTGAATTCGAGCTAGCTAAGAAGCCAGTGTCGAAAATCCTGCCACCGTCGGTACTAGAACCTAGGACCTGCCGGTTTGAAGGACTGCAGTGACATCAGTTGATGCCCCTAGCCATCTCTCCCGAACTTATGGAATCTTTCTCAAGTTCGAAGTTTCGAGAATTATGTAGCTCGTAGTTTTAACTGCGAACATTATGGAATGTGCGAAGTCTTGAAAACGCTATTTTAAAACAATATTTTATTATTAAATTCTAGTATTGTGTAACACTGCTGTACATTCCAGAGATCAGTATGACTGATATTGTGTCTGTGAGTTCTGTATGCGTAGGTGTTGTGTGACGAAACGGAAGAGAATAATCAGGTTTTGTTAAAATTAAGACAAAGAATGGGTGTACAATGAATGAAAGTGGGTGAAAGTGGTATGCAGGGTGTTCTTGCAGTACAATGCAGTGACGTGTACTTTTGGCCAGTTGCAATAGTGATTCATGCGTAGAAATTGTACTAGATCGTGACGAAACTCCAAGAAATTAGCCCAAAATTAGATAATGGCGCCTGAGCGCCAGGTTGCACGAAGTAGTGAAGGCAACCAGGGTTTTATCGACAAACTGTTTGCTACTTCCTAACGCAACATCCGCCTGATCTAGGAGACGCCACTGTTCTTCAATACCATGTGCCCCCAACTTCGTTTCCGTCACCATCCTTTGTTTTTATTCTCCCCCCCCCCCACCTTCTCCATTTCCTACTAGTACTCGTTCTACATGTAGTTCTTGGCGTAACATTCTCTTCCAACGTGTTTTCCTTCTTTTTCTCGCCCCCTCTTTGTTCCTTTTCTCCTTCTTTTTCTGCTTTTCATTCTCTTTATTGCTCCTAATTCTCTTTGTTCTTCTCGTTCTGAATCTCACTTTCCGTCTTGTTGTCATTATTCTTTTCGTTTTTTTCTCGTTATGCTTTTCATCCTTATTTTTTATCAAACTTCCCCTCCCCGTCCTTTTCTTCTTCTTCTTCTTCTTCTTCTTCTTCTTCTTCTTCTTCTTCTTCTTCTTCTTCTTCTTCTTCTTCTTCTTCTTTTTGCCCACCAATCTGTCAAGTCACAGCAAAGTTGATTCACGTACAACCTAAAGAATTGAGCTCACGGTCCGTCTGTCCGTCAGTCTGTCCGCCAGTCTGTCCGCCAGGCTGTCCGTCAGTCTGTCCGTCGGTCGGTCTGTCCGCCCGCCAGTCGCCTGTCCGCCTATCCGCCAGTGCGCCTGTCCGCCAGTATGCCAGTCCGCCAGTATGCCAGTCTGCCTGTCCGTCAATCCGCCGTCAAGAGGACAATATACACATGCAAATGATACTTCCTCTATATTCTTCCTTTTTTCATGCGGTTCTGCTAATGCCAAAGCACTACTACAATTTCTCTCTCTGTTGCTGTAATAACCAATACATTAGTGTATTCATACCAAAAGGGTTAATTTGTTCGAGTTTTCAGCTCTTTATACCATTTTAAAGGAAGATATTTCATTATCTGACCAAAAGTTATTTTTTCCTCATTCCGCTTTTTTTTCCTGGCAGTTCTTTCCTTCCGGAAACGCTCTAGAGCCAACATATTGGCGGCAAGAATATCAAACCCCATTCCACTTTTAGGTTTCACCTGCATATTATTTTATCAAAAATAATTTGTGGCACATTATTTTGGAAGTAAATTTGTGTTCTCTTGAGACCATAATTTTTAAATCATTTCCGTCGCACTCATTTCTTTATAATTGCCTCGATTAAACATAATTCGCGAAATGTGTGCCAAATTCTGGAAATAAGTACCAACATCAGACCCGATTTCGCCAAATGGTTTCAATTATCGCGTTTGATCGGCAACAGTCAATTAGTGCAGAATTAGCTAATGGAAAGAACAGGGGCGTGGTGAGAGCCCTATGCTAATTTTACGGTTTCGGGGTATATTTCTCCGACACCTTCAGGCCAAACTGATAAATAATATGGTAACAATTGATTGGAAAATACAAGAAAAAGCAATTTACTATATTTTTTGACATTTCTGATCAGTGAACTTAAAGAACATAATTTGATCGTTGGTAAGTTTGTTTACACGTATTGACCCGAAAGGAAGTAAATGTGAATGTGAAATTTTCTTTGATCAGTATTTTAGGTTTTTTCTTTCGTAACAAGTCGCATTATTACGATATTGTGATGTTTTTATGGTTACTTGATATTGTTTAATCTGAATTTATATAAAAACTTTTGTGCGTATGCATAATTTTTTTGATAATTGTACTTCCAACTGAAATATTTTCTGTGTTTACGTATTTTTCCTTGTGGGATATAAATATAATTATACTAATTCTGATAGTATACCTTGGGCACTTTTTATCCTCTTATCCAAACTCATATTTTGATGCAAACATCATTGTTTTACATCATACACTTTGAAATACTGAACCGCGTATAGCAGCGCAGCAATTACATATTTAAGTTGTGCCTATTTCAATCTTTCAGCCTCCTCCTAGCACAACGCGCGAAGTATACAATTTTCCAGAGGTATCGTAATTGGAACAAAACATGAGCGAAACGAAACGTGCGACACTCCAACTGTCAGTCCGGCCGGCCATCAGTCTGCCCTTCAGCCAGTCTTTCATATAAAAATATGCATAGCTCAACGATCATGGCAGATGCTTGAAGTGTTGCCCGTCATTTGTTTCCCAGTGATCTGTTCTACCACCATAAATGTAGTTTTTATTAGAAGTGGCTTAGGCGGAGGCGGCTTAGTGCGGAGACTTCCCTAGCGCACGTTATTATAACACTACATAAAACTAAAAAAATCTGTGGAAAAATCGTCTTTTTTACCGGCGCGTTACAATACTTTCTCTGTACTACGTAAGCACGTAGTAAGGCGAGAGAGTGAAATGTTTCGGCCTGAGCCGAGCTCCCAGTCTGCGCCGCTGTTTCCTTTTCGGTCGCCAGGAGGCCGTCGCCGCGTGCCCCCTCCTTCCGCCCGTCCCGCGGCGCCGACCAGAAAAAAACCGACAAGCGCCGCTTGGCGTATGGCGCGATAGGCGCGCAGTGCCCAACGCTCTCTGGCGATGGCCGCGTCGGGGCGGTCGCTGCTCGCGCTGCTCCTGCTGGGCGTGGCGCTGGGCGCGGGGGCGGGCGAGGGCGCGTGGCCTGACCACGACCCCGCCGACTTCGACTACGAGGATGACGACAAGGGCGTCTGCTCTACGATGTTGTAAGTACGCTCCGCGCGTGTCCTTCTTTCAAATAATGTTACTTTCTCGTTACGGAGTAGAAAGTTATGGAAAGCTGCGCGAAACAACATCGAATTTTTGGCAGAAAAACGCTTATTACACGGTTCTGGAATCGAAAAAATGGATAAAACCAGTTTCTAAATTTAGAAAAAAAATCCTTTATCACGTGGTGTAGCCAGAATCCGTATTTCGTCGCTACTTGATACCGAAAAATCGAAGGACGACGAAACGTATCTGTCAGTCTTTCGGTATGTCTTTCGGTATGTCTTTCGGTATGTCTTTCGGTATGTCTTTCGGTATGTCTTTCGGTATGTCTTTCGGTATGTCTTTCGGTATGTCTGTCGGTATGTCTGTCGGTATGTCTGTCGGTATGTCTGTCGGTTTGTCTGTCGGTTTGTCTGTCGGTTTGTCTGTCGGTTTGTCTGTCGGTATGTCTGTCGGTATGTCTGTCGGTATGTCTGTCGGTATGTCTGTCGGTATGTCTGTCGGTATGTCTGTCGGTATGTCTGTCGGTATGTCTGTCGGTATGTCTGTCGGTATGTCTGTCGGTATGTCTGTCGGTATGTCTGTCGGTATGTCTGTCGGTATGTCTGTCGGTATGTCTGTCGGTATGTCTGTCGGTATGTCTGTCGGTATGTCTGTCGGTATGTCTGTCGGTATGTCTGTCGGTATGTCTGTCGGTATGTCTGTCGGTATGTCTGTCGGTATGTCTGTCGGTATGTCTGTCGGTATGTCTGTCGGTATGTCTGTCGGTATGTCTGTCTGTCGGTATGTCTGTCTGTCGGTATGTCTGTCTGTCGGTATGTCTGTCTGTCGGTATGTCTGTCTGTCGGTATGTCTGTCTGTCGGTATGTCTGTCTGTCGGTATGTCTGTCTGTCGGTATGTCTGTCTGTCGGTATGTCTGTCTGTCGGTATGTCTGTCTGTCGGTATGTCTGTCTGTCGGTATGTCTGTCTGTCGGTATGTCTGTCTGTCGGTATGTCTGTCTGTCGGTATGTCTGTCTGTCGGTATGTCTGTCTGTCGGTATGTCTGTCTGTCGGTATGTCTGTCTGTCGGTATGTCTGTCTGTCGGTATGTCTGTCTGTCGGTATGTCTGTCTGTCGGTATGTCTGTCTGTCGGTATGTCTGTCTGTCGGTATGTCTGTCTGTCGGTATGTCTGTCTGTCGGTATGTCTGTCTGTCGGTATGTCTGTCTGTCGGTATGTCTGTCTGTCGGTATGTCTGTCTGTCGGTATGTCTGTCTGTCGGTATGTCTGTCTGTCGGTATGTCTGTCTGTCGGTATGTCTGTCTGTCGGTATGTCTGTCTGTCGGTATGTCTGTCTGTCGGTATGTCTGTCTGTCGGTATGTCTGTCTGTCGGTATGTCTGTCTGTCGGTATGTCTGTCTGTCGGTATGTCTGTCTGTCGGTATGTCTGTCTGTCGGTATGTCTGTCGGTATGTCTGTCTGTCGGTATGTCTGTCTGTCGGTATGTCTGTCTGTCGGTATGTCTGTCTGTCGGTATGTCTGTCTGTCGGTATGTCTGTCTGTCGGTATGTCTGTCTGCCCGCCCGTCTGCCCGTCTGTCCGTCGGCCCGTCTGTCCGTCGGCCCGTCGACCCGTCGGCCCGTCGACCCGTCGGCCCGTCGACCCGTCGGCCCGTCGACCCGTCGGCCCGTCGACCCGTCGGCCCGTCGACCCGTCGGCCCGTCTGCCCGTCTGCCCGTCTGCCCGCCCGCCTTTGAACAACCCTAGCGGTTAAATCGTTGAGCCGATCTAGAACTCATATTCCTTAATCTATCTGGCTGATGTTGTGGCAACTTCAATTTCAAACCGATATTTTAATTTTGGGGGTACTTTACACGAAGTTCCTGGGATATTTTCCAAATTTTTAAGGAAATGGCTCCATCATTTTTGATTGTTGGATAGTGTGAAGGACATTTAAGAGAATGGTTCAGTCTCATGTTCGTTAAAAAAAACTAATTTTTCGAAAATTGCAAAAGTTCATAATTTGTTCGTTGTCTTTCTACAACAAAAATATTACAGATAAAGATTTTTCCCTTAATGAAATCTGTTCCTTAAATATAGATTTTAAAATTGTAATGTACAATTTTTCGAAAATTTCAGTAGATTTCGCGTAATTTTGCGTGAAAATACGGGCAAGAAAGTTTTAGGACACTAATGATTTTAAATTTCAGGGGATCGAACATTCGAATGATTCAAGTATGAGAATTACCAACGAGGAGTTAACGCGAACACGTTATTGGATAATTTTGATACTGAAGACATTCGAGTTGTTATTTAATTCGAATTCTTGCTTAATTCATATTCTTGGATATCATGAATTCGTTCATCTACTTTTCTGTGATTAGTTTTTGGTGAATCGAATTGTCGGATAAATTGGATTTCGGAATAACGAAATATTGGATAATTCGAATACTGGCTCCTACTACAATTTCGTATTGCTCTTGCTTCAGATTTCTGTTTAAACCAATATAAAATATTATTAATTTTTAAGTCACTTTCCAATTTAGCAGAATTTAAAAAATTGTCATCTCGAAATTTTAGATTTCTTCATCTGAAAAACATTTTTTTCAGGCTCAACAAGGTCTCTTCCGCGGAGGATTTCTAAAATATTTGAAAATGTATACTGAATACAAAATGTATACATTTTAATATTGTTTGCTTAACGTCGTAAGATTTGCAACTTAAGCTCGATGTTCGGAGATCAGATCAATGATATCGCATTTGTGTTTTTCGTCTAGTTATCTTTATTTCACGGAACAAATGACCCTTGTTTTCCTCTCAGATAATTATATTTCCTACTTAACCCTCCCACTATCAAGTAGGTGCAGATAAGTGAAAACATAAAACAAAATATTTGTTTCGTGACATCAAGAAAATATGTCTTTTCTGAGTAATACAAAGGAAACAAACCATAGAAAAATAATCCTAAATGATTCAAAGAGAATATGAGTATCTTTGTGATTGCGTTTGTGTTAAGTTTGTTGTCTTTTGACGTTTTAAGCAAAATTAAATTATCGTAGATTTATGTTGTTTTTTATGAAGCCACGCGTAGGTTTATATTTTAAACGAAGATGCCAAACTAAGAATATTGCCAATCCATTTTCTGTCTGCACGAGTTGTGGCTTTCTACAATGAAGTTTTTTTTTCTGCCTAAGTTCTTTCAGATGTTTGCTGACCTTCAGTACTTCTAGGTTTTTGGAACTAATCCAGTAGCGAAGTTAAATATAGCATTATTTACGTTTGCTCCACGTGTCACTGACATTTAACTGACTCAAACAGCTCGGTACATTTACTCAGTTTTTAACACTAAAGGATCCAATAAATGATTCGTATCAGAAAAACTGAACACGGACACAAACCGTCATAATAGCCACTCAATATCATGTTATCGCATCAAAGAATGTTAGACACCCGCCCATTATTGATGAACAGGGCAGAAAATACATAACTTTCTAATTAAATCTTCAAAACTGCGGAGTTTGGTATGCTGTAAAATCCCAGTGTCAACCAACACTTGTTTGCAATTTAGGCAACATCATCAACATGAGTATTCTTTCAAGGAGATTAGAAGATACGAGAGATGCTTACCTCTCTTATTTAAAGTTAAAACCAATAATCGATAACAATTTAGTATAAAGGTTGTATTGAAACCGATCAGTGGTAACTGATAACTTCATTATTCTCGGTCTATTTACATTTGGATATAACAATCCCAAATTTTTATTATTAAATTGTAACTCTTTATCAGAATACCAGTAACGAATAATCGCAATTTTATTTCTACTATTATTTAGAATAAAATAATACATAGGTCATAAAGTAGCTGACAAATTCAATAAGGATTATGAGGAAATGAAAATATCTTTCTGTAGTAATTTCAACTACAGGTGTTGCGCAAAAAGCCTCAGCCCACATGATAAGGAAGTAAGATTTCCTTTCTAGAATTTCAGGGAAAAAAAGAAAAAAAGAAACTATTGAGTGTTGTCTGATAGTGCAAGAGTTTCTAACCGTATGTAATTAATTCCATGTTATTTATTAAGAGTTTTTGCTTGCGCATTGGAGCCTCAGAAATGAATTATTCATTTCAATAGATCGTAAAAGGTCCCCATTCATAAGAGAAGTGAAAGTCAGAAATAATATATGAATTATATATGACACCAATCTAGAGTCAGCTTAGGAACTGAATTGGGAAAACTGATGATATATGGACTAGAAGCTTAGATGAAGTGAAATTATCCAGATCATTTATTTTGTTGACAATTGTTATCTATTCTTTCATCTCAGTTAAGTTCTGATGATACTTGCAACAATACTGAAAAACTATCGTATTCAATTAGTGTTATAATATCTAATATCTAATTTATATATTGATGTGCAATTCACTAAATTCATTCAAAACATTACATTTCTAACCAACTAATGAAAAATGAAATGACAAATGAAAAATGAACAAAAATGACAAATGAAAAATAGCACATTCAAATACAAAGAAGAAGAATTAATTCTGAAGCGGGAAAACCGGACATTGTATTTCTTTAGAACAAACACTCACATGACATTAATGAACTTTTAGAAGACTCTGAAAAATGTTTCTCTTCGAAAGCATAATCAGTCTAAATGAAATATTCACGATGTGGGGAGTTAAAACTATCGAATTGCCTTCTTAATAAAAATAAATAACTTACAACCCTTCTGTTGATACATAGATAATTAAAGTTTGTAATGGTTCTTTCAAATCGGTGTATAAAAGCTACAAACGATTTTGTTGATCTCGAGATAAATCATTTTGTCACAGAGTTCTACTCGAACTGTGAGCACGCATGCAAGAACTCTTCCCGTTGTTTGTTTCTGGCTGTGCCTCCATGCGTGCGCGTACTTGCGTTGACATTGAACAGACGGTGCGCAATGTTTTCATGATGCGATGCGTCAGAATCCGAAGGTCAACTTACGAAGATCTTCAATACAATGGTCGGGTGGCCAACGGAGGCAGTGGAGAAGACTTCAATTCGAAAGTAGTAGTCATTTTTACTTTCTTGCTACCGCTCAAGCAGGAGAGAGGAAGTTGTGTGAAGTTGCGCGAAAAACGCTGAATTGCGCCAGAAAAACTCTAATCACTCTAATCCAGTTACTATTTAGAAAAAAATCTCTAACACGTAGTGTAGACAGAATCTATATTTTGCGGGTCGTTGATACCGAAAAATGTGGCAAAACTGTCCCTCTGTCCGCCCCTCTGTCCGCCCCTCTGTCCGCCCCTCTGTCCGCCCCTCTGTCCGCCCCTCTGTCCGCCCCTCTGTCCGTCCCTCTATCCGTCCCTCTATCCGTCCCTTTATCCGTACGTCTGTCTGTCTGTCTGTCTGTCTGTCTGTCTGTCCGTGCATTATGCTTACGGGACTGATGACCCTTGCAGTTGCCGCGCCCGAATAACCATTCAAACAATAAATGTTTTGATAACCTTAGAGTAAGGCATTTAATTAACACTTAAAATTGATTGATTGGTTATTAGTGATTCCGGGCGCGTCAACAGCAAAGGTCATTATTCCCGTAAGCGTAGTGCATGTTTGTCCTCTGGAGGTGGCGTTGATTTTCCTCCACTTGATGGCGAGATTCGGCGCCGACCTGCCGTCGGCTAGCAGGATTTTCCCCTACCAGGTATTGCCCAGTAACAGAGCACCTCCCCCATTCGGAACAAGCTCTAACCGACTGGTCACCCGGCAAGTGGGATAGTAAGTGTAAGTGTATGTAATGGGTCTCATAGTTTTTGTTTATTGTTTGGGATCTTCTAATTTTCAACCCTGTTTGCGGAACTCAACCGTAGGCAAAGAAGGCGCAGACTTATCGGCAGGCGCGGGAGTCACAGTGTGACTTGGCAACGAATGATGCTCCCGGAGGTACGTGAGGGAAGACCTACAAAGACGGAACTGTTGACTCCGCTTGTTCGTTTCCGCCGCGCCCAAGTGCGTCATCGTGACGTGGAAATTGCACGACCAAGTAAATTCTCCTGGGAAGTCCTTGAACTCGCTGAGGATATGATAGAAACGCGAAGAACTGAGTCGTAAGTGTACAACTTGAAGTAAGGTCGCACAAAATTTCATAAGAAATGGACTGTATTCTAAAGATACGAATATTATTAATTCTCGTCCAAAATGTATTATTTTTTTTAGTTTTGTCCTGTGAAAATCCAAAATGTCATCATTATTTATATGACATGAAATTGCTACATCCCCTTCCTCCCAATTCGTTCGGTCACAAGATCAAAAAATATTTTAAATTCAAAAAAATGAATAAATATTAAAGTTCGCTCTGCACTTCGGTTCACGGAATTTAGATATTTTAATGTACTTAAATATTTGGTGATTTCCTTCAAAACAAACAAAAAAATTGTAATTGAAATATTTTTTAAAAGCTATGACATTTTTAAAGGTTCATTTTTATCTTTTACTTTCTCGCCCTTCGTAAGAAGAGAAAGTATTGTAATCGTGCGCCGGAAAACTAAGTTTGGACAACAACAAAAATATTATTGCCGGGATGTCGAAAAAGTGAATATTTTTTTAAAATTACTTCCTCTAACATGGAGTGCGATCAGATTCCATGTTTTGTGAGCTCTTGATAGCAAAAAATCGATTGACGGCAAAGCATTGTTTGCCTATGTGTCTGGGCAACACTAGCGCCTATACAGTTCAGCCGATTTTCTTAAAAATTGAATTTCCTCTATTGATTTGGAGGAACTCAAGTCTCTCTGAGTGTGAAATGGATATTTTTATTTTAGAGGTACTTTACGTGAAGCCAGAGATACACTTTTAAAATTTTCTTAAAAATGGCTTGAAATTTTTGCATTAAGCTTTGTCCTAATATAGTGTAAACTATGCTTAAAGAATGGTGAAGGGCTTACTAGTATTTTCGTTACCACAAGTTTAGATATAATATGTGTATTCCGATTCTGTACATAATTTGTATTGGATGAAAATTCAAACCATCCTTTTTTAATGAAAATGTAGGGTATACAAAACAATTGGCTTGAGATTACTTGTTAGTTCGTTAGAGCATCTGTCTATTAGAGCATTCTGGACTGGATCCCGGTGAAATCAAATATTTGCACTTCGAGACAATTCATTCGCAGAAAATGCAGGATGTTATCAATATTGATATTTCGACATTTCTTTACGAATTTTCAGTTGAGCAACATCTGCAAACATACAATATGAATAAAACATATGTATAAACAATTGTAAGCTCTTTGTAATATACTAGCTGGACCCATGCGAAATATCCATACTTTGTAAATCATTGCTTTGAAAGTAAATTATTATAATGTAACTTAATAATTTATTACTTCTTACTGTAATAACTCAAATAACTTATTCTTTCTTCTTCGAATATTTTGCTTCGTGGTCGTCAAATTTCTAGCTTCCACTCAGCAGATATCCAATGATGATTGCTAAGTCATCGACAGCTGCCAACGAAATAAAAAAAATGTTGGCAATGATGACGCCTTTTATTTCAGTATTTGGACTATAAACACGTCGTCACCAATAAACCAATAGTTACATTAATAATAACTGTTTATTCTCAAAATAAAGTAGAAGCAGTATACATAAATTTATTATACATGTATTTACGCAACTTTAAATAAATGAAAAAATACACTTGTAATCTTTCGTGAACAGTCGATTTTTTTGACAAATTTTATGTTCACAAATTCTTTCAATGTTTGCAATTAAGTTCTCAGCGTACATCACTTTCATAAGTTTTTGAAACTAGGTCGAATTAAACCGTTATCTGGAGGAGAACGCTAGCAGCCGGGTGCTTTGATTGGTAGTTTTCCCTGGTTTCTCGGGACACTAGACGAATGTCGGAGTAGTACCTTGACAAATGGCCATCGCGCGATATTTCCTTCCTCTTCCTTGTCGTGTCTTTACCCCTTACCAACGCACATTTCCCCTTACATGCACTACACTACCACACATGGCGGAAGAACAGTTTGAGTTTGCCCCGGCTGGGGCGAGGCCTCGCTGATGGGAAATACCTGGTTGGGAATACCCCCCCCCCACAAGCCAATGAGTTGGTCGGCGCCGGATCTCACCATACAGCGAAGGAAGATCACCGCCCCTTCCGTAAACAAAACATGCACTACATTTACGGGAACTGTATCTACTGCCTGGTCTTGGCTGTTAAGCCATTCGGCGCCGGGCTTTCCGGTAACGCCCGGATCTGGACAGCTGGTTGTCCAGCTCGGGGCAGCCTGGCCCTGGCGTGGGCTAGTACTCCACACTAACTCTTGTTCTACAAGTCCCCGGCTTTCCGCTTTTACATTAACTCACCGACGACGCACAAGTACGCCACCAGCCACATATTCGGATCCCAGCGGAACGCAGTTTGCCCTCACGGCAACTTCCCTATTCAATGCCTGGGTTGGGGCGACCCTGTCCGCCCAGAGCTACAACCCATCCAGGCTAGTACCCGAGTCGAATCAAAGCGCCACTCACATGTGCCAGGGACAAGCCCCTCCTCTTTGCCCAGAGTATCGGGCTACTGCTACGACGAAGCCGACAGCCAAACACGGAGCCACCCCAACTAAGGTTGGGGCGACTCGGAGCCCCCATCCCGTTTCCTTACTGCCTACGCCTTTAGGCTAACGACGTGAGTATCGCCAGTGAACCTGACGGGTGGTGTCAGTTTCCCGCCGGACTTCTACATGTGGATTCTAGAAAATTCCGAAGAATCACCTTCTCCCGATCCTGCCCAAAAGTCGACATGACATAAGCCCGACTGGTGGGTTACCGAACAATCCCAGCAATCAGGAGCTTATCATCGCCTAGTCACTGTCTCCACCTTGACGCTATCGACGTGAGTGTCGCCGTGAAACTCATGGTCAGGGTGTTCGTCTACAACTCTTTGCCAGGGATCGTGCCCACCTACGCAGTCACGCCGACCAGCTCGGGGCAGAAAGAGATGAGATTTCCGTCCACAGGACCATCGCAGCAGAGTGGGCACGTGTCATCCTCTGCGAGGCCAAAGCGATGCAGGTGCGCCTGAACGTAGCCATGTTCAGTCACCATAATTTACGGGACAATGGCCATTGCAGTTGACGTGCCGAATTAATACGAATTAATCAATCGAACCAATGGTACGACCTCCCGTTCAGCAATTCTGCAGATACAGCAGCAATCCATTCCATCCGACCTACTCACAGAAATACTAAATATACATTTTTGCATTCTCATTCTTTGTTATGGTCATTTTTAATAAAGCATTTTCATCTTTACAGGCAGCCTTGAGCTAGATTGTCAATAGATAGCTGGATCAATTAGTGTGTGTTTTCAAGTTTTTAAAGTAACTTGCTTTGAAACAACTGTATTTTTGAAATGAAAGAAATTAACACACAAGAATTGAGTAATAATAGTGTATAAAATTATTTTCTGTAATTTCTGGGTGATTCGAACCTTTCGCTTCTGTGGTCTTTCGTATTTATTATTTCGCATTTATTTCGTATTTATTTCGCATTTATTATTTCGCATTTATTATTTCGCATTTATTATTTCGCATTTATTTCGTATTTATTATTTCGCATTTATTTCATATTTATTATTTCGCATTTATTTCGTATTTATTATTTCGCATTTATTTCGTATTTATTATTTCGCATTTATTTCGTATTTATTATTTCGCATTTATTACTTCGCATTTATTTCGTATTTATTATTTCGCATTTATTTCGTATTTATTATTTCGCATTTATTTCGTATTTATTATTTCATATTTATTTCGTATTTATTATTTCGTATTTATTATTTCGTATTTAATATTTCGTGCCACTGAAATGTATCAATTTCTAAACATCACAATGTTTAAGGCTTTTTCAATACAATATAATATGGTATTCATTTCATTATTACTGTGTTCCATTCTACTTGTAAACATTTTGTTATTCGTTGTTCACTTTTTTGTGCAGGTCACCAGAGGAGGTGAGTTAGCAGATGAAGTTCTTCAGATTCCTGAAGGGGTGGTTAACCCTGACCAACCTTGGGCAACTAAAACAATGAAATTGTAATATACAATTGTAGCCGAGATATCTCTTCCAATTTCTAGAGTTTATTTTAATAATTTTGCAATACTGTATGAAATAACCTAAAATAATGGTTTATTTGATTTTGGATCTATGAAAATTTCTTAAAAATTATATAACCGTAAGTATTTAAGTCAACGGCAAAGGAATATTACCTGGGTTCCATCCAACTCGAAATGTAGAGAGAATTAAATTATAGTAAACATAATTATCTTGCAGAAATTAAGGTAATTAATTTTTACCTTTACATAGATAAAGAGTTGTAATGCTCAAACCATCGATGTTGAGTTTTTGACAGAAATACACATTTTTGAGTTCTTTGAAATGGAAAAAGTTATTTTTGCGACAAAAACTATGCATGTCCGTCCGCCCATCTTTGAATAACACTGGAGCGGAAACCTTTCACAGGTTTTCCTCCAAATTGGATATTCCTCGATGGGTCTGCCCATTCTCAAGGCTCAGCGAATTTTCTGTTCTGAAATATTTATGTTAATGAAATTGTGTTCTATCAAAAAAGACGTTCTTTTAAATTTTCGAACCCCACCTACTTTTCTCCATGCCAAGTCACTCAAAGCAAAAGAGTATCAATAACAGCATGCAACAGAAAAATATCCACGGGTAATCAACAAACGTTTCTCATAATATGATCATTTCAGTACGTAAAATCGCCTCGTACACGCAAGAGAATTTTCGAAGAAGCCCTTCAGACCTACTAAAGGAAAAATATCTCTTATTCACGGAACTCTACTCACGGTTGGCTATTTCTTAACGAACTGAACAGTTTTTCGGAAACCAATTTTCATTTGCGTGACTGTTACTGTAAGAAAACTTCCTCGAATAAAGGTCCAGGTATGTACACAGACTACTGTAATTTCGTCAGAACGAATGGAGATTTTTAGCGCCTGCATCCTTTATTACAATGATGTAACCATAAATCAGCAAATTCATGTTATAGTTTCTCTCACATTGATGATTATTTATGTTTAGTGAATTAAGTACCTTAAAACTATTTTGAAGCCAAATTGGTAGATAATATAAATTTAACAGTGATATAAGAAAGCTCTTGTTTCATAGGTTTAATATAACAGCGTAATGCACAGAGGTTCACCTTGGCACTTTATATATACTGTATCGCGCCTGGAAAGTCTTTCCAAAGTGGCACCTTGGTGCTTGCAACAAAAATTATGTTGGTAGCAGCGTGTAACAAAAGAAACCATAAATACCGCACTTACTACACTCATAACAGATGCTGGAGGATCACTTCACTTGTTTCCCAGCGATCCGTTTGCTACCAACATAAATGCAATTTTTTGTAGATGGCCGCGACTCCGCTCAGTACACACAATACAATGGAAGCAAGTGTTTGAAATGGCAGCTCTGAGAGGGTAGAATGTATAAATAAACAGTTCTGAGATAGGCGTTAATATTTTTTATTTATATTTATTTGTTTGTATGTTTATTTGTTTATTGGTTTAAAGCAAAGTAGATAGGGATGTCCATCTTGTGTGTGATGGTTGTGATCTTGTGAGTCAGAAGCCCGGGCTGACCTGCTGCGAGGGCTGGGAGCAAGTGAAGGAGGCGGGGGCGGCCGCGGCCGCAGACACAGACAGCGCGGTGCCGCGGTGTCGCCCCGTGTGCGAGCCGGCGTGCGTCAACGCCACGTGCACGTTCCCCAACGAGTGCACGTGTCTACCCGGTTACTCGCGCAAGCAAGGCTCGCTGAAACACGAGTGCTCGCCGCGTTGCCAACCGCTCTGCGTGAACGCGGATTGCGTGGGGCCAAACACGTGCCACTGCAAGGCAGGCTTCGAACGCACCTCCAGGTACGTGGCCGCAATGTGCGACTTTTCTTTCTTTTCTCTTTCTTTTCCTTTCCTTTCTTCTTCTTTTCTTGTAGCGTTCTAACACGTGCTCCTGCAAGGAAGGCTTGGAACCTACGATCTCGAGTTACGTGGCCGCAATTTGTGACTTTTCTTTCTTCTCTCTTTCTTTTTATTTTCATTTCTTTTCTTCATCTTTTCTTGCAGCGGTGGAACGCAAGTCGCTGCAAGGAAGGCTTCGAATTCACTAACTCTAAGTATGTGATCGCAACTTCCGACTTTTCCTTCTTTACTCTTTCTTTTTATTTTCCTTTTCTTTTTTTCTTCTTTTTTTTTTCTTACCGGCTGTCTTAGCACAGAGCTGAATTGCCGTTGTCTCTGCATCGACTCGGACCGGGAAGTCCTAGGGTTCGAGACCTGACGGTGTTGGATTTTCCACACTAGCTTCTGTGCTAGGTCGAGTTCAGTCGCTGTGTGGAGGAGTGTCTGGATGAGAATTCTAATGAACGGCTGCTCTGATCGGTAGTTCTCTGTGGATTCTCTGATCAATACCAGTTGAATGCCGGAGCAGTAATACTTTAGAAGCGGGTCATAGTCCACGCGCGAACTTTCCTGCCTTTTCCTTGCCCTACCATCTCTCCTCATTTCATCACTTACACTTGCATGCACTTTTCTGCCATACATGTCGGGAGACCATTCGATATCTTGGAGCTTCCCTGGCAGGGATGGTGCCCCTCTGGGGGAGGAACGTGGAGGGGAATTCATCCGCAAGCCGTCGTATAGATCGGCACAGGATCTCACATCCAGCCATCGCGACAACCAGGCATAACAGGGAGGCACGTGGAGGGGAATTCATCCGCAACTCGTCGTATAGATCGGCACCGGATCTCACATCCAGCCATCGCGACAACCAGGCATAACAGGGAGGAACGTGGAGGGGAGTTCATCCGCAAGCCGTCGTATAGATCGGCACCGGATCTCACATCCAGCAATCGCGACAAGCAGGCATAACAGCATTCAATAAACTAACGGGACCAATGTCCATAGGAGTAGACGTGCTGGAAAGATTTTCTTTTTTTCTTCTTTTTCTTTTCTTTCTATCCCCTTTCCTTGTTTCCTTTTTCGCTTTTTATTTATTTTACTTATTTTTCTTTCATTTTCCTTCAAATTTATAAATAAATAATATCTAACGGACTTGATAATTTTAATTACTTTAACTTAATAATTCAATAATTTGAAACGGACACATTTTAAACAGAATCCATCTCGTTTGAAAACGGCACAGTATGCGTCCTGCAGTATAATTCTCTCCACAAATGATGCATTTTGCCTTATCTGTTTCTTGAGGACTGCTTTTGTTCTTGATAACAGCTTCCTCTGATTTCCTTGTGGTTTTTAAGGATACTTACTAATCTTTCATATAATTTCCTCTCGAACATCCTTTATCTGACCATACTGTCCATTTTTCTCGTCCTCCGACATTACAGGCTCATTGGTTTAACACGTAATGTACTTTTGGGAATAAAAAAAATAGTTTTCTTCTCCGTACACGATCCCTGAGGTTTGATATTGATGTTCCTGTACATTCTCATTGCAATCGTCTCTTCCTCGTACATATAAACTAGATACATAAGAAAGTAAATAGAGTTAGTACGACTCATTGAGTGCAATTCCATCGTAACTTAAAAACCAATTTTATTTTGTATCATTCAGTGAAACGATTTCTATTTTCAACTGTCGTATGATTGTCAAATCTGATTGTGAGGTTAAAGAATCAAAATGAGTTAATAAAATAATTTCAAAACATTTTATTCGAGTTTTGAAATGAAGGCATCTATAAACGTTTTTTTTTCATGAATTATTTTTTTTCTTTCAATTTTGATATATTGCGTTTAATGACCTATGAGTAAACCGGGTTTAGGAACTAAAATAGAATTGTATTCGAGTTTTAAAATTTATTTCGATTAAGTCAAAATATGTTTGATCCGCCACTGCAAATACTTTTGCAAATGCTATTAACATTTTTAAGTGTCAGTTTTAGAAACATGGAATAAACACTGTATACATTTTATTGCGATTTTAGCGCTTGTTAGTTTCTTTTTTATTCTTTGTTTCCAGAAGTTCAGTGAGTTGTGTATAAGTAAATGGGGAATGAACATTTATTTTTATGTTTATGATATCCATAATTCTCTCCGAATTATCGGAATATTTCCAGAGCATGCACCCAATGGTGACAAATGTCGAATATATATATATATATATATATATATATATATATATATATATATATATATATATATATATATATATATAAACATGCAATGAAATAAAAATATATGTTTACGCAACATCAAATTTGATATTTAGGATTCGCCGATATATTTTGAAATGTAGTATTCGCTGCTTCCATACTTCAAAATTCTCTTAGTCTACGAGCTAAATATTTCAATACGACCTCAATATTTAAATGTTTCACTTTCATTAGACGAAGCACTCGACTGAAATGCGTCAGGATCCGCATCACCTGAAGCACGAGCACTGGGTTAGGTGGCTCAGGACATTAGTGGCTCTGGACCGTGAGGGTTCAAGTCCCGACAGGATTTTCGACACTACCCTGTTTGGACGGTCGAATGCAGCCGCTGTCTGGAGGTCAATTCTAGCGGCCGGCTGCTCTGATCGGTAATTTTCCGTGGTTCCTCAGATCAACACCAGGTGAATGCTGGAGTAGTACCCTAACAAACGGGGCTTGGATCGCGCGCGATCTTTCCTTTCTCATTCTTGTCCTATCCCTACCCCTTACTTACACTTACACTCGCATGCTCTACACTACCGCACTTGTCGAGAGACAATTGAGAGCTCAGAGCTTGCCCGTGCTGTTACGTGCCTCGCTGGGAGATACCTGGAAGTTAACTAGCGCAGACCTACCCACAAGCCGGCGGGGAGGTCGACGCCATCCACTGGGGGATCACCACACTTACGCGACCAATAACCTTAGCAGTTGGCGCAACCGGTGACGCCAGTCAATGGACCAACCTGGAGCACGTGCACGTGGTAAAGCAGCGCCCGCCGACCTTTGCAGGCACGCGTGCCGGAAGGCCGGGAGCGGCGCGAACGGCACCTGGAGCGACAAGTTCGGGCCTGGCCCGCCGAGCGGGTGGAACCTGTGCCGGCCGCCGTGCAGGGACTTCCAGAAGTGCGTGGGCTCCAGCTGCATCTGCAAAGAGGGCTTCGTGCCAGATCCGCGCGACCCCGCCAGCTGCCTGCCCGAGTGCTCGCCGCCCTGCGGGCCGCACGCCTTCTGCCTGGCCAACAAAGTCTGCCGCTGCATCTCCGGGTAGGTGGTACGCGTGCTGCTGGAAATCGCAGAGCAGAAATGCGCAAATGAATTTCTTTATGAATGCATGGGGAATGAATGGCCGGAGTTAGTTAATGAATGAGTGAAGGAGAGAAATAATGAAGTAATGATTGAATTAATTAAAGATATAATTAATGAGACAACAATTAACCCATTAGAGCCTAAATTAATTTTGTTCGTAATGCGCTCGACCAGTGTCGACGTGTTGGGCGCACAGTCATTGTTGGAGCTTTCTAGCAGCATGATTTTCAAACGTTTAGCGCTAAACAATTGTTGCGTTGCTAAATAATGGCTACTAGAGCGCTCCAAAGCAGCAAACGGTTGTTATACGAGATGTTTTTGTATAAGAAGAATCAAAATCGATATAGAAGTTAGCTGCATATGCCCCGTCAACTTCAGTGTGAACAAACTACTGGCCTCTCCCTCCAACTTAAGCAGAGGCATATAGCTGATAAGCACGGTGTTAGATGAATGACCGAAGCAAGATGTTGAATAAGTGAATGGAATAGTAATGTAGAAAATTAATGAAGTAATGACGTAATGACTGAATTAATTAATGGTTTAATTAATGAGTCACCAATTAATTAAGAAGTAAATTTATGAATGCATTAGTAAATACCAAATGAATGCTCGAAAAAATGAATATTCTAAGGAATGAACAATGGTTTGAATGAGTGAAAAACAAATAAATAAAAAATAAAGGTTGCAATGTGTGAATACTCAAATGATAGATAAATATTACATGATGAATGATCAGATGAGTGAATGTCAGAATTAATGTTCGAATGCACGAATGTTCAAATGCATAAATTTCCTAATGAATTAATATGATTGAATATTTCGATGATTGAATACTCGAATATATGATGCTCAGCCAAAGAATTTTCAAATAAATGAATGTACACGTGTATGAATTTAAGCCCGGATGATATTTGACTGAATGAATGTGCGAATAAAGTAAAGCGCACAGCACTTTTTTATGTTATTTATGTTGTCTTTTATGCATTTCCTTTCATTAATTTGTTTTTTCTGTCCTCTTCACCATTTTCTTTGTGTGACGTTGTTTCTTTTCCTTTCATGTTAATCCTTCTTCACCAAACCTTAAGTGGCTCAGGGCACCAATTAATGTTGCTGAAATGCCTCTGACCGGGAGGTGCTAGGGTTCGATTCTCGACGGTGGCGGGGTTTTCGACACTAGCTTGACAGCTAGGTCAAATTCAACCGCTGTGTGGAGGGGAATTCTAGCGACCGGCTGCTCTGATCAGTAGTTTTACGCGGTTTCTCCGATCAACACCAGGCGAATTCCTGAGTAGTACACCAACAAACGGGCCACAGATCTTACGTTCCTCTTTCTCGTATTTTCCTCGCCCCTTAATTACATCACACATTTACATGCACCACACTACCGCATGTGCCAGGAGAGCAGTCGGAAGCTTCGAGCTTGTCCCTGCTGGGGCGGTGCCTCGCTGGTGGGAGATTCCTGGTTGGGGAAAACCCCACTAGCTGACATATAGGTCGGTGCCGGATGTCATCATCCAACGGGAGATCGCCGCCATCTTGCGCCATACAATCATGCACTACACTTACGGGACCGATGTCGTTAGCCGTTGGCGCACTCACAAACATCAAACAACCAAATCAAATCCTTTTTTTCCTTCTTTTTTTCTTCTTTTTTTTTTCTTTTCTTTTTTCGTTTCTTTCAACCTTCCCTTAGTCACTCGTAACGCCCGCCCTCAGGTACGTGGACGACGGCAAGGGCGGGTGCGTGCCGGAGTGCGAGGACGGGTGCGTGAACGGGCGGTGCGTGGCGCCGGGCGAGTGCGTGTGCAACGCAGGCTTCGAGAAGTTCCGCGACGAGGACGTCGTGATGTGCGTGCCGCAGTGCAGGCCGCCGTGCGGCTTCGGCGGCGAATGCGTCGCCACCAACGTCTGCAACTGCGAATCGGGCCACCAGGTGAGGAGGGGGGACATTCCAATAGCGGCTTGCGAAAAGTGGAGGAGCGGTTTCTTTAAAAATTGAGAACACGTTTTGTGGTAACAATTAGTATTTAATTCGTGCATTACATTCTATTAGTAGCTTATAATTTATAAACTGGTTTAAAATAAGATAATTAATTATGGTTGTTCACCTTCGATTTTTACTATTTTGCTAAAAGATATAGTTCGAATTTCTATTAATTTTCCTTTTTTTAATATTTGAATTGAATAGAATTGAGTTTTTTTTGAATAATATTACAATTACCCGAGGAATAATACGTTTTTTGACGTATATTTATCTCTTTGGAAACATAGTTTAATTCTGTACAACTTCAAGTACATCTTCAAATCGATACCACTTGTCAGTGGAGCCCCATCGTAGCAGGCAAAGAATCAGTTCATTCCAGAGGATCTCAACCATTTGAATAATGGGACCCACTACTCATGACAAACTTTTAAGTATCTCGACGGTGAAGTTTTTCATAATAAGTTAAATATTTTGAGACTAAAGCCTTAAGACGTATTTTTAATTTATTGAAAACACTTTTAAGGAATTACAAGAACGTGCAACATATTTATTTTATAATATGATTGTTGGTTCTTATTATGTCTTTCTCTGAACTGAAACAGAAATCTTCTTTTTTAAATTCATACATCAAACTTTGTCTTCCAATTGCATACATTAAAATTCTCATCGTTATGAAGAAAAAAAAATGGTTGAAATTATTTTAGCGGTAATTTCTTGTTATATCGTGGAAAACATAAATTAAGTAAATGAAAATACTGTGAAACTTCTCGAACTATTTTTCTACAGCAGATAATTTCCTATTCTTTACTGGACACTCCTTGGCATACTTGTAGAATATTAATGTTTATTCAAACTAACTATCAAAAATTCAAAATAACATAATAGTTCTTTATTTTTTAGCACTTTTAAACCAAGAAACGCAGAGATGTTGGCTAAGTAGAGAAATGATTTAGGTTAAAGCTAATGTCGAAAATATGTTCCGATTCTTAGGATAGCTGCCATTAATTTCCTTTCATTTATTTCTTAGTGACAGATCATGAGCGTCAGAGAGGTGGTGTATTTTTCCTCAAAAGTTCAAAGAGGGAAAGACTTTGCTATGCAGAAAATTTCTGTACATGTGACGAACTCTTTGTTCACAGCTAAGCGAAGAAGGTGACTGCGTGGGCATCTGTCCCAACGGAACCTCTTGGAGCCGGACCTTGCAATTTTGCACAACACTGAGCACAACTGTTTCGCCCGTTGCTACTACTGCACTCCCGGAACCTCCGACGGCCCCGCCCACGCCGCCGCCGCCTCCGCCACCGCCGCCGCCACCCTCGCAGAGCCCGCCCACTGAGGTCTCCCCGACGCCCTCGCAGCCGTGCACGCCGCCGTGCGTGCACGGGCAATGCGCGCGTGCGGGCGCGTGCAAGTGCGTGCGCGGGTGGACAGGCGCGGACTGCGCGCGGCCGTGCGAGCTGCGCGACGCCGGTCTGCGGTTCGACGCCCGCGACTGCCCCGAGCTGGCCAACTGCACGTGCACGCTGCCGGCGCCTGACGGGAGGAGCTGCCTGACAGGTGAGGGCGAGAGTGCGAGGAGCGAGAGCAAGGGCCAGGGCGAGGGCCAGGGCGAGGGCCAGGGCGAGGGCCAGGGCGAGGGCCAGGGCGAGGGCCAGGGCGAGGGCCAGGGCGAGGGCCAGGGCGAGGGCCAGGGCGAGGGCCAGGGCGAGGGCCAGGGCGAGGGCCAGGGCGAGGGCCAGGGCGAGGGCCAGGGCGAGGGCGAGGGCGAGGGCGAGGGCGAGGGCGAGGGCGAGGGCCAGGACGAGGGCCAGGACGAGGGCCAGGGCGAGGGCGAAGGCGAGCATGGAGGCGAGCATGGTTAAGTTCTTGGATTATCACAACTCTTTTACTTACTTGCTTAGGTAAGGCCAATGGTAAAATACGAATAGAGCTAAATGCAGTGGTACAGAAATTGTTTTTCGGAACGATGTGTTTTTGCCTTGAACGTAGCATACCAATTGTTTTCTAGGTTACTATGTAATCATTATTATTGAACATAATAAAAGTAAAATGAGTAGTATTGATGATATACAAACTAATTTTATTTAAAGTACAATAAAATCAGCTGAATTAACATTTCATATTTATTTTACGTCACATGACATTTAATATATTGTATGTGTCGTAGGAGGAATATAACAAAATGTGAATGTCTATACCGCTCTCTTTTACAATCAAAGTGTCTCCAATAAATGTTTCAAACTCGTCTGGGGAGTAGAGTGATTGATAATGATCACTTTTTGGCAATGAACATACAGAGGGAAGTGTCGTAAAACGAAGTGAAACTGTGACACATTTGTCGTATTTGCTCCTGATTGCTAAGCAATATCATACGCGCAGGTGTTCTAAAGGGCACGTTATGAAGAAATTTAAAAAAAAATTGTCACGTGTCACGGACAAATATATCACGTGAACCTCGGTGATATCAAATTTTCCACTAGATTTTCATTAGCAAAACGTGATCATTTTCGTCCTCTCTACACCACCAAAATGTAACATTTGTTCTGATATTCTTTTTTTAGTAAAAAAAGCGGAATGTAGGATTTCCTGGCTCTGGAAAACAATCACTTATTATAATTCTCCCCCATATGCCACATACAAAATGTTCACTGTTATTTGACGTTAAATAAACAAGAAGGTAAGAAAAAGAGATGCGATAGATAAGTCAACTTCATCGTTCCCAAATGCTCATTGTCAAAGTGATAATATTCGTTAAATAAACAAGAAGGTAAGAAAAAGAGATGCGATAGATAAGTCAACTTCATCGTTCCCAAATGCTCATTGTCAAAGTGATAATAGTCGTTAAATAAACAAGAAGGTAAGAAAAAGAGATGCGATAGATAAGTCAACTTCATCGTTCCCAAATGCTCATCGTCAAAGTGATAATATTCGACCCTTCTACAAGATCTAGACTTTTGTCGCAATCATTCTGAGAGACCTGTACTGAGTGGTGTTATGAATAAAGGAAACAAACAAGTGCGTTTGGTAGAAATAAATGTAGTAACAAAGAAAACTTTTCTCCCGGGTAATATAAACTATTTGAATCGGCAAATGAGCTATAGATATTGACACTCCTCAACGTGCCCCACTTCAAGGGATCTACAAAATTACTGAGAGAACATAGAGAACGTTTAATTTATTGTACCTCAGAGGAAGTATAAAAATCAATTTTTAAACTCTGACAACTTTAGAGCTATATTAAAAACGACGGATTGTTTATTTCTTTCTGTAATATTTGACAACGCTGTCCATATTTTTTCTGTGTTATAATCATAATAAAATAATAGATACATTATTTATGGGATCTAATGAACATTTAACCGAAATTCAGGAAAGAACAAGCATGTGCAATAATTGAAGTCTAAAAATGTTTGGATTAAGCGATTGTTCTTAAATATGGCAACAGTCTATTATTGGATGAGCATTAATTTTTTTAAACTATAATTATTACACCATAACCAACTTGGAATTCATCTATAAATGTACGGATGTACAACAATTTTCTCCCATATGTAACTTTTTCCTTCAAGGAATATTAACTTTAAAATAAATGTAAAGATATATAATTGTATTTGAAATATTGGTGTTTAGCGACATATACTTGTAACTCTATTTTACATTGTCTGCTGAATCGCAATCTACGGAGCGGAAGTTACGAAGATAACTGTGGCCAACCGCCTCCAGGAAATGCCACTGAGGAATGTGAGCCAGCAAGTGTATATATACTCGTATAGTGATTTCCCAATGTTTGTTCAAAATGTCAGAGAATTCCTAAAAGATCAATACTACAAGACGAGACTCTTCGAAGGAAGGAAATGTATTATTTTATCACCAAAACATATTTTGCATAACAAGGACTGAACATTTATATTAAAATCGATAATATTGTGTTCAAAAATGCATAATTTACTTAAAATGCTGTAGTATTTATGATTTTCTATTGTTAGCTGGCCTATTGTTCGGTGAAAATAAGTTTACGAATCAATGATTTAAGTGAAATACTAATCGCTTTCTGAGGGTAAAGAAACCCTACAATGAAAACATACACTATATAATAATGCTATAATAATAATAATAATAATAATAATAATAATAATTCCGTTATGATTTTTTTAAATACTATGTTTCAATTGCTAATTGATTTTTATTACTTTTTCAATTATTTATTGGTAATAATTATGAATGTAAATGATTTGTTGTGTTGTGCTATTGTTAGCATTGTCTCGTAAGTTGCACTGAAAGGCGAAAGCGTCACAGTTGCCTTGTGCTGTAGGTTAAATCTACTTCCTTCGCGAACGCGTTGTTTAACCTCCAGTTTTCCGCTGAACTGACGCAGAGTAAATGATATTTTACTTTCTCGTATACGTAGTACAGAGCAATAATTGCAAAAATACTGCTGCTACGAAAAGTACAGCTTTTTAGACAAAAAAATTGTACTATTATGGCTCTCTGATGCCGAAAAATTGGATTGTTCTTGCTCCTGTGTTCGTAAGTACGTAATGTAGTCAGAATGCACGTGTTGTGGGTCTTTATTCCCGAAAAAATGGTTTACGACAAAACGTCCGTCCGCCTGTTTGCATGTTAACAACACTAGCGCCTAAACTGAACACAAGATTTTCCCCTATCGATCTGACTGATGACTCGGCCTCTATGAATTTGCAACGGGTATTTTAATTTTTAAGGTACTTTACATGATGCCTCAAATACATTTTTTTGAATGCGACTCTAATTTTTACTTTCTCGCCGTTTTACGTACTTACGTACGATAAGAGAAAAATATTATAATGCTGTAGCAGAAATTGGCGATTTTTCGATAAAAAAATCGATTTGTGGGGTCCTAGAGTCGAAAAAATGGATTAATCTTGTCCCTACATTTATTAAATTACTTACTCTAAAGTCCTGTTTAGTCAGATTCTATATTTTGTCAGTTCTAGATATCGAAAAATCTATTAACGCCAAAACGTGTGTCCCTGTTTCCTCACTTACTTTGCTCGTTCGTCCGTTTATAGACAAAGCCATCGTCTAAACGTTTCAGACAACGAATAAATAATCAATTTAAAAACTTTGTTCAGAAAAAAGTGCAAATAGTGTATATTGCGTAGGTGAAACAAGAAAAAAATGTGTTTTATTTTTTTAAATGTTTTATACAATATATTATATGTATACCAGTATAAAATTATACAATATATTATATGCATACCAATATTGTTTGTTACCTAAAGGGTCCCTACATTTTCTCAGCCCAGCCCCCCTATTATTGACACAACCCTTTCATAAACACTGCATTCATGGATAAAATCGTAGAGCTTAAAATGTTGTATACAATATATTATATGCATACCAATATTGTTTGTTACCTAAAGGGTCCCTACATGTTGTCAGCCCAGCCCCCCTATTATTAACGCAACCCTTTCATACACACTGCATTCGTGGATAAAATCGTAGAGCTTAAAATGTTGTATACAATATATTATATGCATACCAGTATACAATTATACAATATATTATATGCATACCAATATTGTTTCTTACCTAAAGGGTCCCTACATTTTCTCAACCCAGCCCCCCCTATTATTAACGCAACCCTTTCATACACACTGCATTCATGGATAAAATCGTAGAGCTTAAAATGTTGTATACAATATATGATATGCATACCAGTATACAATTATACAATATATTATATGCATACCAATATTGTTTGTTACCTAAAGGGTCCCTACATTTTCTCAACTCAGCCCCCCCCCTATTATTAACGCAACCCTTTCATACACATTGCATTCATGGATAAAATCGTAGAGCTTAAAATGTTGTATACAATATATTTTATGCATACCAATGTACAATTATACAATATATTATATGCATACCAATATTGTTTGTTACCTAGAGGGTCCCTACATGTTGTCAGCCCAGCCCCCTATTATTAACGCAACCCTTTCATACACACTGCATTCATGGATAAAAGCTTAAAAAACTGCAATGGTCGTTTCTGTTCCAGGCGCGCGAGTGGAGTGCGAGCAGTCGGCGGTCACCTCGCCGGGCGATGGGTCGTCGGGCGGCCGGGAGTGGCCGAAGTGGTTGTGGTGGGCGGTGGGCGGCGGGGCGGTCGTGGCCTTGCTCCTCTTCGTGGTCGTTCCTTCCGCAGTGGCTCTGCAGCGGCGCCACAAGCGACAACGCGAAAACACCCACGAAAGAGAGACGTTACAAGGCAAGGAACCGAGAAGTGGGTGTCACGGCTTGAGCTTGTATTATTATACCATATTATCCATATATATATTAATATTATCCGTTCATATAAATATTATCAGCAGGGAGCGGATTTTAATGAAATGTCTTTTTTTTCTTTTCACTTTAGGACAATGCCGTTTTGTGCAGAAATTCATTTTATGTTATGACAAAAGGAAATGAACCATTTTTATGTTATTTTTGTGCATTTTTTGCAGGTTTCGATTAATAAGTCACTTTTTATCTTTGTACACCATTTTAATGCATTTTTCGGTGATTTCATTAACTTTAATATCATTTTAATTGTAATCGCTTCAAACAATATTTACAAGGTGCAACAAATGCTCCCCACAGAATTCCTGAGTATCCTATTCGATTTCTTCGCCCGTATATTGTAATGTCAGTCTTTGTGAGTGCTATATAATCTAAGGTTCCTGTGACGTCTATCGGCGCCTTTGTCAATTTGGCCGATTTCACGATAAATAAAGACAGATATTTTCTTTTAAAGAACAGTCCTAACCAAAAGTTTGCAAGCTGAGTTCACTTGAATAAAAGGAAGTAACTTCGATTGTATCTGTAACAAATCCAACAGCTTCAGTTGTTCATCAAAAGTGATTTTGATCAAAATGTTTTACGTCATTTTTCTTTGTTTTTATGTAATTTTTTAAGCACTTTAAGCGCATTTTATTGATCATTTTTGGCAATGTTTTAGGTCATTAAAATCCACCCCTAATTATCAGTATATATTAATATTATCCCTATAAATCTTACGAATTGTTTACGGTTGAGACTGTTTCCCACTTCTCAGCTTCCAATATGTTCAGTCTAACCAGTTTCCTTCTCGTAGATCTTGCATCCATCACATTCTACATCTTTTGTCCAGCTTCTGGATGACTTCCTTCTTGATGTATGTGTTCACAATCACCCTTTCTTAGGCCACCTTGTGTCATCTATCGGTTGGATACGCCCATTCTAGCTCAATCACTTGGCTTCTCAACCGTGACTAAGATGGATCCTTCCTTATGCATCCTTTGTTGGATGGTTTCATTTCGCATTTGAACTAAACGGCAACTCCACCAAAAGTCCTTTTCAAGGGACATAAGTCGGACTCTATCCCTTTCTGCTTCTTAAGTCCGTTATGCTGTTCCCTACTATTATTCTATAAATGATGCATTTTGTTGTTTGTGTGATTTTTGTACTAAAAGTAGACAGTTGAATCGAACTCACCTTTTTTCTTGCCCTATCCTTAGTTCTTCTACTATTTCAGAAGAATTACTTCAAGATATCTGACCGTCCTGCGTTGTTTGATCTTTGTGACTACGTCGTTCCATTCTTTGCCATCTTCAACTATATATTACGTCTTTTGGATTTCCCAGTTTTCATATTCTTCCTGAAGCTTGTGATAATAGTAATAGTAATAATACTGTTTTAGACCGAAATATAGCTACCTCCATTGCCGAGAAGTAGAAATATCGGGCCTTCGCTATTGAACTGAGTGACATGTGGCGGTTAGTATCTCTTGATGTAGTTTTTGTGGTCATCTCTGCAAATGGACTGATCTCTGAAGAACTAGCTTCATCATCTGCCAGGCTTGGCCT
Organism: Gryllus longicercus; assembly: GCA_038098605.1. Classification (NCBI taxonomy): domain Eukaryota; kingdom Metazoa; phylum Arthropoda; class Insecta; order Orthoptera; family Gryllidae; genus Gryllus; species Gryllus longicercus. The sequence continues at coordinate 843,486 of JAZDUA010000475.1, forward strand.
TACAAATTTGAACATGTAGACAATGCAAAAGGCTTTTTTCCTGAACATTTCATGCATCGCGGGAAAGGTTTTAATTATTCACGCCGAATTCTCACCGCCCGAGTTTGCAAGGCAGCTTGGTTCTCCAAAAGACCCAGTGGCTGCTGTAGAGACAGCTGGTTGAGGTAGCGAAATGAGATGGGGCAGCCCCCCCCCCAGGTAGAGATCCAGAGTAGATATTACTGAAATCGATCACATTGTGTATGCAAGTGGGCGATTTTAAAATGTTTCCTAAAAATGGAGCGATTCTCTCCGAAAACGTGTCAGTCGTCAATGACATCTGCCTGAAATTTTGCCTTGACTAAAGCATAAAAGTCAATTTAAGGAGAGACAAAGTGACACAGAGAGCAATGAAGTTGATATGCACACGAAGAAAATCTCGAACGACACAATAAAGAGTATTTGCAGGGAATATTGCAGAATAGTGAAACTTGTCCCGCAGTCCATTCAGAACTAAAAGAATAAAATATCTGCAATAGGTACTTTGGCAATGCTTGTAGCCAAGTACAGTTTTGGACTAGTGAATTGGATTGGGAAAAAATTCGAATCATGGTTTGAACCACGTTCGACCAACCAGAAAACTGCTTTCAACGCATCATGTCTCCCACCCTCGAGATGTTGAACACAGACTATGTGTCACGTAAGGATGGAGGAAGAGGCCTTAGACAAGGGTAATCCGCCTGGCACAATGCAATAGTCGGGATGGGAAAGTTTGTAATAAGTCGTCAAGATGACCCACTAATGAGGCAGGTCATTAAATTCGATTGAAGAATGAGGAACAGAGGCATTGTAAGCGTATCAGGAAGCATTGCCAAGAAAACTGTGCAAGACACGCAGAATAACACAGACACTGAACTTTTGATGCTACTAAACATGAAATGTGACACAAAATGTTTAAGAAATCGTTGAGAGACAAACCACTCAATGGAAAATATCTTAAAAAAATGGAAAAGGTAAAGATCAATAAATATGAATGATTTATGTGGCTTAAAAGAAGAAGAATGAAGCAAGAATCTTAAGCAGTTCTAACAGCTGCTCAGAATCAAGTGTTGAGAACACGACGTTATGATAAAGCAGTCCTCAAAATTCCCGAAGGTGATAAATGCCACATCTGCCAGGAACAAGTAGAAACCATTGATCGTATCGTCTCAGCTTGTTCAATTCTAGCAAAAACCAAATACTTGAAAAGACGCGACAGGGTGTGTAGATACCTTCACTAGCAGATCTGTATCGCCCTCGAACTTCCAATCACATACCCCAAGTGGTACGAACACACCAAAACCGGTGACATCTGTTGGATTCTACACAATATTGTACGACCAAAAAAATCACACTGATCCCACGATAGCGGCATACACATCAGATATTGTTATCCCGGATTTGGAGAAAAACGCGTCCAGTTTAAGATGCTGATGTGCCATGCAATAAAAACTGAGTAACCAAGGAGACAGAGAAACGACTTAAATACACAAGTTTGGAAATCGAGATCAGCCGAATGTTGGGCGTAAAAGCATAGGTCGGACCGATAAGTATCGGAACTCTGGGATTTATTCCGCAAAATTTGGGTAAGAACTAAGGCTAAACTCTTAGGTCATTGAAAAGACTGGGAATATTGCTTCCCAATATTGCTTTATTGAGAAGAAACAACATTTTATGCAAAGTATCGTGGGGGCATCGATAGCCATTAGATCTTCTCATTAGGAAGCTCGTTGCAATCCGGAGTAGATTTTATATTCAACTGACTCATAGCAACTTCAGTCATGAATTAGAGGAATAATACTAATAGAACATAATGTAATGTAATATAATAATAATAATAATAATAATAATAATAATAATAATAATAATAATAATATAGTTATCAGGGGCACCCAGAGAAAATACCATTCATGGGACACACACACACAAACGCGCGCGCGCACACACACAAATACACACACATGCACACACATGCACACACATATGTATAACTATACAACTACAGTTAAATAAATATTCTTATTCTTTAAAAAATATTGAAGAAGATAAGCTTTGTGTAAATTTTTATAATTATATTTTAAACTGTCTACTTATAACAATTTATTACACATTATGATAAAATACACCCACACACATATATATACATATGTGTGTGTATGTATATAATATAATTTCGAATTTTTTTTTTCAATTCAGGTCCCCAATTAATTTAGGGCCAATAGCTTACTGCCCAGTCGCTCCCGTCTCTCTGGAGACACTGGTAACATTTTAAATTCGAATTAAGAAAACTGAAGTGATCTGTGATTTCAAATCAACTATCAGATTCTATGGTTTTAGCATGATGTAATTTGTTTTTACAATTTTTGTCTCTTTATTCCGGTTATTCTTGGGAACGGGTAAAATATTTTAATAGGATTTCCACTGAAGTGTTTTGCCAGGAATAATTTAGGATACTTTTTACTTTCTTTCCTAGCTACGTACTTACGTAGTAAAGAAAAAGTATTGCAAGACTGCGCGAGAAATCGGCGACTTGTAGGACCGTTGTAACGAAAAAGAGAATAAATCTTGTCCCTTCATGTAAAGTATCTCAAAAAATCTAAATTCAACGATTTTCAACGAAACTGAGGCTGTACCTTCTTTTAAGCGTCCTGTACGGTATCCGAGGATAAAATTTCATTAAAAAAATTGAAGCTATTTTTGAGAAAATTTTGAAAAGGTAATCGAGGCTTTATGTAAAGTATCCTCCAGTATCAAAATAGCTGTTTCAGAGAGGCTCTAATTCCTTTGGATCGAATTAAGAATATAAATTTTGGAGAAAATCGACAGAACCGGCGCTTTTGGTGCTAACGTTGGCCATAGACAAACTGATTGACTGACGTTTTTCCGTCAATCGATTTTTCGGTGTCAAGGACCAAGAAAACATGGATTCTGACTACACAACATATTAGAAGACGTAATTTACTATATATAAAGGAACAAGATATGTCCACTTTATCGTTATCAGGATCCTGCTTCGGTTTTTCTGTTTACATTTCGCATTTTTCCAGCGCACGATTACAATACTTTCAATTCTTAACGAAGTAAGGGTGAGACTGAACGTAAAATTATCATTTTCACAGAGGAAGGAAAAGCATAACTTGTCCTGAAACAAACTATATTATTTTTTCAATATAAGGTATTTTAATGTTGTTTTTAACAATTCGCTCATTTAATCTCCTTACCTAGAACCACATTTCACTAAATAAAATCAAACTTACAAAGTTGGCATGCTTTTCCACAGGATATTCACCAGGTGGTGGTCGAGCCCATGACCATGATGATCAGTGGCAATTTATGCCCAGCTAAATATTTATACCCAGAAGAAACTATGTTGTTTGTGGATGATTATATGGCTTCATGATGTACATTGCCAATGCCTACAGAGAAACTTGAAAGCCATGAAGAAACAAATGGCCAGTTTCTGTTTATTGCGGAAATCAGAAATTGAAATTACTGCAAATAAGTAATGTAATATTATATATATATATATATATATATATATATATATATATATATATATATATATATATATATATATATATATATAATTTTTGTGTCAATAGTTGTACATAGTATATAGTAGGTTTACATTGTAAGCCCTGTATAGTACAGCACATAGTACAGTAATAAAAAAAAATAGGTAATATAGAGTAAAATTTGCTGTCTGATATAGTAGTAACTTGCTGTTTGAGCATGTGCTTAGTTTGCATGTGGGTATTTTTGTATTTTATGGTACTTTCATCAATATGTTTTATGTGAAAGTAAATTAAGACTGCTTGCATCTCAATATGATGTGTTTATAAAATATATGTCTTTCAAAAAATGTACATTTATATATAATATATGTACATTTAATAAAAATTTTGTTAAGTATTAAATTTAATTAAAATGTGCAGAAATATGTTTCAAAATAACTCATGTTTAGTTTTTGTTCAGAGAAGTTGGGAAATATGAAATTGGATGTTGAATAATAACTAAAGTAAAACCTATTAAAAATGTTTGAATTAAATTCATTAAATTGAGGAAAATGTGATAGTCAATGGAAATGTATTATGTACTTTTAAATTACACAGAAGTAGTTACAAAATTGATGAATTTGCACACTTGAAAATAAAATTTGGGTTAAAATAATTTATTATTAATAATAAATTGTGATAAGTGATATTTAATTGTAATAAGTGATATTTTATTCAATTGTGATAAGAGTATTGCATGTAGAATGCTGCTGTAAAACACTTAATACAAAATAATAAACAATTATCAACATTCGTTCAGTGTATCTCCAGGTTACTAACATAATTCTCTGGGCATATTAGCGAAAACATCAATTTCATTTTTGATTTTGAAATTGTTCAGTACTCAAAATTGAATGGTACTTGAAAGATCTGGGCTAGATTAATATCCATTAATCACATGTGATATTGTCAGCTATACTATTACTGTGATATGAAATCATTAGAATTAATTTCTCTGGTAAACGTAATTTTTATTACTAACTTTTTGCAACAATTCTTTCCAAACTATGTAATATTGTATTTTGTTTTCTTCAAAAATTTTCTTAGCTTGTAAAATGAAATTTATTAAATGATGATATATTTTATTCTTATACACTTGCATAATATTAAGGGTCGTCCAAAAATTACGTAACACTAAAGAGAGCGGAGACAGGGTTTGATGCAGTGTTTTGCTGTGTTACATAGTGATAGGAATGTCATTGTTTAGTGTTACATAACACTGATGTACATTTTTAAAATTTGTTAACATTTGCTGAAATAGTTCCTTTTATTCAGTTCTACAATAACACAAAAATTTTTAAAAAAAAATTTGAAATAAAAATAAATAGAAAAGTGATGTACAAATTGTTACAATAAATGGAAATATTTTTCCATCACTGGAATTCTTTGATTAAATCTGTTACGTTACATGAAAAATATTCTAAACTGATGTATAGTATATTCTAGAATCCACTTAAATTGGTACGTTAGACTTGAGCTCAACATCACTCAAGGCGGCAGGATCATGGCTTCTTAACAGAAATCTTTTTGCCATCTTCCTTCATTCAAAAAAAGTTCCCAATATTACTGCTAGGTACGATCAGCATTGCCAACTGATTCTTTTTGTAATTATCATAAATTTTAATAAATAACACAAATAAAATTGATATAAATTAGTTTACTGTTATATAATTTATTTTTACTTATTTAAAATGCAGGGGTGTCTGTTTGCAAGCGTTATGTAATTATTTCATGGGGGAGGAGCAAGTCCATGTCACAGGAGGAGAGGGATTGTTCAGAATTCTCCAGATTTACTTATATAATTTGTGGATATGTATAAACTTATATGTATAAACCAAGAACAATAATCATTATTGTTTTGATTTTTACTTGTTTATTTTCTGTGGATTTATATATATTGCAAACTCACAGTGCTGCATTAGTTTTGACTATGGAGTAGATGGATATAGGAATGGAATAATTTACATAAGGGAAATTCAATATTAAAATGTGATATAAATTGTTAAAATATTATTCACTGACCATGTAAAGTACTTAAAAATGTTTCTTTGATTTTTGTTTTCAAGTGAAAAATAAAAATTATTGTTCTCAATTTGCAAATAGATGGAGACAATTTAATGGAAAGTTGATTTGATGAAAAGTGGAAATATTTTTTAAAATGTATTTATTATTTAATTGTTTGCAGGGGTGCTCAGAGGAAATCAGGACCCTAGTGCAATTGTTCCATGGGGCCCCCTCATATCAAACAAAAGAATTCCCTCCTCCCCCAATTCATAAGCAGTAATCATTTCTTCATGCATCAGAAATAACTTGCAGTGTTACATTTGGATTAGAGAGAAACACATTTATTTATTTATTTTGAATGAAAAAAAATTGGGCCCCAATTAAGTCGGGGCCTAGGGCTAATTCCCCTAGCAGCCCCCCAACCTTCTTGTCAGCCCGGATTGTTTGTTATATTACTAAATATAATTACAAATCTAATAATGTTATTTAGGATCACATTTTTAATACCAATAATTTAATTGGGTTTTCATAGCCCCAACTATCTATTAGTTTCAAAACTACTTCATGTTTCAAAATAAGCTATTTTCTTTTAGTAGGGTCTCTGGGCTATTATTATTGCATTATAAATAAGCATTATATTAATATTAAATAGTTTTAAATCTCATTTGTACTGCTTAAATATATTCAAATTACTTAATCTTACAGAATTACTATTAGTTTTACTGGAACAAATAGAATTAATGAAGATCTTTGAATGATTTACAACATTTTATAGAATAAATCTTAATCTCAGAATTTTGACTACTCTTTTTTCGTTATCAAGCGTCTTCTCAAGCTATCAATTTTTCTCACTTGTTGGACATTTGCCTTACTTACAAAGTCATTTATTTCTAAGACAATAAATTTCTTTCAATTTCTTTTCTTAAACAAATTTTTCCCTTCAATTACAATCGTCATATACGCAACATACATTTTCTATTTTATGGATTGATGATGTAAAGGAGAAATAATTATATTCCTGTTTTTTTTTAGCAATCACCAAAACTGTTTCCAGCATTTTTTATTCCTTTTTTCTTTACAAAGTTCTTTGTAAGAAGAAAATGTTATGTAATCATGCACCGGAAAACTGTGAATTTTCAGCAGAAAAACACTTATTACTTATGTAATTGCAAGACCTTATACAAACATTTCTTTCAAAATAACATTCTAGAAATATTCTTGTGGTTAATATAATAACTCTTTAAGATTCAGTGGTGTAGCGAGATGGGAGAAAAAGTAGACACTGTCTCCTCTTTGAAGAAAAGTACTAGGCAAAATTTATATAATCTGATGTAGGAATACATGTTCTACGGTGTATTAAATCTTCAAATCCTGAATCTGTTTTCAAAGTGGAAGACAGTTATCATCATACGGACTCAGTGCAAGGACACAAGAAACCCAAGAGAAGGGTCTTACATGACACAACCTGATCTGTCTTTTCAGGCTTAATTTCCAAACTGATATTCTCCACACACGTGGCAGAAGAAATCTAATTGAGAGGTCTCTTTATGGGCAAAAGGCTCCTATTAAAACTGCTGAGGTAGACACATCTTTCTCCCCATGAAGCATTTCAGAAACACTAAAATTCATCACTGAGATTGATTGTTTTAACCTATTTTATTACTCCACAATATTTTAATTATTGTTGTTTATTAAATGATTTCAGAGCATTGAAGTTCTTTTGTATGTAGTTTACAACATAGGTCAAAAAGTAAGATAATAAATACACCATACTCTCAGTCTATTTTAATTTTCATATACTCCAAATCAGTTGAATTATAAAATTATATATATTTTTTTATTTACTTTGTGTATTCACCTTTTGTTGTAGAACATTATGTAAGATACAAAAATTAATATTGAGTGAGGTTGTTGTTGAATTGTTGAATTATAATAACTATGCATTGAATATCATAATATTCAAAATTGAAATATTATATAAGGTTATTCTTGTGAGCATCTCTCTGAATATAATGGGATATTTTTATTATAGACAATCAAAACAGATATTTATTGCACAATATTGTTCAACATTTCACAGGCCATCTGCTTTGTTAGGTACATTACCTAAAATAGTAACAAAAAATAAATAAAAACAATAAAATTATGGAGGTCAATTTTGTATAAGTTAGGTACATCTTTAAATTCAATTGTACAAGACACATGAATGAACAGACTCACATTATCTTAATTTGTGTTGAACCTATTTCGGGTTAAAATCAACTTTGAGATATTTTGTGTTTTTTTTTTTCATTAATATTAATGCATATTCATCAGTCTGTGAAATTTTGTACCATGTAATGTAATGAACATATTACATATTTGACTGTCTATAATTAAAAGATACTATAACTCATAAAATTGAACTATTATATAATACACTGGAATAATTTAATAAAAAGTTGATTTTAATATTTTAATTTGCATTGTGTACATAGAGTAAATCATCCTACATAGTTTAATTTCTTATTTAACATACAGCTGTAGCTGCAGTATATACTTTGATTTATTAATGCTTTATGGTTCATGAACAAATTTTGGACGTGAAATAGAAAACATTGTAACAACACTGGGAAGCACTGGGAAGATCATATTCTGAATTTGTAATTCTTCCTAGTCTTCTTCATTATCACCCAAAAAAGAAAATAAGCCATTCAGAAAATATTGAATTACATTAATCTGCTGAACATCCATAATTTTGAAAGCACGCCAGTAAGTGTATCATATTTACGAGCTTTATCAAGTTTATTACCCTTCAGATAAAACTGACTTCTTGCCCTGAATATTTTTTTGTGAATGTTAATATTTGATTTACATTCTTTTCATTTAAGAAAATTTTTCCTTAATCTAATCAATAAATTAAGCATGCGAGATCATATCCTGTACCTGTCAATCAGAAATGTTTGGAGTTATTCTTTTCTTTAAAGCAGAGGAGGTACTTGGACATCATCCATGCGTGTAAGTTGTTACACTACTTTCTGTATCAGTAATGTGTAAAACAATATTGTAAAGTGTTTTCTTTTTTTTGTTTAAATTTCAATTCCATTGTTAAATTAATCTACTTTTTGTTTACGGAGCTTCAACTGAGAAGGTAAACTTTTCTGGAATATTAAATTTTAAGAGAGCAAAGATGAAAATAGACGTAGTAAAATTAAACTACACTCATTATCACTATAATGTCCAGTTTATCTCAAATGTTTGAAACATTTCTAATTTAAAACATATCATAACACTCTTCATACAATTATATTTTACATTACAAAAAGCTGCAAGATTTCAAATAATTCTTGTCTTTGAGGCTCAATTGTTGGGCATTAATTACATTTCACTAATTTGTTGTCAATGTTACAGCTTCATTTGCTGCTCTGAAATGCTTTGCTAATACACAATGCATTCGTGAAAGAATACCACTCCTGTAAATCCACACAACCCTACAATATTTATTATTGGTCAAAAATTTCAAAGAGTGACGTTAAGTTACAATTTGTGTGGAATGTTAGAATATCATTAATTTTGTTCCTTCTTTTGTTGCCACATGTTCTATTCCTGTTTCATTATATAAGAAAATGTTCTGTAAATATCTGCCAGAATATATCTTTGATTCTGAAATATTCCTTTGATGTGTTTGGATAAAAATGTTTGCAAACTTTTGAACAATTTAGAATCTGTTTTTTTCCTGAAAAATTAATGTTTAATTCTGAAGAGTTTTTTCATGAATTATTGAAAGAAGTAAATTTTTTTTATACAAAATTCCATCAGAAGTTTTTAGGACTCACTCCTCAACAACTCAATTACATCATGTGTCCTCCTGACTACAAAACTGATATCAACGAAAAGAATAAGAAACAATGAATAAGAAACCAATGCCTCAAACATTCAATTGTATAAAAACACTTTTTGTAAATTTTTCACAAATTTGATAAATGGTAACATTCTTTTAATGATGGAAGCAATCAGAAGTTTAAATGATAAAATGCAACAATATACAATAACAGCATTCAGTATTAATTACAGAACTAATATTTTGAAATTCTTCAAACGTAACTCCATTTCACATTACACATTTCAGTGTACCCATCAAACTTTATTTTTGGAGCTCCGTAGATATAATTTCTATTTTAGTTGAGTAAATGCTGCTGTCAGAACATCCTTTTTGGACGGAAAGTATGTATGTTGTGATCCAATCAATTAAAATTTACTGAATATAATTTTTGGTGGCAAAAGTTTGTAATTATAAAATTTAATTTGGAATTTAAAGAAATCAACAAAACAAGCATGATTAACTTGCTTTAAAAAATAATCTGTGGGCTCTGGGATAATTATCACAGGGAATGTGATATCACAGTTTTACACTTAATCAGAGGCAAAGCTATAAAGTTTGAGCTAATTATCATTGCTGTTTGTTGCCTCTTCTTGAAATCAGTTGGTATATAGACAGAGCTACTGCTTCTTCACAAAGGACAATAATCTAAATTTTGTCCAAAATATTAGTTATAGTTATTTTCCACCAGAAATAACTATGTCATTGAGTCAATTACATTTGTATAAATGTTAAATACAAAATATGTTGTTACAGCTTCAAAATTAGTCCAGTTAACTTATATTGAATCTGTTGTTATAAATGATGTCTAATTTATGTATAAGCAATATTGTGATATCTGTTACACTTAAATAAGGATATGGTTATTAAATTTGTACATGATTATTATAAAACTACTCAAAAATTTATAATTTTATTTGGTTTTGTATTTATAGATAACATATAGTCACTGCAGTCTACACATTTCTAGACTGAAGGTCATGCAGTCAGACTATGCATTAGACATTGCATTTTCATTTCATTTGCAACAGACTCTTCTTATTCTTGTTATTAGTTTTCTTATTCTTATTGATCATCTTGGTAAACACTCTTTAACATTATTTTTCAGATCTTCTCAGAGAGTATGGCTCGTCATGTGATGGGATATTGAGTTTGGATTCATCAATGTCATTCTTCTTCATTACGTTCTTCTTTACTCGTCAGGTACTATTACAAGGTCATTACTATTAGTTTAATATTATTACTTACAGTTTCAATTTTAAAAATTGGATTTATCTCAAATTCTTTATGTTTTTTCAAATTACTTTTTCCTTTTTGTTTAATGAGCTTTTCTCATACTCTTCTGTTAGTAAATATTAGCCTACTCAAACATATTTTAAGGAAACACTGGTTTAATCTTTTCAGATTACCTTTTACTTTCTCTCATGCTACTTACGTAGTTTAAAGAAAGTATTGTAATGCTGTGGGAAAAAACGGCGATTTTGCGATAGAAAATATCGTAAGCTATCGAAAATCTTGTGAAGCTCTGATATTGAAAAAGTAGATATATATTGTTCCTATTTGTGGTAAATTGTTTCGTCTTAATACGTTGTGTAATCAGAATGCACATTATTTTGGTGCTTGATACCGAAAAATTAATTCTCAGCAAACGTCAGTCAGTCTGGCCATGATAGTGCCTTACTCATTCTGACGATTTTCTCCAAATTAATATTACCCCATCGATATGGCCGAACTCGAGGACCTGCCAATATGAAACGTATATTTTCGTTTTCGGGAGTACTTTACCTGAAGCCTGGACAACCTTTTCCAAATTGTCCCAAAAATGGTTTCAAATTTTTTGATTAAATATTTTCCTCGAATAGAGCAAAGAACGCTTAAAAAACAACACAGGTTTCATTTTCGTTGAACTCTCCGAATTTTCAAAAAATTCCAAAGTTAATTATTTCGGTGTCTTCCTTTAATTACAATATTAAAGATAAACATTTTTGCCTTAATAAAATCAGTTCTTGAAAGATAAGTTCTTGAAGTAATATCATGTATATTATAAATTTTCGAAAATATGAATAGTTTTCACATAATTTTGAGATTAATGATGAAAAAGTATAATGTTTTTGAAGCGTTCTTAATATTGAAGCTAGAGATTTATTTCCCAGTGCGAACTAGCACTTACTAATCAACTTAATACTTGCGAAGTATCAACTTATCAATATTAGATTTTAAATCGTTTCATGTCCTAAAGCTTTATCGGCTTATGAATAATACTTGTATTATCACGATATTTAAGTGAATTTTTTTAAGTGAGGAAACGAACTGAGCATTACGCATTGTATACTAAGACAAGGAGAATAACGTGGAATTCGTGTTAAAACGAGCAGGTTTGAAGAATATTACAATATTATATTTTAAAAATTATTATTATTATTATTATTATTATTATTATTATTATTATTGTTGTTGTTGTTGTATTATTCGATCCATTTGTATTTGCCAGCGTTATCAGGATTGATTTGTTGAGAAATGAATATGCTAAACTAATCCAGCGTCCAATGTTACTTTGACAATGTTGCACTGGCAATATTAGGCAGTAGCCATCGCCACCGGCCGCCGCCCCTGATTCGTGTAATTTTTACTTTCCCGTATACGTACGCATATACGAAATAATAAACGTAGTATAAGAAAAGTTGTGTAATGCTGCAGAAAACCGATTTCGAGATTTCATTGGAAATACACGTTTTGGGGTCCCCAGATACTGAAAAAGTGTTGTTTTTTATTCCAAAACGCCCGTCTGCCCGCCTGTCAGTCTAGTGTCTGTGAACACTACTACAGCCTAAACCATGCGTAGGATTTTTCCCAAATTGAATAAACCCCTGTCCATTTGGCTCGAGTCGAAACTTTGAGATTTTGAAAAACATTCTTTAAAGTTTGGGGGTGCTTTATACGAAGCTCTCCGAACATTTTCAAAATTTTCTCAAAAAGTCTCCAAATGTTTTCTTTCAATTTCTTGTAACAATTATTTTGTACATATTTGTATTATTTATATAGTAACATTTACGTTACTACATAGTAACATACACTTATGAAAGTGGCATAGTTCTGATTTTCAAAGTATGGATTTTTTCGTTGCCTTCCTACAAAAACAAAATTAAAGATAGAGATATTTCTTTCAAATGAAACTGGTAGTCCATAATTAGTTCTTTTATTAAAGACATGTACATTTTTTGATAATTTCAGTGGTTTTCGCGTAATATTGCGTGTAATATTTGCAATTTTAAAAAATAACAAAAACATGATTTTCTCAAAAACAGCTCCGAATATATTTTAGTAGGCCCTTATACTTGAAACGTATTGTTGCCAGGGGAGCTGCGGGAAGTTTCGTTTAGTTCAAGGGAGCCGTGGACGAAGAAAGTTTGAAAACCCCTTGTAACCGTCCCGTCGTGCCTCTATCTGTATTGTTATTATTTTTTACATGTATTACCTGATATTCAAAATCTCTGTTTAAATTTTAATACTAATCTTTTCGGCACGAGCGGCATTCACACTGAAATATTTGTATTAGGATCGTGGGGCTGAGGTCCCTCCCATACAGAATAGGGAAATAATATTTATCATTATTTTTTGGTGATGGGAGGGGAAATTACCTTTCTTTATCTACAAACAAAAACCAACAACAAAGACATCATTCAAATATATTCAGCACCGTGACCAATGGTGCCTTTAATTTATTCGCCGGTGTTAATCTGCGCCGTCGCCACATTCCTGAAAAAAATCATAACACAAAACAAGCTTTCTTCACTAACTTCACATTCACACTTAATACAAAAAAATATTTACACAATTCTCATTCAAACTGTGTACGTTATTAGTTTGATGGCCATCCACGTTATTTCAGGGTATTTACCTAATTTATTACAGTGTTTGGCCTTCTCATAAATACACATTCTGAACGCGCGGGGTAATATCTGGGGATGTCCACTTCCCTGAATAAGGTGATGTTGCGTCAGCCCGTGAATTCGCTCCATCCACCATTTCACCATACTATTCCGTCAGCTGGGCTCACCATTTTCACCTTACCTCACTTCTTGTGCGTTTCTACGCAAAACCTACTAAATCCAGTACTTCCATTGAATCCCACTATCTAAGTACTGAAGTCAGCGCATACTCTAACACGCCTTCTCTCCGATAACTGAATTCACTCTCTCCAAAACACGAAAATTGCTAGCACATGCTACACCATGTGGTCGGCTCGGCATTTATCATCCCTCTGTGTCTTCTGCAGTCAGTCTAGTCTTTCGATTGTTTTTCAATAGTTATTTACGTTAGTTTTTTAGTTACCTTAATGTACCTTTTTATAAATCATTGTGACTCGTCAGAATGGACTGTCACATCCTGTTCTATACTAATTATTAGGACGCGGATTTTAATGAAATGTCTTTAATGAAACTTTAGAACAATGCCGTTAAGAATAGAAATTCATTTTATGTGAAGACAAAACGAAATGTCCCATTTTTATACGTCATTTTTTTTTCGGCGACTAATAAGTAATTTTTTACTTTTTTATGTAATTTTTAATGCCTTTTTGGCTGATTTAATCAATACTTATATCATTTTAATGGTACTTCCCTCAAACAATATTTACGAGGTCCAACAAATGTACACCACAGAATTCCCAAGTAGCAAATTCGATTTCTTCGATCATATATGATGTCAGCCGTTGTGAGCACTATGTAATCCAAGGTTCCTGTGCCGCCTATCGGCGCCAATGTCAGTTCGGCCGATTCCGCGATAAATGAAGGCAGAAATTTTCTTTTAAAGAACAGTCCAAACGAAAAGTTTGCAAGCTGAGTTCACTTGAACAGTAGGAAGAAGTCTCGATTACACCAGTAACATACCCAACAGCTAGAATTGTTCATCTGAAGTGGTTTTGATAATTTTTTTACGCCATTTTTAAAGCATTTGAAGTGCATTTTATTGATCATTTTTGGCAATGTTTTAGGTCATCAAAATCAGCCCCCCACTAATTATAAAATAATGTAATAGTTATGTATCCCCTTTTTAACTACAGAATCTAGTAGAATTCTTGGAAATTGGCATCAGCGTTCCCTGAGGATGATATGTCTCGCTGAATTGGAAAAACGCAGACTGGAATTCCCAAGGCTGATAACGGGGGAAGAACGGTCGTGTTTTACATTCTTCTGCATCTGGTGAGTCTCGGAAATTTTATTTGGGTGAAGAGAACTTTCTCATGTTTAACTGTACAAGTAGTGATAAGTATACCGTCTGTTGATTGTAACATTTCAGTCTGATTCTAATAGATTGACTCGCAGCACCCAAGCTTTCCGTTTGATTGAATTCATACTCATTAAAGAAGTATATCGTTCATTTATATTGTATAAGGATCCGTTTACGAGTTTACTATTCGGGTATATTAACGCAGTGAATGAGAAGATAAAGTCGTACTTTTCACACACGGGCTTGAACGATTTATTGTATTTTGAAAAACAAGATTTTGTTGTTTTTTTGCGTCACTCAACCCACTGTGAACAGGGGGAGGGCAGCTGGGGCAATTTGTCATTGGCTCCGACATAGTGGGGCCCCGAGTTTTTTTGAATCAAGTGCACAAAAATGTATTTACTTCTAATTGAAATTTACCACTGAACTTTATTTCAGTTGTATGGAGAGATTAATCTGGGGGTTTCGGTGGTGTAACGGTTAGCTTATCAGACTATTATACTCATGTTAGCGGGTTCTCCATTGAATCCGTGGGTTTTTGAGGACGAAAAAATCGGAGGGGAAGTAAATCTGACTGTCCCATGTTGTAGATTTACTGCATTCTGTAAAAGATCCTCCAGCCTAAATGAAGCATCTGAGCAAAATTCAAAACGTCTGATTCATCGCCCGAGTCGTACCTCCTTTCTCTGCCAGACGGTGAAAGAAGCGTAGCGGAATTTGCGTGGTCAGGCGGCTTCCTGAACTGAGCATCACAGAAAATAAGGCATCATTCAATTCAATTCAATTCAATTATATATATTGAAGGGGGCGGATAAAATTTTGTTTGAAATAACGGGCCCCCGTGGAAGAACTGGCCCAGGCCCTGGCTGGAAGCCGCAGCAGTGTCAGCGGCCAGCCAGATAAGGCGGAAGTTGTGATGCGGTCTTCCGACGCGTTTCCTCCCCCCTCCCCCTCCCCCTCCCCCCCCCCCCTTCACTCGCCTCCCACACGTCGCCTGTGGAAGCGCGTGCGCGACCTTCGCAGTGAAATGCCCTCGATGCGCTTGGGGACACATATGGAGGAGTGTGTCGGGGATGGGGGAACTTTGAAGAAAAAATAATTTCCTCGATTGTTTGGATTTAAAGAATTTAAAATTATTTTTACCCTTCTCGCTACTACCTACGTAGTATAGAGAAAGTATTGTAATGCTGCGGGGAGAAAACGAATTTTCGACAGAAAAACTCTTATTGTTTGGCCCTGATTACGAAAAAAGTGGATAAATTATGTTTCTAGTATAGTAAATTACTTTCTCCAACAGATTTTTTCTCCTATAATATTAGATTACTTTCTCCTATAATATAGTAAATTACTTTCCCCAACAGATTGTGTGAACCCATGTTTTGTTAGTCCTTGATACAGAAAAATCGACTGACGGCAAAACGTCTGTCTGTCTGTCTGTCTGTCTGTGAACATCGTTAGCGGCTAAAACATAAGCAGGATTTTTACCAAACTTCATATTCCCAAAACTATCCGGCTTATGTCGCGGTTTATTGAATTTGAAACCGATATTTTAATTTTTGAAAGTTACATGCCCTTCACACGCCCACACATAAAACCCCTAAAACATGCTCAAAATGTTAAAAAAAATGGGCCCAAATATTTTGATAATTTTTTTTGTTGGATAGTGTTTTTGGAAGGACGTTTAAGAGGTATCATTTTCGTTAAAGCCCTGATTTTTCGAAAATTGCAAATGTTCTTTTCTTTCGGCCTCTTCCTACAACTAAAATATTGAAGATAGACTCCTTTTCTAAATGAAATCTTTTTTTTAAAGGCAGATTTTAAAATAAGGTCATGTACACTTTTCGAAATTAAGTACTTTTTGTGTAACATGTGTGCTTCTCACCCTTACTTACACATACTTCACTTTTGTTACATGCCCTTCTCTACCACACACGTCAGGAGATGTGGGGAACTTCGAGCTTACCCCGACTGGAACGGTGCCTCGGTGTTGGGTGATACCTGGATGCGGGAAACCCGCAAGCGGGCGTGTGGGTCGGTGCCGGATTTTCTTATCCAGCGCGAGAAGAATAGCGGCACCTCCTGTGACAAAACATTGACTACACTTTCGGGTCTAATGACCGGAGCATTTGACACGCGGGAAACAAATGATGGATCAATTAAACGTTTTCTCGGGATGTTTAACATTGAAATATTTGGATTTTTTGAGGAGTAACTCCCTCTTGTGCTTTTAAAACAAGCCTAACTAATCTCTATATAAATAAGAGAGCCCTAAATTTTGAACACCCTTAAGGCCTCTTAAGAAATGTACACCTGAAAACGTTCCGATTGTGAAATTTGTTCACTTAAAAATACCATTTTTTCCATATTTTAAATGTTTCATGTTATATCACAAAACATTCCTTTCCCCGATATACCGAGAATACCCTTGATATATTAAGAGGTGGGAAACGAGAAAACGTGAAATTATGTAGGTATTTTTTGATCATCCTGTTCATCCAATTTTAATATTCCAGTTAAAAAACTAATATAGTTTGTTCATTGAAATAATTTCGAAACGTTGCGACTAAGTTTTTTGTAAAATAGATTCACTCCCAGTGCGAACGTCTTCTGTATTTGAAATTAGATAAGTTTTGGGGCATGCATTATTGGTGACGTAAATGTCCAGCATAAAGCAAAATTTCCCTTTGATGTGGTTGTGGGGACGCAATAGAAATTAATCATTGTTTCCTTGTTCTTTAACTACTTAAATCAAAAGATATTTAGAAATGACGTTCTACATGATTAGAAGTTCATGACGTTTAATACACAAATTGCTATAATTTTACAAGATAATTAGAAGTGCAAACCAGTGCGTGTCATGTAGCGCTACCTGTTTTCGTTTTGACAAACTTACGGAGAATGTTCTAGAATAATGATAAGTCATAACTCTGTGATAGCAATTCCAAGAAGACTGAGGAACCTTGACATACCATACATTTTAAGAGTTACGAGCTCTAAAACGTGACGAGGATTGTTGTAGCATTTTAGTTTTAGTGCAAGATACATTATGCGTCTTTGAGGCGTCAGAAATTATTATTATTATTATTATTATTATTATTATTATTATTATTATTATTATTATTATTATTATTATTATTATTATTATTTGTTTTTTGTTTTGTTTTGTGATTTCACTATATTTCTTTAATAATCGACACGTATAGATCGCGTCTCATCTGGAGGAGAATTTGAGCGGCCGACTGCTCTGTTCGGTAGTTTTCCGTGGTTTCTCCGATCAACACCTGGTAAATACCGGAGCAGTACCCTAACAAACGGGCCACGGACCACGCGTGATCTCACCTTCCTCTTCCTTATCCTATACTCACCCCTTACACACACACACACACACACACACACACACACACACACACACACACACACTAATATGCACCTCACTTGGGTGAAAAGTCGGGAGCTTAGAGCTTGTTGCAAGGTTGTAACGGGTGGTAGAGGGGAGAACAGTGGCAGAGGTAAAAACGGTGGCAGCGATAGTGGGGACGAGAACAAAGGGGGAGGCATTGACACAGGGTGGATTTGGGGTAGGAGATGTCGGTGGGAGAGGGGAGAGGTAAAGAGGTCGAAGGTGATGAGGATGACGGTGATGGTGAGGATAAATTTGGTGAGGACGGAGGCAGGTATGTAGCGAGTGGCAGGCGGGTCATAATACAGTGGAGGACGGAGGATGAAGAAATGATGTGACATCGATAACAAAACATCGATGATGCTAAACATTGATGTTTAAAATTAAACATCAGTATTATTCATACATCGACAGAAATCCATCAATGATTTTAAACCATTGTTTTTTCAGAGCTGATTTAACAACTTTCAACATTAAATTCGGGCGCAACAAAATTTAATTATGACAATGGCCGCGCTTTTATTTTATAATTAAGATTTAACTGAAAAAAAGTTAAAAAATAATAACAATGAACAAAACTGAGCCTGTAAACCTGAGCTTTCAGAGTCCTCTAAATGTGCCGGACCTCAGTTGGCCGAAGAAGGACACGACAAGAAGGGCGGAGGCCCTTTGCCTACGGCGCTTGTGGGGGACGCCTCACCACGACCGAACTGCGAGCAATGACGTAGGAAATACCTGGGAATAAGAGCCATATTGGGCCAGAGATATTCAGCTCAATCAAGACACCTCAAACAGCGTTCATTTGGTGTGAACACAAACTGACAATTATTGATTCTTATTTTCACTTTTACAATATGATGATTACGGGTAGGATTGTCAGATGTTCACTATTTGAGTAAACTGTTCTCTATTTCTATTTTTGATTCACTAATTAAAAAAAATGGAAATAGTAAACATGTGAATATATATTATCCTATAGTGAAAACATCTCATTGTATGAGAGAAGAGCTTTGAGGGTTTATTAAGAGAAGTTTTTAATCTCGATTAGAGCTAGCTTTACTTTGATTCCAATCCTGGCTATTGTGCAGGTCCATGCAGTTGTCTTAGTTCGGTAACTATTAGTAATACTTATGTCTGTGTTCAAGTTCACAGCGCTGCAAACGTAAGGTGAAAGTGTGTACCATAAATGCCTTTCATGCATATACTACTTTAACGAACTCCTGATGAGTGCTGGCTCCAATGCACACAGATAATTTTATTTGAAGATTTGAACTAATCCATAAAATATTTATTTCATTTTATGCAAATGCCAAGCTTAGCTTCACACTTGGTTGTGTTTTAAATAATAAAGAGAATTTATCATTTTTAAAGACCGGATTTTAATGTAGTAAAACTCTATATTTTATTTATATATAATATTCTATTTTTTATATTATATTTATATTATATTATATTTTTTAATATTTATTTATAATATTATATTTTAGTTTTTTTTATTATAATTAAGATTGTACATATTATTTAATCAAACCATATTTGACATTTTAAATATTATTCGCACACAAAATTAAATTAGCATAAAAACAGAAAGAAAGTAAATACAGAATAGAAAAATACAAATATATCTTCAGAAATAAAAAAATAATAATTACGGTGTTACAAATGTTACAGAAAAATGTTCTTTATTGTTTTCATTATAATTCACGATTAAGCATATTCCCAAATTATTTTCTGAAATATTATTACATATTGTATCAACTAATACAACAAATACGTTTCAGACAGGGAAAATTTTGTTCTACATTTATACTTCTCTTTGTGCCGAGCCTCACTCTAACCTAAGGATGCAATCTGTTAAAAGCGATCAAAAACTTCGTTCATTCTCCCTTGTACCTCGGGGGCAACGTCTGTTCCGAGAAATTCGAAGAATTTGAAACGCAGTGCAGTTTATCACTACGCTTCACACTCGGACGAAAGGTTAAACTTGACTCGCGGAAGCCGCCTCCTGTTGGTAGGTTCAGCGAAGACTGACAAAACGGATGTATGATCCGATTGGAAAGATGATACTCGTAGATCCCGAACATAGCGTTTGCTGAGTGACTGCAGCCAAGGGCCGTGGATCCCTGCCGCAATACCTCAGAAATTTTAATTAGACAATAGATGTAATGAAAGGTATAGACGCTCAGTTCTCAGGGCAAGAAAATGCGGAATTAATACATATTAAACAGCACTCGTGTTTCTCAGACCACCCGAATGCTAAGTTATGTTATAAAAACTTTTTTCTTGAGTGAACCCATTAAAAAAGTTTAATTAAAACAAGTTGATATTATAAAAGTATATTTTATGCAATAAAACTATGAATCTTGCAAATTCGGCCAGTATAATCTAAAAATGTGCAATTTTCAGGCACGTGCAATACCGTGCAATATCGTACAGTAACGTGCCAAACGTGCAATTTTGTGCAAAATAAAACTAAAATAACGTTTGATTCATAATTCAAATTTCTGTCAAGGTTTCATCCAATATCAAGTTAGCAAAGAAGATGCAGTAACACGATAATCCGGTCTATAATCATTATTACTCAACGATCTACTCGCCCCGGATCACTATTTTTTAAAAACATTTCTGTCAACCCTAAATATAGGAATTATTTATTCACAAACAAAACTTCAAAAAAGTGAAAACATCAATTACAAAACATAGATCTCCAGAAACGTCGCGTTTAAAATTTGAGACGTTTAATACATCCATGTTTCTACAAAAACATAGATCATTTGAAAACGTTGACATCGATATCGCCCCTCTAAGATCAAGGCGCAGGATGCAGCTGGTGACTGAGGCGGAGGTGAGGACGGAAGGTGAGGACGGAAGGTGAGGACGGGAGGTGAGGACGGGAGGAGAGGACGGGAGGAGAGGACGGGAGGAGAGGACGGGAGGTGAGGACGGGAGGTGAGGACGGGAGGAGAGGACGGGAGGAGAGGACGGGAGGAGAGGACGGGAGGAGAGGACGGGAGGAGAGGACGGGAGGAGAGGACGGGAGGAGAGGACGGGAGGAGAGGACGGGAGGAGAGGACGGGAGGAGAGGACGGGAGGAGAGGACGGGAGGAGAGGACGGGAGGAGAGGACGGGAGGAGAGGACGGGAGGAGAGGACGGGAGGAGAGGACGGGAGGAGAGGACGGGAGGAGAGGACGGGAGGAGAGGACGGGAGGCGAGGACGGGAGGCGAGGACGGGAGGCGAGGACGGGAGGCGAGGACGGGAGGCGAGGACGGGAGGCGAGGACGGGAGGCGAGGACGGGAGGCGAGGACGGGAGGCGAGGACGGGAGGCGAGGACGGGAGGCGAGGACGGGAGGCGAGGACGGGAGGCGAGGACGGGAGGCGAGGACGGGAGGCGAGGACGGGAGGCGAGGACGGGAGGCGAGGACGGGAGGCGAGGACGGGAGGCGAGGACGGGAGGCGAGGACGGGAGGCGAGGACGGGAGGCGAGGACGGGAGGCGAGGACGGGAGGCGAGGACGGGAGGCGAGGACGGGAGGCGAGGACAGGAGAAGGAGGACGGGAGGAGTGGACGGGAAGCGAGGACGGGAGGAGAGGACAGGAGGACGGGAGGGGAAGATGGGAGGCGAGGACGGGAGGAGAGGGCGGATGGAGAGGACGGGAGGTGAGAACGGGAGGTGAGGACGGGAGGTGAGGACGGGAGGAGAGGACGGGACGTGAGGACGGGTTGGAAAGGAGCGGAGGCGGAGGTGAGGAGACAAAGAGAAGCGGTAGGGAGGGCGCAGGCGGCACCGGAGGCGGGAAGTCAGTCGCAGCAGCGGTGGGTTCAGTGTGTGCGGGAACGGCGTGGTGGGAGCAACTGTGAGTCGGTGACGCATGCTGAGGGCAGTGGCGATGGGGGAGCAGATGGAAGGGGGAAACCCGGACGAAGAAGCAAGGGGCAAAGTCCACTTCGAAGGCGGAGGTGGGGGCGGAAGAGGAAACAGTAGCAGAGACGGTGGCGTATAACAGCTACAAGTGTTATACGCGCACACGTTCTCGAGCCACGGCATACCTACCCCCACTCCTTTGCCAACATTGGTTGAATTAAGAATAAATGATAGCAACCAACGTTTTAGACGAAATCTGATAACCAGAATGTTCGTTCCCGAGTAATAGAAACTATTTTGCATCGAAAAAGAAACAATAAATTTGATGCAAAATTCCTGTCGTCCAAATAACCCAACTTCCCACTCCTCTCGCAACTGGCGAAGCGAGGGCTCTAGAAAACTTGCGCGGATAATACTGTACACAATAGAGACAGGGATGATCATCTAGCCCAGGGGTTTTCAAACCTTTTTTTGTCAATGGTTCCCTTGACCTAAACAAAACTTCCCGCGATTCCCCTCGTAACAATAAGTTGCAAGAATAAGCTTACTAAAGATTCAACACAAATGAGTAAGTAAATATTATTCCTCCATTTCAGGTATTAAAATAACACGTCACAAATTTTATTGAACATTTAAATGTATGTCAAAATTTTTTCAAAATTAATGAGAAAAATTAGCTTGCCTCTTCATCAACAATTGTTCAAATCTGGGTTCAATATTTGAAACTGCGACTCGCAATTCTTTTTCGATCTGAATCAAACACAGTTTGGACACGGCTCGCGTGGGCACGGGAACTCTCGATCTGCGTAAGTAGAAACATTAAATATCCCCAACGCGCGCTAATGATGTACGTCGGTGCTCAAGGAGCCACAGAAGCGTATTTGTAAATGACTTTTCCAGGTTCAATTAATCCTTAATAAATTAATCACGTGTAATACAAATAACATATACTATGATAGTAAAAACTTATTTTGTGAACGTAAATGACACTAGGATTAAAGTAAATTAAATACAAAGATCATTTTTAATAAATCACTGCTACGCCCCTTCCATGTGGCCGTGACTCTTCTGGGAGCAACGACGCACAGTTTGGAAACCCTTGGTTTAGACAGTCATTTGAGCCGAGTGATTGAAATCGGTGGAGGACGTTGTGTGTGATTAACAGGTAGAAATGTAACGCATTCATTTTACAGTGTATTTCTCGTGATATTCGCAGGTATTTACTCATGATATCAATGTATTTATGAAGCTAGAATCCAAGAAAAATACACTTTAAAACTTCCAACCATAATTACGTGATTAAAATTGAGTGTATTGTGAGTTTAATTAAAAGCGTGACGACAGTAAACAATATTAGAAATTTGGCGTCGATGGCGTGATCGTTTACATCCGTGTGATGACGTAATTCACAGGCATAAGTATTCTTATCTCCGTTTCGACATGATTTGTATAAATTCTTACAATATTATTGTTAGTGGCGATCTTAGGTTAATGTACGTAAATTACGCGTGGCAATTATCGCTAACTACTAACTACGTGCACTGAACTGACCCTATCAGACATTAAACGCTTGCCCTTCACGCTATATCGGAAGAAATCATTTCGCAGAGCGATGCAGTGATGCTTATAAGGCTTAACTGTTTTAGAAACTGTTGAAAATGTATCTAGTGGCTGGTACAGATATATGGCATGTGTGGACTGTACGACCACACATATAGCGTATATGTCACGGTGGAAGCAAGAGCGAAAGCGACGGAGATGTGGGAGCAGCAGTGGAGGCACTGACGAAAAATGGAACGGCAGCTGATAACAAATCGACGAAGGAAAAGGTTAGGCGGTAGGCATGCAAGGCCGATTTCGATGTTTTGAAAACCGATGTTTTTATCGAAACACCCATGTTTTATATATCGATTTATTAAAGTCGATTATTTTTAACATCAATGATTTGTGCTCGATGTTTTTATGTTTTGTGCTCTAGATTTTGGGAATGAAAAATTACCAACGTAAAATTGTGTAAAAGTTAAAAAATGAAAATATGACTTATGGTACAACGTCAGTTTATTCATCCACCAGGATGTATAAACCTACGTGGAGAAATATTATCTGGGCGGAGGTGGAGAGTGTGACGGTGGCGCGAGTGGCGGCGGCGATGGCAACTGGCGTGGGAGGAGCAGAAGGGCGGCGGCAGTGGCCGAGGCGGTGACGAAGAATGGAACGGAGGCTGATACGAATGGACGAAGGAGGAGGCTAGACGGAGGTGGAGGTGGATGGTGAAGCGGTGGCGGCGACGATGGCAGCTGACGCGTTAGCAGCTGCGGGACGGTGGTAGAAGTAACGGTAGCGATGGGAGTGGCGGAGGCGGAGGCAAAGAATGGAACAGATACGTACGGACGAAGGAAGAGGCTATGACGGTGGAGGCGGCGGCGGCGATGGAAGCTGACGTGGGAGCAGCGGCGGGACGGTGGTAGAAGCATTGGTAGCGACGGCAGTGGCGGAGGCGGTGACGAGGAATGGAACGGATACGAATGGACGAAGGAAGCGGCTAGGAGGAGGTGGAGGTGGATGGTGTAGCGGTGGCGGCGGCGATGGCAGCTGGCGCCGCGGGAGCAGCAGTGGGGCGACAATGGAAGCAGCGGCAGTGGCGGAGGCGGAGGCAAAGAATGGAACAGATACGAATGGACGAAGGAAGCGGCTAGGAGGAGGTGGAGGTGGATGGTGTAGCGGTGGCGACGGCGATGGCAGCTGGCGCGGGAGCAGCAGTGGGGCGGCAATGGAAGCAGCGGCAGTGGCGGAGGCGGAGGCAAAGAATGGAACAGATACGAATGGACGAAGGAAGAGGCTGTGGCGGCGGCGGCGGCGGCGGCGGCGGGAGCGGCAGTGGGGCGGCGGCGGCGACTGCGGCGGCCGCGTAAGCAGCGGCGCGAGTGCCAGTAGCGGGCGTCAGTCGCGCGATGGCCGAGCGGCGGTGGGGTCTGCTGCGTGTGCTGGTAGTTCTCCTGCTGGCTGCGCTGTCGCAGCAGCGGGGCGCGGAAGCCACCCCCGACGGCGCCACCACCATCACCACCACCACCACCACGCCCGCGCCTGACGCCGGCTTCTGCAACAGCACCAGGCAGTGAGTCTCATTCATTGATAATCGATAGATTCCGAGCACGTCACCTGCTAAGGTCATTGGTTACGTAAGTGTAGTGCATGCCTTTATCGCGGGAGGTGGCGGAGATCTTCCCCCGCTGGATGGCAAGATTCGGCTAGCGGGGTTTCCCTCACCAGGTATCTCCCGCTAGCGGGGCGCCGCCCCAGCCGGAACAAGCTCTAAGCTCGCGACTGGTCTCACGGCATGTGTGATAGTGTAGTTGTTGTAAGTATGTGTAAGAAAGGGGTGAGAGTGTGACAAGGATAACAATGTAAGATCACATGCAATCCGTGGCCCGTTTGTTAGGGTATTGCTCCGGCATTCGTCTGGTGTTGATCGGAGAAACACCCGAAAACTACCCATCAGAACAGCCGGCCACTGAATTCTCCTCCAGGCAGCCGCTGTAGCGGCTGAACTCTGACTACTGAACTGAAGTGACTGAATTCGATTTACCTAGTGTCGAAAACCCTACTCCTGTCGGGAGAGGGAACCCTAGAACCTCCCAGTCAGAGGCACTGCAGTGACGTCAGTCGATACCCGGATGCACCTCTCCCGATACAGTGAGTCCCCGCATTAACTGGATGATCGGATATGATTGTCAATCACACAGCTTAAACCGTTACGTGTGGATAACCAATTAACCGTCTGCTCCTCACATTAGTCCCATAATGTTCTTTATCGTAATTTTCCGGCTGAGTTTTGAAACACGTTCCAT
This sequence comes from Gryllus longicercus, assembly GCA_038098605.1. Lineage (NCBI taxonomy): Eukaryota > Metazoa > Arthropoda > Insecta > Orthoptera > Gryllidae > Gryllus > Gryllus longicercus. The sequence goes on from JAZDUA010000475.1 coordinate 869,263, forward strand.
GAATACGCTTGTTATCGATTGCAATATGGTTTGGGGGACATTATTCGGAAGATTCATTTTGGATGCGTGAAATTAGGGTTATCATTACATTCTCTCGCCCCACTTCAATGATTAAGTTTCCTCTATCTGATATTGTTATTGACTTGTTTTATAAAGATTTAAAATACGACTCAGTTTTCATTGGAGGAATAGAAACGTGATAAGGTTCATACTTGAGATTTAAACAGAGAACAAAAAGTACATAATGTAGAAAATCGTGTGGTTTGATATCGATATTTTAAGGATAACATAACATTATAGAATATTTCATTGCTATGAACATGACAACTGAAAAATTCAAACACAGACCTGAAAAAAAAAGTTCTAACACAGTTTAAATCGACCTAACTTTCTTAGATATGACGAAACTTCGCCTTCGTCGAAACAAGAACCCTAGGACCTCGTAGACACTGTAGTGGAAGCAGTTGTCCTGAATTTTCTTTGTCGGTCAAAACAATACGAGTTCTTTCAAAACCATAACAGAGTTGCATTCAGAAAATATTTATTTATTTATTTATTAATATCGGTTAAGAAGCAATTCATGTAGACTCAATGCAAGGCTTCTTTCTATAATTTTGTCTTCACTTATTGCCCTATGAATTTAAAACCAAACTTTTAATTTCAAGGGGGATTTTTGTTCGAAACTCATTGTGCAATTCAAATATCCCCTTAAATAGTGGCTGCTAATGTTTTTGATTTAAAAAAATGTATACGATTAATACAGCAAGATCGGAATACTAATGAATTGTTGGTGATTAAAGGACCGAATAAACATTATGTATTTACTTAAATTACGTTTGACAAATATTCCAAATACTTGAGATGCAGAATGCTCTAATTGTTTTTTGAAAGGTTAGGTTTGAAGATTTCTTTGGAAAATACATTTAATGAGAAAATATCCTATTTTTTTGTACTAAATGATAGGTTTTCAGATTATATAAAATAAAGTTGGTTACAATTTCTGACCAAGTTTTATCTACACTGTTTACTTTATTTGAAATCCTTTTATGGGAACTCCTTATCTAACTCCAGGAAATCGATTATTTACCGTTAAATAATGTGAAAACATTTAATAACTGTTATTAAACTTGTATGATTCAAACAAACATGTAAATCGATTATTATTACCCAACCGGAAACGGCGGGGCATTTTTTATGCCAATTGTGGGTAGCACGATCCATATAAACTTTCTAAAGGTAGGGGTTAAATATTAAACACGCGTGGCAAGATTTCGTGTCGTGGCCATTGCTTATCAGAACTGTGTGGGCGTCTTTCCGCTGTTCAATGCCACACTTGTCATAGACAGTTGTCGTTGGCCTTCTTTCCAGACAGCAGAGAAAAACCACAAGTAACCAAGCCAATGATTGTCATCTTCTCTAATAAAATAATAATAATAATAATAATAATAATAATAATAATAATAATAATAATAATGAACTTTGTAACATTTTGAAATGTCTTGTCAGAATCAATGAATGAATTAATGAAATGAAAATTTAAGAATAATAACACTAAAATGTGCACCAATTTTCATGTTTAAACTTTGAACTTCCATTTCTTAATCAAAGCAGAAACGAAAAAGGGGAGCATTTTCCCTATATTATTATTATTATTATTATTATTATTATTATTATTATTATTATTATTATTATTATTATTATTATTATTATTAAACGTATTTCCCTTGGCGATGCATTTTATCACCATTGCCACCATTTTATCTCCACAAAAACAATAGAAGTTTTGTGAACGTTGATCTTTTGGAGAGGGAGGCCAAACAACAGAGGTTGTTGATATAAGAGGACTCTTCGACCACAGAGGCACATGCGTTGAATATCGTGTTTTCATGATATTCTGTAACATTGTAGTAACTGTACATTCCCTGGAACATAGATCAGTATTCATTTTGTGGTAGTACTATCAATGTCACAATTGGTGACATCGACGTGAATTTTTTTCTTTAGAATAATTTATTACGTATTAGGTTAGTCAAATATATATTGGTAACGGACGCGTCAACAATTTAGGTCATTAAATGACATAAGGATAAATTCTGTCCTGTATGTGTAGTTCATGTAATGTGCGACTTGCGGACTTTCTCCCATCTAGGTATCTCCCAAAGTGGCCCCTCCGTGGCAACCTCTATGCTCTGGACAGGTCTCCCGCCGTGTGTGGCAGTGTCGTGCGTGGAAGAGCGTGAAAGGGGAGAGAAGGGGTCGAGGATAAAGAGAAAAGCGCGCGAGGCGTAGCCCGTTTGTTAGAGTACTGCTCCGGCTTTCGCTCGGTGTTGACCGGAGAAACCACGTATTAATTAATTAATTAATTAATTAATTAATTAATTATTCGTTCCATCTATTTAGCGAATGTCGAAAGTCCTCCATCATCTGAGCTCGAACCCTAGAACTTCCCAGCCAACGATGTTGTGAAGGCAGCGATGTTGCTGATGATCTATCGCAGCCGAATGAATACTCAAATGAATACCTTTGTTTTATTTTCAAAAGAAGTTGAATGAATGTTTAAGAAATATGAATATCTCCTTTTTTCCTTGATGTGCAGTTCAAGTATTCTGTCACTTCGGAAGTGGGCGAATACCTCTTACTACGAATTCTTTTTACTTCCAATGTACACACTGGGGCGCTGCGTCTTTTATTTTTTACTTGGCGTAATATTTGCCACACATCGACTCTCTGATTGGTTCAAAGACGTGAAAATCAAAATATCCAGATCGGACAAATGAGTTAAATATTTTCGACATTCAAATTTCATGACTTAGCCACTTTATGTTCACATTGTCTCACAGTAAGATCTACGTACGTGCTTTTACCAAGGTAAGGTGGCTAGGGTATGTAAAGAACGTTATTGTGATTAAGTATATTAAATACTACGTGATGATCAGGAATGAAACTGCTGGTGGCAAGTTTGTAAGGCTAGTGAGACACAAAGTGTGTGATTTTGCATTCCCCTAGTAGAGTCGTAACTTTTTGATCACACGATGTAACCCCATTAAATTCCTCTGTTGACACCTTGCGCATGAATGTCCGTGTTGAGGTCACATGGGCACGCCTTAGGCCTTCGTGTTTTACATAAAAAATCTTGTGTCTGGGCAACGCATGATTTCCAATACATTTTTATGCCAAAATATGTCTCGCAAACACAATGTCGTCGGACAACAACCTTACTTTAGCTAGGACCCTTTTGACCAATACCATCATTAGACAAATGATGTTCGAAATGATCCGTTCATCGTCATTCATAAAGCTTTATTCAACCGCCTGGCTAATATGTGAATTCAACGGCTCATTTTCAAATTATCCATAGTACATTGATATCTGCGAGCAATCATCAACAGGCTTCAAAACACATTATTTCAAGAGCAGTGTTTTTTTACAACTGTGAGGAATACGAACGTGACAAGAAAGGGTTGATAAAAAACACAGTGCGCTTTCAAAATGGTTTTATAATATTTATGATTATTATATTCATCAAATTATAAATGAATGTTTAACTTGAATTAAACGATTAATAATTAATTTGAAAAATGATTGTGATTAATTAAATTTAAAATTCAAGTACTTTAAATAATATGTAACATTTATCTTAAAATTACTCTTATCTAAGGAGGGTGGGGTGTCGAAACATAAAGTTCTTTTTTGAGAGAGGATGTTGTTGGTGTAACGAGTTTTTAGAAGGGGAGGGGGTAAAAAGAAGCAAGCATGTTATCCAGGGCGCAGAAAGGAATTCTGGAAGGAGTTTACTATGTTTTGTGGCGTGGGAGTACAAATGATGAGGAGCAGTGAAGAGTAGGAAGAGGAGCAAAATATGACTAAGAGTAGCCGTACAAGTTTTTGAAAAGGATGCACAAAAGGGGGAACCTCAAGGTCATATTTTAATCTGTGTGTTTTATTTAACTGCACTGAATTTGCCTGTATAAGCTAACTCGATAAATGGTTTTATAAATGTGATTGTAGACGGCACAATGTCGTGAGATCAAGGATCACGACTGTACGGATTGCGTTCATTAGATTAGCAATGTAAGACGCCTTTGTTTTTTCCTAGGTTCTCTACAATATTTTCCTCGATGATACTTTAAGAACTTGGAAGTTGGATACGATAATTTTATTTGTGAACTATTCGTAGAAAAAAGTTTTTAATTCATGGCGGTAGTATGTTTTAAGCATATTTAGATTTTTTCGAAATATGACATTTCTTTTTTAAATATGACTACTTGTCTGCTGAGGCAAAGACGAAGATCACAATATATTTACGAGTAATACAATCAGCATACCTCGGAGGTCATTAAGAATCTTTGTTGCTGTAAATAATACAGGAATCTCAAATTAAAAATTGAATGAGATTTATCGGTCCCCTGAATGAGTTCAGGAGGTTAATAAATATCCTAGGTGAACTATTAATCATATATTTGTATAGTTATGGGTACTCTGTCTGGATGTAATGGTTTCAGGAAAGAAAATCAAATGTGTCGAAGCTGATAACCCCCCTCGCAGACGCTTCGTCAGGAATTCAAAGTTTGAAATCGCAAGTTATCGGAAAATGATAGGGAATTCCCGAATAGAGACTACCACTTCAAACCAACGTTAGTTCTAGGCAGGACCCGATAGGAAAACAGCTCAGGGTTGGACAAAAGAAAATCTGATCTCTTATAGACAGGACACGGTAGGAAAATCCCATTGATAGCTACATATATTTTGATGGAAGATATTGTGTTGTGAAAAACACCCGTGTTAATACACAACTCTAAGAGAACTATTATGCCAAGTGATTTTATTTCATCTCTATTCTTAAATTAAAATTCATTGAGATTGTCACTTATTAAAACACATCTCAATGCTCGAGTGATAATTTCTCCACGTACTTCAGCACTATTCCGGATTCTTCAATATTAGTTATATTGAAGAAGTTATATATCAATCCCTTATTCAGTTGGTTCATATTATGCCCATGAGTGCCTCTGGAAGTTGAAGAGAGAGATGGATCAGTTATTTCAAAGACACTTAAAGGAGAGAGGAACTAAAAGTATTAGCTCTTGGATATAGAGAAATCCATCGTAAATGTCAAATAGTTTGACAGTAAATTACAGGTTATCGTCAGAAAGGCTACGACTTTACTACGGCCAATGGGGCTAAACTCATACGAAGCCTTCTAAGAGATGTGCGCCTGTTATCCGTAAAGATTGAAAAACATCTCACGTTTAACTATGGGTAAAATATAGGGCATCGTATTCTGTCGTGGTTAATTATACGAGTGAAATTAATTTTTACTGGTTGCGAATATGACCTAATTACTCTCATTTTATACGATTTGCGAAAAATATAAGTGAATCAGTGTATGTTTCTCGGAAAGTCAAGTGCAAATGTTTATGGACTTAATGAAGATAAAATATATTTCTTAGCTGAAGTGTTCATAAAAATTGAGATTAAATATTAATCTTTGCTTATCATTTTTTTTCTTTTTCGTGCACATAACATTGCAAAAGTCTCAAATTTCTGCAAAAAATCGATTTCGATATTTTGATGGAAATATTTGTGTCGAGAGGCCCCGATATCGAAAAATTGTTGTTTTTCCTAAAATCTGTTTGCCCGTTCATCTGTTAGTCTGTGAACAACACTAGCAGCGAAACTAAACATAGGATGTTTCCCAAAATGGTTATTCTCCGGTCGAATTATTGCATTATCGCATTATTAAAGTTGGATATTTTCGTAATAAAATCAATTTCTATTCATTAAATCCTTAAATAATGTACTTTTTTAAATTGTGGGTAGTTTTAGTGTAATCGTGAGTGATATCGTGTTAATTTTCAGAAATGTATGTTGTATTAATTGAATATCATGGAGATGAATGCATTCAGTGTTTATAAGCACAATTTTGACCGTGTATGCCACAAAAAGTCAATTTTGCCACGCAATTGCGTTTTACCTGATAATAGCTAATACACATGGCATGTTGTTTCAGGCAGTTTCATGAGATATGCAAACAGTTTCATGAGGTCAGCCTGCCAGGTGGCATAGGGTCTTGGGAAGGTGCGCCCAAAAACGGGAACACTAAAGTCTGTGTCAAATCCCGGGAAGGCAAAGATACTATTAACTCAACCTTTAAAAAACTTGTTTTCAGGCCAGAAACAAAACCATATTCAGATAATTTGTTTCATATTTTAAAACTGAAATATATCAAATATTTATTATACACATTACAAATTTCCAATGCGAACAGAAATTGAAAGAAAACCAAACAGCCTTCGGCAATGTTAGGGGCTCTGTTGTTTCATTACACACCTAGGAAATCGCAGAAAATACAAAAACAATGAAACAGTTTGATTTTTTACGAAAATGTAAATATTTGATTATTTTATTCCGTCTGTTCTCATACTGCGAGTTCCGATTAAAATATCACACTCGGTGCATCTCTACTTAAATTTCATCTGACGTTTTGTATCAGCCAGGCTCCAAGGAAGAGGCTACATGCTGTTAAATACAGCATGTGCAGCACATAATTGGCTCAATGTGAAATATCAAGGGACTAGTATTAGACAAGATTCCGAATTATACATGTTATATTGTAGATTATACATTTGCTGCGACTGCAGTTTATATTCACAGTAGCCAGATTTATATTATCTCCAATTAGCAAATTTTACTGTGTTTTTACTTTCTCACTACGAAATAGAGAGAAATTTATGTAATGCTGCGCGAATAACCGGCGAATTTCCCGGCAGAAAAACTCTTATAACAGAGCACTGGTAACGAAAAAGTGTATAAATCCATTGGCTAAATTTAGAAAAAAATCCTCTAACAAGCAGTGCACAAGTAGTGTCATCCAGTGTGTTTTTGTAGGTCCCTGATACTGAAAAATCGAATGATGCCAAAACTGTCCGTCAGTCCGTCCGTCCGTCCGTCCGTCCGTCCGTCCGTCCGTCCCTTGATCCGTCCCTTGGTCCGTCCGTCACTTGGTCTGTCCACCCGTCTATCCACCCGTCTATCCACCCGTCAGTCTGTCAGTCTGTCAGTCTGTTAGTCTGTCAGTCTGTCAGTCTGTCTGTCCGTGAACAACGCTAGCGGCTAAACCGTACAGACTATTTTCTTCAAAATTGATATTCCTCAATCGATATGGCTTTTGTTACGGCCCCTTGAATTTGAAACCAATATTTTAATTTTGAATAATGAAACCCGGGACATTTTCCAATTTTTCAAAAAAGTAGCTCCGTCGCTTTTAATTACCCCAGCAGGGTTAAGAGAATGGTACAGATCTCGTATTCGTTTAAACTCTGATTTTTTTTTAATTCCAAAAGTTCAACATTTTTTCGGCGTCATCCTACAACTAAAATATTAAAAACATATATTTTTCCTTAATTAATCTGTTCATTAAATATAAATTTTGAAATAAGGTCATGTACAAATTTTCGAAAATTCATGTACTTTTCACGTAATTTTGCGTGGAAACGCGGGCGAGAAAGTACGTGCTGTTTCAGCTCCATTAGTTTTCTGTCGTGTTGCGTTATGAAACATCCCCTTTTTAGATATTCTTGGTGTGTAAAGGACTCTTGTACTGTATAAACATTATATTTTGTTTTGTAGAATTTTTGAATTCGCTTTTTGTTAAAATATTTAATTTATTGTAGTGTTATATGAGAGTATTTTATTTTATGTTCTTCTGCTGTCTACATGCTTCTTTTCGGAAAATCATTTTGTGCGATTTTGCTTAGCATTTTCGCTGCCGCAAATCACTAATTATTATTATTACTATTTTTTGTTATTTGTTATTATAAAGTCAATCGTACAAAAATCGTATTGTATAATTATTTTTACTTGTAATATTTATTTGCAGTTACTGGATTACTTACAAGGAACAAGACGCTAGTGGTAATTGGATTCAGCAGGTAAGCTTATTTTGTCTTAGATTCTGCCATCTAGGGATATGTTTCCTAACGGTTCCTTAGCAATTACTATAGACTAAAAATAATGCAAGAATTTGTATATAAGTAATTTTTTAACAATTCATTGTCTAAATAAAACATTCCTTATAAGCATCTAAAACAATATTAAACTACTGTGCCTGCAGATTTATTTCTTTTGTGATGAATTTCATAACACATTTGTATAATAAAATACACGTAGATTAGAAGTTTTGAAACCAAGAAATGTATTTCTATGTTTTTGATGCAGTATAGTGGATTACTGTGACAAACATCCATTTCAATAAAAATTTCTACGATTGACTGAAAATCAGAAAAGAAAAACGTATTGTTTGTAATTTTCTTGATATGGCCACCTTGTTGGTGTAATCACATTTCGCTTAACTGGATTTGAACAAAGAAAGCTACTAGAAAAAGACGCTACCCTTTTTATCTCCATTTTTTGCGCCGGATTCTTTGGTGGACGGAAGCTTACAATATGAGTAATCCCATTTGTTTATCTGAAAACCTCGCGATATCAAGCTGCGGTCAAGCACAATCATAAAGAATCAAGCGTTGGTTTTCAATGACGTTACTTACCGCATTTCTTCTTTCCATTGAACGTCATAAAGCCTTGAACACAAAGTTTGCAAATTAAATTAGTTTATATAGCTTTAAAAATTATTCTAACTGTTCATCTGCAAAAATATTCTACTCGTTCATCTATAAATGATAATATTATTCAGTTTTATTTTTATCGAATTCGTTTATTCTCTGAGATATAGAATCACTTCTCACTCAAGTTGAGTCGTTGATATTAAAGAATTTTTCTGTAAGTTATTGTAAAAATTTTTTTCAGAAAGGATTTATTATTCTATTCGAAATTCATATTTTTGGCGGAGTTAAAACTTTGAAAGCTGAGGACAATGAAGTATCCAAGACGTACACTTCCGTTGTCGAAATCAGTCGAATTTTGGATGTTTGGAAAACTCCGTGTCCTAGGCAGGGTTGCTAACGTTTCGGCGAAACATTAGCCCTGAAAAAGCATTATTGCTCGTTCTTAATTTGCACCAAAGAAAGTCGCCAAAACGTTGGTAGCCATGCTTAGGATGCGGCGTATCTCGGGAAGACAACGTTTCAAAATGTGGTCTTATGTACTAAAGACTCTTTTGAACGAACTACTTTTCTAAAGGCAATATTTTCTCCAATGGACTCTCCTGATGAATATAGGTACTCCAACAGGGTGTCAAACTAAAACGCCGTTTATAACTATTACAGATGAATAAGATTCGAAAACATTGAGGTAACACTTGTTTATACCTTTTTAATGGTAGAGTGGATACGCATTCGGCCAAAGAAAAGTTCTGACGCAAACGGCCGACTGATCCTTTAAAACGGTTGCAGTCACACTGCATTTGACTGCACTAAAATTTGTCTTCTAATGGTAATATACAGGCTACATGTAGGGAAATAGGAAAGGTTAAAACGGCTAGTCAAGAGATGTATTTAATATGAGGAATGTTTGAATTGACACAAGAGATATGTTGGTAAAAGAAATCTCACTTACCTATTGGATTAGTGAGGTTACGTTCACGTTTGGAAGGAACTATTAGCACCATATTTATACTCGTACATTTTGTCTGAAATTCTTGTCATAAATTCTGAAAATTAAATCGGAGGTTTTCCATAGAGCTTTATTCATAAACTAAGTAAACAAGTTTATCTACATGTTGAATGTTTCAGTGCGGCAGGATAATTCACGTACATTTGATAGACACTTTTCTGCCGACTTGCAAGTTCGGCCGTGTTTGTCAGAATGCGTCACACGCAAAGTTCTCGGGCCCGAGCTCTAGTGTGGGTTTGAAATGTTCATAAACAGACATGTTCACCTGAACGCGAGTTCGGCCCTGCACTTATCCCCTCTGACCGCACCCTTACTTGCAAAATGCAATAGTGCGGGTCTGGCTGCCCTGCGAATAACGCTACACTTTATTAGTACTGTGGCGTCACCAATTAATTAATATAATTTTATTATGGCATCGCCAATAACAAAGTAATTCCTACAGCTGGAAATAGCTCGCGTCGAGAAAGAAGTGGGTCAAAGGGACGCGGCCTCCACCGCGACGGTTCCCTTCGCTAGACAGGGAGGCCCACCCCCCGACCGCGCACAGGTCTTCTTTCCAGAGGCAACTGGTTTATTGCCCCTCATAAACAGACATAAAGGCCCAGGCCGAAGACCGGCCGAACAAAGCGCCACCCTCGCGTTCTTTCTGTTGCCGCTCGACCAGGGAATGCCAGCCCCGATGGAGTTGGGCCGGGTGTCAATTAGGCGAGGAAGACACATTTACGACGCGTCGTGAGCGAAACCTTTCTTGGCCATCAAACTGATCCCTTCTCGGACAATGCTAACTCCTCACATTCGTTCTGGCACGCGTCGGGGCACGCGACGGGCACCAGAAGTCCCGCGGGAGTTGTTTCTCTCTAAATACAGTAGGGTGTCGATTAGCCCATGACGATCCGGGAATCCGGGAATCGGGAATCCGTGAAATGCGCTTTTACGCGCGCACGTGTCCGGACAGCTGCGATCAGCTCCCGGAGTAACTGACAAAGGGAAGCGAGTGAGAGAGCGAAGCCAGCGACAGACAGAGAACATTTACGGAAAAATACAGAGAAATCGACACGAGATTGGTTAATCAGAATCCTGCGACGCAGCCACCCTCGGACAATGGGAAGCTTCGCCATGAGGGAAGGGAGAAATTTTGGTGCCAGGAACAATTTGGGAAGGGGAAAGGAACTTCTTTTATAAACGCGATGCAGAGTAGGAATGGAAAACCTTTGTAAAATTTCTTCGGAGGAACACTTCTAAAAATTTCTTCGAAACGAGACTTCTTCTTAGATTTGTTGAAGAGACTACTTCTAAGATTTTCCGGCGAACTTCACTTGTAAATTCCTTCGACAGTCTCGACTTGTAAAATTTCTTCGTGGAACTTCGAAATTTTCGTTACATGAGAACTTCACTTCTAAAAGTTATCCAGTCATTCACGATCGGGATGCGAGTTTGGGAAAAGACTTTCCCACAGCCGAATTAGTCAGGACGCGACTCGTAAATTGTTGCGGAGAAAACTCGGGCGGGAAACTACCGGATCCCGCGCCGTTTTCGCTTCGGCCCGCCAGCCTTGCCGCCTCTCGTCCCGGGCTAAGTGACAGCCCTTTTCGCAACGTCAACGCCCGTGGCCACTCGCCCCCTCTGAGCCTGCTGGAGCTGACAACCTGGAATCGCCGCTACCTGAGCGAGAGAAGACGCGCCGCAGAAGATCAGCAACCCGGAGCCGCCGCCGTCTCTCTTTGAGGCTGCCGCCTCGGCCCGCCCACGAAGACCGGCAGCCATTGGTGATAACTATGGGACGATGCCGTCTCACTGAACAATTATAACAGCGAAAAACTGCAAGTGGCCGCGCTCAGGCCCAGCAGAATTAACCACTTGTAATTAATTCACAGAGTAATTTTAGTAAAAAACTTGCGTCGCCCATTGCGACATTGTAATTTCCCTGGTAGCTTTTGGTGCCAGAAATAAACTGGTATTCGTTACAAATGACTCTGTGTTCATTCCTGACCTCCCATCTCTTCCATTCAGTTACATTTCAGGAGCTGAACCTGGCGCCCTCCCCCGTGCACATTAGGTTTGTTTACAGTACTTATGTGGAACTGGAGAGAGACAGAGAGTGGGAGGAGGGAAAGAGGAAGGGAGGGACGAGATAGAGCAGAATTGATTGATAAATTGAAAATTTTGTTTTCTGGGGCGTCAACTACGCCCATTAGTCCCGAAATGTCAGTTCGTTTTATATCTTGGGAGGTAGCAAGGTTTCCCTCTCCAGGTGTCTCCACCGCCCAGGCCACGACAAACTCCTACGTTCACGACTGTAAGAGTGCGTGTGTAAGGAGTGTGAGGGGAGAGGAGAGAACAAGAATGAGGAAGGAAAGTTCGTGAGCGGTTGGAGGACTGTTGCCGCATTCGCCTACTATTGATCGTAAAAACCAAGGAAAACTATTGAACAAAGCAGCCAGCCTCTACAATTCTTTTCCATAGAGTGAGTCAAATTCGACCAACCTACAAGTGCAGTAGTATTGTATGTCACTAGGATCTTTGATTGAGTATTTTTTTGTCAGTGCTAATACTAGGATAAATGGAGTTTCTTACAGAGAATTGAGAGGACACATATTCCTTTCCAAATGTCTAAATGTTCTCTCTAAAACAATGTTCTTTCCAAACGGCTAAATAATGAGTAAACGGTTAATAGAACGAGTTCAGGTTCCGAAGGTCACGGAATTCCGACGGACAAAGCTGTCGATTTGAACCACTGATTAGAGGATAATTGTAATTGATAAAAGCTCTAATCAGTAGTTTTCCATGGTTATTCCTATTAATACCAGTCGAATGTCGGAGCTTAACAAACTGACCGCACGTGATCTTTTGTTCCTCATCCTTCCCCATCTCTCCTTTCACACTCACACACACACACACACACACACACACACGCGCGCGCGCGCACGCACACGCACAAAAACAACCTTACATTTACACTTTCATGCACTACACTACCTCACAAATGGAGAGACCCGTTGGGAGTTTAGAGGTTGCTCGGCTTGAGCGTAACCTCATTTACGGAACATTAGTGCAGGGAACAATTGAGCGAGCGGAGGATCAACGCGAGCAATTGATTCATTCATTTAAAATTGATGTTTACATTTATTCAATATTGGTTTATTAATTCATTTATTGTTACACAATTTTATTGTTAAATAATTCTTATAAAATTTACGTTTACATATATGCCTTCACTTATCTATTCATTCTGCTAACCACTCATTCATTCAGCCATTCATCACCTATCCATTTATCCATCACTCATTCATTCATCCATCCATTCATCCATTCATTTATTCATTGATCATCCATTCACTCATTCATCCATCCATTTACTCATTCATTCATCCATTCACACATTCATCAATAATTCACTCATTCATCATTCATTCACTCATCCATCATTCGTCCCTCCATTCATCATCCATTCATTCATTCATTTATGCGCTCATTCTTTCATCCAGTCATTTATTTATCCATTCATCATTCATCCACTCATTCAATCACGCAATTCACTTATTTATACATCTATCCATTCATTCATTCATCCACTCATCCATTCACCATTCATTCATTCATTCATTCATTCATTCATCCGTCCTCTGAGTGCCATTGTGCGTGTGCGTGTGTGTGCAGCGCAAGCGCATGTCGCGCGTGGTGAGCAAGTGCTGCGCGGGCTACAAGCGCGACCGCAAGCGCGGCTGCGCGCCCGACTGCCCCGGCGGCTGCGCGGGCGGCGAGTGCGTGGCGCCGGGCCGCTGCGTGTGCCCCACGGGCTTCGCGCCGGGCGCCGGCGGCCGCTGCGCGCCCAGCTGCGCCGGCGGCTGCGTCAACGGCCGCTGCGTCGCGCCCGACACCTGCGTCTGCCTGCCCGGCTACGAGGTGAGACACCGCTTCCCGAACACTCTGCGCTCCGGAATCCATTCTCCACCCTGTCACTACACAGGAACGTAACACAGTGATGAGTGAAAAGCACCGTTAGCAGCATTTAAAAATAGAAATGTTTCTTCTTAAAAGCTGAGCCTCGCATTTCCTTCCCTTTCGTTGATTTGCGTGAAAAACAATACAAAATTACTTATGGGGGAAATATACAATTTGCGCACCTATTCTTAGGCCCCAGAATCTCATTCCCAGCCTTTTACTGTACATAGTTGAATAATGAGTACATAAAAGTGCCAACAAAGTAAGGTTAACAATATTTAAAAACTAAATATTTTTGTTCTTACGAGGTAAGCCACGCATTTCCTTCCCTTTCGTTGATTTTTGTCAAAAATAGTAGGTGATGTTACGTATGAGGGAGATGTATAATTTGCGCATGTTTTCTTGGGCCCTACTATCTTTTCCCCAGCCTGTTACTGCACATAGTTAAATTATGAATAAATAAAAGCGCCAAAAATGTAAGGTTAGCCAGAAATATAACTTTTCCTTCGTATGAGGTGAGCCAGGCATATCCTTCCCTTTGATTGGTATATGGGAGACAATAAACTGCTGACGTTTCCTTGAGCCCCAGAATCTCGCGTTGGGCGAAAGCAGTCAAGGGGATTCTTCACCTTCATCTCCCGAGGCAAGCGTACCCCTCGAAGGTTTTACTTCTCCGCAAGGTATGGTAGGAAATGTCGGCGATTCTAGGTCATGTGCGAGGCGCCCTCCTCCACCGTGATCGCATCGCCCGACCCTTCCTCTTTCAAAATGCGGTGGCGGCGGCGTACAAGACGCTGGATCAGTCGAATTTGGGAGGTGGGGTGTTCTTCGCGATAACTTTGAGCCACCCAATTTGTTGGGAACACTGTAAGCCATGGGTTCACATTATTTGCATAGAGTGTACCATGTAAATAACATTCACGGGGGTTTTGACGTACCATTCTAAAATACCTGTAACTCGAGGATATTTCGTTCAAATAATTTAAACGTACAAAAATTGGGACCTCAGTTCTCTAAACGTCTACAATGGGCGAAAGGAGGGCAATACAAAGAATTCTGTATGGCCCTCCTACATTGTATTGCAGCCGAAATTGTTGAACAACAATGCGAATAGCATTTGAATGAATGCAGCTGGAAACAGTAGACCTTCTTTAAATACACGCATCAGTGTAAGTTTAAACATGCAGAGTTGCATTCATTAATTGCCACTAATATTTAAATTCAATTAACTATAGATTATCTATTTTAATACATATCCCCCGTACCAGATTACGTCCCATCTGAATTACCTTTCGCGTACCACTATTGGTAAACCGCCTGGTAAACCCCTGCTTAACTCGGCGTGTCTGATTCGAGTTGGAATCGGCTAGTAAAATCACCCTAACGAACCCAGGGAGCGCCTCGTGAAAGCATGCTCGTCTCGTTACCCGCGCGCGCGCGCCGCGCGTGCCTCAGATGTCCGGCGGCGTGTGCGTGTTCCGGTGCGCGCGTGGCTGCCGCAACGGGCGCTGCGTGGGGCCCGACACGTGCGCGTGCTTCGCGGGCTACGAGCCGGCGGCGGGGGCGGCGGCGGGGGCGGGGGACACGTCCGACTGCCGGCCGCGCTGCGACCCGCCCTGCCCCGCGCGCGCGCGCTGCACCGCGCCCGACGTGTGCGCGTGCGCCGAGGGCTACCGCGAGGCCGAGGACGCGCGCGCGGGGTGCCAGCCGCTCTGCAGCGGCGGCTGCCTCAACGGCGAGTGCGTCGCTCCAGAGACGTGCAGGTGAGTCCCGCGCGATGACGACGGACGTCGACGAAACTTCTCTGGGGGCGGTGGAAATGTGAAGGGCAATGAGTGCCTTCCACGTAAAAGGTTGTGTGAATGCGTGTTTGTTGCTCATATTCGTTGTTCGTGTTCGTTGTTCGTGTTCGTTGTTCTTGTCCGTTGTTTGTGTTTGTTGTTCATTGCTGGGATTCGTTTTCGTTTTGTAGCTCGTATTCGTTGTTCGTGTTTGCCGTTCGTGTTCGTTGTTCGTTCGTTTTCGTGTTCGTTGTTGTGTTCGTTGTTTGTGTTCGTAATTCGTGTTCGTGCATGATTGTTCAACAATCTGCTTCGTCTGTTTGCTCACATTTCTCTCCAGAAAGTATTTGGCAGTCGGAAGGTACAGAAAAAGGAGGGTTGCCTAGGAAAAAGTCATAAAACCTTTAAAAAATGTTATATGTACCCAGGTACTCGGTAAAAATGCGAGTTTTCAATCTCCTCGACCCTGTGTTAACTCCGGGAGGACCGAAAAACTAGTTGTTTTTCATTTATTTTTTAAATTTACTTTTGTCTATTTCTTTAACTTTAAGTTCTGTAGAAAAATTATTCAATTCAATGTTAAAGAGGATAAAAGTTTCTCAAAAACGTGGTATTTCTCCAGAATGTGAATGTGAAAATGTGTGCAAAAATACACATGATTTGTTATATAATCAATATATAATAAAATAATTGTTATTAAATGTAATACTCTTATTTATCTCACCGCCGATGTAAACATTGCCTCACAAATGTACGCACTGAACATTACACATTATTACTGGGGAACTTCATAAAGGCGAGAAAGTAAAAATAAAAGCGTTCAAGCAAGCTTGATATCAAATGTTTTATGTTCTTAATATTCTTTCCTGATTAATATTCCAATATTTCTCATCAGCTTTGCATTGAAAAAGTAGATTTTCTGAGGAATCATTGACACTTAGCATTATATGCATTTGAGCAAAGTTGTAGTGACACAACACGGCGGCGGGGTCAACATTCAGTCTCGCATTACATGTCTGAGTGGAGACACGAGCCGTCGTGAACAGGAGCTTTGCATTGCCTCGGATTCTGTGTACCGTTTTGCCTCAATGGGCCATCGTGTTCCATCAGAGACGTATTGGAATGTCGCTTGTACGACTGATTGTAATATCTCTAAATTAATCACATTGGAAATAAGCTTAGTACGCAATAAAATTTTTATTACAGAAAAGTGATCCATGTTGAGAGCCCTACGTTTATGAGTGCTGTCATTTACGGACAGGCAGGAGTGACGTGTATGTTATGCGGGTTCATTGTTTGAGTCAGTCGTTGGTATTTGTTGTGCATTTTTAGAATTCATTTTGGTCGTACATGTCCAGGTTGAAGGGTATACGTACATCAGAGAGAGTACGCCTACGAGAGGAATGATTGTCAGAGCATGTGAACTCACCCCGTGTGTCTGTAGGAGTGTGAGCAATTCTTGGAGGACCACATCGGCGATGGAAACTGCTGGCCGCTCAGAACTCGAGGTTCCTTCATCGTAGAGTGCGTCAAACTGGATGTGTGCAGGCGACTCATTTAAGTTAATTATTGTATACTGATAGTGGAAATGTGAACGATAGTATTAACGAGAATCCTTGCGATTCTGACCTTAGATAAAAGATCTTTGATTTCGTGACCGTCCTCGTTCATCTCCGCGCGTGTTCTTTGTTCGTGTTCGTTTGTTTGTTGTACCCGTCTTCCTCTTTGGATTAGGGTTTTTGCGACGGAGAAAGTGTGTAAAAAAGATATTGTGCTCATTTGAACAGGTAAAAACGTCCAGTGTGGCAATGAGTGTGTTTACATGCGAGCGCGTATATGTGTCTATGTGAATGATCGGAGGGTGATTTAAGTCCATAAGCAAGTCCAAACGGGTCGAGAACATATTCGTAATTCTGCGCACGCTTGCTTGCACATGTGTGTGTTTACTGTGTGTTGCGTGTTTTCTATTTATAGAGTTTGTGGGAAACGTCCTTTTCCATATGGAGTATGGAGAATGAATCAGACAGAGACCACAAGACGACCTCAATAGTTTTGAGGAACCCAGAAATGTTTTGTAATTGAAATGGTATACTCGTAGCAGGTTTTTTGCTTACGATGTGTTGATCTACATCTTAGCAGTCATCTGATATCGGATCTTTTCAATGTATACACCAAGACGAGAGATATTCGGAATGTATGTATTTCCTACTAATTGATCTATATATGTTTTCACTGAATTGGCTGACAAGTAATTTGGGAGCGAGTAGTTAGCAGCCTCTTTCTAATTCCTTTATAAGAAGAGGGTCGACTGACTTCTACTCTACCATTTCAGTGTATCTTTTTGAACAAAATCTTCGAAACTATGTTTAACTAGCGCAAAGGGTGAAGGTATTCAATAGATAAGATGAAGGAAACACTTCCTACAAAACAATGAAATTGTAAATGATCGTGAGAAATTCGGCGTTAAATTGTTTATATAATTAATTTTGTACAAGGAGAGAGAGAATTTGCAATTTCTGTTTCTCTAAATACTTAAACATTCATTTAGTACATACGTTTTTCTTTCTTTTCAAACTCGTGTTATCGTATTTACACTGTAAGTTTCGATGAAGCAAGTGTTGGTCCACTTATCTCATACCCCTAAGAAATCAAATTTCTCCAAAAATCCGACTCAGAGGGTGACCATGACAAACTCTAATAAAAAATTGATCCCTAAATAATTCACATTAGCTTTTAAAATTAAAAATAGTCTATATTTCTTCAAAATGTTTCAAAACAGAAACGGGAACGTTCCTTAAAATAACTTGTTGCCTCGTCTAATCAAAATCCATTCAAAGACTACACACCGCAATTAGGCTTCGCAGCAACTTCAAATTGTAAAGATTGTAATGCCACTTTAAAATTCACGGTATTCTCAATACACAATGTATTTCAAGGATCGGACGATTACACAAATAAAAAAATTAGATTGTGTTTTAGGTACAGTTACTTTAAATCATTTTACCATTTCCAAACACACGTGTTCCTCATATGCTAATATGATGTTAGCAGAAGGTAGTTTTCATGAGTTCTCACCTGCATTAATTGATTGATTGTGACAATAATCCCGTTCAAATGTCGCGTTAGTGTAGGGATGTTTTTATCGCGAGAGATGATCTTCCCCCACAGAATGCCAAGATCTGCCGCCGACCTACACCTCGGCTGACTGGTTTTCCTCTACATAGGCATCTCCCACCAGCGGGGCACCGCCCCAGCAGAGACAAACTCCACGTCCCCAACTGGTCTCACAGCATGTGCGGTAGTGAAGTGCATATAAGTGTGTGTGTATAAGTGAGGTATAGGAATAGGACAAAAAAGTGGAAGAAAAGATTTCGCGCGGCCCGTGGCCCGTTTTTAGGGTACTGCTTTGGCATTTGCCTGGCGATGATTGGAGAAACCACGGGAAACTACCGATTAGAGCAGCCAGCCGTCAGAATTCCCCTCCAGACAGCGGCTGAATTCGACGTTGCTGTGTAGGTGGTGTCGTCCGGCGCGGATGTGAGCGCGCGTGCGGTGTGCGCAGGTGCCTGGAGGGCTACGCGGCGGCGGGGCGCGGCGGGAAGGACTGCGCCGCCGTCTGCCCCGGAGGCTGCACGCGCGGTATCTGCGTGCGGCCCGGCGAGTGCGGCTGCCTCGACGGCTGGGAGGTGAGCGCTCCACACTCCACTCTCCACTCTCCTCTCCACTCTCCACTCCACTCTCCACTCTACTCTCCACTCCACTCTCCACTCCACTCTCCACTCCACTCTCCACTCCACTCTCCACTCCACTCCACTCTCCACTCCACTCTCCACTCCACTCCACTCTCCACTCCACTCTCCACTCCACTCCACTCTCCACTCCACTCTCCACTCCACTCCACTCTCCACTCCACTCTCCACTCCACTCCACTCTCCACTCCACTCCACTCTCCACTCCACTCTCCACTCCTCTCTCCATTCCACCCTCCATTCTCCACTACACTTTCCACTCCACTGTTCACTCCACTCCACTCCTCTCTCCCCCCTGCTCTCCTCTCTCCGCTCTCCTTCATCCGCTCTCCTTCATCCGCTCACGACTCTTGACTCTCCACTCGGCTCTCCACTCATACTCCACTCGACACTTCACTCCATCCCACTCTCCACTCCACTCCATCCCACTCTCCATTCCACTCCACTTAATTTATAAAACACGTATTTATTGTTTGTGTATTTATTTATATCTGAAGTTTCCAGTGTTTTCAGTTTTCTCTTAATATTCCATGTTATTTATTTTATTAGACAGAAAAAGTAATCAATTCTATCTGTGGTGTGCAAATGTCTTGTGTGCAATGTGAGTCTGTTATTTCCACCCCGCCACGCGACACATTGCTGTGACTCGTACCAATCGCATATTCTTCTCTATTCTTCTTCTTGTCCTTCCTCCCTTTTTCGACTTCTCTTTCTTCTCTTTCTTCTTCTTCTTCTTCTTCTTCTTCTTCTTCTTCTTCATATCTTTATTCGCATGTCATCCTCTGATTTTCTCTTTCTCCTCTTTCTTCTGCTTCGACTTTTTTCTCCTCCATGCATTCACTCCTTCTCCTTCATTTCATTTTTCCTTCCCATATTTTTCCTTTTTATCTTCTTCTTTTCTCTCTGCGTCTTTTCCTTCTTCTTCCGTTTATTCTCGTCTCTTCCATAAACAGATTTTATTGAGTGTGCCTTAATCTTCAGTTCTGCCGTCCGCCAGCCAGCATTCGGCGACCGATTACATTTATAGAAGATGATTGGTCATTAAAACCGGCTCATCTTGTCAATAAAAATGTTATTAAAGTCAACACCACAATCAAGTCTGAAATAGAGATGTCTCCAGCGATGAACTGCTTAGTTTGTAGAAACAACAGCACTAATTACTTTCTCGACGCCGCTTACGCAATTGAAAGAAACTTGTGTAATTCTACGCGAACATACAGCACATTTTCGGCTGAAAAACTCGTATTACATGGCATCGCAAGAGTGGATAAATTCAGTTGTTAAGTTTATAAGAAAAAAGGAAACAAAACAAAACCTCCTAACACGTGGTTTAGTCAGAGTCCATGTGTGGTGGGTCTGTGACACCGAAAAATAGAATGTCGGCGAAAAGTCTGTGATCAACGTTAGCGGCTAAACCGTTCAACCGATTTTGTCCAAAACGGATATTCCCCAATCGATCTGGCTGATCTCGCAGTCTCGCTTGAATTTTAAATTGATATTTTGATAAACTGATATTTTAGTTTGGGGGGACGGTACTTTACATGAATTACTTGGGACACGTCCCTAAATTAAAAAAAAAAAAGGCTTCAACTTTTTGATTAAACTTAATTATTGAATAGAACGAAGGGTGTTTAAGAGAATGGTACAGGTCTCATATTCGTTAAAAATCTTGATTTTTCGAAAATTGCAAAAGTTCACATTTTTTCTGCGTCTTCCTACAATTACCATTATGAAGATAGAGATTCTTTTCCTTAATGAAATCTGTTCCTTAAAGATAGATTTTGAAATAAGGTCGTATAGAGTTTTGCCGAAAATTTGAGCACTTTCGCGTAATTTGGGTGAAAATAAGAGCGAGAAAGTACGCGCTGTTTTAGCACCTCTAGTTTTGCTGAATTCGAAGCGTTTTAACGAATGGGGCCGTTGTCTCTTGCAGGTGGACCACTCCCGCGTGGGCGCGTGCCGCCCCGTGTGCCCGCGGCCATGCCGCAACGCCACGTGCGTGGCGCCCAACCTGTGCGCGTGCATCGCGGGCCACGCGCTCGACCCCGCCGACGCCTCCACGTGCCGGCCCTTCTGCGCCAGCGGCTGCCGCCACGGCGACTGCACCGCCCCCGACACGTGCACGTGCCGCCGGGGCTACGACCCGCACCCGGAGGAACGCGGCACGTGCGTCCCGCGGTGCACCGCCGGCTGTCGGAACGCCACGTGCTCCGCGCCCGACACGTGCACGTGCCTCCCCGGGTACCGACCCGACCCCAAGGACCCGACGGCGTGTTTGCCGTTTTGTGCGACCCCGTGCAGGAATGCTACCTGCACTGCACCAGACACGTGTAGCTGTATTCCGGGGCACAAGAAAGATGCCAGTGATACCAATACATGTGTGCCTCACTGTCCGAGGGGATGTCGCAACTCTTTATGTACGTCGCCGAATACGTGCACGTGCTTACCGGGCTATGTAATGAAAGCGGATGATAACAGCTCGTGTGTACCACATTGTTCAACTCCTTGCACAAATGCTTTATGCACTTCTCCTGGAACATGCACTTGTCTTCCTGGATATATCAAGAATCGCAGTAATCCTTCAATATGTAACCCTAGCTGCCCGACTGGCTGCAAGAACGCAACTTGTACATCGCCAGGCGTATGCTCTTGTTTATCTGGTTATATTAAAGACGAGAGCGACAAATCAGCATGCAAACCTCATTGTCCGAAGGGATGCCGTAATGCCATGTGTACGTCGCCGAATATTTGTACTTGTAAACCTGGCTATGTGAAGGATGCCACTAATGACTCTATATGTTTACCCCACTGCCCTCGAGAATGCAAAAATGCTCTTTGTACTTCTCCGAATACGTGCACTTGTAAACCTGGCTATGAGAAACATCGGACAGACGAATCCACGTGCTTGCCCGTTTGCCCAAGCGGATGCCAAAATGCCACTTGTACTGCACCTGGTACATGCACGTGTTTACCTGGCTTCGTTAAAAGTGCCGCAGACAATACTACCTGTATTCCGCATTGCCCTCAAGGATGTAAAAATGCCTTGTGCACCGCGCCAGGTATTTGTTCGTGTCTCATTGGTTATATAAAGAAATCCAACTCATCTTCTGCGTGTGAACCACATTGCGCTGAGCCATGCGTGAACTCGAAATGCACAGCTCCCGGAGAGTGTTCTTGCTTGTCTGGATACATTCCCGATGACTCGTTGAGTACTAAATGCAATCCATTTTGCCCTCGTGCATGCAAGAACGCGAAATGTACGGCTCCATCCACGTGCACGTGCCTGCCTGGCTTCAAGAAAGATCCACGGGACAAGTCTGCTTGCATTCCGCATTGCGATGGCGGATGTAGGAACGCCGCCTGCACTGCGCCTGGAACGTGCACTTGTCTGCCTGGTCACGTGAAGGCCCCCGGTGATCCCAATGCGTGTGTACCGCATTGCCCAGATGGGTGCGCAAACGGTACTTGCACGGCTCCGGGAAAATGTGTGTGTTTACCTGGTCATGTAAAAGATTCAAGAAATGCGTCAGTCTGCGTACCCGAGTGCCAGCCGAGGTGCATTAACAGTACGTGCACATCTCCAGGCAAATGCACGTGTTTCTCCGGATTTGTAAAGAACGCTGAAGACCAAAACGTGTGCGTTCCACATTGCCCCTCTGGCTGCAAAAACTCCACTTGTACGTCTCCAGGAGTTTGTACCTGCATCAGTGGATTCGAGAAAAACCCGAAAGACAAATCTTCGTGTATTCCTAGCTGTCCAGGTGGTTGTCAAAACAGTACATGCACCTCTCCGGGAACGTGCACTTGTTTGTCTGGATATGTTAAGATCAAAACGGACGACAACTTTTGCGTACCTCATTGCGAAAATGAGTGTGTGAACGCTGTATGCACAGCTCCTAATGCCTGCACTTGTCTAGAAGGCTATTTACCAGATGGATTAGAGAATGTATTTTGCCGCCCACGCTGTAAGAAGCCTTGTGAGAATGCGTTCTGTTCAGCGCCCAATACATGTACCTGCTTACCCGGATTTTCAAAGGACCCAGAAAACGACAACATATGTAAACCACATTGTCCAATTAGTTGCAAGAACTCTACGTGCACCTCCCCTGGCCACTGCACTTGTTTTCCTGGCTTCATCAAGGACCGCAGGGACAGCAGCACGTGCTACCCCAACTGCCCGGGAGGATGTCGGAACGCTGAATGCTCAGCGCCGAACACGTGCACGTGCTTCAAAGGGTACGTGAAAGACCCAAAGGACGCAGGAACATGTGTGCCACGCTGCGATCGGGAGTGCATCAACAGCACGTGCACTGCCCCGAACGAGTGCACGTGCTTCTCCGGGCACGTGAAGGACCCGATCGACAAAGCCATGTGCATCCCCGACTGCGAAGATCTGTGCGTGAACGCGGAGTGCACTGCACCGTCCGAGTGCACGTGCCATGAGGGCTTCGAGAGGAGGGTGCGGGATCCGTATTTCTGCGAGCCGCATTGCCCCGGGGGGTGCAAACATGCCACGTGCACTGCTCCTAACACATGCACGTGTCTGCACGGTTACGTTCCGCATTCAACGGATCCTACAAGCTGTGTTCCGGAATGTCCCCGTGGTTGCACGAACGGTGAATGTGTGGATCCTGATGTGTGTTCTTGTTGGAAGGGCTACGTAATGGACCACAGAGACAATGCTTCGTGCGTACCGGTGTGCAGAACTGATTGCGTCAATGGGACGTGCACGGCGCCTGACACGTGCACGTGTTTGGAGGGTTTCCGAGTGTCTTCTGCGACAGCCTGCGAGCCACATTGTCCCAAAGGGTAAGTGTCTATATTTGTTGCATGCCTACTGCCTACGTTGAGTGTAGTTCTGATAAAAAGAATATAAAGGAAGGTGCATTCTTTCCTTCAGCTCATTCAATATTTCATTATTTCTTCTTTCAACATTTCTTCTTTCATTCAATATATCTTCATTAGAGATTTACGAAATAATCTTTTAATAAAAAACTGAAATTTTGAGGTACAAATGTAGGACATTAATAAGTGTTAATAATACATTAAGAATATTATATTGTTTACTATGTTTTCATTATGGTAGTTTGATAATTAATTACATTTCAAAGTTCATTTTTATAGGAAAGTATTTAAAAAATCATGATAAGATTTGGTTAATTGAAACATCGAGGTATTTACTGTAGATTGATTGAATTCTTTGTTTGTGATAACTACCCATTGTTTTGTTTAACGAAGAGTAATAATTCGGAATTGATCATTATAATTGTTTTCGAATGAAGAATGTGATCTTGAGGGGTAATACAGACCTTTCTTTTTCAATTCCTTACGTATCTGATTCGTAAAATATCGTATTTCTATTGTAAATAGTTTAAATGTCTGAAGTATTGATAAACATGTGTGATATAGGCTTTAATACACATTCTTTTTTCACAAAAGCTTTTACGGAAGTCATACGGATGGAGTTGTAGGAAAAACTTGCAAGGGAAATGATGTGTAATTTGTCGAGAAACATTTTTTATTCGAGCTGCATAGTATGAAAAATTCGGAAATTCTATAAAAATGCGTTATATACTTTAAATTATGAAAAGATCAATAAATATAATAATTGCATTTATTATTATTTTAATTTGTTTTATGTATCTAATAACATGTTTATTATTATTATTATTATTATTATTATTATTATTATTATTATTATTATTATTATCATTATTCTGGTTCTGGTTGTTTCTCCAGTTGTTGTTGTAAACATTACATATCTGCAGAACATTCATATCAAATTATTTGTAGTTTAAGGATAACGAAATGTTTAGAAATCGTCGTATTTGATATATATTATATTATCCTAATAGAACTGAAAAGGTTCTTAATACTTGATTTATTACAAAAATAACTAAATATATATCCTTTTTCGCCCCCTAGCTGGAACAACTAAAAACGGTTCTTAATATTTTTACCTTTCTCTAACCTCGTTGTTTCGTCTTCTGCTTGAAGCAGCCGCTCTGCGATTTGTTTTGTTAATCTGCCTTCTCCCCTGACTGTACTCCTAATGCATACATATTTCCCGCTTTGGAATTGGTTCGACACATCTGATATATCTCGATTCTATATGCTTACTTCAGGGTTGTCCAACCGCATGCAGCCCGTTGAGCCATTTATTGTGCTCGTGCCCGTTGTGTATCCTTATCGAGCTCGAACGTTGCGCGCCGAGTGTTTGCGCCCTGTCCGGGTCGAGAGTCCTTTTAATGTAAAAATAGGATAAGTTTAGATTTAAGGATTTTCCCTGTGAATTCAGAAATTCAACATCATCCCAATGTGTTTCACTGTGTAATGCACTGTACTCCCTGACATCACGCATACTGTCATCCCCCCGAAACCCTCACCGTTTCAGAGCAGAGATTAACAATACGAGGTCTTCAGGTGTGGATCGTCCAAATATGTAAATATGACCCGCAACATACGAAATATTTTAGTTGTGGCCCTCGAGGCCTTCCAAGTTGGACACCCCTATTACATCATGGTGGCGTCTCCACTGTTATAGTAGGATTTCTTGAACCGTGCACTTGACGTAAATCAGCTGTTGACGGTTTCATCCAAACGGGAGCTTCAACATCCCCACAGTGACGTCACTGTAGCGTCATAAGCTCCCGATTGGATGAAACCGCAACGGCTGATTTACGTCAAGAGGACGATTCAAGAAATCGCCCTCCAACTGCGCTCTGGTTTGGCTGTGCGGCAGGTGCGGGCTGGGCGCGTGCGTGGCGCCGGGGGAGTGCCGCTGCTCGCAAGGGTCGGCGCGCGGGCCGGGCGGCGGCGCGTGCGAGGCGGTGGCGAAGGCGGGGGCGGAGGCGGGGCCGTGGTGGGCCGACACGCACCACCTGCCGCTGTGGGGGTCGCTCGCCGCGCTGGTGCTCGTGCTGCTGCTGGCGCCCGCCGCCGGCGCCGTCGTGTGCTGGTGCCGGCGTCGCCGCCAGATGCCGCTGCGCGCGAGGCGCAGGCCCAGCCGCTACGGCCGGCCCGTGGGTAAGCGCAAGTCCTTTTGGAAACGTTCAATTGACTACTTGAGTGGAACGGGTTTCGGCGGGCGGTTCAGTAAGTGCAGACCCAGCCGCTACGGCAGGACGCAGAATACACTGAAAGATCGTACAGTAGGCCGTCCACAAACTACGTCACGCTTTTTTGACCTCTCCCCCTTTGTCACAATTGTTACAGATAACTTCAACTCCCTTAATATGACGAACTCAATTAATTTAAAAAACGTTCAACACACACACACACATACACACACACACACACACACACACACACACATATATATATATATATATATATATATATATATATATATATATATATATTGTAAATAATTAATTAACAATTATATAACAATCAATTCTTTATTTTAAATCTGTAATTTCTATATCAATAATTTATAAAAAAGTATTTAAAGTACCATTTTAAGTTAATTATAATAAGACTTATTCGTCAGTAGTCCATAAAGCACTTACATGCAAATCCAGGTTGGTTACCTCTGCAACTTTACTGCCCGAAAAAGTTGGATATTCAACGTTTTATTGATTATGTTGAATATACCTTAAACTAATATATGAAATTATAATAATGTATTTCAATTTATCTTCTAGAGATGAGTTTTATAGCAGAGTGTAAAACGAGAAAATTGTAGAAATATGAATACTGTTAATAACACAGAACGTGTATGAGCAAAGAGATAATGATATAATTAAAAAAGAGTTATTTTAGATTTATTATATATATATATATATATATATATATATATATATTAATATACTAAGTTCGAGATATTAAAAGTTATTAAATTGTTGAAAAATTTTAATATTATTAGCAAAATGTTAAATTTTGATATTTAATTTCTTAAAAAATATATTTTTAAAAGAAATCTTACAAAAAATTAGTTTTATCTTAAATTTCCACCGTGACGTCACAAATTTTAAAACCCCCTCCCGCTTCCGTCACAATAACTACAAAATTAATGACACCCCCCTGCCCCAAGAGTATGACGTAGTTTATGACGGTCCTTAATGCCGTGACGAAAGAACGTTGATTGTACGTGAGATGCAGTACGTAAAGAGTTCCGAACATGAAACTCTTGTTAGTGTGGTGCGAAGAAAGCGCATGACAGTTCCTTCAGAGGACCTCCGTCAAGGTCGGAATGGAAGGCCGTGTCACCGTAGGAATGTGTCATCGAGGTCGATGATTTTTAGAAAACCATAGATGCATTTAACACATGTATTTTGAAGCCGATGTTTTCCAACATCGATGTTATGTGTTCGATGTTTTATGTCGGTGATGTTTTTTAAATGTGCCCTCATAACAAAATTCTATAATAATTTTTAGATATATATCCTTAAATTGAATATTCTTCAGAACATGACCATCAAAGTGACCAATGAAGAAAATAATTAATCAGCTTTTCGTCAATAAACAAGCTTGTATTATTTTTGAATTACGGAATCAGATAATCAATTTGATATTAACATTATTATACTGATGATTTTTTGACTTTGTTTCTCAGAAAGATCTCAACGAAAAATTAATGAACGGAGCCATTTTCAAATCAAATCACATCCGCGCTTGAATTTAGTGATTACTTATTCAGTTTTATTAATTTTTAATAATTAACAGCCTCTTTGAAAACATTGAGATTTTGTGTCGATGTTTCTATTAACATCGATGTTTTAATTTTGAGCATCGATGTTTAGTTTTCGATGCCGCATCCGTAGCTCATGGAACGTTAAACTTGCTTCATAAACGTCCTATTGGGATACACCAACATGCACATATTCAGATGTGAATTTTTTTTAAGAAAGAAGACCACCATCGCATTCTCCACCAAAATCTTTGTCTATTTTCAAATTATTTCAACTCATGGAGATTCATTCATAAGATGTAACATAAGGTCCTTTAAAATGCCAATTTTACACAGTAACGCTCTTCAGTAATTCGCTTTCCGCATCAGCTGCAGCGCTTTGAAATGTGTTCACACCACAGACAGCATAGAGGACAGGAAATCCTTCTTTGTCAATAACGCATCTGTTACTTTACTTATTTCGGTGAAAAAAGTTATCAAACCATAATACATTTCTAAAATATCATATATTTTTATTGTTTTTGTTGATAGTTTTTATTTATTCTTTATTTATACAAAACAAAGAATATTGTAAAATATGCTTATTTATTTTTTAATAAAGTTGCGAATGTGTGCATCCTTCTTATTTGCCATTTATAAACGTCTGAACATGTCACTTATTATCCTTTATTCGTTTGCAGTATCGAACCAGTTTATGAATCCAGTGTACGTGCTAGCACCGAGCAATAAAGAAGTAGACATACCCAGGGACGTGATGCAGACATCAAAAAGAGATTCTCAAGACTGAAGAAAGAATACTGAAGCTGATATTCGTTCAATCATTCATTCGTTTTAAAGCATTCCATAAAAGTGAAGGTCACAAGGAGAAATAATTCAAGGATAAACCGAGATATTTCTTTAATTTCAACACAAGTATTATAATATTACGGTCACAATACTTTATGTGAGACGACAATGGATTACAATCCAAAAGTAATTAAGTTATACTTTTTTAAAGTGTATATAAGTCTATGTAAGTAATTATTTACAACCTTGTGGTAAGTAAATCATTATTATGCACATTTCTTCTGAAATGGAATAAATATTGGTTAATTTTAAGCTAGGAAGTTGGAAGAAAACTTCCATTATCAACGACAAATAGTGGCCTATTGCGTTCGTAAATGTTTCTAGTCATTTTCATGTTTCTTGAATGCGGAGACTCTCCATTCATGACATGAAATTTCATTATGGTGCATACACTAAACGATTCTTAAAACTTTTTAAGTATTAATATTAATTCAATTAAGTATTGGAATTATTCATACACGTAGCATCAATAAAAACTACTTCCGTGTTTGTCGTGTGCGGTTCTACTATGTGTTTTCTTCTTAATATACAAAATTACATTAATTTTTTTTAATATTGTGTCAGAGCCATTTCCAGTAAAAACTTGGAAGAAAGTTGTGGATAAAGTTATTTTTTTGTAATCAATGCAGAATTCCATTATCATTACCTGATTTGGAAGTTTATAGGGACAATTTGTTAATGTATTTCAGTCATCACTTATTATTATTTTTCATAAGTTATCTTAAATTTATTTGAATAATCTCTTTTGAGTGATTTCTAAATTATGAATTATTTTCGGAGAATTGTTAGAGATTTTGTGAATAACTGTTAATACAAAAATACCAAAGAAATTTACAAAAGGTTTGCCCATTTTAAATGTATTTTCATATAATGGAACTCCATGATTATTATTATTATTATTATTATTATTATTATTATTATTATTATTATTATTATTGTCCATACATGATTTTGAAGGGCACTCACAAGTGATTCACTCATGAGCGTGCATGCTCCAAAATTACCATTTGCAGGAAATGTGATATGAGTAAATATATCACCATGATAGAATAAGTTAATTTACCAAACAATTCGAAATACCTGAATCACAGACCCTATGCGGCAATGCACATGATGTAAATTGATCTCTATTTTCTGTACCTATCAACTTAATGAGCTTAATCGATTTTATATTACTTGCGGAGGTTTATTTTCATTTTATTGTAAGATATCGTAATTTTGTTGATTTGAAACATTATTGTCTTTATTGTAATATGATTTGTTTAAAAATGTATTTTCTTCAAATAGAATAACAGGAATATATTAAGAAAAACGTATTTCAATTGACACATTTCACCTTACATTTCACCTTCACATTACAGCATTTTGTATGCGATTATCCAGACAAATACCCCATGTAATTGGTGAAGTGAAAGGGTTTGTAGTATTCAATCTGTATTTTATTATTATTTTATTCATGAACTTCGTAAACTTCAAATTACACAGATATTCATTTCAATTTTATTTGGAGATCTTTTCATTTTGAGGATATGAAACATATAATATTGTATTACAAAGGGGAATGATAGATTTTAAAATTTATTTTACTTCACATTTCACATTCAGTCACGATCACATTTAAAGTAAAATATTGTGTCCACAGAAATATTTTACCCTTTTAATTAACAGCCAGCGTCATTAGCGCAGTGTGTGATGTTGTAATGAAATATTTATTGTATAATATGTAATAAAACAATTTTAAAAAACAATGAATCCATATGTAAAATTATCAGAAAATATTATTCTGGATTTGAAAACTTCAAAAATCAAAAGTAGGAAAAATTCATAACGTTTTAATGGACATATTATTTCATTAATGGAATTTATATATATTCGACAGTGCATTTTGCCGAAATTCAACAATTTCCGAACAAATTGTTGGTGCATCATGTTTTATGCCCTAAGCAACCGAAAATTTAGCCGAACCATTAGCAATAATGGGGCCTCCCTCAATTCGACAATAATTGGATCCCTTCGTCAAACAATGAGTGTGTCGTTCGTCATTGACACTCTATTTTAGTTGGCCCTCCATATACGCGGTAAATGGGGTTATTCCATTTATGATACTTTTACTCGTATAATCTTTTATGTAATTTACGTTGACAGAGTACACAATCCTTTACCAAATATTTGTTGTCGATTCGTATTAAATAAACTATGGACTATCAGTTTTCGTACCCGAGGTAATCTCGGGCCCAAAAACCTCGGATTCTCGCAAGAATGTACAAAATAAAATCTGATATGATGTAAAATGATAATGTTTTTTATCTGTAAATTATGCAAAGTTTACAAAATATGCAAGTTCCAAAATGCCATTTTTTCCCTCCGATCGCCAGTTTTTGGCCTAATTTGACTGGTCGAAAAACACTTCTCGCACACACAAAGGGCCTCACATTCGGATAATTTTCTTAATTTAGCCAGCGCCCTTTGGCTAATGTCAACATAAGCACTATAAAATCTGAAATTATCCGTTCATTGTCATTCGTACTGGTTTATCCTCATCGCTCATCAATGTGTATAGAACCAAGTAGAAAAGTAATACTTTGTTGTACTAGTACTTTGTTGTAGGATGACAAGAGAATGAAGAGATGTAACGATGAACGAAGTCATCTCGAACAAGTCACTCATAATCCAGAAGTGTTGCAACAAATCAGAAGACATTATTAGAACCGCTGTAACGCATACACAACGACGAATATGGAAACAGTCTCATACCTAATCCAGTCTCGTATTCCTGCCATTAACAGAGTCGCTGCGTTTGAGATTTTCGTTGGATTGTTCTCTTGGAATTGATGTTCAGTATGTAACTGTATGGGATGATGCCGGAAACTCAAAAGATACATAGTATCCAGCAGACTGATATGAATGTGACAGGAAATATTATATATCTTGTAAGAGACATAATACGCAGAACTTCATCACGACAGCGTAAAGTTTATTTGCCATTTTTTTTAAAAACGACCAAGTAACATGAGTACCTATAAACAATTTCTGATTGTTGTTCCATATCAACGACGGGTAATAGATCAAATAAAAAAAAGAACAAATTGTTCTCGTCTTTCCCAGTCAATTAAGAGTTTAGTATTATGATCTGGTGGATATTATTGGTCACGTGGTACTTTCCGTGTGCCTCCTGTGCTTCAGTCACAAAATGAAAACTCACATTTCTGTACGAATCAACCACACCTTGTCTTGAATCAACCACAACCTGTTTGGATTTATTATCCACTTTAATGAGATAACAAGCTGTTGAGGCCCCTCGGACCTTCATCGTCAGCAGGGGCGGATCCAGAGACGAATTTGTGGGGGGGGGGGGATTTTTTTATTCAAAATGTTTTGGTCGAATGTGTCATACGAGTATTACAGATTATGTAGAATGACGCAGGCTAAACGCAGTTCATGTTGCGATACAATTTTATTCGTTTTAATGTTTGTCCGAAAATATTGTTGCTTGTTAAGTTAAAATTAATAGTTACTGAAAAATTGTGTGAGGAGATTCCTCAATTCTCCCCCCGTGGGTCAGCGGCTGACGTAAGTGAAAAATAAGAATGAGAAGGATACATGATTCGTTAATACATATTACAATATTGAGCGAAATGCAACATCTCCTTCGTCTCCTTTTCCATCGTCTTCTTCTTTCCTTTTCTTTCTTGAATTGTCCTTTTCTATTCTTTTTTCTTTTCTTCTTTCTCTCTCCTTATCCATGTACTTTATCTTTTTATCAATTTTTCTTCTTCTCTTTTCTCCTTTTCTCTTCTTTTCCTCTCTTTTTTATCTTCATCGTCGTCATTTTTCTCCTCTTTCATAATCATCATCATCATCATCATCATCATCATCATCTTCTTCTTCTTCTTCTTCTTGTTCATTATCTCCACTTCCTCTTATGATGGCAATTCAATCTAAAAATAATGCTGTAACAATGCTGATAGTGAATCCCAGAAATAAACAATAGTAAAACATAATAATAAAAGAAACAAAAACAATATAACTCATAGAAGATTAATGGAGTCTAATTATTTAAAGCCAGGGTTTCTGTCAGGTAAGAAGAAAAGTACTGTGCAGAAATATACGTCTGAGATTTAAAAGTCCTCCAGTTATTATTTTTGCTATTCCCCTTGATAATACTCGCGACCCCCTCTTTGATCACGTACCACCAGACGCGCATCTCTGCTCTATACCCCTCAACTTGTAGTACTCGTGATACTGGCTGAGTGAGGTTAGGGATGCGACATTGAAGTTGATGTCTTCAAAACATCGATATTTTTGTAGAAACTTCGATATTTTAAACATCGATGTATTAACACCGTTTTTAACATCGATGTTTTGTGATCGATGTCTTTTCCAATGTTTTGTGTCTGAATAAAAAATTCCCATGATCATAAAACTGTAAAAGTCATAGTATGAAATAATAACTGGTAGTAACACTGTTATTCATGTGTTGGAACCCAAGTTACGCTGTTTTCCATACTTTAATCGACTGAACTCTCTTGCTAGAGATGACCTCCATGCCCTTGTATTTCCTCTTTCTTCATATTCATGTCGATATTGAGATACAGCCAACAAATACGCTGTGGATGTAGGGTCTGCCCCTTCTCGTATTCTTATTCTGCGAATTGGAGAACTCGAAAATTGTCAAATTAAATTTTAATCCACACGAATTTAATGTTAGATATTAGTAATCCAGTCTAAAACATCGATGTTGAAAAACATGTTTTTGGTCAATATTTTATTAACATCGATGTTTCAATTTTGAACAACGATGATTGCTAACATCGCTGTTTTGTTATCGACGTCGCATCACTAATGGAGGCTTCCCAGAAATTAATATTTTACGGCGTGCATAGCCCATCAAATCATATTTCTCGCACATGCCGCGAACGCCCGACCCGTGACCCCGGCCTGTTTTGCGACATCAGCAGCTTCTGATAACATATCGAAACAGGATAACTTTATCTTTGTTCAAAGAATCTCTCGTTATATGAATTTCAACAAAATATTAACTAATGTATATTAAGAGGCAAAAAGTTGACAATAATATACAAATTTCAGCAACTAACAATTTACAATAAAATAATTCACGAAATCCCTCATTCTTTACTGTGCACAAGTAAATTTGGTATAGGTGAAACAAACAAAATTGTCTTATGGGTTCAGAATACCCTAAGGATGTGCTCCGTACACCACGAACATTCAGTCAATTAAAAAAAATGAATTTAACCCTGAACGGTAAAAAACATTATATAATTACATAATTCTATTTCATTATTAATATCACATACGTGAAGGTTACTAGTTTGACGTTTGATCGTCTCAAAATGAAACCCCCCGTAAAGCATTGCTGTTGAACTGGAAGGACAAATATTCAAAAAAAGAAATCCTTCATATGAAATATATTCATGGCAGCAAAACATGGAAATGTGGTCTGAAGAAGGATTATGAAACTTGAGACTGAAAAGACAGCTATTTCTTATATTAACCGAAATCATGAAAAAAGGTGCTTTGTACACATAATAAACTTAGGTAAAGGAAAGTTTGTTGGCCACTCGCTGAGACACAACCAGCTGTCAACAAACGTTTTTTAAGGAAAAAATCAAGAAAAACAGACAGAAGAAGAAAAATAATAGATATAAGAGAACAGAAGTTTCCAATTATAATCAATCAATAACTAGAACAAATCATTAGTTCATGAGACATTTATTTTCATTAATAAAAGCATAGTACGTTTCGTGGTATAATGTAAGTACATCTTCAGGTTTACAATAAAACTTTTTTGAAAAATAAATTATATAAAATAAAATTAGTAAAATCCTATAAATTTTGTTTGATTTAGATTGACACTGATTGATATTCATTTTCATTTAATTGGTAATATTTTAGTAGGTGTGGAGTGTACGCCACACTGTAAATATAAAACAATAAATCATTCGTTTGTCGCTTTTTTGGTGATATGAAGAACATTCATGTAAAAAAGTTCTTAAAATTTCTTAACTTCCTTGGTTTATTGTAAGAAGACGGATAAGAAAGATGATGTGATAATAAATTGAAAACTGAACTGCAATGCATCGTCATAATTGTGTGAATTAGAATCTCTTAGACTGTTTTAATTAATCAACTGACAAAATTTTACGTTTATTTATTAACTTTTTAGTTGAATATAATTCATTCATATAGAAGGCTCCTACGCAATTAAATTGTGTTAGAAAATATGTAGCTTGCTCTCCTTGCTAGCCTTATTTAAAAAATAATTAACCGACGTTTTGGATTGCATATTACTTATATAATTGTGTATTAAATTATTTAGAATATTTGGGTAGGAAGAAAGTTAACTTTGGATATTCAATTCGTGTCGCTCCCTACCGACGCGTCAAACCACGCGGGGGACACCTTAGTTCACCGTCCGCCCACGCGCGCGCTGCAGTCGCGCCGCTGTGCCCGCGCTCTAGCGGCGATCGGCGCGCACCGGCAGCACGCGGTCGTCAGTGCGGCCGGGGCCGCGTTGCAGGTGAGGCGGCGCGATCCAAAAACACCCGACAGTCGAGCGACCGAGCGAACGAAGCGAGAGGTAGACGTGCGCGGAGCTGCGGAGCGAGTCCGTGCCGGCGTCGGCGCGATGGTGGCGCGCGCCACCGGGGTTGGCGCGGGGGCGGCGGCACGCGCCGCTCCCGAGGCGCTGTTGGCGCGGCACGACGCCGAGCTGCGCCTGCTGGACACCGTGCGCCGGTGCGTGGCCGCCAAACTCAAGTGCGACCGCGATTACGCATTGGCGCTGGCCGCCGTGGCCACCCAGGGGCAGAAGGGCGACCGCCAGGAGGAGCTGCAGGGCAGCCTCGTCGCGCAGGTGAGTGAGGTTATCGGGCCGACGGCGGCGTCGACGGCTTATCTGCGTGCGTGGGCTTTGGTGTGTCGTCAACACGTGCTTTCTAAATCGGTGTGTTGATCACCTGTGTTTTGGCATTTAGGGGTTCTAATGTTTTGTCCAGGTGCGTCTCGATGAACTGAAAAGTTGACTTACATACCAATGTACCTTTGTTGTCATGTGACGTAAGCATGTGCTTTCCTAAATCTGTGTGACAGACGATTTGATCACCTGTGTTTTGGTTGTGGTAATATGATTACGTGTTCTAACGTGGTGTCCAATTGCGTATCGATGAGCTCAAAAGTTGTCTTACGTATCATTGCACCTTTTGTACCTTTATTGATATGTGACGTAAACATGTGATTTCCTAAAACTGCGTGTGTCGGACTATTTGATCACCTGTATTTTGGGTGTGGTAATATGATTAGGTGTTTTAACGTGGTGTCCAATTGCGTATCGATGAGTTAAAAAGTTGTCTTACGTATCATTGCACCTTTTGTACCTTTATTGATATGTGACGTAAACTTGTGATTTCCTAAAACTGCGTGTGTCGGACGATTTGATCACCTGTATTTTGGGTGTGGTAATATGATTAGGTGTTTTAACGTGGTGTCTAATTGCGTATCGATGAGCTCAAAAGTTGTCTTACGTATCATTGCACCTTTTGTACCTTTATTGATATGTGACGTAAACTTGTGATTTCCTAAAACTGCGTGTGTCGGACGATTTGATCACCTGTATTTTGGGTGTGGTAATATGATTAGGTGTTTTAACGTGGTGTCCAATTGCGTGTGCCTGCGGCTCGATGAACTGAAAATTTGTCTAACGTGTGCATCATTGTATCTTCTTTTGGGAGTTATAAGTGTTTAAGTGTCTAACAAAGAACAATACTTTAGTTGTAATACTTGGAATAAATGTTCTGCCTGCTATCCGGTTACGTTGTATCTTGGTGAACATTGACGTTTATCGAACGTCATTGTGCATTTGTTGCGGATATGGTTTTGTTAAAGTGATTCGTGTCTAACTATTGATCTCAAATGATTTGGTTTGTAAATATATGATGACACCATATGTTTGTTGACAATTTATAAGCTCAGTGTCATGTGTCCGCTTATTATTGAATTGACGTGATTCAAACTTACTGTACCTCCAATGTTTGGAATGTTGTATTAGGTTGACCTGTGTCGACCAATACTTTTGTCGTGAAAGATAAGTGGTTACGTGTCTGACAATAGCCAATGTTTAGGTTGTAGCAAAGGTCCCATTTTATCTACATACAGCGACAATAACTGTTGTTGAAAAACAAATGCAACAATTGATGTTGAACGGAAAGTTCTGCACCGAAACATCATTGTGCGTTTATCTTTTCTTGACGGATGTATTTGTGTGTTTTCTTTACTGATTTGTGTTGGGGTAAGACGCTTTTAAATTTGAGTGAATTTCATCTTTTATCCAGTTGATTCCTAACCTGTCAGTTAAAGCAATAGAGTGAATAGTCCTTCATGTAAAGTACTTGAGTTAACCTGTCAACAACGTGGATGGCCTTGAACGTTTACTTATATGAACAGCAATGGCATGATTGCTGGGAACTGCAATTTAAATTATTAATTAGTTGATGTTATGGTGCACGTTTTGAAGCTGGAATAATCTTTGTATTGTGGCCGCTGATATACTCTGTTCAGCCACGTTAGCAATTATTTTGACATCCATTTCCGTGAAATCGTATTGGAAGGCATGATCGTTGAGTAACTTAGAGAAATTCATTACATGAACTTGTGCGGGAACTCGGGTATGTGGATATTTAGTCACTGTATTCTTTCCGTCGGCATCTCCCATACGCCATTAATTCTCTTTAACTTATTGTGGACTGTGAGATCTATTCGTGTAAACTACAATTTTTTTGCCTGTTTTAATTTCCCTATTTTTTATTTACAAAGTGTGCTTTACATAGAACATTAGGCAAAATTGTTTACGTACTGAGTAGCATAGTAACATGGAGTTCACATGTCCTGCACACATTACTGCAAATAATGTGTATAACATCAAAGGAATAGCAGTAGAGACTAAATAGACAATTTCAAATTAATTATTTTGCTGTCCGTTCAAATTAATTATTATTAACATTGTACGCAAAAAGTACATTGTTACAATGGGAATGAAGTCACACATAAACACGTGGGTTGATAATCTATTTACTATTTACACTCTACGGATAAACATACTATATGTAAATATTATATCTGCTAGATCCACTGGATGAGAACGGCAGTCGTCTTAAGGTAACCGGTTGTCGTGAACAGCGGTTCCATTCTGCTCCTCGAAAAATTATGCAGAAAAACTCATCCAGAATACTAAAAAGTAAATTCAAAATATGCGCATTCATCTGACGACTTACACATTTGTCAGACATAGAGTCTAATTATAAAGCAATTTCAAGCAGAAAAATTAAACTTCATTGTATAACACTAACTGTAAAATGCGAATTAAACGTATTTGTGATTAAAGACAATATTTTCTTTGCAAAAATGCCTGTGGATTTGAAATGGTTTCTGTTTATGTTCCAACCTCCTCCGTTGAACAAAATACAGTATTTGCTGAAAGATGGATGTTGTCTAAGTTTAGGATTCCCAAACTGGAGGTATAAAAGCCAAAAGTCGCGAATACACGGTCTGTACATTTTCTGTACAAATCGCCACAAGCCGCCGATAGTGAATCTAATGAGAAACAACTGAATTGCGCCGTCCGAGTTCTTTCAGTGGTAGTATTTCTGTGCATGCGTTCTGGCTCTGATCTTTATTTAGTATTAATTAACCATGAGCATAGACAAGAAAAATAGGAAGGCAGGAATTGGGGAAAAAGGTAGTTTATCACACTATCACTCCACTTAATCGCTGATGAGTGGAGTGATAGATATTCACACACCTAACCACAAAACCGAAATGGCCGATTACTGTCGCTTCGGGTAAACAAATTCCTTAGTAAACAATTCTGCCGCTAGAGGCGCGTGAGTAAAACTGTAAGCTTCCTGCATGGAAAAAAACAAACGAACATGCTCAAAAGTTTTCGTGCAGACTACGGGCAGTGGACTGCACGTTTTCTGTACGTCCAATCTGCATGAAATCTTTACCGTGTATACCGAATTTGTCTCTGAGAAGGAGTGTTTCTTCTGTGACGTGAAGGCGCTGTTCTGTTGTCGCGTCCTGACGTCTTTAAATAGCGCGGGGCGCGTTGTTGTTTTCGTGGAGTTCCGGTCTTCTTGTTTCATTTTTCTCGCGCTGTGAAAGCTAATATTTTTGGTTCTCTTGAGAGATATTCGAGGAGGAGGTTCTAGGAAAGCTGTCCACAGCTTGTTGTGTTTTCATAGGTTGCATGGCCTTTAAACAACTCTTTGACATTTGCAGTTTCACCTTGACCCTGAAGGTCGTGTTTATATTATTCTGCCCATACCTTGCGATGTAATTTATCTTGTGACAAGTGTTGCCTGTACATTACTGTAGATTATTTTCGTCTTTTTGAATTTAAACCAAGTTTGGACATTTTGTTTAAAAAATAGAAACATTCCGATTTACGATTTTGTAGGTTGAATATTCTTCGATGTTTCTCACAAATAAATTATAACCTTAAAAAATGTTAACTGTAATTGCATAATAAAGTACAATTGTCTTATAATGTTTTTAATATTTTGATATTTATTCATGATTGTTCAATGATATTCTTGATAGTTTTATTGTATTCCAACTCTGTTACTAAGTTTCTTGGAATTAACACTCAGGAAAGGGCTCTGAGTATATTACATTTTCCATGAAGATATCCTTATTAGACAACTTCTACCTCTCATTTTTTCAGCTGTACATGTGTTGCAGAAAGATTTCATCCCGGGGTAAGTTCGTTAAAAAAAGCCTTAATATAAGGTGAACTACTGGCTATTGGAAGATCGCATTAATTATATTTAACGGGACTTTCTTGACTAGAAAATCGTTTAGGATCGATATAATATGAGAGTAATAAATTATTCAATGTAGTGTCGTTAATCACCCACCAATTTCCTGATCTGTTATGTCAACTACATGAAGCCTGTCTTCTTATATTCGTACGTTTATTTGTAGTTAACGCGTCCGTCGAGAAAAATAATTTTCTACTAGTGTATCAAATATAAAAATACGATTAAACTCCCTCTTAAACATGGTTGTGAATTCTATAACATGCTCGCATCTCACTTTCTCTTGTCATTGGAAACTAAAGAATGAAATTTTGGCACTCCGCCAGAACGTGTAACGTTAACAAATGTGCTGAATGGTGAGCGTCATTCATTTTTTCCCGTCTAACTAAATGCAGTTTCTAATTATGATTGGGAAAACCATAAAATACAGATTAGGAAGAGGCTCAAACAAATCACTTAATATATATCTCTAAATCAGATATGAAAAAAAAAAGCGAAAACAGTGACGTCGTTTGAAACACGTCAGCATATGAAACCCGTGGCCCCAATAACAAAACGCTGCTTAGTTTTCGATTTTTATGTCTCATTCTCTAAATTGCTTGAATCATCCTATTCTTGAATAGTGTACATCT
The DNA here is from genome assembly GCA_038098605.1 of Gryllus longicercus. Classification (NCBI taxonomy): domain Eukaryota; kingdom Metazoa; phylum Arthropoda; class Insecta; order Orthoptera; family Gryllidae; genus Gryllus; species Gryllus longicercus. The sequence goes on from JAZDUA010000475.1 coordinate 909,250, forward strand.
CAAAAGAAGAGGGAAAAAGTGACTATGGATATATTTTTAGATTCTACATAGTTTATCATGATATCAATACTTTGTGCCATGTGAAATTTTATTCATGTTAACTGCATTGTCGAAAATCTGATACGCTAACTTCGTAGCTCATACTCTTTATTGTGCAATAATATGATGAATGGTGATGGATCCCACTTTATCTCAGTTGCCAAATCTTCTATTCATTTGTCTTCTACATGCCTGGCAAGATGAAGAAAGTAAGGATATATGTAGTATTCGAAGTTTTTAATATTGAAGAAGAAAACGAATAAGGATATATTTACATCATGTGGATAAAATTTAACTTCAAACCTCGACGCATACTCCCAAATCCCAACATCGCAGTGAGTTCCAACATTACCAGCCTCCCATACCGGACATGTTTACGTCAAACGGTTATAATTTACCTTTATCATAACCTCATTGCGTGCCCCTCCAAATCTAAACTACGAATATAGTACGATTTATTTAGTCGTGCACTTGACGTAAATCAGCTGTTGCGGATTTATCCAATCGGGAGCTTACATGTCGCTACAGTGACGTCACTAATAGGGGGGCGTACAAGCTCCCGATTGGACAAGCACCTGATTTATAAGACCGCGTTTAAATAAATCCTAGTATAGGAGCATTGCATCGGGCCGTGTGCGAGCGAACATTCCTCGGTAAGCGACGAAAGCGCTGGCTTCCGTGGGGGCGGGGGCTGAATGAAAGAAGGGGGGCGGGGAACGGAAGCCCCGCGGGGGCTTGTAGTGACGCGCCGTGCGTGACATCCGGCCGGCGCCCCCTACACCCTCCCCCACGTGCTTTGGATGTGTCGTCACGCGCAACCAGCGCCCCGTGCCGCACGAATTACAATGTGATGGGAGCTGGTAAATTTGTGTACAGTAAAACTTGCTCCATGCGGTATCTTAAGGGACCAGTATTTTGTTGTTGTTGTTGTTGTTGTTGTTGTTGTTATTTAAGGTCGCATCAACATCTAGGTCATTAGGGACCACGATGGCATTTAACGAAATGGTAACTGTGAAGATGACAAGATACGATGATAATACGGGGTGAAAGGGGCGAACTCAAATACAACCATGCACGAGGCGGGACTCGAACCCGCCCTATGGTACCACTGCCTTAACGATCTCGGACATCCGGACTACCATGCTATGGTGATATTATTACCAACATTATGTATTAGTAATATTAAGACCAACTTGTTGGTATTAGTGTTTTACACCGGAAACGACTCGCGTACAATTAACATGACGTATTAGACTGGTTACTGGTAGTGGCGAGTGCATATGTTGAAACCCGCAGCAGAGCTCAGTATTTCGTTTTTGTTGTCGTTGTTGTTATTATTTAAGGTCGCATCAACATCTCGGTCATTGACGACTATTAAATTGAACGTTTTGGTAAGATGACATGATATGGTGATGTTAGTGGGTGAAAGGATGAACACCAACCATGCCTGAGACGGGACTCGAATCTGCGATCCTTCAGTCCGAGATAGCTACGGTACTCCTGCCTTAACGGTCGCGGCCATCCAGACGACGGGTCAGTATTGTTTTCGTATTAGACAAGATTCCGTAGAATACCGTAGAATTTATGTTTGTCAGGAAAGCGATTTATGTTCACATTGGACAGATTTCCGCATTATACACGTTCCGTATTGAGCAACTTAACTGCATTTGTAAAGTGGGACCCTCCAGTTGTGTTTCCTGTTAAGTCGTATTTTACAAGAAATATTATTATTATTATTATTATTATTATTATTATTATTATTATTATTATTATTATTATTATTATTATATATTGATAAATATTACAAGTAACTAAATTGTTGATTATAACTGCTAGGTTTACAATATGATAAATATAGAACGTTTATAATCATGATTATTTCGTACTAGCACTACTTACGCATTGCACTGGGATCAGCGAATTGAAAAATATTAATATAATAGTTCAAAGGCGCACAATTTATGTTAAATCCAGACTTTCCAAAGTTAAATTTTCATAACTAGGGTTATTATAAGTATGTAATTAACATATGTGTGTGTTCATTTGTTACGATGAAACTTTTTCATATCTTTACGAATTAGATTTTTGAAGTGATTTCAAATCTTTCTGATCATTCACATGCGTTCTTGTTTCCAGATGTACATATTTTTCCGTATTTACGAAAAACACGTCATATTCTTTCAAAATGATAGTTGGAATATTATTTTAAAGTTTTAGTTCAATATAAGGTGGTAAATTGGGTTTAGAACTTGAATTTGGATTTATCACCACCATACATTCAGCAAGATTCAAGCTGCACTCCGTTACTGCTTCTATGCTGAGATGCATTTTGGCTATTTTAAGAGATAAAAATGGCAGTTGCACGCAGGCCCGGCGGATAATATGGGCATAGAGGGAAGCTGCACCCCCACGAAAAATTCCGATTGGGTAAAATACCCACTCGGAATTTGGGGTGAGAGAAACGTTCCGCAAACGTCAAATTCTTGAAATTAACGAAGTTTCTTGGGTTGCGTCGACAGAAAACGTTCATGCGATCAGCTATGTTGAAGGATCGGCCGGACAGTGTTCCAATTTTACATGTTATACCGCCAGGACCGACAAAATTGCTTTGCAAAAATTGTTAAAAGAGTTTATATTTAAAAATAGTAAAGCAGAGCGTTGATTTTGCATTGTAAAAATGAACTTCTAAAGTTACATAAAATAAATGTGATAACAATTTTATGATATTATAAAACATATTTGAAAACAAATATTTTTTTTTATTTTCCCTCTCATATACATTTTCGGCGGGAGATGGAAGGGGGAGCAGGGACCACCTCCCGGGTTGACTACACACTCGAAATTTACACCAATCGCCGACCCGGGTTGCACGTTTACACATTTAAGCCTAATTATATCAGAAAAGGATTAAGGAACTTCTTAGGAAAACTTTCTTGCAGCAGATACACCACATATAGCATTACTTTTTTTATATTATCTCCACCAAAATTGAGGGAATTGTCATACCGAAATTCGCATCCCTATGTCGTAGAAGTCCGCCACCTATGATAGGGACCTATGTTTGACAGCCCCTTGCTAATCTCCGTCACTGTAATACTCATAATGGTGACCATTTTATTTGTTGAGGTCTCTATTACCGGCGTTTCATTAAGATGTTATTGGTGTTAACAACTATATTTTTTGATTTAATCGTTTTATTATCTGAGCTCTTGTTCGGGGGATATAGTATGTAAACACAATAGGCTTGAGCACTCTTTCTGCTTTATAGATTGTTCACAACTATTGCGTATCGTAACCGCATTTCAAGTGGGCCTCAATTTCCCAACATGTTTTTCTTCGAAATTATATCCAAATCGGATCAATCATTAGGCAGATACAGCTCAAAAACAGTGGAGTGTACCATCAAAGTAATGATAAAATCTTAAGTTGGATCATGATCTTTTACTTAAAAATCATCCGTGAAAGTAATTGACGCTTCACGAATGGAACGTTTCTCAAATGAACGCGTGACACTTCTTACTACAGTGACAATTTTCATCAGTGAAAAATCTCACTGCATAGATTTGTCGTAAAACTCCTATATCTTAGTGGAAAGTGGAAAGAGTTATGTGTCAGTTGTGCACTTTCTTCATAAATGGCTTTCAGAGATTATCGCCCTTAATTGTAGAGAACATTTTATTTTACATCGATTTATTTATTTTACGTTCAGTTGTGATTTATAAATTCCCAATGCTTTTACGCACTCATCATGTAATTTATATGGCTAATATGTTTTGTACGTTTGCTGTAATCAACTGTTCTTTACCAAATTTACGTCACATGCATACTACACGACTTGAACGACATAGAACCCATAAACGCACGTTTAAAAGAAAATAAGCACATAAAAAATAACATATTGCTAGAAAGTGGACTCTTCAGAAGAACTATGACTTCGTACGACGCTTCAGTGCTGTTCTTTTACATACCATTATAAAACTTCAGACGAGATAAATTTGGGGATTTTTTTCAAATGTGCTTTATTATGAGAATTCATTATTTTTTCAACAGGAGATCACTAAATAGTTATTCGCCGAATTTTTATTTTAGTTATCAAAGTTCCACTGTGGTATGTAACATCATAACATCATTTTAAAACAAGACACTACTTTTTTTCTTTATTAACACAGAAGTTGAGAATTTTTTTTTCTTCATTTTTTTTTAAATGTACCTGTTGAAGCTTGCACATTTCATTACTTGGTGGAGTAACGTATTTATTGAAGGTATCAAAGTTACTCTGTGGTATGTAACATCATAACATCATCTTAAAACAAGACACTACTTTTTTTTTCTTTATTAACACAGAAGTTGAGAAAATATTTTTTTTTCATTTTTTAAAAATGTACCAGTTGAAGCTTGCACATTTCATTACTTGGTTGAGTACCGTATTTATTCGAGGTATCTAAGTTCCACTGTGGTGTTGAACATCATAACATCATCTTAAATAAATACACAACTTTTTTCTTTATTAACACAGGAGATGAGAAAATATTTAATTTCTTTTTTCTTCTTCATTTTTTAAAAACTGTACCTGTTGAACCTTGCATTATTACTTGGTTGAATAACGTATGCATTCGAGATATGAAAGTTCCACTGTGGTGTTGAACGTCGCCTCCATTGGATGCAAAAGCTTTCCGTGGCCCTCGCCCAAGGGGAGCGGCGGGATGAGAGCATCGCTGCGTTTGCGAAGGGCCACAGGAAGCGCCGTCAAAATAGCCAGGGCGCGCCTCCAAAAGGCCCTGCAGCTTTTTCTTAGCTTCGCTGAATCTATAGCGCTATAGTGGGCTCGATCGAGTGACGTCATCGTGAGGCCCATGCGCCCGGCGGAACCGGCCGCGGCCGCTGCCGGCCGGTGGTGGGGGCAGCAGCGGCGATGGTGGCGGAGCCGGTGACGGTGACGGTGACGGCGTCAGTGATGGTGATGGTGATGGTGATGGTGACGGTAAAGGCGGAGGTAGCAGCGGCAGTGGCAGTGGTAGCGGTGACGGTGACGTGGTGGTGGTGGTGGTGGTGGATTTAGCAAATGCGGCGCGGCGAAAGTATTGGCGGTGGAGACGTCGCTGGCGGTGGCGCCGGTAGCTGCGGGGGAGGTGGGGGTGGCAAAGTTTAGCAAACACATAGATACTTCGAAAACCAAATGGTTTTCAATGTCGATGTCGATTAAATCATCGACAAAAACCAACAATGTTTAAAATATCGGTGTTTTAAATACGTTGAAACTTGGTATTTTCCAATCCTGTTTCCATTTTAATTAGAGTATTTAAATTAAATATTTTATTGTTTGGTCACGTATAAGTAATATGTTAATAATAATGTGTATGTTTGTAAGGAAGTAAAATATAAATATAAAGAACATCGGATTTTACTATTATTCCCTTTATTCACTTTCATTCATAAATCATTGAAGTGAAACTACCTCTAATTAATTCGTAAATAGTGGTTAAAATGCTGCCATCAATTTGTCATCTAAAGTTCTTAATCAATATACTGTACAGACGAACTGTATTAACATGCGTTAAATCATCGAAAGAAGGTAACATCCATGTTTGTGGAACTTTATACGTCAGTCGGTTCCTTTAATCTTCTTATACTTTCAATAAAATTTTCTCATAGTTTCGATAAAATTTTCTTTTAGTTTTGGTAAAATTTTTTAATAGTTTTCATAGGTTTTTCTAATAGTTTCGATAACAGTTTGTAATAGTTCCAATAAACATGTTGAACGGTTTAATTCGTACATTTTTCAATAAATCTAGATAGTCTCAATAACCTAAAACTAATCTTGCAAGTTTTTTCGAGCTCCAGAGATTCGTAAAAAAAATGATTTAAAAACAGTGAGAGCGTTTTGAATAATAGAGATACGAATTAAAAGAAAACTCAAGTTACGTGGATCCACTGTAATATTAAACAATGAAGAAATTAAACTCGTAGAAAATAATGATGTCCCTTATGGAACAACAGCAAGACCGGCGATGTTTCCTATTTGAAAATCAATGTTTACGTTCTTTTTTATGTATCATGTTTTTAGTTTCCGGTGTTATCCTACTAAAATGTTCTCCGTAGTTTTCCCAGTGTCAAATCAGTGCAGATCTCAAGTTCAATGTCGAAATTTATGCACGACATTAATAGTACTTCAAATTACAAGCACTTTTTTGTGGACTTGCTTCGCACCCTTTGTAGCGGTTTTACAAATACGTGATTGAATCGTAATATTTGTTCGTTCAGTTCCGGATTTTTGAGAATGTAATGAAAGCAACCTATAAATGAAACTTTTTAAAATTGATTTATTTCAAGTTGTGAAATTTTATAAATGACACGGGGCTCTTTTCTTTTTACTCCATGAAATTTTGAAGTAATAGTCTGTGAACGCATTTTGGCGTGTGTCCCTGAAAAACAGGAGCTACAATAAAGATTCCTCTTCTCTCCCTTCTCGTTGAGCTTCTAAATGCTCTCAATGAGGGAGCATTCACTCGGGTATACAAACTGGTAGAATACCGGGCAGGGGAGGGAGAGAGTGGGTGATTGGAAGATAAAGGGTACATGAACTATCCGGAGGGGATTTCCCTCCTAGCCCTGTATTTTCGTAACTACGCCTCTTAGCCATCTTTTGGGCAACGCGTTCATGTATAACAGGAGTAACCTTCCGTTAAACTTTGTCTTTTGTCTCGTAACGTCGCAATCAGTCATTGCCTTTGGCCAAGGACTTGGCGCCTTCAGTAACTGTGTGTTCCCAGAAGGACACCCGTCCACGAATCAGTGGTGTATCGAGTTGCTGAACTTCCATGACTTCACGGGCGTAGCTAAGCAATTCGGCCAACGACGGGAAAGAAGTACACAGTCGCAGAGGACAGGTGCAAGGGGTCATGGCAAGGTGTTTTCGCTAATGAGCCAGGAGCCTAGCTGCTGGGACTCAACGCTAAGCTGCATTTAAAAAAGTGTATCCCTCTCACGGGGTCCGCATACCAATTCTCACTCCAATCTTACGTATCGCCGTGTCAGTGATTAACGCCATAAACATAGCATCAGTGCACTGCCAGGCCAAACATTCCATTCTAATTATACGAATCGTAGGATAGCGACAAATTGATATTATGATTATTGTGTTTATCATTGTGATTGTCATTATTATTATATTGCATCGAAGGCTTTCACGTCTGGAGTCAATATTTATTATTATTATTATTATTATTATTATTATTATTATTATTATTATTATAACGAAACAGATTGTAACAAAAAGTAGTAGTGATGTATTGATTAATTAAAACAGAGAGTTTATTTTTTCTCTATAAACACAGAAGTTGAGGAGAGATTGAAATACTGTGTTTTTCATTTTTCTAACGTACCTGCATAACATTGTACATTTCGTTACTTGGTTGAGTAACGTGTTTATAAAATAATGATTAACTATTTCAACATTTTCACATATTTAGCAGTAACTAGGATTCAACAGCAAAACGCATACGATTATATTAAATACATTAAAGAATATTTAAAGATGACGCGAATTTTCGCGGGTGGTTTAGTTGTGGCCTGCAGTGCGAGTGTGCCCAGCCGGCGGCCTGTGGTGCGGGCGGCGGCGGCGGCGGCGGCGGCCAGCGTGTCGGCGGCGACGCCCGAAATACGCGTCTCGCTCGCACGCAGCGCGCGGCCGAAATAGCTCGCGAGAGGGCGGAGGGCTGACGTCGCGCGTCCTCGCGCCGCTTCGCCATCTCCGCCGCCGCCCCTCCGGCCACGCGCCGACCTCTCGCGCACGCCGGCGCAGGCGGCAGGCCTCGCTCCCCTCCCCACTCAGCCCGGCCTCTTCGACCCTCCTCTCTGCCCTCGCTACCTTCTTTCATCGCCCTCGCCGATCTGTTCACCTCTCCCAGTCTGTCATCTGTCCTCCCCAGCACTCCGATCCTCCTCTCTATCCTCCCAGCTCTCCGTATCATCCTCGCCCTGTCTGTCCTCGTCGCCCTGTCTATCCTCGTCGCTCTGTCTGTCCTCGTCGCCCTGTCTGTCCTCGTCGCCCTGTCTGTCCTCGTCGCCCTGTCTGTCCTCGTCGCCCTGTCTGTCCTCGTCGCCCTGTCTGTCGTCGTCGCCCTCTCTGTCGTCGTCGCCCTCTCTGTCGTCGTCGCCCTCTTTGTCGTCGTCGCCCTCTTTGTCATCGTCGCCCTCTCTGTCGTCGTCGCCCTCTCTGTCGTCGTCGCCCTCTCTGTCCTCGTCGCCCTCTCTGTCCTCGTCGCCCTCTCTGTCGTCGTCGCCCTCTCTGTCGTCGTCGCCCTCTCTGTCGTCGTCGCCCTCTCTGTCGTCGTCGCCCTCTCTGTCGTCGTCGCCCTCTCTGTCGTCGTCGCCCTCTCTGTCGTCGTCGCCCTCTCTGTCCTCGTCGCCCTCTCTGTCCTCGTCGCCCTCTCCGCCCTCTCTGTCTTTCCCGACTTCAGTGTTCTTCCTGTCCTCACAGTCCTCCCCACTCTCGCCATCCACACCGCCTTTCTTCACGGTTGTCGCCACCCTCGGTCCTCATTGCAGCATCCATTGCTCTTAGCATTCATCTAGTTCGTAAAGGAATAATACAATCCCATCATATGAGAAGAGCGCAGCGAATTGCACTATTGTTTCCTTTTGAAGAACCGTTCTATTTTCATTTATTAGTATGTTCATTAGTGCAAAATAATCACGATTACTCTAACATTTATTAGTTCCTTGTCAAATATTTTCATTACTTTCATTGAGTAAAATATTCAAACCTAGGACATTGTTAACTTCTACTTCACACCTGTTATTGTACGTGTGTTTTGTATTCGTGTCACGTACCAAATTCCATATTAGTTTTAGAAAAATATCATTACTCAGTTCACATTTCTTGCGGGAACGTTCTAATGATTTTTCCTCAGGCTACAATCAAACTTTATTTGATCCTGTCCTTTCTGACATATCTTTCCATGCATCTGTGTGCATTGGAATGCATTTGTTTGTCACGTAGTACTTGACAAAGTTGGCAAGAAGAGCGTTGTGTGTTTACGCGAAGAAAGTAGGTCGCACGGACTCTGTACGTCCAAGAAGGCACAGCGTGCCCTTGGTTGGGATTCTTAGTGATGTACCGCTACCAGCGACTTCTTTTTTTACATCTCATACTTTCTTTATATAACACCAAAATGTATGCAGTTTTGAGAATACATTGAAAAATCTCACTGACTGATTTTCAAATGCAGGTAATATTTTACATTAATTACATTTACATTAGTCCATTCTCGCAATATTATCTTATAGTAAGATTCTAGTTTTTAAACTTTTATCTGTATCAATTGATCAATCAGTTCAGTTTCGAAAACCAATATCTCCTCTATCATCAGTTGCGACAATACTACCATAGTTTTACCCCCAAAATATATATTTCTTCAAATACTAAAATACTTCACTACTACTTCAAATACTTTCTTCAAAATAGTTGATCATGTTTTCAAATTTTGCATACTTTGTCATATTAATCACCACATATCGTACTACCTGTCCATTTCTACCACACTCACCAATCGCCTGTAAATATTAATACCACTATGTATTACGTCTTCCCGTCACAACATATCTGCTTGTAATGTACACTTCAAACCCGACTCCACCGTTTCTACTCAGCCTCTCCTCTCGCCCTCCCTCGTCACCACCCCCTCCCGTCCCCACTGCCATCCACCGCCCCCAACACTCCTGCTGCACTCGTCGCATCCCGCCCCCGCCCCCGCGTCCCGCCCTCTGCCTCGCTGCCCGCTCCCGCCACCCCTCCCCTCGGTTCCGACCTCCATTCAGTTCGTCATGGAGTGCTCACTGCCCACCTAACACTGCCAATCGTCCAAGCTCAGTGTCTCCTTCCTACAGGACTGTCCACTGCACACAACTCGCAGCACACTGTCCACTGCCCACCACTTCTCCCTCCACCCCGTCTCACCCCACCCCTCCAACTGCACATCTTCACACCGACACCCCACTTCTTACACTACAACTGGCACTTCCACCGCCACTTCTTCTGCCACTACCATGTCCACTGCCATTAGTCTGAAACTTCCACCGCCGACGTCCCCAGTGCCACTACCATCACCTCTTCTCCGCCATCTCCTCACCTTCTATGACGTCGCGCCGCGCGCTAATATCGCGTGCATCGTCCTCGCTAGCAGCGCCCCTCGCCCTCCCGCCCGCGCCCGACAGCACGTTTACACGTCCCCCACGCGTGCGCACGCGTGCGCACGCGCGCTCACGCGGCGCACGGCGAGGTGGACCGTAAGCTCAACACCGCCGCGCCGCCACACTGTTTACAAACAGTTCCGCGTACAGCGCTGCGCCCTACCTACAGTACCAGCAGCCTACAAGCGACTCGGGCAGTTCATGCGCCGTTGCCACACGTCACCGCGCACGTGGCACCATCTACATGACACATAAATGAAATCTGAAAACAATAGGGAGTTGGTGCACGCTGTAGCAGACAGCGCTATCGATCTTCTTCGCACGCGCAGATGACGCGCAGACGCGAAACTTGAACTGTGCTTGCGCAGAAGATCGGCAGTGCTTTAACATTTGAGAGTACTCAACCTCCCTATTACCTCCTACCGACAGGTGATGATGACAAGTCTTGATTGCAAGTTCATAACTTTTGCCACAATCGAACCTTTTCGTATCCGCGACTGCGTCTGAATCAAGTGAGCGACAACGCTAAACCCTGGTTTTGAGAAAGTAAACAATTCCTTGCAAGCTGATTGACTCAGAGTATGTTGATTCAGAGTCACATGTACCACAGGTGGGGAGAGAACTGTCAGAGTCGCTTATACGCTGCCAGTACTCTATAGATTGTACTGTATAGTACTGTAACATTCAGAGCGCGTTCATGTCTGCCAACCTTTAGAAAAATTCAGAAAAATAATAACACCATGGTGTAATTGCATATCGGTCCTTTATACCACAGTTCCTATGTTGTAATCAGGTAGACTTGAACGTACGGATGAAAGTGACCTTGGTAGGGGAAATATAGTCGGGTCAGTCATGCGGTCAATTATTTTGACCCCTAGGCATGCCTAATACAATTGGTGGGTGCGTTGTCGGTGAGTAACAAGTACAAATGATTCTCATTTATTTCACGAACGTTGGCAAGCATGCTAGGTCCTCTGTATTATTTTGTCATTCGTCCAACTGGAGAAAGTTTGCATGAAAGCAATTTATTTATGTTGCTTGTATTTAAGGAGAGTACACTTAAAACACTTCTTTTTAAAGAAATAAAATTTACCTAGATTGTTCTTTGATAAAAGTTTTGGCTTTCTGCAGAGTTTTATTCATTACATATTAATGAATATCATGAGCTCTTAACCTTTTTCATTTATCTTAGACGTACATGGCCTCGGTTATAATTACTCTATCGTATACGTTTTTTAAAATATTCTCGCAGGATATTTGACATGATATCAATTCTCAAAAGGTAACGATAAGATTGTAACAAGTATGCTTCGTGAAGATTATTTCTAACCTCTAAATGAAATCACTGAACTGAGACTTCCAAACCATTCATAGCTACCTCTCCAACTCCTCGAACTGGTGGAACAAAAATACTGTTTTCGGCGATGCTCTCCAATGCTCAGTATAGTAGGACTGCATCTACGAACTTGGTTGTCCCATTTGGCAGATACGACGTGAAAAAGAATCTCACGTCTAAATGACACATGTCGCTAAATTCTAGGAAAGTCCATCGCCTCTAAAACTCCGTACGCCACCAGAAAGCGCTGCGGCAACCGGTTTGCCCTCTTATGTCAAGATGTGAAGGAGTGGATCCAATTCCAAGGCTCAACTGAAGAGCGATAAATTCCACCGGTAAACGGTTTAGGCTGTAAAACTGCAGATGGAACAGACCAGATAGAAGCGTGTAATGTCCAGTTATGTAATGGTTAACTGCAGTGCTTGACTTCTAAAATTTTAGGTACCGGAACGGGTGACAAATCAATTAATTTTATATAAATGTTTTGTTTTGTTTTGTTTTGTTTTATTATTAATAATTGTAAATAACCTTATAATAAAAATAATTTAAATGAATGCATATTGTAAAGAATGCTAACTTTCTTTTCGACAACTTACTAATTTTATTTCATATATTTTAGGCAAGATAGAATTCAATTAATCATACATTCTATTCGCGTTAATTGATTTCATTTAATTCAACTAAATTCATATAATACATAATATATTTCTCAATATAATGTATTTTCACAATTCCAAATTTCTATACTTATTTCACTGGTCGGAAATTTACTGATAAAAATATTAAGACGTTTCCTGTTATCAGTTACTATTATGTTGACATAATGAGAAGAAGAACACAGAATTATAATTATCCTTCTAAGAGTGTCAAAGCTTTTGAGAATATAAATGTGTTCATACATACGTTTTGCATTGATCTAAGTTGGTTCATCTAAAAAGCATACCATTCGTAATAAAGCATCTGTTGGCTCAAAGCTTTTTTCTGTACCGTTTTATTCGCGAAGAGGTACTTGAACGCTGTTACGGGGCGTTCCCTCTGAAATTCAGCCCTGATTTACTGTGATCTCGCGTTCGAGTGTTCAAATCCAAACTAAAAATCTGACTCTACAATTTAGCGAAACTTCGTATATTTTGAGAAAACAATATGAACCTAGGATTTCTGAAACTGGAGAAGTCTACCACTTTTGTTTTCACAATATAAATTAGTTTTGTAAATTAGTGTTCCCTGTTCCTGTGTTACTAGTACCACTGTAAACCATTTTAGAAAATTGAGCCAGATATTCCTAAAGCTGGGGAAGCCTGCAGGAATAAATTTTGTTAGCATAAGAGACAAATAGTAGTGTTGCCTGTTACCCAGAATACCATTACTAGACTATTGTGTAGTACATATTTAGAGAATATTGATTTTGGTTTATTTCTGCATATATTATATATGAAAATCCGCACTGCGTTATAGCTTGCTCTTTCAACGTCAAAGCTAAATATGAAAGTAGAAGCCGCCCCCCTCTCCTCCCCTTTCACTTACTCCGCACGCACCTCATGCACGCGACAGTATTCAAAATTAATCGTCATCTCATCAATAACGAAAGCTTTCTGGTAATAATTGTTATCAGCACGTTACGTGTAACTATATACGTGTAATTTGTAACATAGTTATTCGATATTCAATTTTGCAGACGTAGACGAACTTTTGATCCAGGGATGGCACATTACATTAATATGTGTATTATTAATAATTTACTATAATTATTGTCACGAATAATAATGTATGTAAAATTGCGTACAAGTTGTGCCACATTTTTGACTAAGATGGCAGAACGCGTTAATAGTTACACCAGAAATAATTGAGAAGCTAAGCGTAAACTATGATGGAAATTGTGATGTACTATCGTTAATAAAGCAGCGTTAATACGAAACAGGTTATGTCATGAAAACAATGTCCAAAACAGAAGAATGCGCAGTACTTTTAAACAAGAAGAATTCTATAATGTTTAAAATGTAAATTAAATAAAATTGTTATAGGGAAATGTTATAAATTGAACACAAATTTTTAAATATCAAAAACGTCCTTCCTTGGCCGCCGTTTCGGGACAATCTTGTCTGTCCGGAGTACACCACGTTCTTGGCCTGTTTCAAATGAACGTATAGAAAATACCCACAATTTCTTTACCATTTTAATGTGTGTCAATGTGCACATGTAATTGTATACTCTTCTGTACATTTGTGCGTTGCGTGTATGTCCCAACAAACCACCGTAACAAAGGGAAGATGTAATGGAATGTGGGTGTGTATACGTCGTGGATGCAATAAGAGATAGGGCACGTGCGAAGATTAAATGTGTTTGCGTGTTTATGTGCCCACGCGTGTGTCTGACCTGTCACGTTTCACGCAACCATTACAGCTGGTTTGTTACTTTCTCGTACTAGAAAAAATGTTATTTACAGACTTTCATTCGTATCGGTTGTTGGCAACGCCAATTGTTTACCGATGGTTTACAAAGTTTACGTTTTTGGCCGAAGTGCAAGGTTTTCTAATTTGTCTACCGATATAATCATCACAATGCGACTTTCAATTCTTACATGACATTCGTGTTTTTGTGCGCCATAGGCAGACCAGTTTTCTCTTATATTGTGTATCATAAAATTTAATTTACCGTTGGTCTGTTGTATATCGATTATAAATACTTTGTCTCCAGGTCGACATTCCAGCCACGCCAGCTGAACGCTCATTTGTGTTTTTCTGACATGGTTTGAACACTCATGTGCCAACGGTGGCAGTGGCAGACTAGTGCTTTCATACTTCGTTTATCACAAACTTTAATTAGCTATTGGTCTGCCACCAACTGAAAATAATTTTATTTTTACTTAACTCCTCCACTTTCTTACAGCAGACTTGCAATGTACCTTTGAAAAAGGGACAGAACAAAGTGATTTTCGATCTCGTAATTCATGCAATACGCGCCGTAACGTTGACATATGGCGGAATTAAAACATTTTTTTGGTGTGGAGACTCCTAGAACTCAAGTGAACCGCTGAGAGACTGACAGACCAACAACTTTCTGTATGGTTTAGTACACAAATTCCGTGTACAAAGGTAGAAACGTGAAGGAATGTCGCTTTTGTGACATAGTCATGGCATGTGAAGGTTGCGGCAAACTTACTAGAGTACGCAGCCACCGCGACCAGAGCAACTGGCGAGAGATTTAAAAGTAAGAGTAGTCATAATTGCTCTGATGAGCCGGTACATCACCGGGTACCGGAGAAGTCATTTGACAGTTTTTGTCCCAAATGTAGCTATATTATTTCCCCGATTTCTCTACTAAAGCAAAGAAATTCTCCTTGAAGATGAAATAATGCACAATCAGATGTCTAATTATCAGTTTACAGTAAAATTAAACATTGTAAATGGAAAGGATCTTGATTTCGTAATCTGCTTACGTAGGAGTGCAGTAATTGTTTAACTTCTAACGTTTAAGTTAGGTTTAACGGAAAACGTTTGTTTACTAAAAGAGCTGTCCGTCCGTAAGCGAAAATCTATTTCGAAAGGAACTAATCCTCAAATTACTTGCGTAGATGAAATAATTTAAATTATTTAATGACGAATTCATCAAATTAACTATTTTCTTGAATATTTTATGAATGAATATTTGTTTTTGTTTTTCTTTAAAATGTTAGAAAATTTGTTTTGAAATTGAAGCGTTGATAAAATTAATGACGAGAAGTTTTCCACTCAGTCTTCAGCACATGGATTGATCATCTTTCCTGAACAGAGATGCAATGCTGCCATTTAACGACAACTTCATCAGTTTATGCACATTGAAAACATCAGTTGAAACGGAACGCTACTTGTGAACATCACATAAAGACTAAGTAGACATTTATGAGCTTATTTTCCTATAATTATTCATTCTTGTGCTAAAACCGATTCTGTTATTTTATTAGTGTTTTCGGTCGTGCGTTATTCATACTTTTCATAATACCTTTCTTCTTAAAAAAATATAAACAAGGAATACTGTTTGTTGGAGTAAGTGTACTCATACGCCATCTTAGCCAAACCTCATTTGTTTCGATTGTTCTTAACGGACGCCGGCCGTTAAGACTTGTTCGGGCGTGATTGAAGCGACGTCGCGTCGTGCGTGGGGCGAGTCATTGCCTTCCGCGGCCTTGAGTCGCCGGGCGCACCGTCGTGTGTCTTGTCGTGTCGTCGCGACGCGTCGCTGGTGGGGCCCGGCACGGCACGGCGCAGCACAACAGGCCGGCGGTCGCGGGCGGCGAGGAGGCCGGGGGCGGAGACGCTGGCCGACGGTGCCGGCCGACGCTCCCTGCTCCCCGCTCATGGGTCTCTCTCTTCTCTCCCCTCATCTCTTCCTTCATTTCTCTCGCTTCATTTCCTTTGCCTCTCCTCACTTTCTTTGCCTCTCCTCACTTTCTTTGCCTCTCCTCACTTTCTTTGCCTCTCCTCACTTTCTTTGCCTCTCCTCACTTTCTTTGCCTCTCCTCACTTTCATTGCCTCTCCTCACTTTCTTTGCCTCTCCTCACTTTCATTGCCTCTCCTCACTTTCTTTGCCTCTCCTCACTTTCTTTGCCTCTCCTCACTTTCTTTGCCTCTCCTCACTTTCTTTGCCTCTCCTCACTTTCTTTGCCTCTCCTCACTTTCATTGCCTCTCCTCACTTTCATTGCCTCTCCTCACTTTCTTTGCCTCTCCTCACTTTCTTTGCCTCTCCTCACTTTCTTTGCCTCTCCTCACTTTCTTTGCCTCTCCTCACTTTCTTTGCCTCTCCTCACTTTCTTTGCCTCTCCTCACTTTCTTTGCCTCTCCTCACTTTCTTTGCCTCTCCTCACTTTCTTTGCCTCTCCTCACTTTCTTTGCCTCTCCTCACTTTCTTTGCCTCTCCTCACTTTCTTTGCCTCTCGTGTCTTTTTTAACTTCTTGTCTTTTTTCTCCATTCTCTCTTTTTCTTTGTTTTTTTCTCTTTTTTCTCTTCTTCTATTTTTATTCTTTTTCAGCTTTTGCATTTTCCCCTCTCTCTGTTACCTTTCATTTTATTTTCTCGTTCTCTCTCTATATATTCTGTATGCCTCTACATCTCTGATCTTCCTTCCTTCACTGTAGTCTGTCTCATCTCTTTTTCTTTCATAATACTCTCCCATTTCTCTCACTTAGTCATTCTTTCCCTTTTCCACTCCGAGGGTAGTTCCCTCTCCAGCTGCAGACTCCTATCTATATTCCAGTGAATTGTTGTATTCTAATTTTATAACTACATAAATTGTTTTAGAGCACTCGCGAGTACATTTACTTCGGGCGTGCCAAGTTCTCTCAGCCCTCGTCCACAATCTCTGAGTGCAAGCTCTTCGACGCTCTCAGTTCTCTTCTGTTACAGCCAACGCTGGTGCGGACTGCGTCATTTCGCAGCCTCTTGTACCTGGTAGTGATTTGTTTTGGCACAGTTCATTCCATGTTTACCTTCCTGTTCTCCGTCTCACTTCCTGCTCCCTTGTTCGCTTATCTGCTTGCTTGGCTCTTGGCCTGGTTGCTTATTTGCTTGCCCGTCAGCAGCCCTGCGTGCATCTCCACATGCCGGTTTATCTGCCTTCAGAGCGTTCATCAGCTGTAATGTGGTCTGCTCTTCTCGTTCAACCGTTTCCTTATCTGGGGCAAGCTATTTTATCTTTCTTTACTAACGTATGTTTCAAAATTTAACGAAATGGTGTGTGCGAAATGGAATATGCATGACTAACATTAGGTTTAATGGGAGAAAGCTCGACGAAGAAAAGTATGAAATGCCAAAAGAGGATTCTTGTTTATTGGTTGTGATATTTATGTATTAACGGAAACAACATGTTAACGCATTTCATAGAAGATAAAATTAATAACGGGAATGTGACCCAAAATTGAAGACCGGTTTCTCTTGTGTATTTCCTTGCAAACGATTAGTGAGAAGTTCATGTAATGTCTGCGACCTTAAGTCGCCTCACATTCCTGGAAATCACGTAACTAATTTCTTGAAATTCCGTCTAGTCTGTTCTTCTCTTGTATATGTGGTGTGTTGGAGACAAGTTGATTACACAAGCCTAGAGACAGTACGTTTCTCCACTTGAAATATTTGGTAACATTGGAAAGCTTTTAGAAACTTTGCCAACACGAAGAATATAGTTGGAGACTAATATAATTGGTTCCATATTAGGAATTTTATTCATCAGCTTGACAAGTTTTGTGTTGTTTTAAAGTGCGATTATTGAGGTATTAATGTATATTAAACGCTGCCTCATGCCATGAGTAATATACGTCATAGACACGCGTTTGAGAATTCTAGAGATCTTCAAATATTTGATCTTTAAATATCAAAAGCAAAACCTTGAATGCGAAACTAAGAGGTAGCATTGTGGGATTTTGCTAATAACAATTTTTTTTCTGTGCGAAAAAATTGGGAAAATAATTCTGACAGTCAATAATAAATCTTTGAATGTCATAGTTAAAATCATTTAGTATTTTTGCTTCCATTATTTGAATCTAGATAAGCTTTTTGTTTGCAAGAAAGAATTAATATATTAGTAAAATTTATGAAACTTTGAAATTTAGTATGAAACTTATAAGTTCGCCCAAAATAAAGATATTTACATTATTAACATTACAGGTAGTCTCCATGTGGCTTATGTGGATGATCTTGATATTGCCTCAATTATATTTATTTTGCCTGATATTATTTTTATTTTCTACGTTCTCAGGAGCCTCATTGAATTGTCTAGCCCAGGTCCTACAATGGTCTGTTGAAACGACCCTGAACATTGTCGGATATAGATCAATAATCCCGAGCGCCCCTCCTCCTCTTCTTCTTCTTCTTCTTCTTCTTCTTCTTCTTCTTCTTCTTCGTCTTCGTCTTCGTCTTCGTCTTCGTCTTCGTCTTCGTCTTCGTCTTCGTCTTCGTCTTTTTCTTCGTCTTCGTCTTCTTCTTCGAGTGGGATCCTGAATGCTTTGTATTACAGTATTCTTTTGTCTCCTTAGTCTCTCTACGACTATTCCTGTTTTCGGCACAATTGTACTAATATTTCTTTTGGACGAATAAAATAAATTTATAAATATACACATATTTATTTTGGAAGTGAGCAATATTTCTTACTAAGTATAAAATAAATGTATAAATATATAAATATTTGTTTTGGAAGTAAGAAATATTCCTTTTAATGTACATCTTTCAACATGATGTACCCTATTTACAATACTTCTATATTCTCCTATTTTCATATATCTCTACTGTTCATGTAGATCTTGTTTATCGTTCTTAAATATGACTTTTGTTGAGATCCATTATTTTACCCAGCATGTGTCATAGTTAAAACCCTTTCTTTGTGCAACTCACAAACCTCGTTTTAAATGTGAGCCTCCTGGTACCGGCGATGGCCAGCGAAGGCCAGTGGTTTGTCACGTTGCCAAAATATTTTTTGTAGGACGTGATTGCTCCATACGAGTATTGACTTATACATTTGGAATTGTTGTTTCGTTCTCCGCTGCGTCTTCTAGCGACCTCTCCTGCCCTCCTTTTCCATTCCCTCCCCTTTCCATCCCTTTTGTCATTGCGTCTTCCAAATCCATCGCCGATGGCGTCGTTTCAGTGCCATCGCGATTGTCATCGCGTCCGATAATCTTATGCAATACTTTCTGAGAGGACCAGGTGGTGAGCACGAAGAACTTTGCATCACTGAAGAGTTAACTGTTCTGATCCACAAGTGCAGTACGCAAAATGTACGTCATACTTTTTCCTCTTCTTTTTTTCTTATTCTATTTTATTTCCTCCTTCCGTTTCCTACATCACCTTTTTCTCCCATGTTTCATTCGTTTCCGTCTATTTCTCCTCTTTTTTTGATCTACAATACTTCTTCCTCTTTTTATTCTTCTTGGCAATGAAAAATTTGATTAGAACTGACACTTCGCTTCACCGGCGAGGTAGGAATGTGATTTGGGTTGCCATTGCTTTCCACACTGCAATCTACCTCTTCAATTGAAAATTCCCCTCTTATCTTCACCCATATTCCCTGTCTTCCCCGGCGTATCTCCGTAGTTAACTAGTTTGGATAAATCACCATAACACAGTAATTTTTTCTGGTAGTAAAGAAATGCAACATATGGGTAGCAACTGGTATTCTCGATTTTGCACACATGGAACAGTCTGACTTGGTTAATTAGAAGTTGAAGGGACCTACAAACAGTTCAAATAACTAGCCAATAAGTCTTCGTGAATGAGAATCGTTAAGAGTGACTCTACATGGATCCACTCGTGTGAAGTGAGTGTGGAGAGCCTGTGGAGTGAGTGTAGAGAGCCTGTGGAGTGAGTGTAGAGAGCCTGTGGAGTGAGTGTAGAGAGCCTGTGGAGTGAGTGTAGAGAGCCTGTGGAGTGAGTGTAGAGAGCCTGTGGAGTGAGTGTAGAGAGCCTGTGGAGTGAGTGTAGAGAGCCTGTGGAGTGAGTGTAGAGAGCCTGTGGAGTGAGTGTAGAGAGCCTGTGGAGTGAGTGTAGAGAGCCTGTGGAGTGAGTGTAGAGAGTCTGTGGAATGAGTGTAGAGCGCCTGTGGAGTGAGTGAAGAGAGCCTGTGGAGTGAATGTAGAGAGCCTGTGGAGTGAGTGTAGAGAGCCTGTGGAAGGAGTGTAGAGAACCTGTGGAGGGAGTGTGGAGGGAGTGTAGAGAGCCTGTGGAGTGAATGTAGAGAGCCTGTGGAGGGATTGTAGAGAGCCTGTGGAGGGAGTGTAGAGAGCCTGTGGAGGGAGCGTAGAGAGCCTGTGGAGGGAGTGCAGAGAGACAGTGGAGAGAGTGTAGAGAGCCTGGGAGTATCCGTGCGTGTGCGGATGCAAGAGTCATTACCCGGCCCCACCCCCCACGCTAGCCCCGACCTTGAAGCCTTCAGGCGAGTGACCACGCAACAAGTTTCCATACTCAGCAGGGGCAGCTAATGATTCACGTGCGCTGTTTCCGAACGACATGAACACTTTTATGTCGTCTATCCGGCTCTCAAGAAAAACCTTAGTCCTGTTCGAACACAAGGGCCTGAACCACTTCTCAGAACCCAAGTTATTCATCCGAAACGCTACTTAGTAAAAGTTAATGCATTGACTTAAATGCATACTTTATTAATTGCGCCTTTACTGAAGAAAACAAATCCTTACAAAATGCACTTCACTTTTATGGATTGACGTAATTTTTTATGGTGTGTGTCTGTGTGTAGGCGTGGCGTGGCTCTGATCAGTAGTTTTCCGTGGTTTCTCCGATCAACACTAGGCGAATGCCGGAACAGTACCATATTAAACAAGCCACGGAGCGCGCACGATCGTTTCTTCTTCTTGTCCTTATTTCCACATTTACAGCACTACACTACCACACATGTCGGGCGACCAGGGAGGGGATTAGAGCTTGGCCCGACTGGGGCGGTTTGTCTCTGGTGGGAGATACCTGGTTGGGGGAAACTTGCAAGCTGACTTGTAGATCGCTGCCACGTGTTACCATCAGTGTGGGGAGATCATACCCCTCCGAGCGAAAAACTCGCAATATACTTACGGGATTAATGACCTTAGTCGTTGACGTGCCCGGAAACACGAAGTAATTAATTAGTCAATCAATCAATCAATCCAAATTTAGAGGTGGACTTTAAAGCAGGCGAATGTAATCTCGCAGTACTAAGTTTTTACTACGCCTTTAAAACTGAAGGCTGTGTTTCTATAATTTTAGGGATTTTATTTACAAGTTATCAAATTCTACTGAAGAAATTTAGGATGAGGTTTTTATCGCTTAGTGACTACATATAACACTGGATTGTCTCAGAAGCTTTTTACTGAGAATATATAGAACATATAGGGTGGATAGTATTCGGCTCATTTCAAGTTAATCTAGTATGTCCTAGGACTGACGTAGTGTTAACCCAAGGAGAAATACTATAATAATATATTGTCTTAAATTCATTCATACTACTCGATAAGTCGAATTTAAATGATAATGAGCTCATGGATTCTTTCAGAAACTGGGCCTCGTAACTCTAAAGGAGTATAATATAAACTATCTATCTATCTATCTATCTATCTATCTATCTATCTATCTATCTATCTATCTATCTATCTATCTATCTATCTATCTATCTATCTATCTACTTTGGAAAAAGAACGTAGATACGAGAACATGGAAATAAAAAGTGATCAAAAGTCGACAGACCGTTCAGAGTCTAAACACATTTAAACGAACACACTAACATGCACACTCACGCACGCAACCAGTGTACGAAGAATTTACTGAAAAATGATGTACACGATATTTTTACCTGGTTATTTACTACTCGTAAACGACACTAAATGGTCAAAAAATTCCATAAAAGTTTCGATATTTCTTTCAACTATATATATATATATATATATATATATATATATATATATATATATATATATATATATATATATTCATGCCCCTTAGTTTTCAATCTTTTGCAGATACGTAAAGGTATTTTTTTAAAGATGGAGAAATACCAGGGAATATAGTTATTAGACCATTGTATGACGCCTCTTGATAACTGACGAGTGGTTCATTCTAATGCAGCCGGATGCTGATGTTTCGAATTTCAAAAGGGAAGGGAAAAATCGAGTTATCCATGATGAACCTCGAAGGGCCCTTTTTTTGTTTTTCACCTTCGTCGTCTTCGCCTTCTTCTTTTCCTTCCTTTTTCTTATTCATCATCATTTATCATTCATCATCATTACAATCTTGTTCTTATTTTCTCCTGTTCAGTCAAACTAAAATTGAACTGGCGGAATTGTAAATGGCAAATAAAAGGGAAGAAAATTCGTGATAGCAACAAATGGTTTTAAGGACGTTCCAGGATTTGAGGTTCCAATGTCATAAATAATAGTAATCGTGATGATGGATGATTGTGGTGTGGATGGCATCGCGCTCCCTACAGCGAACGTCGATTGCATTTGAAAAAGTCCACATGGCGTGGCGGGGCGTGCCGGAGCGGTGCATTTTCTACCCCGAGGCGCGGGTGTTGGCCGCGGGGGCGGGGCGGGGCGAGGGCCGTGGGGCTGCCAAGGTCGCGCGGCGCGGGTGCGAGTCCGGTGCGCTCTCTGCGTTCGGCGGCCAGCGCTGGCGCCGGCTGCCAAGTGACAGGACGACGTTCCTGGCAGCGCCCCACTGCCCCTGCTCCCACACCCACACCCGCCCCCGCCCCCGCCCCCGCCCCCGCTCCGCTGGCAGCCGCGCCGCCGATGCATCTTCCAACGCAGGGAGCAGCGCCAACGGAAACCCTTTGCACGCACGGGAACTCGTCTTCTTATTCTCCTTCTCCTCCTTCTCCCTTTTCTATTTCGTCTACTCCTCCTCTTTCTTGTTTATTTTCTTCGTCTTCTCCTTCTCCTCTTTTTTCCCCTTCTACATTTCCCTCTTTTTCTTCTTTTTCGCCTTTTTCTTCTTCTTCTTCTTCTTCTTCTTCTTTTTCTTTTTCTTTTTCTTTTTCTTTTTCTTTTTCTTTTTCTTTTTCTTTTTCTTTTTCTTTTTCTTTTTCTTTTTCTTTTTCTTTTTCTTTTTCTTTTTCTTTTTCTTTTTCTTCTTCTTTTTCTTTTTCTTCTTCTTCTTCTTCTTCTTCTTCTTCTTCTCCTTCCCCTCCTCATCCTCCTCCTCATCCCTCTTCGTCTTCTCCTCCTCCTCCTTACTTCTTCCTTTTCTTTGTCTTCTTCTCCTCCTCCTCCCCTTTCTTCTCCCTTTTCGTCTTCATCTTCTCCTCCTGCTCTTTCTTGTTGCTTCTCTTCTTCTTCTTCTCCTCCTTATTCTCTTTCTTCTTTCTTCTCTTCTTTTCTTCTCCTTTTCTTCTTCGCTTTCCCATTCATCTCATTCCCGCCCGGTCCATCTTCGGTTTTTCCTTTCTCCGCATTCCGTTCTGAGCTTTGTCTACTTTGCTCCCTCCTTTCTCTACTTCTCCTTACCTGCTTTCCTCCTTCTCTACTTTCTCTGATTTGCTTTCTCCTTTCTCTACTTCTCCTTACTTGCTTCTCTCTTCTCTATTTCCCCTGATTTGCTTTCTCCCTTCTCTATTTCCCCTGATTTGCTTACTCCTTTCACTGCTTCTTCTTTTTGATTTTTCCTTTCTCCGTTTCTCTTTTTTTGCTTCTTTCTCTGCTTCCTCTTCTTCACTTTCTCTCTCCTTTCCTTTGCTTTCTTTTTTCTCTTTGTTTCCTACTTCACGTACTTCCGTTTCTCCTTGATCTTTTCCTCTTCATCGCTTGGTCATTCCTCTTCTTCCCATTCTTAGCTTTGTTTTTGTTTCCCTTGTATGTTTTCTTCTTATTTCTCTTCTACGTTTTATTATTCTTTCCTTGTCCCCTTCCTCTTTCTTCTTTGTCTTTGCTTTTTTTTCGCTTTCTTCTCCACCTGCTTCTTCACCTTATTTGCTCTTCTTCTTTTTCTTTACAATAATCTACAATAATACTTTCCGGAACATATTTTCTAAACGTGCCGGTCCAATTAAATCACGGGTAGTATTAATAATTTGAATCATTGCTTTTAACCTATATATTTTTCTAATGGAATACTTTCCAATGTATTACTAAAGTAACAAATTTTCCAGAATAACATTAGCATTCTGAAATAAACAAATATTAAGTTTTAGCACAGTTTTATAAAGTATAGGAATTAATAGAAGGTAGCCATCCAGATAATGACGTAATACGTGCTTTTACAGATTTTTGAAATCTGTTCTTTTATTTGCTGAAAATTTGCTTGTGATGGAGGCACATGATATTGTGGAATGAGAGGAAATGAACCTCCTTATACGCTGATACTTGCTCCATATTTGAAGCGGCCTAACGTATGCATGCCACATGTTGTGTGTGATACAAACAAGGAAGATCCTGTCACCACGTGCAATGTTATCATTACGTTTAAGCTTGTAACGTACTGAGAACGTGCCTTGGATTGTGTCAAGTGTAATATAGAAGTTCTTATATGAATTTAAGAAATTAAGAAAATAAACTTTGAAAATGGAACGACATTTGTAATACTAGAATGTTAGGAGTCTTACAGAGTTGTTTTGCCAATGTATACATGAAATATGTGCACCAAGAGAAATAAATATGGATAGTGCGTAGGTATCATTCCATTATCAAAATTGTTTAAATAAATGATTGTAACTTGACCATTCAAAAAGGTATTGGGAGTCATTGACTTACAGTCCACATCTAAATTATCAAGAAACAAATTGTGCACATCTTGAAATGTAATTTTAATGATAAAGTTGTAATCGTCTAAACGTTTTGCCATTAGGTTTCTTGACCTCAAAAATTTGAAATCATAGTATATTAAAATTTTATTAGTTATAATTACTGTATTATTTTTTTAGTATTTAATGAACACACACACACACACACACATATATATATATATATATATATATATATATATATATATATATATAATCTTGAGGGGTACTCATTTTATTTATTCTAATATTTTTTGCAAACATTTGAAAACCTTGTCACTTTCTTTTAGTATTGCCCAACTTTTGAATGCTAATGGGCAGCTTTTGAAATATTTTCAAATCATTCTTCCATTCAAGTGTTTGAAGTGTTTTAACTAATGTTATTTATAATTTAAACGGTCTCAATTTGCAGTTAGCCACCTGGAAAAAGGTTTGATGTACCACAATTTTGGTCATTCAATCTTGTCGTTGAGGAAGGCAGAAAATATTTATCTATGAAAATAGTGCGACATCACGATTGCGTCATTTGTATGACGTGCATTGAAAGAAAAACTGAAGCAGTAATAATAAAATGACCAAAAATGTTACATTTATATTTTATGCTGTTCCGCTTTATCGTTTACTACAAAATTTCTACTTTAATCTGCTTTCGCCGAAATCACCCGTACAAAACTCGAAGAGAATGGTATATGAAACTTTGTGTTTGCTCATCCAAAGCTCCATATATTATTTACTTTAAGTGGCAATTGTTGACATATTATACACTGAGGTTCTGAGATATAAAATTTTTACAGGACACACATTTCATGGTTATTTTATTGCTACTGCTCACTAGAACATTTTGGAACGTTAACGGGGCCATAAAACCTCTTTATTCTGTCGTTAACGTGATTTTCGTAAAAGTGGAGCTCTGCAGCGGTTTTCAACATATGCACTCGCCACTACCACTAACCAGTCTAATACGTCACGTTAATTGTACACGAATCGTTTCGGGTGTAAAACAGTAATACCAACAAGTTGGTTTTTATATTACCAATACATGATTTTGGTAATAGTAACACCATAGCCGATCTGTATAGCCGAGATCGTTTAGGCAGTAGTACCGCAGCGCGTGTTTGAGTCGCGTCTCAGGCACGGTTGTATGTGTCTTCGTCCTTTTACCCTCTATCATTACCATATCATGTCATCTTCACAGTCACTATTCTGTTAAATGAAATCGTGGTCACTAATTTACCTAGATGTTGATGCGACCTTAAATAACAAAAAATTAAAAATAACACCTTACTTTTTGCCACTTCTTCCCTAGAAGTACGAATTTTTGCGGCTAGAGCTTTCGGTTATTATTTTCGTATTTCGTTGCAGTGTGTTCGTCGCGGTGAGGCCATGCGCGTTTGTACTGATGAAGTGACGTGATTCCCAATTCCACCAATTCACCAATTTGCTATTTTCGTCGTCGTGCCTGGAACAATAGGTTGTCCGGTGATGGTTAGCGGTACCATGTTTGCCGATTCGATCCGAAGAAGTGTGATGCTGCGCATGCTTCCTTCATAAAATAACAATCCTCACATCTGAAAACAAATCATGCGTACGTTCTTGTCGAGATGTCCATATGAAGTCTGTCGCTGCACACCTTAACGTTGTTTTAATCTTTCTAGCTGCACGTGAGCGTATGAGTATGCAACCTAATAGTATATCTGCAAGTCATGATTCGGGTGTGTCACTTTATTTCTCTACTTTCGAATGGAAGGCAATTAAGACGTTCATGCACCTCCTTCCTTCCAACACTGTGGATGTGTATTTATGGGTTTGTTAGAAGGGAGCTTGACCGTGGAATGCTAGGTCACTCCTAGTATTTAAACCTTCACCTAAAGCTTGACCATCATCCGTTGTAGGAAATTGAAACGCCCGCGTGTTAAGATATTACTCCTTGACAGATGACGCGGAGAGCTTGTGAATCCTAAATCAAAGGGAAACGTCATGACCTTTTACTCTCTGTGGCGACATACTGATGAGTTACTGTTGGCATTATAAAGTGTGCCTCAGAAAAAATGTTGCAAACGTTTATGTAGTGTATTTGACCATGGAATAACTGTATGTGTGTGCCTATGTGCATATGAGTGGCGCAGCTTCATGGTGGAGCTGGAGGGCTGCTCTAGTGATAACCCATGTCATGCCATGTGTGCCATGCCCATGCCATGGTTGTTATCATGTCATGCCACGTCCATTCACGTGTGAAACCGTGTGTGTATTATGTGCTTGGGCGTGGCTCGGCCTGATGGTAGAACAGGAGGGCTGCTCTGATGATAACTCGACCATGGAATAACCGTGTGTGTGTATGTGCTTAGGCGTGGCGTAGCCTGATGTGAGGGCTGGAGGGCTGCTCTATTGATATCCCATGTCATGCCATGTGTGCCATGTCCATTCTATGTGTGTAACCGTATGATTCTATATGCTTGGGCGTGGTGCAGCCTGATGGAGCTTGAGGGCTGCTCTAACAATAACCCTTGTCCATGGAGTAACCATGTGTGTGTGTATGTGCTTAGGCGTGGCGCAGCCTGATGGCGGAGCAGGAGGGCTGCTCTAGCGATACCCCTTATCCATGGAGTAACCATGTGTGTGTGTCTGTGCTTAGGCGTGGCGCAGCCTGATGACGGAGCTGGAGGGCTGCTCTAACGATAACCCTTGTCCATGGAGTAACCGTGTGTGTGTCTGTGCTTAGGCGTGGCGCAGCCCGATGGCGGAGCTGGAGGGCTGCTCTAGCGATAACCCTTGTCCAGGGAGTAACCGTGTTTGTGTGTCTGTATGTGTAGGCGTGGCGCAGCCTGATGGCGGAGCTGGAGGGCTGCTCTAGCGATAACCCTTGTCCATGGAGTAACCGTGTGTGTGCGTCTGTATGTGTAGGTGTGGCGCAGCCTGATGGCGGAGCTGGAGGGCTGCTCTAGCGATGACCCTTGTCCATGGAGTAACCGTGTGTGTGTGTCTGTATGTGTAGGCGTGGCGAAGCCTGATGGTGGAGCTGGAGGGCGCCGGACGGCTGCTGCGCGCGGGCGCCGACGCCCTGGAGGCGCGCGCGCTGGAGCGCCTGCACTCGCTGCAAGCGGAGAAGCGCCGCACGCGCAAGCAGCTGCAGGAGGAGCACGGCCGCCTCGCCTCGCGCCTCGCCCACGTGAGTACTCACTGCTACCTTTATTACTTAAGATGGGGGCTGTCTCTAGCTATGATTTGGAGGTCTCGATCGGGAGGTCCCGATCAGGTGATCTCGATCTGGAAGTCTCGATCCGGAGGTCTCGATCCGGAGGACTCGATCCGGAGGACTCGATCCGGAGGACTCGATCCGGAGGACTCGATCCGGAGGACTCGATCCGGAGGACTCGATCCGGAGGACTCGATCCGGAGGACTCGATCCGGAGGACTCGATCCGGAGGACTCGATCCGGAGGACTCGATCCGGCGATCTGGATCCGGCGGTCTGGATCCGGCGGTCTGGATCCGGCGGTCTGGATCCGGCGGTCTGGCTCCGGCGGTCTGGCTCCGGCGGTCTGGCTCCGGCGGTCTGGCTCCGGCGGTCTGGCTCCGGCGGTCTGGCTCCGGCGGTCTGGCTCCGGCGGTCTGGCTCCGGCGGTCTGGCTCCGGCGGTCTGGCTCCGGCGGTCTGGCTCCGGCGGTCTGGCTCCGGCGGTCTGGATCGAAAAACAATTGTCTCAACAACATAGATGGCATAGCCTACCATTTTACTGATGATATTATTAATGTGTTCCCCCAACAGTGATCCCAATGTTGGCGGACCGGCCCCGACAGTTGGAATGTCGCCTGCGCTATCGCGGTGCGCGACTAGAAGTTTTCCCTGGCGAAGATACCACCATTGCTCTTATTAATAAATACAAAATAATCAACACTCGCAACGTACGACATCGCGGGATGTCGCCCGCCGCCCAATACATGACTATTTTTCTTTGATTTTGGACAAACCTTGTAGTTTGTCACAATATTAACGTTTAAAGTGAATTATATAGATAGATAATAAGATTTGCAAAACCTCGAAATTAGCGAGATTGTTGAGAAACTTTCAGGATTCCAATTAGAACAAAATTACATTTCTTTCTAACTCTTGTCCTAGCATTTTCTCTGTTGTCTCGTGAGCCAAACGCCTTACAGTACTACAGATAAACTCCAGGTCAGAGTCCTAATTAAATGTTGAAATCTAATGTCTATAAAGCCAATTAAATACTTTACTTTAACTTCCCCGCATATTTTAATTCACGTACCATCACAATCTATGTTGTGATGGAAACGCTACCATATTCCCCACAGCATCAAAACAATTAATTATCATTTCACATTGTTCAGGAAAGTCAAGCATGAGTTATCACCACCATCTCTTTAGCGATGAGTCTAAAACGAAGTAGAAAGCTGCTCCCCTCTTACCATGATGAGAAGCCCTGCGCGAGCCGCTGCGCAGCCTACCCGGCTTCGCTCAATGAGCTTCATGCTCCAGTTTGCTTCATAATATTGGCGGGAATTTTAAATGCAGCCAGATGCTAAAATTATCACCATGTTAGAAGTCATTGAAAGAGATTTATGAATCATTTTTTCAACTACACTTTCATCGTGTAATTTTTGTAGGAGACTGTTGAAAATTGTCACTTTCAAACTGTTTCTCAACATCTCTCGCTTTACATACTAAATGGCGGCTAGGCGTTTCCATACTACATGGCGGCACTGTGGCCCGGCGTTTCAAACGAAGTCGCGTGTCACGTGTGGTCACGTGGTTCGTGACGTATGTGGCGCTGCGCAGAACGAGCAAAAATCGGTGCGCCGGAGCAGCTCTCGCCTGTCACCCTGTTTGCCCGTCCTCGTTCGCCCAGCAGCATTTACCGCCCGCAGCGGCTCTTTCGCCGGTTGCTCGCTTCGCTTCGTTTATTTCCGACTTTTATTGCCCAGCCTGCGTTTGTGGACGGCGCGCCGCCTCGTTTGGCGCGGTGTCCTCGCGAGGTTTAGAGCAAGGTCTTCCTTTCGCTCGCATGTGACGCTCGCCACGTGCGTTCGGTTCTGCCCCATTGCCCCATAGGATGGGGTTTGTTGAAAACTGGGTTACTTTGTTTTTCTTTTGTTATTTAAGGTCGCATCAACTACTAGGTCATTAGAGACCACTATTGCGTGTAACGATATGGCAACTGTGAAGATGACACGAAATGATGATGATGATGATGGGGGTGTGAAAGGACGAACACAATGCAACCATACCCGAGACGGGACTCGAACCCCCGACCCTCCGGTCCGAGATCGCTACGGCACTACTGCCTTAGCGATTTCGGCCTACCGGACCGGCTGCTGGGTTACTTTGTTGCTCGCAATGTGTTACAAAAACGCGTGGTTTGGGAATGCTATGGATGTATCAATTGTGTTTTAGCATTATTATAAATGGCATGGATGCTACGGGAGGTGTTCTGAAACACAAATCCTATAAATCTTATCTCATGTGTTGTTGTAAATCTCAATCGTATATCGTCGAAAGTTTTTTTAAAAATCCTTTGAAAAACAAACAGTTTCTGCTTTAATCACGCAGCTTTACAAAATGAAATCCCATTTGCTATCAAAACATAGGTGATTGTTGTTCTAGAGCATTTCTAAATTCCAAATCGAACACCAACAAAAGCAAATGACATGGAAAGTTTTTTTCACATTCCTCGTGGGTATTGATGTTCGGTGTTCTGACCAGTGGCGTCGATGAATATAACAAAACAAATATAAAATGGCGTCTGAAATGAAAAAGTACACAATCAAAAAATTTTAATGGAAACCTCGCGAATTAATGTTTTCATTATAGTATGACTTTCGACACACTTACATTATAAATGAAACTTTTCGTTCCCTCCTAATCATATAAAGTATTATAAATGAGCTGATCATAAAAACGAAAAATTGTCTTTGCAAACTATTGTTTCTTGCATAACTGGCAACCTTTCATAATCATCTTTTTACAAAATGAAATAGAGTTTGGTAACATTATTTATTGCCCATAACCATTGCAATAAATACCATAGCTCTTGCAGATCGGCTCTATCTCACGAACGAAACTGAACGCACCCAAACAATAAACTTCCGCTCTCAATCGCTTTGTGAAATGTCAAAGGGGGTTATGGTCCGGTGACATTCGGAAACAAAAACAAATGAATGACGAAGCAAATTCGTTCTTCTCGCTCTAAGAACCACAGCATTTAATTGAAGTCGCAATTCATTCCAGTCCAGACGCGAGTTGTTCATACACTCGTTGAACACTTATAAAAGTAGCCACGTTTTAAACTGGTACACTTTTTTGCGTGTATTTTTTACGAGATAAAAATGTGTACGCTATGATAACTCAGACAACATGAACTTAAAATACAGACTTACTTATTCGTATCTGTGTTCATGTATCAATGATAAATCATTCCACAAAAATGGCAATATTTCTGAGATTTTCTACTTTGCTTAAAATATTTTCGCAAAACATTTTTAAAAGTAGGTAGGAAAGTTATTGAATACAAGCACATATTTCTTGAATCATGAATTATCATGCTCCAGACACAATATGTGCCAATAAAACTGTATTGGTCACTAGTTTCTCTCTCTATGCAACTGTCTTTCTCACACCCCCTCTTGTCTCTCTCTCTCCCTCTCTCTCTCTTTCTCACTCACTTACCCACTCATTCTTTCTGTGTCTTTGATTGTTTCTGTTTTTTGTATGTATATTTTCTTTCTTCCTCTCCCCTTGCCCCTCTCTCCTCTCCCCTTCTTCCTCTCTCTCCCCCTCTCCCCTACTTCCTCTCTCTTTCTCTACCCTTCTCCCTCTCCCCTTCTCTCTCTCTCTACCCTTCTCCCTCTCCCCTTCTCTCTCTCTCTACCCTTCTCCCTCTCCCCTTCTCTCTCTCTCTCTCTCTCTCTCTCTCTCTCTTCCTCCCTCTCCCCTTTTCTTCTATTCTCTGGAAAACTTCGAAATATGATACGCTCTTTGAGAACGTATTTGTAATCTGAGATTCTCAGTACTCACGGACAAAAGTGTCGGTGTAGTTCACATGTGGTCGATGGAAACATCCTGCATGGTAGCATTCGCCGCCAGTATATACGAAAACATTTTTTGTGTCATGGCATGCTGCTTCTCATTTTTTTCCTCTCGATTGCAGCTTGACGTTCTGCAGTGCCGAATGACGAGATGCATGGAGTGCAGTCGATAGTATGCGCTAACAAGGCGGCTGGATGTTATAACACTTGCGCACACTGGAGTGGTTTCTAATATTAGACGAGCTAAGTTATATTGGGATCGTGCCCGATGTCATTGACTTCAAATACATACATAACAAAGTGAGCTCGAATAGTCAGTAAGATTTTTTTGGGAGAATAAAAGTTATTTGAAATGTAAATGATGAAACATTCAACTAGACAAAACAACTGTGTTAAATCGCTCAATGTCTAGGAAGTAGTGGAAGCGGACTAAACAATCACAGGTACAAATTCCTTCTCTAAGTAGTAAAGCAGAGGGCGTCATTTTGAAAATGATATTAATTCATCCAGCTGCAACTGCCCACAAAATTTAACAGGCGTTCCTTCTTCATAGCAGTTGCGTCTCTTGAATTGAAATCTGGACAAATCGCTATTTTCGTAATGAAATATACTTTCTAGGATATTCTTTTTAACCGCTTGCACATTATTAAGCAATATACAAACTTGTCTTCTCTTTTTTTTCCGGCACCTACCGGCACCCAGGGACCTACCGGTTGCGAAGGTTCAACTTCGCCTCCGTAATGTCATTGACAGGGATGCTTTATGATGTTCCAGTCTCGATGGACGCTGAGTTTCGACTCTACTACAAAGCTGGGTCGAACACAGTCCTTGTCTGGAGGTGAATTGTAGAGGCCATGGTCTGATCGTTAGTTTTCCGTGGTTTCTCCAAGCGAATGCCGGGGCAGTACCCTGACAACCAGGCCACGGAGCGCGTGCTATCTTTCCTTCCTCATCCTTGTCCTATTCTCACCCCTTACTTATGTACACTTACTACAATCTGTACTCTACCACACGTGCCAGGATACTAGGGAGGTTAGAGCTTGTCCCGGCTGAGGCGGTGCCCTGCTGGTGGGTGATACTCGATTCGAAAAAAACTCGCTAGCCGGCGTATAGGTCGGCGCCAAATCACGCCATCCAGCGTGGGAAGGCGAGATCCATCGAATCTCGCCCAGTGCCATCGTCCCATCGATACCTCCCGCGATTAATTCATGCACTACACTTAAGGGAATTGGCCATTAGTAGCTGACGCGCTCAGAATCACTAATGAACGGTTCGAGGCGCCTAGAGTGAGGTGCAAGACAACGCGCGGCGTGTAACCGCGTGCGAACGAGGGCCAGGGGCGTGGGGGCGGCGCGCCGGTGCGCCCTGGGTTGAGGGGCCGGGGGGCGTGTCGGCGTGGGTGGCGGCGGCCGCGGCCTCTCCGGCGCTCAACTCCCGGCACTCGGGCCGTTTAGCCGCGCGGCGCGGCGCGGCGCGGCGCCGCGGGAGGCCCCGGGCGGGCGCCGCGGTATAAATATCCCCGTGATGCGCTGCGCTGCGGCGCTGCCTCGCCCGGCCCCCGCTCTACGCTCCCCGCGCTCGCGTCGCCGCTCCCCAGTCCCGCCCGTCTCCGTCCAATCACACTCCGTCCGCCTCCGCTCACCCCCGACGAGTTCCGCCCAGTCCTATCCAGTTCCGCCCAGTCCTATCCAGTTCCGCCCAGTCCTATCCAGTTCCGCCCAGTCCTATCCAGTTCCGCACAGTCCTATCCAGTTCCGCACAGTCCTATCCAGTTCCGCACAGTCCTATCAAGTTCCGCACAGTCCTATCAAGTTCCGCCCAGTGCCACCGTTTGACCGTTTAAATCGCATCCACTTCAGTCACGTCAGGTCCCGTCACATCATGTCACGTCACGTTATGTCACGTTCGGTCCCACCCAGGTCTATGCAGTCCCATTCTTTCCTGTCCCATCCCGACCTACCATTCCGTTCCTGTTCTTCCCGCCTTGTCCCTTGCTTGTTTGCACCGCCCTGCCTGCTGTCGGCTCCCTTGCCTCTCCCCATAGTTTGCAGTATCTCGTGCCTTTCGTAGACCCTCCTCCCTGTACCTCTCTTCTGTAGCTCATCCCACTCCGCTCGACCCTATACTTCTCATTTATTCTCTCTCTCTCTCTCTCTCTCTGTCTCTGACTCTCTCTCTCTCTCTCTCTCTCTCTCTCTAATGCACCTAAACACATGCTGATTTTAAACGGTTCTTGCTTTTAGTTAGGTGTAATACTCTTATTGAATCGGAGTGAATGGGCAAGGGATTAATGAATTGCTCACGTGAAGACGCTTGTGTGAGTCCAATCCTGAGAATGCATTGGGACGTCTCTTGTGCTCTCAGTGAAAGGAACGTGACCAGTGTGTTACTGCAGTTAGATTGGTTTATACGCTTGTATCAATTAATTCTCAACGTGTCTGGACATTATGCAAACGTTCACCTTTCTTTGCGATTGATCTGATGGATATGAGTATGTGACAATATATTCTATGTATTTTTAAGTTTAACTAATAAGGGAAAGCTTTTCATGGCTTTATAATTAATTACTACAGCAGTGGTACGATGAATGAAAACTTCAACATTGACATTACGGTTATTAATACTTTTATTATTATTGTGTTATTCATAAATAATACAATTGAAATTATTCAAGGCAGTTACACATTTTTATTCACATTCATAAAATCAGTATCCAGTATATTCTAGTTTACGCCGCTCTTTTACAATGTCTCATTTCCTGTTGTTTTTTTAAAATTTTTATTTCTGATCCAAATTGTTCACATGGTTGCGGAGGCACAATTATCAGAGTTAAGGTTCATATCGTGTGCAAAATATGGATGCTTTCACCTGTTCATTGAACCGTGGTAAGCAACTGCCAGCTACGCTTACTCCGAATGAGCACAATTTCACAGTTACCCAGAAAAGCTAAGTAGCAGTGCCTAAGAACTAAACGTCTGCGTCCCGCGTGTGAAATGGCATCGCATTGAAGGAATAAAAATGTAATTTTGCCGATCCGGTGGCCGAGATCGCTAAGGCAGTAGTGCCGTAGCGATCTCGAACCGAAGGGATCGCGGATTCGAGTGTCGCCTCGGTCATGGTTGTATTGTGTCCGTCCTTTCTTCCCTACCACCATCATCATCATTATCGTGTCATCCTCAGTTACCTTACCGTTACAAGCAATAGTGGTCGCTAATGACCTAGTAGTTGACGCGACCTTATATAACAAAAAAATGTCATTTTATTGAAAATGGAAATGCGGAAGTTGAACGGGACCACTTCCAGGCAATGTATCAAGCCCCAGGGGCTACAAACTGTGATTACATCGGCCAAATGATTAAAGCAGCGGGTTAAGTAACTATCACGTCTCCTACGAAACTCAGATACGATCTCCGGCAGTTCAGTAGACCTTATCCAGTTGTGGGTGAGGTCATTATTCAGTGTTCAACCAATACCCGCCCCGCTTTGTTCATTCTCACTGGGAGAGGTGGCTCAGTGCGTCAACTGATGTCACTGGAGTGCCTCTGATCGGGAAGTCCTAGGTTCGAGTACGACCGACAGTGGCAATATTTTCGACTATAGTTCAACTAGATCGAATTCGGTCGCTGTCTGGTGGTGAATTCTAGAGGCCTGCTGCTCTGATAGTTAGTTTTACTGGGTTTCTCCGATCAACACGGGGCGCATGCTGGAGCAGTACCTTAACAAACGGGCCACGGAGCCTGCGCGATCTTTCCTTTCTCTTCCTTGTCCTATCCTCACCCCTTACACACACTTACACTTACACGCACTACACTACCACATGTGCTGGGAGACCTGTCGGTCCCGGCTGGGATGGAGACCCGCTGGTGGGAGATACCTGGTTAGGCAGAACCAAGCTAGCCCGCGCCGGATCTCGCCATCTAGCGAGGGGGTTATCGCCACCTTCCGATGAAAAAACATGAACCACATTTACGGGATTGTGACCTCGGTAATGAACGCGCCCGAAATGTCTAACAATCAACCAATCGTTCATTCTGAGCTGCTGCGTACACGCGCTTGCGTCCGCGTGGCGAGTGCTGTCCGGAGGAACTGAGCCGCGTCTGTTTTTCTGTTCTTTCCACGTAAATTTAGACGCGTCGGTAGTGGCTCGGGCCATCTGCCGCAGAGACCATCTTCTCGGCCAGCTTGCTCTGATCTCTAATGAGCGCTGTGGAACTTCATTAACCGTAACCCGAGGATGCATACACCTGGGAAGTAACGTGAATGCACATGCAGGGCCTCTGATGCCATGCGCAATGCGCTCTCGAAAAATGCACCTATTTTTTTTATTCTTAATAAATTTTTTATTCTAATAAATTTTTCTTAATAACTTTTAAATAGTTGTTTGTTCTTAATAAATTCATTTCTTAAAATTTTCAATAAAAGTCAACTCTTAATGTTAAACTATAGATTATTTATTTAAATCAATATTATTCTAAGAGTAAAACGGATTCTGTTTGTACCATATTTCAATAAATAAAGATTTGTTTTAAGGTGGCTTTTTAACAACTTGGTAATATAGTAACCACTGTGATTGGTTTAACTGAAGAGGGAACTGTAGGAAAAACACGTAAGGGCAACAAGAACACACGCAAACAGCCGTGCCCGAGGCGGGATTCGAACCCGCGACCCTTCGAGACGAGGCACCTACTGCCCTTTAGCCTTAGCGACCTCGGCTATTTAGGCCGGACAAATCAAAATTCTTGTTCCCAAAAGGAATAAAAAACTCATGGTGATTATGTATGTCAGAACTGAGTGTCAAATAGGATTTCGAATATCTAGTTACAAATCTAATGATTATCCAGTGAACAATATTTACTGTTCTTAAAGGAAGGCATCGTTGAAAAGTGGTGGGAAACGGTTATTGCCAATCTCTCTCGTCGTGAAAATTGGAGATTGTTCTCAAATTCCTCGCACTTGATGAGGGTGCCTGATCTGTGACAGTGATTTTGTAAAGGAATGGAGTAATTGGAAAGACTTTTGTAATGAACATAAATGCCTAGTTGACAAGACAGGTAAGCCACAAGCATATGACAATTATAGACTTTAAAAAAATGTATTCCCTTTTCTAAATATTGAGGTGAACGAAGACTTTTTCCTGTGGTTGAACATTAAATTGCTTTATATTACAGTAAATCTTTAGCTCCCTCGACATCCAAGTTTTAAATTACTAAGCGGCACAATCTCAATCGTTTTGGTGTTATAATTCCTATAATTAGTTGAATTTAAAATTTAAAATATAAAAAATTGTGTTCCCTAGTTTAAAACAATAAACAACACCAACAAATAACAATTCACTTATTTATTAACTTACCTTCCTCAACGTGTTAGTGAAGTGTTTAAGTACCTACTGCTCATGAGCAGCCAGCCTGAGTCAAATAACTGTTCGCGCATTCTACCTAGCGCACTTCCTGGCATTGATATGTCACGTTTATTCCGTCATTGTATCTTTTCCAGAGCTGCTAGGCAGCTGGGAAAGTTAATTATTACGAAATAAGTCGACGTATTGTAACAACCGTAGAGGTCGTCTTTGTCACCGAGAGAGACGAAACGCCCTCGAAGTAAATTGCCAAGGAGACGATCAACAGCCTATCAATTACGTGCCTCCTGCTATGTGAACGCGTAAAATAAGGTGCGTCGCTCCGATTGCGCACCTTGTGCCGTTTTGAAATCTCTCGTTGCTCGATGATGTCAGATTCGTTCCGACTCTCTCACAATGTAAAGGCACGATTCCGAAGACGGTGAAGCAATTCTCCTTTCTCTTGCTGGCACTCGCTCGCTAGGGCTTGTCCCCTTACGATGTCTGTCATGGACGTCGATCAATTTTCTCGATACATCGAGGCGTCGTGGAAGTCAACTGGAAATATACAAATACCATTCCTGTTCACTGCATAATTATTTTAGTCGTATTTAGAGTAGGAGTGGCTCATATGACGGAGTTGTCGATAGAAAATATTTGTACCAACTTTCTTACATTGCACAAGTATTAGAGAGAACACAGAAGATGCAAGATATACTTAATTTACTTTCATTCTTGTTCCTAAAATGTTTATTGTTAGGTTACTCTTGTTTTCAACAGACTAAAAACAAAATTTTCTAAAATAAAATGAAAAAAACAATGACGTCTTTTAATACATTGAAAACGAATGAGACTATTAACAATTAGCTTAAGAACATTTAATGGAAGAAGATTGTGCAGAGAAAGCACTTTCTCTTTTGAACGGATATATTTTTAATGTGTATTATCATACGAATGTCATGCTTAAATGTTGACGATACTGAGAGGCGTGTTTCTTTATTGCCTTTGTTTGTTATCAAAACGTGAGCTGGTATGGTTGTATGACACCATTACATACGCTTTAAAAGTCAAGGGAAGCGTTCCCGACGCGAAGAAATGGTATTCTTTTTGGAAAATATTACTAGTTGCAGTTCTTTCACAGAAAATAACAAAATAGTTAAACTAACTCTTAAAATTATATTGTGCAGGCAGTTTTAAACTCCAGACTAAATCCCCAACAGAAAATCATGTGTACACATCATTTTGTAATAAAATATCGTTCAGATATTTTACGAAAGATATATCACTGTAGTTTTTTTTGTTACAAATGAATAAAATGAGTAAAAATATAAAACCGTAAAAATTACATTGTCAATTTTAATTGATGTATGTATATTTCTATTTTCAAAAAATTCGTTTCTCAGAAGAATTCCTTCATACTTTTTCCTGTGAGCTTCATGCAAGCGACAACAGACAGTATCTGGGGTTTCCCGCTAGACGCGTATAGCCGCTGCCTATATGTTGATCTTATCAGTTTCACTGCCAAAAATGAAGTGGCGAACAAGCAGGTGAGATCTCAGCTCAATGACTTCCATATTTAAACATTGTACTGTGGGTAATGGCCTCAATATGTCCTATCAAAATTAGATTTCCGCATGCTAATTGAATCAATTATAATTAAAAACCAACAAATGGTTCCTTTATTCATTCAGACAGTCATCTCTTAATTTCTGAGGGAATAGTGGAGATCTGATATTATTCGTCCACAAAGATAATTCAGAAATGTTCCAAACTGCATTTCTAGAAGTTGAAATTTTACACTTAGAAATCAAAATTTAGAAGATTAGTGATTTAGTAAACCATCTTCAAAATTAATGTAATAAATGAGAAATAACTTAACACATGAAGTGACTCATGAAAGAGTTTAAGAAATGAATCAATTTGTTAAATATATTCACTTATTCATATTTTGTTAATGTCATGTTAATACATGTTATTACAAGCATTCGACTGAGTGCAGTCGAGAATGCGATGAATAGTACCCTTTCAATAAAGTTAAACTCGTACAACTATCGGAATGAACGGTGTATTGTGAAGGTTGTTTGGATCGAATTTTTATGAAGGATATTATTATATTTAATTTTTATATAGAATATTTTTATAAATATATTTTTTGTATTTATAAGAACTCAACTGTCACTGGTATGGTACTGCAGATATTGGTTTGCAACACTACACACTATTTCGATACGAACATTTTAAAATGAATAAAAATCATTTAATTTTATTTCTGGGATAAGAAATTATTTTCGAAAGAAGACCTCGAAAGAAACACAAGTAAAATTTGAATAATGGCTATCCCCACTCTGCTAAAATGTTCAAAAATTGGTTACCAAATAAAAGATAAATGAAAATTAAATGTGTTGTGTGGTGGAATTTACGTTGAAAGAGAGGTAGAAATCAGGATATTAGACGTGATTTAAAAAAAATCAGCTTTAAACAGCAATGGACAAGATAAGATAATTGGCAAAGAGCGCGTAGAAGTCATGAAATCAGACTTCCTAAACAAATGCTGTGGTGGAAAATAGGAAGAAAAAGTAATGCGGGAATACTTCGCGAAGATAGAATCTTCACTCACATTGTGTCCAATTCGTTTTGAAAATGTTGCCACTGTGTTCCAAATCAGGTTAGCACGGTCAAAGTCTGATAAAACTGATAAAGACTGTACCTCTTCGTTCCACTGCGGGCTCAGGTATCGAATGAATGTCAGACGCAAAACGAAGTAACGCATTTGTGACGTAACTGTATGTGGTTGGTCAGGAGTCGCCCATTTAGTTAAGGTGTGTCTCGGAAGGTGAAGATCAATATGCAGTTGTTGATTTTGAAATACTCAGTCGAAAAATCGAGAGTCAATAAAAGGATATTAACAAAAAGAAAACTTCGTTGATGTTGCCTTAAGATCTTAGTTAAGCGTTTCGTCTTCTGAATGTACAAACTATAAAATATATTAATTCATTTAATTCAGACTTATTTGGCCATATTGATATAATTACTTATTAATCTACTTTGACTGTCTAAAGCCAAACTACACGAATCAATATCGTAATAAGAGTTATTAGAAAACATTTTATGATCCATGGCTTCCTGTTAACTACTATAAACTTACGTTTGTCACATTTTCTAAGATAATAGACACACGAAAATTATCGACATTCCAATGTTTACCAAGTTTTTACACAAAATTATAATTTTTACAACTTTATCAATGTTGTACGATATTCGTATCATAACATCTTTATAATATCTTTAAAATTGTTTCGTTAATTAAAATTATAAATAATTGCAGAGGTATGGATATTTTGTTTAAGAGTATTTGCGCTTCTTGATATTACTTTTTATTACATGTCGCAATTCGTAAAAAATATAGATTTGAAATGAGGTTAGCGTTGAATTTCAAATTAGTTTGTATTAATCTAGTGCGCTTTCGTGAAAATTCTTGATACCCTTAAATGTGGGAAGTGCTAATTTTATCTTACTAAGGTGTGTATTATGGTAAGGTCCATAGGAAAATGTGTTTTCTTTGGTCTTTCCCTGAGAATACTTCTGCAGACGGAAATGTTACTATGTTTCTGACGTACTTTTACCTTGAATCTTTATTTTTCTTGTGAAATGAATAAACTGTTAAGGAAGCGCAAACAGTTCTCGTCATTGCAATGCTATTTAGAAGAAATTTGCGTCATATTGTGTTGAGTGGCCGTCCTTCAATTAAATGATGCAATGCCCTTGCGACAATAACCGTGTTGAAACTTGCGTTTTCTAACGGTTATCATCACGCCTAAAGGATTACATCGGTCATTCAAGAATGTAACTTTTTCAAATTTTTCACATATTGGCCTGTGCCTCAAAGTACGTTCTTCTCAAATTAGATTCTCCAATTTTCAGTAGATATTAATGTTTTGTTCTTCCTGAATGAATGTATTTTAAGCGTATTGATAAAGTAATTGATTCAAACGAGTGGAAATTATGCTTGGTAAAAAATGACGAATCCACAATGATAGAATTTAATGTTCCTATTGGACCGAGAGAGCGAGGTAGTCATACTCGATTACATTTCTTTAAGCACTTTCTATGAATTTAAATGTGTAGGTTTCTAAGTAGTTATGTGTTATGTTTATTTTTATGTTATGTTATTGTGCACTAGTAACTTATGTGATGAAATCAGCTTAATGGTATGTTTTGCTATTAGTTTTTTTTCATTGTTTCGAAAACGAAGGTTTAACTAGTCTCTGATTACGTGGATATCCGAGAGTTTCCGAACGTTGAAGTGGAACCAAAATTCCAAGCATCGCAATGCTACTTTCCTCAGAAATTCATTCACTTTATTGAAGACTTACTGGAACGTATTCTGACAACAGACTCATTTTAACCGTCCCATAATTCATTGCTCTCCTCGCCCCAAACGAGGCCTCCTGTGTTTACGCGGATCATTTGCTTGGGCGTGCGCGTTGGCACGGCCGTGCCGCTGGCGTGCGTCGATGCGTGCGCCAGTGCGTCTTGAGTTCCATTCAATTAGCGGCCCCTGCCCCCGGCGCACGTTGAGGGCAAGATCTCGTACAGCTGGCCAAAATGTGAAAACGCTATCCAAGTTTAATGAAAATTTTTATACAATGGTTTTGGGTCCAGCCTTGCGATTACTATATCAAAATTGAAGAAAAAATGGCGGATCCAATATAATGGATTAAAAACTACAAAATATCGAAAAATGCTTCAATTTTCATAAAAATTTGTAAGTAGTTTTTTATGTGTTCGTTGAGTTCGATTCTAGTGGCTAAAAACAAAATGGCTGATCCAATGTGGTGGGTTAAAAATGTACAAATTTCTAAACGTGTTTCTGCACGAAATGCAGAACAGCAGCTTGCCTTTTGACATTCCAATAGATAAATAGTAGAGAATACAGTTTTTACAAATTTCGATGTGCAACTCTATGGAACTTACAACTGTTTTCCTAAAAGAACAACATTGTTTCATTTTGTTTAAACTTTATCTCATATCTTTAACATGTTTTTAAGTATTTGCAATACATGTAAATATTGTATTCACCATCAAGATTTTCGTCCATTTTAAATGATGAAAATAGCTTAAAACCGGAAACAGCTGCTCGCTCAACAGTCGCGTTTCCAATGATGCACAACGTCACTATGACGCCTCGGATCTTTTCTAACCGTGGAATTCGACACTGGGAACCACTCTACCAAACTGCTTCCTCAAAATTTCCTAATTAAAACCTTTTTCGTCGACTTTTGTCCAGCTTTTTGAGATGTTGCCCCAACGTGCGGCGGTGGCAGCAGCGCCGCGTCTTCCCCTGGCAGTCGGCGTCACGGCATAATGAGGACGTGCGGCGCTATGACATCAGACGGTGGCTCGTGTCTCCCGCCCCCGCAGCCCGCAACGAATGCTCAAAGGCGGCTGGGGGTTCGGTTTTTGTTGCGCGTCAGCTCGACCGACCACGTGTGACAGTGCGGTTGTGGATTCATGAGTGATGGCTTTTGATGGCTGATGTCTTCTTTTACATTGACGTCTGCAATTCTTGGTCGGCAGTTCGAATGCTGTGAGAGGCAGTTTGCGGAAGGATGTAATTGCGCTTGTAGAAGTCAAGGAGTTTCTCAACTACAATAAGATAAATAGTTATTTACGAAATAAAAATCGTTAGATATTTTATTGCAATACGAGATTGTGCAATTTCCAGACGAGGCCATTAACCCGAGTTTGCTAACTACTGGCGTTTAGACATGACAGTACTCTACTGGTTATCAATGTCGGCCGAACGGTCTCGTTTGATAATTCCTCAATGTTGTAATAAGATGTTACGATACGATTTCGTATCTTTTCTCCATTTTATAAAAACGTTTTCGTGCGTTTGGCTATTCATACTGGTAAAGTTCGATGGCAATTGCTGTTTTTAAAAACTGAGCTTTATTTGGTAATAAGAATTCATAAAAGTTATAATCCTGGGCCTCCTATTAACCATTACCAACATCAGTCAGTCAGTCAGTCAGTCAGTCAGTCAGTCAGTCAGTCAGTCAGTCAGTCAGTCAGTCAGTCAGTCAGTCAGTCAGTCAGTCAGTCAGTCAGTCAGTCAGTCAGTCAGTCAGTCAGTCAGTCAGTCAGTCAGTCAGTCAGTCAGTCAGTCAGTCAGTTTTGCAGGATGTGTCTAATTGAAACGAAATATAGTGAATTAATTGAAATAATTGAAACAAAAGTACAGTGAAATTTTTACAATGTTGATATAACTGGACGATATTCCTATCGTAGCATGTTATTTCAAGATTGAAGAATTTTTAAACGAGGCCATTTGGTCGAAATTGATAACCAGTCGAGTATTGTTATGTCTGACAGTAGTTGTTTTGTAAAAATAATAATAAACGAAAGCTAATTATTACACGTTTTTCTTTCCTGCTTTTATATAATTCCTTTATGAAGGTATATGTTGGCAGTAACATACACTTTTTAAGCCCCTCATGCGTCTTTCTAATTATATTTAAAATATTTTTTGACATTGGTAGTACTGTTGATCCTCGTGGAGTATTGGCGAGTTTCGCCTCCTCTCTGCAGTTCGAATCTTTTTATATTCTTTATTTCGATTAACATTTATTTCGTAATATGACTTTGAATACATTAGTAAAGCTGTTATTTTGTGTTACATTTTATATGGCACACAACTACATACTTTTAGCAGTAGTTTAATTATGAGGCGGTATTTGATTCTTATTTTGTTTAGGGTTTTGTCTCTGTTTCCAGTGATTTATGGAGCCAACATTTAGTGGAGGTTTGCTGAAATATGTGTTTGGACTTAATAAATGTAGGTAATTAATTAAAATAAAATGTCTTAGTAAATGTAACTTTAAATTAACTTCTCTCCGTAGCAGTCACACACAGTTTTTGACGTAAATAAATAACTAGACTACCTTTCAATTCCACCATGAACACACCTTGAATTCATGCATTAATCCATTGAATTTGTCCATTCGTTACTGTTAATTTACTCATTCATTTGCCGAATTTATGAATTCTTTCATTCATTCATTAGTTTACTCCCTTCTTCACCCTTTCATGTATTCATTTTAGTTTCCCCGAGAAATGGTGGGGTAGCTTGTGAATGGAGAGAAAATTTGTTTTAAAAGATTACAAATAGGTTTTCAACTCTATTTTTTCTTTAATATTGACAGCGTTTCATGGAACTTCGGTAACATGTGATATATAATATGAAATACTATGACAATCATAAATTAGTTTGGTATACGATTCTCATTCGCATCAGTGTAAAGCTACTAAACAGTTAAGAAAAGCATCTTCGCGGACATTACTGTATTTAATAGCTAATTGCCTTTGCCGAACATAAACGTTGTATATGTAGCCATGCAGATAATTGCTACGACATAAAATAAGGTAAAGTGATATTGCATTTGCAAGGAGACAACGCCTAATAGAGAAATCCGACAGATTTGTAGCTGACCTTAGCGTGCGGTATGATAATTTGTGTCCCGGCCGTATTTCCTGAATTGGCCGATGTGGAAAGCTAATAGGCATGAGTAATGTGCGTAGAATATTTGCTCCTGGCTTTACTGAGTATTAAAATCTAAGAGTATTAATTTCGTAATAGAGCTATGAATACATTAGTAAATCTGCTAAATTTTGTTTTACTTTACATTGCATAAAACTACATACTTTTATCAGTAGATCACTTATCGGGCGGTG
The DNA here is from genome assembly GCA_038098605.1 of Gryllus longicercus. Taxonomy (NCBI): domain Eukaryota; kingdom Metazoa; phylum Arthropoda; class Insecta; order Orthoptera; family Gryllidae; genus Gryllus; species Gryllus longicercus. The sequence continues at coordinate 954,142 of JAZDUA010000475.1, forward strand.
TTTGATTCTCATTTCGTTTAAGGTTTTGTCTCGGTTTCCAGCGATTTACAGAGACAAAGTTCAGTGGCGATGCGTCACAGTTTTGCGTAGTATTCGCAAGGTGTGTCGAATATCCGGGGAAACACTTCTGAAGGCTCTGGGAGAACGAGTTTTCGAAGTATGTTTCGTACAACGTTCTGTCTTTAAAACACTCAAACAACGCTTATTGCTCTGGTATTATTTCTCCAGATTCTTTTCAAAATATCTTCTGAGTCCATTTTATATATTAAGCTTCTTTTGAAATTGAAATGGAGTTCTTAACTTTGTGGTTGCTATGACCACGGTCGTAAGATGAAGATTGTTTTAAGGTGTGGGTAAAATTAAAATTCATTAGATTGCGACCAATATGATTGGAAATGTCTGATTTTTCGTGAGCTTTAGCTAAATTTGTAAGGGCGATTAAATTAGAAAATCCAGCGGAAACTCAAACTGTTGTCTTTTGTATTGTCGTTTCACTCACAAGTTCTTACGGAAAGTTCGAATACCGTATTTCGCCAAGCACGGGGACCAAAGGATAAGTACCACTGTGACTGGTCATGTCAATAGCGGGCGCCGAGATCTCAATTCGATGCGCGAAAATTAGCGATTTCTTTGCTATCTGCTCGTAGTATAATGACCATTTCTCGTCTGTTTCGTAAGTAATATTGTCTAAGCATGATAATATATTGATTAATTATCCAATTCTTGTCCACATTATTTAAAACGCAATATTTTTATTATTTTGCATAGTCATCGTCATATCTATCGACGACCGGACGACTCACCACTGCCAGAAGTGTAGATGGTCATTTCATCCTTGCTTGTCGCCAAATAGCAGATTTTCTCTGCTCATCAATATTGCACACATTTTTAATTCAAACCAATATCTCGGATTTCAAATTTTTTTAATGAAACTTGGAATATTGTATTAGAAATTGGGTTTTGGCATTTCTATAATGAACGATATTATGTAAACTCATGGTTTCTTGCCCAAGAGACGTACTGGCGAAGGATCGTCATGTTGACCAGCTTATGTGACTTTCATGCAATCTGTATCGTTGCTCGTCCGGCGAGCGGAGGCAACAGGGCTTACAAATCATTTATTAAGAAAAACATAACTAGTGACATTAGATTTTATTCGGTAATAGACAGACCTTCTTACTACGAACACTATCGTATTAAAGTTGGCATTAATTCTGTTTTATTAATAGTTTCTGTGAAACGACTGATTCGTAATATGTGGTTAGAGAATTCTTAACTTAAACAATGGACGGAAGAGTTGAAGTTGGTATTTCTGTTGACCTAGCGATCTCTAGAATTTACTTTTTAAGTTCACATGGGAGTGAACACATGATATTTCTTCCTAAAATACACTTGATGAAATAGGAATTAAAATCTCTCATTTTTTGGATTTTGTAATGCATGACTTCCAACTCATTATTTATTTGAAATTTAAATTCAAGAAGCTCATGCATTTCAATTCAGAAATATGTGGTATCAGTTGTTCGTAATCGGAAATATACATATTATTTTGTTTCAAAGGAAGCCTAACCTACTCCAAACGAGAAAGAAATATAACGCAAAAACTCCTCGCCAAAAGTAACATCATCAACAGTTCACTCGTTGAATTAATTTCTCCCTCATGGAAAATTACAAATATTTAAATTTAAAAATATTAAGTATAAAAATATAATGCAGAAGTAACTTAATTGGGAAATAATGTGGAATGGGGTATTGTAAATACATTTCATGTCCGTGATCTCAAATTAATTGTCTGACCGAAGTAAAATTTCTGAGTCCTTTGAGAATATTGAGATTAACTTCCTTCTCTTCAATAACAATACTTTATCGCATTGGTTTTCTTGATTCAGTACTTCTAATAATATGCGACTTCAAGTTGAACTGCAGATTTCTTCCCAGAGTTCTCGAAATATCTTTAATAATTCGTAAAATTAATTCGCCCTATACAGTCCTACATTAACACCACCAGAATTTGTAAGTGTAAAAGAATATAATTCAGAAAGTACACCACTGTAACAAATTGAATGCAAAATTTAGTTAATTAAATGAAATGCTATATGTAGTACAGCAAGAATCACTTAATTGGAATGTACTAGAACCAATTCTCCGACTGTGACAAAGCTAGTGAAGCCTTTGAGATTATTCAGCAGATAATCCCGCTTCTCTTTTCGAGCAGAAGCTTTTCGCTTTGATCTTCGGGGTTCGCGAGGCCTAAATGAAACGAGCGAACTAGTTAAACTGCAGATTTAGGTCCCAGTGTCGGCCGGTGCCAAGGCTGAGGCTGGTTTCCGGCGGTGCGGGGCGGTGCGGGGCGGTGCGGGGCGGTGCGGGGCGGTGCGGGGCGGTGCGGGGCGGTGCGGGGCGGTGCGGGGCGGTGCGGTGCGGGGCGGTGCGGGGCGGGGCTTGCGGGGCGGGGCTTGCGGGGCGGGGCTTGCGGGGCGGGGCTTGCGGGGCGGGGCTTGCGGGGCGGGGCTTGCGGGGCGGGGCTTGCGAGGCGGGGCTTGCGAGGCGGGGCTTGCGAGGCGGGGCTTGCGGGACGGGGCTTGCGGGGCGGGGCTTGCGGGGCGGGGCGGGCGAAGGGGCGGGACGGGGCGAGCTGGGCGAGCAAAGGGGCGGGGCGGGCCGAGCTGGGCGGGCGAAGGGGTTGGGAGGGGCGGGCGAGCGGGGCGGGCGAAGGGGTTGGGAGGGGCGGGCGAGCGGGGCGGAGCGGGATGGCCCGCGCTGGTAGCACATACGCGCGTTGTTCGCGGCGCCGCTGGCCATTAATTCGGGCGGGCGGCGCCTTTGGCCCGCTCGCCCTTTGCGAGGCACGCGCCGCTCGTTTGGCCGCCCGTGGCCCATTTGGCCAACGACAGAAGGCAGTCGCCTTTGAAGAACGCTCTCTGTTAGGGACGACGCCTTCTCTGTCATTGGGGCTGCTGCTAGTAGGATCGTCGTCGACGGCTCGTTCCCTTCATGCGTTGTCTGTTCTGACATTGTCGTGAACATAGCCTGGATCACCTCTTTGACTGTCATCTTCATTGTCTCATTCATGAAGTCTTGTATACATTACCCTTCCGCCTTCTATTCGTATCCTTCTTCGCTTCGCTCAACTCCTCCTCCATTGCTTCCTCCATAGTCTCATCGCCTTTTCCACTGACGTTTCTTGTTGTCTTTGCCATTTCTATGGTAATTTCTTCCAAACCGCGCCCTCCTTTCTTTTATTTCCAAATTTTTCATTCTAAATATTTTAGAAATGCATTTAAATCCATCTCTTAGATTACTTTTTGACGTTTTTTTGGCTGCCCTTATACCATTTGGCCAACGCTGGACCGCAAGAGAAGCAGACGCTTTTGAACCACTCTCATTCTGGACGACGCCGTGTCATTGGGCTAGCAAAATGGTTGCCGACGGCTCGTTTGCCGCTTGCATTGTGTGCTCTGTCATTGTGATAATCATTTCATGGTTCAGTTCTTTTACTGTTAGCTCTTTAACTCATCATGTCTTATAATAACTTCCCCATCGCCACCTCTTCGTTTTTCATTGCTTCGTTGTAGTTTTCTTTATTGCTTCATATTTTTCCTTCATCACCTCCTCCTCCTCCTCCTTCATCGCCATTCTTTCGGCTTCTTTATTGCTTCTTCCAACAATCATCTTCCCCGTCATCTCCTTTGCCTTCCACTGTTCCCCAAGTAAATCGTTATATGATGTATGTACTACCACACCATCTTCATATCCTCCCCAGCCTCTCCGTCTATCCTGTTCTCCATCGCTTCTTCCATCCTTCGTTTCATCCATCGTCTGTCGCTAGGTCACTTCCATCGACTCTATCGTCTCCGAAATCATGTCCTGCATTTTCTCACTTACAATTTCGCATTTATTATTACACGTGAATGCTCGTTTGACCACCCTTGGGTGATTTGGACCAAGCCAGTGTTGGAGGGAGGCGTAGCGGAAGACTCGCTCCTTTGAAGCACAGCTTCTGTTCTCCCCCTCGTCGTCTCTTTCAATGGCGCTTGTGGAATCTGCCTCTTTCGCTACGGGTACTGTCTACTACCACCCTTCCACTGTATGCAGGTCCTGCCAAGGCACTTCTAAGTAAGCCTTCCCTATTGCGCAGTTTAAGTTTTTTTTTCGAATGGCTCCTTTTCCTCGTTGCCTCCATCATTGGCTTTCCCTATCTCATCCTTCGTCGCTCTATCGAGCATCCCTTCTTTCAACGCTCCATCGTCCAGCAGCATACAGTTGTTTTCAATTTGGAATTCCGATTCTTAAATAAATGTATTGAAATACATTTTTCATTTCCTTCAGCAAGTAGACCGTAAATAATTTTATGTTTACTTTAGTGAATGCTCTGCTCATGCGTGAATAATTTGTATCAGCGTTCATGTTATCGTAAGAATCGTAAGAATTTGTGCTTGTTGTCCTTTGCGAGGTAAATGACACGTGCCTGCCGTGCCCCTTTTGGGCAACGGCATGAACGGAAGGAGAAGAGCTACTGAAGGGAGTCGCCATTGAAGCAACGTGGCCTGGTGGATTCGTAGTCGCCGGCGCATTCGCCGCTCGCGTTGTCTGCTCGACGGCGCCACTGTGGTGCGCCCCGTCTGCTTTCATCAACTTTTTCCCGGTCGTCTCCTTTGCCCTCCACCGTTCCCCAAGCTGAGCATTATATGTGCCTACTACTCCACCATAATCTTATCCCCCCCCCGCCTCCCCGTCTATCCCATTCTCCTTTCCTTCCTCCTGGACTGTTCAAATGCAAGAATTGGGGCCAGAAAACCCTCGGTGGTCCGATGCAGAGGCCCATGTCCCCACTCGCCTTTCACTAGACTAGAGCCGATCGCGTGTGAGCCTCCCCTGTCGGGGTTACTCAACAAGCATCGGGGCTCACCATTTTCCCGCCGATGAGCGCTGGGCCAGGGCACAGTGGACCACCCACTTGAGCAGACTTGATCTAGTCATTTAATCTCCATCTTTCGTAGACTAAGCCCAGACTAAGCCAAGCCCACCCCAGATAGTTACAATATTTTAATTTTAGAATATTTAAAAAAACATTTAAAACATTGAGTATTTACGTTGCTCTTTTGACATTCTGCTGGCATTCCTCCCCCTCTCTCTTCTCATGTAGTTTACCTCCTCCTTATTTTGTTCTCTAACGCTATCTTCATCATTCCCCCCTCTTCCATGCTCCACCCCCTCCATTTGTTTCATCGCACCCCCCCCCGACACACGTCGTGCGTCTGGGCTGTCGTCGTGGCCATTGGGCACGCGCCGTGGGCAGCCAGCCAGCCAGCCGCGCCACGCCCCCTCGCCCGCGCCCTCGCCCTTCGATCGCCCGCCGCGCGGCGCAAACGGCGCAGCGCAGGGACCTTTGCGCTTGCACTTCAGTGCATAGCGCCTCCGCGGCGACCCCTAGCAGCGATTGCGGCCGGCCGTTCTGCCTCTGAAGTTGGCCCATTGGTTCTTGGAAGACGAGTTGCCGGCCGGGACAGAACTCCGGGTGTGGTGCGAGGTGAAAGCCGAAACACTCGGAGTGGAGAGGAGTGCGGCGCGTGACGGGGCGAGGTAGGACGGAGCGGAGCCGAGTGAAACGAGGCGGAGTGTCACCGATCAGAGAGATGCGGGGTGGGGAGCGGCAGGGAGGGGCAGCGAGGGGATAGGCGGGGCGGGCCAGTTGTTTTGATTGATTTGTGATTCCGGGCGCGTCAACTGCTAAGATCGTTAGTGCCGTACGTATGGTGTCTCCTGGCTCGTCAACGACTGTGGTAATTGGTCCCGTAATTGTAGTGCATGCTTTGTTGCTGAAAGTGGCGGTACTCTTCCCCCGCTGGATGGCGAAATCTGGCGCCGGTGTAATCGTCAACCTACGGGTTTTTTTGGGCGTACAGGTATCTCCCACCAGCGGTTAACCGCCCCAAATGGGACAACCTTTAATCTCCCGACTGGTCTCTCGGCAGGTGTGGTATAGTAGTGTGTAGTGTAGTAGTATAGTAGCGGAGAAGAGTTAGGGGCGCGATATCAATGTGGACGTTTTTGAAACATCGATTACATGTTACATGTTTTTGTACCTGCCCTGTTACTTTGTAATTTAAAATATGGCATAATAACTGGTAATACCACTGTTGGCTTATGTGTTCGAACCAAACGAACGAGGTCTGTGCCGTCTTCAAAGAGCAGACAATATCACGCGAGGAATGATCCCGTTGTCCTGTGTTTCCTACCTTTCGTACCTCGCACAGGAGAGGCGTCCAGCGTATGCGAAGTGGGCGTAACTGCGTCCCCTCTTTCCGTGCCCGATCTGAGGACTGGGCCTTAGCACGGTTTTGCTCCATTGTAATTATTTTTTTAATTATTATTTTCAGATAAATCTTAATTATAAAGTAATAAACATGGTCACTGTCAAGTTAAATTAGGTTATACACAAATCTGTTACTAAACTAGTTTGAAACATTAATTTTTTAAACATCTATAGTTTATGGTCGATTGAAGTCGATGTATACATTTTGAACATTGATTGTTGACAACATCCATGACATCCATGTCTCATCACTAAGTTTGGCAACTGAGGGAGAAGGCCGACCGAGAAGAAGCAGACCAATCAGGGGATGCGATGGATGGAAGGGGGGAGGGCGAATCGGGTATGATGCAGGACGCGGGGTAGTAGAGAAGTCGTAGTAGAAGAAAGTGGAGCAAAATGGAGTGGGGCGGAGTGTTTTAAGCCGGACTAGAACGGGTGCGGATGGACAGAATGCAGGTACGAGTATGACCGTAGAATATACTTTTATTTGAATTTCGTCGTCGCATCCTCACTGCATGCGTTTCTCACTGCAAGGTGACGAACGTACTAGTTTATGTTCGTTCATGCGCTTGTTATGGGCGTCCGTTGAAATTAAATAAGGAGAGCAATATTTAATTCCAAGCATGGTGGTAATATTACTCAGAGTGAATGATCTTGGCTGTCCGGGTGACGCCGCGTCGAAGGCTGTGTTGCCGACGTTTCGACCATCTTATCGTGGTCTTCTTGGGGGAGTGGGCTGCCTGAAGAAGACCACGACAAGATGGTCGAATCGTCGGCAACACAGCCTTCGACGCGGCGTCACCCGGACAGCCAAGATCATTCACATGACTCCAGCCGCGGAAGCCTACGACTTCATATTACTCAGTGTCTGCTCGCCTTTTATTCCCAACTCAATGCTTATTCTGGACGATCCCTCATTATCTCCTCTGGTTTTTTTCAGTTATCTTTTTCTTTCTCCTAACTCATCTTCCCCCTCTCCCTTACTCACTTTTCTCCCTCTTTCGTCTTTTGATGTTCTTCTTACTCTCTGACTTCTTCCTTTCTCTTCGCATTGCCTTATCTCCCTCTCCTGTTTTCTTTCTACTTTCGTCCTCTGGCCTTGCCGGCATTTCAACTGCAGCACTGAGAACCTGCGAGGAAGGAGGACTCGAGGCTTCAAAGCTGCCCGCCCCCGCACGCTGTCTGCCCTTGCGGCCCCCTCGACGCACGCCCGCTCGCTTGCTCGCTCGCCTCCCCGCCTGGCGCGCGGCCAGCGCAGTGACGTCATCACACCTCCGCCTTCCCAAGGTTCGAATCCCGGCGGTGGCGGAATGTTTGCACTCTAGCTTAATAGCCATGTCGAGTTCAGCCACTGACAGGAGGTCCTATTCTAGCGGCCGGCTGCTCTGATCAGTAGTTTTGGTGAGTGGTCGTTTTCTCTGATCAAAACCAGGCAAATGACGGAACAGTTTCCTTGAATATAAAAAAAGTACGGGCCGCGCCCGATCTTTTCCTCCTCAAGTTTGTCTTCACCTCTCCCTTTTGACACACACACACACACACACACACACACTTATGCCAACACACCAATGTGGAGAATCCGGTTGGATGCTGGTCTCCCATTCCAGCAGCGGAGGAATGTAGCCACCTCCCGGGCCATAACGTGCACAATATTTACGGGACAAATGATCTCAGCAGCTGACGCGACAATCGGCGAATAAATCTATTAATCTCCACTTCCACATCAGTGGCACTATCGCTACCGATTGTGAATTGATGTCTTTATACATGTCCACAATATTTCAAGATCGAAAAAAATATAGATTATCAATTTTCTTTAGTTCTACTGTTATACGGGAAAGAATTTTGGTCTTTTATGATTTTGGAAGCTTATTAGTACATAGTTTAACCAATTTACAACTCTCGCTTCAGTATTTCAAACCAATGCGGCGTTGAATTTCCTCTAACAATACTAATAGACATAAGAGTGCGGATAGACTATGCTCGACAGATCGATACATTGATACTTACTTGATCGATATCGACATCAAATATACTGTTAACTTCAGTATAGGAAAATATCGAGTAACGACATTACTTCCATAACAATGCACTCAGAATTATACAATATTAGTTGTTTCTTACAATTTGCTGAAAATGATAATACAAACATCTTACTGCATTAGAATTGAATGGAGACAAATAGCGAGGTGAAAATTAATCTTATTAAATTATTTGAGGTCACAAATTCAATGTATTTCTTGATTGTATTAAAACTGCGACATTAACTTCAAAAAAGGTAAATTATTGAACACTGTAGTGTTACATTATATTACATTGCGTTCATATTGGGTCTTCGTCATTTATTTCAATCTTATCAGATTTGAAATTCTTGAGAAACCATCCCCTTGAAATGGAGCCTACTCTACCAACTGTTGTATAAGTTGCATGTTGTCATCAGAAGCACAAGGGTCAAATAACATTCCACGAAAAAAATAGATCAATATTTTCATCCTGAAGACATACAGAAAAGTCTCTGTTTTATTTTCGTGTAATTCGAACTAAGATTGAAATGTTAAAAAAATGTTTTCTGTCTTTGCCTCTCTCCTTTTCACATTTCATATCGATTATTAAAAATAAAAATAATATTTATTTTAACAAAACAGTGATATATTGAATTAGTTTATATTTGTATTGTATATTTTTTTTAAAAGGACTTAATATGCTTGTAACAAATAATGTACTTCAGCTTCCGGATCAATAACCCTCATCTAGATCAGGTTTTTGTCCAGTTTCCCTGATCCATTGAGCAAATGCTGAGATGGCCCCTTGTTTTGCTTGTGGGCGTTAATATAGCTTCACTATTCGCACGTTTTGTGGAACTCTCCTTTTTCTTGAAATGATAGGAGTAGAGTTACTATTTTGTTAGCAATGCAGAAAAATCATACTTGCAATTCGTTTACCGATGCAAATACATTTTCTATGACTCGGAAACGAAAATGTTTATTTTTTCAAATATTACTAATCTCGCGCTTTTTTAAAATGTATTTTTATTTATTTATTTTAAACTTTTACTCATTTTCGACTATTTATAGTTAAAATGACGGGTGAAGGATTCTGGAACTCAAGAAAACGTGCGCAGTTAATCTTCTCCCTCATACGTCACATACAGGTTTTACTGTTTTTTGACTAAATAAATCTAAATCTAAATCATAAGGAAACCTATCAATTACCTGCCGTGTGTTACGACCGCCTGGTTTTTAGTCCATAAGGTAATGTTCGTTGGATTGCACTTCAGGATTCGCGTTCTGCGATGCTTTCATTAGACATTTTTTCATTTTGATCATAAAGTTAAACGTTTTCCTTGATCTTTCCATAGGAATAAAAAGGTAAACAATTTTCATGAGAAAGAAAAGAGTGACTAAGTAGGTATTAATATGGTAATTATATTTGTAAGTCTCTAAACTGCTAATTTCTGATTAAGTGTATTTCAGATACGAATACCATTAGATCCAAGAAGAAACACATTGCTTCCTTAAAAAACAGAAATGGGAATAAAACTAACAAAAATGTATACTCGTAAAAAGTTTATATTTCTTACCCGTATTTTTATTAAAAAAACTAGAAAAATGATGAGAAACACGACACATATAATTTCTACTCAAAGTCAAATGCCAACATCTTACCAGTTTTCTTATATTTTTATGATTACTATGTCCTGTGTTGCGTAATTGAAAAAACACTTTGCATCCCGTGAGCATTCATGCATGCATTATTATTTCTGGACATTTGCAAGGAAACTCACTGACAAGGAAAATAAAGAATCAGGAGGTTGCAAATGGGATGAAGAAATCCGGTATATATTTTCCAGTAGAGACACATCCTAGAATGGTGTTTTCTGTAAACACTGTAAACTTCGTATATTTTGCTGTTTCTTTAAATGTCAGATTTTCAGAGCAGATTTTCGGAACATACACTTGTTATGAAAGAAGATGCATAATTTTTGATTTTAGTCTTTGGAATTAATTTTCTAGAACATAAAATATTTATCTATTAAACGAAATTAAAGGAACTGTTTTCCGCGAACTGCTTAATGAATGTCAGACGTGTTTTGGAGTATTTCTTCATTTTAATTGAAAAAAGATATGCTTGTAGCCATTAAGTATTATGACTGGCATAGGCATATCTGCACTCCCACATCATCATTAGAAGAAATTATATAAAATGACAGTATTAAAAAGTAACAAGATACGCTCCATACATTAAAGTCATCTGTTTCATACTATTCTTAAAAAGTCAGTTGTAAAACTCGATAGTCGTGGGAATCTGTTCCAGTAAAAAAATGTGTCTAAGGGACCAATTATATAAGACAAGACCACGTGTGAGTCACATGATTCTAGATCGTCGAAATACGTGCGATCTCCCTCCCTTCTCTGGCAGGTGCGGGCTTTTAAATTCGTAACATACGTTACCGCAAACGTGAACCCTCCTGCCCAGAAATTAGTCAGCAAAGTCCCTGTATTTATAGAAGAGTGGAAATGTTTGCCAATAGGTCTGCGACACCGCGAATCGCTTTCAAGTAACGTAGTTTGCCAGAGCATCTGCATTTACCAGATGTGGATTTTAATGGTTTTTAATAAACATTTATGCATTTGAAATGAAATGAAAAATAAATTAGTTGTTGCGACCGCACAAATACGATATACTCATACCACGTATTAAATTACAAGATAATCTCACCATTTTAGTCTCTAATTTATTGTTCGTTCTAAATTGAAAATTCGTGTATTTAAATAACACACAAACCGGAAAGTTTGGTATCACTTCATTACAAAACTAACATTCATTACAATTTCCTTATTAATTTGCATATTCAACGTTTAATATAATATGTGTATAAATTTGATGTGACACACAACTTCTAAAATATTTCAATTCCTTTTTTGTAATGTGACAATTGTGTAAGAGGAATTCTGACTTGTAGGTATACCCTGACTTTTAGTATTAAATTCTGTTGAATTAAGTATGTATATAATTTCATAAACAAGTCCAGTAAATATTTGTTCTATGATATAAAAACCGCAGAGTCCAGATAGTTCCAATACTAACACCAGATTCAGATCCAGCTCGTTACGAAGCTTTAGTGACTGTCTTCGATCCTAGTGAAATAATACTTAAAATATTGTTGGATGTCCGATTTTTTTTTGTTATTTAAGGTCGCATCAATATCTAGGTCCTTAGCAACCACTATTGCATTTAACGGTATGGTAACTGTGAAGATGACATGATATAGTGATGAAATGTTGCGAAAGAACGAACACAAATACAACAATGTTCGAGTCGGGACTCGAATCCTCGATACTTCGGTCCGAGATCGCTACGACACTACTGCTTTAACGATCAGATGTCCGACTTTGTGTTATTGAAAAAAAAAAAATCTTTGAATGCATTACATTAAATTTCGTGTGTCCACAAATACATCATGTGCGCGTAAGACATCACATTCTTCGTATGGTCTCCACAATCTTTAAAGTAAAAATTTCCGGTCTTCTTTCCTGCGAAACTCAGGAACAGAAAACCAATTTAAAAAATCCGATGTACTCGTCACCAGTAGCACAATGAATGTAGCCGTTTGGTGTATGTTTCGAGAGTGTGGTTGGTCTCTGTAACAAAAAAATGAACATTGAATGTGAATTACAGGAGTCAAGTGAAGTAATTATTGTCCTAAGATATAACATCCGTTTCTATCCTGACTGCTTAGAGGATAAGGAAGTTACATTTGAAAATTGATTATTCATATCTCGGTTGTCAACATGTATGTATATTTACATACGTAGATAGCGTGCTACGTTTCAACATATAAGTGACATAAAGGAACTTGGATGTATCAATATTTAATTGGCTGTCCGGGTGACGCCGCGTCCATGGCAAAGGCACCTTTGTAACCCGAATTTCGCGTATGTTTATATGCTTGTTTGCAATGACAGGTCTCCTTCTTCAATGAAAAGTCATTTTAGAGGGCGGTTTTTTCCGCCAGCTGAAAATAAACCGTACAAAATTCCGTGTTATTGCATTTTTAAGTTCAAACGGACCTCCTTCTTTAGAGATGCGCGAGCACGCTCCTCAGCCACGGCGGAAACACGCCGTAACAACTAGCAGCGAGCGTCAGGGGAGACGTTAAAGCAGGAAAGGCCACAGGGATTTCTATTTTGGGAGTGGGTCGCTTCAGCACCAGTAAACGGGGTGCGAACCGATGGGCTCCGGCCCCACGCTCACTACGTTCCGCGTCAGGTCGCACTTCCACCACTATGCTCCCCCCACCGACTCTATCCCTCCACGTTTCCCTCGTCGTTTCAATGGCCCATCACGCGGATTCTCTGGGCGCCGGTCTGTCCCCCCGCGCGGCTTCACTTGGCGTCGTTGTCACACCACACGGCTTCACCCAGGGCCCGGTCGCACCACCGGTTTCTCTCGGCTCCTGTCTGTTCCTCCGCGCGGCTTCACTCGACGTCGTTGTCCCAACACACGGCTTCACCCAGGGCCCGGTCGCAACATCGGTTTTTCTCGGCTCCTGTGGGTTCTACCGCGCGGCTTCAGTCGTTATTGTTGTCCCACCACGCGGCTTCACCCAGAGCTCCAACGTCCGTTTCAACAACGGTTTCTGTCGGCCCCTGACTGTTCCACCGCGCAGCTTCACTCAGCCTCGTTGTCCCATCACGCGGCTTCACCCTGAGTCCGGTCGCAACACCGGTTTCTCCCTGCTCGTTTTTGTTCCACAGCGTGACTTGGAACTTGCTTGGAACTCACTTGGCGTCGTTGTCCCACCTCACGGCTTCACTCACGACCCGATCGCACTCTCGGTTTCTCTCGGCTCCTGGTTTCTTACTGCACGATGTTTCTTCCTGCTTCCTGCATCTGCCCTTTACGTCCCCACTTTTTGCCGCCCTACTGCCGCATCACTCATTCTTTCTCCCAGCCAAGATTGCTCAATAGCAACTGTTTGCTGCTACAGCGTCTTTGGCCAGGAGATCTTGGGGCTCGTCTCATTAAGACAATTTTGCTGCGCAATTAAGACAATTTTGAAAAGCTATGTCGAATGCAACACCAGTGTGGGGATACATTCTAGAGGTAGCTGCTCTGATTGACAAATTTTTGTAGTTTCCTCGATCATTACCAGGTCGAAAGCCGTAGCTGAAAATTACACTTATATGCGGTACCCTGCAACTCATTTCGGGAGACCAGTCGGGCTTATAGATTGCCTTGCTAGATGGTGCCCTGCTAGGGGAGAGAGCTTCAGGGGAAACCCCGCAAGTCGACGTATAGGCCTCACCCTGTTGGTCACGTTCCAGTGAGGAATACCGCCACTTTCCGGCTGCACGACACACTATCTCACAGGAATAATGACCATAGCAGTTGACGCACGTGGAATAACCCTGCTTAATCACTTCGTAATTGCCCCCGACTTAAACGGCGTCGTAGTTTCACTTTCGCCAGCTTTTGTGCTTCTCTCCGTCTTCCTCTCCGCCTTAACTTCTTTCTTCTGGGCGTTTCTTCCTCTCCCAATCATTCCCCGCCACGTACCACCACTCCCCACGCTTTTGCCTCTCCCAGTTCCCGCTGCCTCCTGTCATTTGGTCTCCTCCCACCATGTTTCATATTTCTTCCGCTCCATTTTATCCTAAACTCCTTCCTTTTTCTTTTAATTGAGCTAACATGACTCCCTGTCTTTCTGATCACACAGTTTTGAATCCTCTGATCGAACTTCTCCTCCCGTCCAGACCCATTTCGTATTTCAACTTACTCAGGCTCACCCTGCCTCGCTTGTGCCGTAATAGCACTCAGTGTGGGGTGGACGAGAACAAGGGAGCGTTAGCTAAACACAAATGAAAGAAAGAAATGACGGAGACAGCGAAGCTTTCGTGAAAGACGCGCTGCAACCGCTAGGATGTGGGTCGCGTTGATGTTTCGTGGAAATGATCACTTGGAGAAATTCCTTGGAGCCTCCTTGGGGGATATTAAGCTCCAGGCACACAGTTTTCAAACTCAACTTTATAAAGGATCGTAAAACGATTTATTGTGCTTGTATGAAATAGTATACATAAACTTGCATGATAGTTACGATGGTCTAATGAAAATAATGTAGAAGCTCAATGAATAGTATTCCAATTATTATTGTATTTTCGGTGTTTTACATTTGAATTTAGTAGAAGTTTGTATTATTAAATAGTGATTTTATTTAATTTCTGTTAACTGTTACCACAGACGTTCGAATATATAATATTACTGAGTATTAGGAAATTATACATGGTATTCTAACTGCAATGGAGTGCTTTTTGCAAACATAATGTTTGTTTATAATGAACAGAGTCAAAATTGGAAATTAATTTCGATATTCCCGTTCAAGTACGTTTCACTCATTCACTTCCTCATTTATCAGCGTCAGTGGACTGTGTCTTTTTCTCTATTTTGCATTGCGAAGCTTGTAAGCATAACTACTTTCACTAGCATGATTCATTCGCAGCACTCTGATCTTTGAACGATAGAAATTCACGAGAAAGCGACCGATGAAAGACGAAAGGTGCATGCGTATTCAGTCTATAACATAGGTTATAGGACGATATAATAATTGGAACAATGTACAAATCATTTGAACTGACATGTATTACTGTTAATAAGTTACTTGTGCAGATAACTACCGTCAGTTCAAAAATGGTATACATTGACAATTGGTTCTGACAAAATATAATTCTTAATAGTGGTTTACACTGCATATAATATCGACGTAAAATAAGACATTAAAAAAATTAATTTAATGTTAACAAACAGTAAAAACTGTATGTGTTGTATTCGAATGAAGTACAAACTGAGGCGGAGGCATACTTTATTAGTCAATTGTACCGCACAGAAAACTGAAAATGAAAATTTCAGGTTCACTATATATTACGTTTTGAAACTAAACTCGAGACATTATTTGTTTGAATCCCTTTTTTTTAGAAACGTGTAATACTCGGAAACGAAAGAATTCACCCAGATAAAACTATGAGTAATATTCATAGAGCGCTGAATATGTTTATGCCTCCATAAACAGGTTTTCAAGTACAACTTTATTTATAGAGTACAATTTGCATCCAGTTTTGCTCGGACAAAAACAAGATCTCTCTGACGCTCTTTTGTTTCGTATATGAAGCATTTTTCTTTACAAAATCTACATAATTTAAACACGGTAGTGGTGACAACATGCAACAATTTTAAGGTAAAACTGCCTTGTCGTGGTGTTTTGCGAGTTTTTGTTATATTAAGTTACTGTTTAATGTTTAAGTTGCGGGCGATTATATTTTGCTACCAAAACTATCCAAATGAATTGCTGACCCATCCAAGACAATTATCGCAAATCCTACATTAGTGTCAGGAAACATCAAAACTATAAATTTCGAACATAAAGTCAATCACACATGAACGGATGCTACGTGACATACCATTTGATATTCAACGTCGCAAAAGTTTTCGTACATGCGATAGTCAGACAAAACGTTTTCGTCAGTTTCCATCCAAATTGATCTTATGGTAAGTACAAAAGGCTTAAAATACAAATAATAGTCCAAATTTACAAAGGCCGTTAAAATAATAAAATAATAGTTCTTAAGGATTATTAATTAGGTATATCTAGTAGATTCACAATCCATGAGATTGCATTTAATGTCAGATATAGAAAGTCCGACTTTTACCCCTGCCAAACTGTCCATTCACGTCTCACAACCAAGTGACGCACAGTCTGGGAGGTACCATATTTCATCCAAATTTTATTCAATACATGTAAACCGGCTTATGAACATAATTCTTATGTACAGAACGTGTGTAAACAGCGCTCGTCAATTTTGTGCCCCTTTTTGGATAAAAAATCGTGTGCTTTAAGGTGAATGAAACGTGACATGAAGACAAAATGTTATTAAAACTAAACCAATTGAACGATCCTGTTTCCGACGAAATGAAACGGTTTCCGCTTCCATCTCTAGTAGGCATCCTATTTGCTGCCCGCACGTGAAACTCCCCACATCCGGGAAGCACAGTGGCGCGCGTGGCGGCAAGCGGAACTGATCTAATGGCCCCGACGGAAGAGGCAGCGGCAATGGCCGGAGAGGCGGCGATGGAGGCAGCAGAGGCGTTGCAGGAGGCGAGAGCGGAGGAGAAGGCGAAGAGATTTTAAGAGGTGGCACTCAAGGTGAGGGATGAATAGAAGGCGGAGGGTGAGGCAAATGATCTACCACCACATTCCCCTGCTATCTTTCTACTTATTTTTCTACACATTTTATTCCCAATGTCTACTTACCAACTGTTCAGTTCTTTTCTGTTTTGATCGGTTTCTGCTATCCCTCCAAGGTATTTATCTTTGTCCTTCCCGCTCCTCGCCCCGTCCCTACCCATTGTTGATGCCTACCATTTCTCCCAGTCATTTTCCCCTTCCCCCTCCCAGTCTGTCTCCCTCGTCTTGCCCCAAACCCTTCATTTCCAGAACGTCGAGCACTCTTCTCTTTCACTTCTACTTCGGCCATCCCTTTTGCACTACCCTTTCCCTTCGGCATTTACAATCTGCTCGCACGCCCACTGCGTTCATGAAGCCCCAATGGCACGCTTGTTTTCCCGACAGCTAGCTCTCTCCGCTCATTACATTCAGCAGATCTATCCGCTGCTACCTCTCGGTGATGGGGCATCGCCTGAGGCGCGCCGGCCCGCTCCACTGCCAGAGCTCCTCCGCCGCCGCCCGCGCCAGGAATTCGCCTCGATGTGGGTCAGGCGGTCCCGCACCGCACCGCACCGCACCGCACCGCACCGCACCGCACCGCACCGCACCGCACCGCACCGCACCTTGCCGTACCGCCACCGCCACCACAACCGCCCGCGGCCCCGCCCGCGCCTCCCCTCCCGCGTCTCCGCCCGCGCCCCCGCCTACGCCCCCGCCTGCGGCCCTCTCGCCCGCCCCGCCCCACCCCGCCCCACCCCGCCCCACCCCGCCCCACCCCACCCCACCCCGCCCCGCCCCACCCCGCCACACCCCGCCACACCCCGCCCCGCCCCACCCCGCCCCACCCCGCCCCGCCCGGCCTCCGCCATCGCTCCACCCTGCGGCCCCGCCCGCGCCTCCCCTCCCGCGTCTCCGCCCGCGCCCCCGCCTACGTCCCCGCCTACGTCCCCGCCTACGCCCCCGCCTACGCCCCCGCCTGCGGCCCTCTCGCCCGCCCCTCTCGCCCGCCCCGCCCCGCCCCGCCCCACCTCCGCCATCGCTCCACCCTGCGCCCCCGCCCGCGACCCTCCCGCCCCCCTGCCGCGCCCCCGCCCGCGTTTCATCCCGCGCCCCCGCCTACACTCCCGCCTGCGGCCCTCTCGCCCACCCCTCTCGCCCGCCCCGCCCCGCCCCGCCCCGTCCCGCCTCCGCCATCGCTCCACCCTGCGCCCCCGCCCGCGCCCCTCCCGCGCCCCTCCCACGCCCCTGCTGCGCCCCCGCCCGCGTTTCAGCCCGCGCCCCTCCCGTGCCCACCCGCCCGCGCCCCGGCCTGCCCCGCCTCTGTCATCGCCATCGTCCTTGCCCTCGCCCGCGCCCCATCCCCGCCAGCGCCCCATCCCCGCGAGCGCCATCGCCGCCACCGTCACCGTCTCCACCACTGGGCAAAAACTGGGCAGTAATCCTATTATCTTGTTCTGTGTGGTTGCGAATTGTGGATAATAAAAAAAGTTTCATAAAAAAAGGTAGAAATGATTCTGCAAAGTCAAAAATGTTATTACAACGGCCCGAAACGTAAGAAACGAAGTAGTATTCAAAACAATTAGAGTAAAAAGAAAACTCATAGATATAATAAAGGACATAATATTTGGGCGGGCCACGTTTTGTCCCGAAATTGGGAAAGAAAATGAAAAGTGGAAAACAAAATAGACGGGAAAATAAGGGGAAGGCATAAGAAAAATAAGCGTAGATGATGTGAGCAATGGAATAACCCATAAAGAGACGAAAGTAGAATAAACAAGATAGAGAATTTTGAAGTTTCATTATTTAAAAATATGTTTTCAGATTCAAATACCAGCACATACGAGAACTCCTGTTGATGTTCACTCCATTTTAATCGACTTGTTTCTTTCCGTATGTACATCACTGTGTGACTGCATTGCTTGGCACATTCGCACGATAAAGAACCTTCGGAGCAGTCGATGGAACATCCTAACAGAGAGAAGGTTGTAAACAACTACCAACTGCAACAAAGCACTGTATCCTTCCTACTGGTGTCTGCATTTACACAGGAGTTGGAGAATGAAATTGAACGTGTTGCTTTCAAAGGATAATACATTTAGGAGTATTTAGGAGAAATATGAATTATTAAAAAATGAGAATGTGAATGAATTAGAGACAGTGAGAAGGGGGGAGAGGGAGAAAGTACGAAAATGTGAGAGCGTAAAAGGTGAGATGATGTTTGTGTGTGTGTGTGTGTGTATGTGTGTGTGTGTGAGAGAGAGAGAGAGGGAGGGGGAGAGAGTGATAGATAGAGAGGGAGAGATAGAGATTAGTATGAAGGCGGGTTGACATGTTTTCTGGAGATTGTTCTCTGACATCTTGTACGTTTTATTTATTTATTTATATACTTATTTATTGTGGAACATACATAAAGCTATATGTGAAATTTGGGAGGGAGCAAGCGTTTTGTATTGAACCGAAGTAAAAAAAGGGTCCACTTAATATTTGCTCACTTAAACAATGGTAGCATAGCGAAGAAACCGAGCTAGAACCTCATTTCTCTTCTCTTAAGTAATTTCACTAGTGGTTTGAAACTTATTGGTAAGTTTGCGGGTCGCATAGCGACGAGCGAGATTATGGGTGGAATTGGGATAGACTAATTCAAGAAAGAAACTCATAAATAAATGGAGAAGTATGAACATAATGGTAAAAATAGCGAAAAATAGTTCTTGGTGGGTTGTTTCAGACGCTATATTAATTACTGCAGATTCCCTAGGGATGAAATATTTCTTTTCCAAAACAGTTGAACGTCAACTCAGTAAGACGATCGCGAAAAGTACACGATTTCTTAGGTGCCCTTGAGTGTTTATAACCATCTGGTTAGAAAACTCTATTGCCTGATTGAAACTAATATCTTATGAGTGACATAGTCACGTGAATAGTAGGCTATTTATTGTCAGGTATTTGGTATTGTGCTGTGATTTAATATTAAGTTCGTATATAACATCTTTGTTACAGAAGTATTTAATATCAATAATCCAGAAAGATGAAGTGTGGTTTATTACTGGTCTTTTAATCGTGACTGATTTAACCTGGAAACTAAAACAAGTTCACGACCAGACATTGATTTTGCATGGCAAAAGTGCTAGTAATGCTAAAGGATTTTCCATCAAATCTTTGCATGTGATGTAACGCTGTAATAATTACGACATCAGTTGAAACTAAGTTAGTGTACATAAACTTTCATCTCGAAAATATTTATTTCTGAACATCGACACTATTAAAAGGCCCCTTTAAATAAGGGGGGAGATCGTAATGCTGTTAGTCTATTTATAAGAATCATTAATTCTTTTCATCCTCAATTGTTCTTGACCATTGTCAAGATGTATTTTTAACTTTGACGTTTCCAAATGTCAAACGTGAATTTAAGTATGTGTTTCTGTATCGAAACATTTAAATGTCTTTCAGGGCTCGCTTTGAATATTGATTTATTCAGTTATTTTTTTCTAGAAATCGTAGAGTATTGACATTGTCGTCGTAGTTTCAGTGAGATTTTAATACATTATTACATTCTTCACAAGTGGTATTACGTACGATTATTCGTACTATATTAAGGCTTTCGAGTCCCACATGAAGAGCTGCATGAAAATGTGACGTACTCCAAGGTCACAAACACGACATCGGGCGTTTGGCGTCCTCGTTAGTATAGTATCACCAAAAAGCGGCGAAATTGATAGGCAGCATAGCAATTTTTTAGCTTTTATCTTCAACCTGTTCAAGATAGTGTCTAAGAAAAGAGTGGATATTTTTTAAATGAAGTTATTCAGGTCCTACTTGTGCTTTTAGAGTTAGGACTGATGTATTTATTTATTTCAGTTTTAAGTATTCATTATTGATGTTTTTTCGAATATATCAATGACTATTGGTGGTTGGTGCACTGTTGTAAATTTGAAGAAATCTGTACATAATATTATGAAAACATTCTTATTACACGAAAAATTGTCGATGAATGAAATATGAAAATGAGCATTCATGTTAACTATCCATAATATGCGGGGATGAACGTTCACCCTAGAAATAAAAACCCGTACATTCGCTGTGGGAATTCAAATAAAAGCGTGTACTAAACAGGAAGCATTTAAGAAAATAAATGAGATATCTTAAAATAGGAGCAGTGTGCCAAAACGCGTGGTCGAAAACAAAATGTGACTATTACAGAGAGCTCATCTGATGAAAGATTTCATGCTAATTTCAAACATAATTACATAATTGTACCTAAGAAACTCTCATTGATTTGTAGTTCGCCTTTATATATTACTCAGCACGAATAATACGTCGTTGTTCAAAATATTTTATAAAATATAATATTTGGTTTCTTAAGATCAGTAGTAAAGAAGTTTAAAAACGGAGTTTGCTTTCATTGCTGTTATACATCATTGTTTATTTTTCTTTTATCGGTTCGACGCGAGTTCAACCTTTAAGAAATAAAAAAAGTAGTGTATTTGGGGTCAGGATAGACAAAAGACAAAGACTCCGTGAAGGGCCCTAACCATTCACAACGGAACAAATGTAATAAACTATATTATTTTGCTACCTTGAAACGAAAATCTGTTGTAGGAATTTAAACTATGGGCAAAACAATATTACTCCACAATTGACCACCGATCAAGATGAATCATTCCCCACCCGGCACATAGGCTTTTGAGACGTTGAGAAATACTCGTATCCATAGTGTATTGAAGTCCGTATTTCCATCCACGGAGTTTCGCTGTCGCCCTTTGTCTCGTCAACAATGACAAACAAGAGGCTGAGAGGGCGTGGGACTGGCTGGAGGCTGAGCTTCGAGGCCTCCTGTAGCCGCCCCCGTCGCCCCCGCGCCGCCCCCTGACCCGCCAATTGACCCTTGCCACCCCTCCCCTCCCCTCCCCCGTCATGCCCCGCCCCGCCCCGCCCCGCCCCGCCCCGCCGTCTGGTTGATTCCGCGCTCAAGTGCCTGGAGCGCGGTCCACGGTCTGTCTCTCCGTTACAACTGGCCCTTTACGAGGCATCTCGCCTGCGGGCGGAGTAGGTTAAACGACTCACTTGACACGTCTGCTCGTGCGAGGGCCTCTTTCGTCAGATTTCTTCCTTTCTAATTCTCTTCTCGCAATTGGCTTGCTTTCCATTGTTCTTTTCTTCTTTCGTATTATTCATTATCTAATATGAAATTTCTTTTTTCTTCCCCCCCTCTCTCTCTGTCTCTCTCTTTCTCTCTCTCTTTCTCTCTCTTTCTCTCTCTGCCTATCTCTCTCCGTTTTTGCTTATCTCTTCCTCTCTGCTTCTCTCTGCTTCTCTCTCTCTCTCTCTCTCTGCTTTTCTCTCTCTCCTTCTCTGCTTTTCTTTCTCTCTCTCTCTCTCTCTCGTTCACCCTTGCTTCTTTTGAAATATTTGGGATGTATATGATATCCGTGATTTCGCATGAGTTGATGTGAATTAAGAGTTCCAGAATAGGAAAAGAGGATTCTGAAAACGTTTAGAGAGATATTTTGAATGCAATATATAAAACGTTTCGCAGTTGTCAATCAAACCCTCACAGGTTGTTTTTATCCGAATATCTCAGGAGCGTTACATCACCTTTGCACAGATTTGCTTCGAAAGATAGCTTTTTTAGGAGTAAATGATTGTCAACTTTTTACAGAAAAAAATTATATTTTCATATATTAATATGGCGGCGATGGCGGCGGCGATGGTGTGACGGTTAGCGTACCGGACTGTTATACCCAAGCTCGCGGGTTCAAACCCGATCGAAGCCGTGGATTTTTAGGGCGACAAAATCCTTCGTACGCCTTCCTTCGGAGGGGAAGTAAAGCCGGCTGTCCCATGTTCGTAGATTTACTTGTATGTAAAAGATCCTCAAGCCTAAATGACGCCTCTGAGCTAAATTCATATCGCCTGTTTCTCGCCCAAGAAATATCTCCTTTCTCTGCTAGTTGATGAAAGGAGCGTAGCGAAATTTGCGTGGTCAGACGGAAGAGCGGGCCTGATGGCCCGAGTCTCGCCACTTAAAACAAGGCAAATTCAATTCAATATTTCTTTGTCTCTGAATATTTCCATTAATGCAAATAAAATACAAATGATGTTACTACAATAATAAGAATTGATCAATTTATAAATGCACATTTGTAATACTCATTACCGAATTTATTACAAAATTCAAATAAAATACTATTCCTTAACCCAGACCATGTGCAAGTTTTTTGTTTGTTCCAGGAATACTAACTAAACGCTCCATCTTTTTCTCAGAAAACATATGTGTCCACTCTACCATCGTCCCGCATTTCTCACCGATCTTTCTTTGAACTTCGTACATTTGGTACAAGGCGTGGCTCGCGTGCCGGCAGCTAGGCACTCGTGAATTGAAGCACCGTCACACCGTATGTGAGTGTGTGTGTGTGTGTGTGTGTGTGTGAGGGATGTGGATAGGACAGAAAAGAGGAAGGAAAGATCGCGCGCGGTCCGTGGGAGAAACCACGGAAAATTACCGATTAGAGCAGCCGGCCGCTACAATTCTCCTCCGCTCGCAAACTCGACCTAGCTATGTAGCTCATGTCAAAAATCTTGCCACCTTGGTGACTCGAACGCTATAATCCGTCGGTCAGAGGCACATCAGTTGATGACCCGAGTCACCTTTGAGACTCGAACCCTCGAGACCTCCCGGGCAGAGGCGCTGCAGTGATTTCAACCGATGCCCCCGAGCCCCCTGAGCCGGTTTGTCCGCGGGACGCAGTCGGAGTGTTGAGTCCCGCAACTCCCTCAGGGCGTGACGTGCTCGCTTTCCTCTGCCTAAGCGCTTCTTCCGCCCGGGGCGGCCGCGGCGGCGTGCTGCGCCGGAAGCTCCCGTGTCGGCCTGCACCTGCCGGGGCTCCCGCGGAGCTGCCCGGAAAGCGCGCTGCGCGAAGGCCAAGGGAACGCGGCGCTGTCGCTCGCGCCCAGCAGGGGCGTTCACCTCCCGGCCACGCCGCGCCCGCCGGTCGCGCTGGGGCGGTGTGGCAGGTCGCGCGCGCGTTCGTTTAGGGCTGGGCGTGCTTTGGGTTTGGAGGCTGTTTTCCAATTTCCTGTCCAGTACTCATTTTTTGTTGTTATTTAAGGTCGCATCAACTTCTAGGTTCATTAGCGACTATTGCGTTTAACGGTATGGTAACTGTCAAGATGACATGATAGGGTGATGATAGTGGGTGGAAGGACGAACACAAATACAACCATGTCTGACGCGGGACTCGAACCCGCGATCCTTCTGTCCGAGATCGCTACGGCACTACTGCCTTAACGATCTCAGCCATCCGGACCTGCCTGTGTTGTTAGAATTGATGTGTTCGCTTCGTTGTCACTTCCATTAAATGTGACACATCACACCATCTTCTACGCGAACGTTGTAAATACTGAGTGGGCCTTGCCGATCCGGATGGCCGAGATCGTAACGGCAATAGTGCCGTAGCGATTTCGGACCGAAAGATTGCGAGTTCGAGTCCCGCCTCGGGCTGGGTTGTATATGTGTTTGTCCTTTCACCCCTTTGATTACCATATTATGTCATCTTCACAGTAACTATAACGTTACATCCAATAGTGGTCGTTATTCACCTAGATGTTGATGCGACTTTAAATAAATAACAAAAAAAAGTGAGCCATATCGAGATAAACAAATACATCTGCGTGATCTGAATGAATTATTATTATGACATTTTCCTTACAAACATTTAATCTTTGTGTAATCGATTTATTTATTTATTTATTTATTCATTTAATTTTTTTGTTCAATAAAATATAGTTAAAACTATGTGACATATGAGGACAAGTATATTGAAGCTTTTTTCGGTGATTTCTTTTACTGCATTATGTCCAGTAGCTTGTGCTGACGGTGAGTCGAATTGATAAGCTTACTGCTATCGAAGTGTATCGAAAATCCACGGACCGAAGAGCGAGAGTTATGACGTAATACGGCTCTGGGGAAGGAATGACAATGTGTATATCGTAGTTGTTATGATTATTATTATATGATGATATATATTATGATATTATATATTATGATATTATTACAATTATTATTTAATATTTGCTATTCACCAGTTAGAAAAAATGAAACTCTTACTGAAATCGAAATTTAGTATGGATTTTTTCCTATTTCTTCTTTTTTGTTTTGGTTAGTTGTATGCATGCGCAATTACAGTCATACAACTCAACACGAACATCCATTACCGCAATGCAAAGAAAATGTGCTGGCAATGTGAATAGTAAGCTAAATCACTTTAGCTGATGTTGAATGCGTAAATACAACTTGTTTTGAGAATTTACACCGACAGCGCATTAATGCTAATATCCATGGAATGGCGGGCGATGGATATGGATGGTATGACGTCTTTGAGGGAAACACCAAATGACCGACAAAATAACGTATTTACCAAAAAGAGAATCACGACGTCCATTACAGTCTCATTTGACGTCCTGAAAGGAACGTGACCTTGCCAAAGTCATCAGGTGTACAATACGCTCGTTCGACGTGTTTTGCCGTGCGCCGATTCTCTAAGGGGGCGTCCTCGTTGTCCTCATTTCGGGGAATCCCGAACACGTCATCGGGGGAGCGTCCGTCAGAGGACTGAGGACGGGTCCTAGCGGAACAGACCGCCCCAAGCAGTGCGTGCGTGAGGACGAGCGCCGGGACACGAGGATAATGGGTTCTGCGTTCGGCGATGAGCCCGAGTACTTAGTGGAGGTTTTGGAGGCGTAGATGTGGGACCGCGTTGGACAACTGGGGTAGTGATCAAGAGAGATGAATCTATACCGCAAGGTACCACAAGTAGCGCTTGAAAAGATGAATGAAGGGATAACGATAGTTGGAATCCCCATGTTTGTTCCAAAGGCGAGTACTTTTTCCCAAAGAGTAGGAGAAAAATGTGCTGTTGTGAGATTCTTTTATAGAAGCGGCATATCAGAATACAGTTCCCGTTGATGTAATGGCGTTATTTGTAATCAAATGAATGGCACATTACGTTGCACAAATTCAAGAGCGTTTCTTACGTGTTTTGGATACGAATGGCCGAAGCCTCGTTATGATTGGTTTCATGACCTTGGGAAACAATGGTCCCACTGCTCCAATAATTTTGCGACGAATAGTGATCTTTGGTGTAATATGAACCTTTTTTCTTCTTCTCAGCCTTTCATAAATATTTCATTTGTTAGGTTCTTAAAATCTGGAGTGGTTTCCTTAAACTTAAGGTATTATATGTTATTGTATTTCAGTAACCTTTCTGTTCGTGATTCATAGAGAGAGATTCTCGTATTCTTCATAGAGAGGGAGAAAAATAGAACAAAAGATAGGTTGTGGCAGCATAAAAAATAAATTAAAAAGGGTTTTGGCGATTTTCTTTTAGTTGCGGACGATTTACGGGTAAACCCATTCTCCGATATCTAACTAAAGTTAGGTTTTTGTTTGAAAATACATTCTCACTTCTCTCAGTTCCTCTATTGGGCGAAAATGAGCTGTGTTTGACATTTAATTTGATCATGATGGTGATGCAGTTCTTAAAGTAATTTGTCCGCTTAGGTTTGAAACTAGTAAATGTGTATTAATCTCCAAATTAATGATAAACCGTGTTCCAGATTTTCAGTTGATTTTATTGATTTACTGATTTACAGAGAGTGAATGATTTTTGAACTGCAATAGTCAATACTTCGTGGACGGGGAGGCGGTGATATTGACATTGGCAGGTGCCACACTGTTGTCTTTCACATTCACTTATCCCCGTCGCATTGCTTGAGCCAACCAGCACGTCGGCCGTGCGGTGCTGACCGTCTTCTCCCGAGGCATCCACCGCATCTCGAAGAGACAGAGTCCCCTGCTTCTCCTTCTCCTTCTTCTTCTTCTCCGCAGCGGCGCGGCGCCGCAGCCGAGCGAGAAATCGACCAGGTGAAACGCCGCGATCCGCATCGGGCGCCGGGGAATGGAGGCGGCGGTGGCGGTGGCGGTGGCGGCACAGGAGAGGGGGGCGGAGGAGGATGTGGACTAGGATGGTGATGAGGTGACGGAGTAGGTTGATGATGACGAGGAGCTAAAGGAGAAGGAGAAGACGACAAAGGAGGAAGAGGAACAGGAGAAGGCAAAGGTCAAGGAAGAAGAGACAAAGGTGGAAGAGGAGGTAGGCGTAATGGAGAAGGAGAAGTGGGGTAATGGAGGAGGAGAAGGGGGTAATGAAGGAGGAGAATGGAGCAATGGAGGATAAGAAGGGGGCATTGAAGGAGGAGAAAAGGGGAATGGAGGAGGAGAAGGGGACAATGGAGGAGGAGAATGGGGCAATGGAGGTGGAGAAGGGGGCAATAGAGGAGGAGAAGAAGGCAAAGGAGGAAGAAGAGGGGGTAAAGGAGGAGAATGCGGTGACAAAGAAGCAAGAAGAGGGGATAAAGGAAGAGGAGGAGGAGGGGGCAAAGGAGAAGAGGCAGAGGAGGGGGAGGCAAAGGAGGAGGTGGTAATAGGATGAGGAGGCAAAGGAGGAGGGGGCCATAGGATGAGGAGGCGGCAACGGGGGCGGTGACGGAGGGGGCGGATGCAGCGCCCGCCCGCCCGTTAACCTCCCAACCCTCGCCCTGCCCGTCGGGCGTCCACCCGCGCCGCGCGCGCGCTGGAGCGAACGCTTTCTCCGGCGTGACGTCACGCGCGGGTATTTCGGGCGGCGCTGCCGCGGCGCAGTGAATGGGCGCGCCCTGACCCGCGCACCGCCCGCGCCGCCCGCGCCGCCCGCCTCTGCCCAGCGTCATTGCGCGCGTTAACGTCCGCCCCGAGGAGGTTGAAGTTGCACGGCCGCCTCACGCTCTTTCCGCCCGGCCACGATATTTTTTTCTCGCTGGAGCAAATGCCTGTAAGAACATATCCTCCGTGTACTCGTCCTTCTCTTTCTTGTTCTTCTTTCTCCCTTTTCTTTTTCTGCCCGTCTTCCGTTTCCTTATCCTCCGCTTATTCTCCTGGTCTCATCCATCTTCTCCTCTCCTCCTATTCTCATCCTCAATCTTTCCTTATTCTCCTTTCCACGTTCTCCATATCGTCTTCGTTCTCCGCCTCCGTCCTGCTTCTTCTCTTTCTCTCTCTTTTTGCTTTGCGTTCTCCCTTCTTTATCTCCTTCTGTAGCTTCTCTTCCTTCTTTTGCGCGTCTTCTGAATGAGATTAAATTTTTCGTCAGATCAATAAACTTGACTCCATTGCCTTACTGATCTTCTTATGCAACTATGTCCGTAACTGTTGAACAATCAAGAAATGTTATTGCCATCTGCTTTTGAGATTTCATGTATACTTCGGAGAAACCGAGTGTTCGAAATTGTGCTATTAATAGTGATAAACTTTTCTAACACTTTTTCTAAACTTTCCTAAAAAATATCGGGTATACTTCAATGCGATTTTCTTCTTTGGTTCATTATTTCGTGGGAAAGATGGCACTGTGTAATTTTGTTCTTCATCCGATTTATTCTTCATTTTTTATTGGATTTGGTGATTATCCGTCGCTTGAAATTTGTTTTCTCATTTACTCTAATAAATTTACTCACAAATCCTCTCTTTCTGACAATATAAGTAATTTTATTCTTCGTAAATGCTTTGATAAGCACAATATTTCAGCTTAAATAAATATCCGTGCTAAGGGTTAAATATTAAATATATTTTAAATATCTTAATCTTGTATATTTTTCAAAGTTAAAATATAAACTTGCTGACAGGATAGAGTTTCTGACCCTGACTACTAATCGTATCTTTACTATTAAACTCTTTACTGTAGTTCCTTGCAGTATTTATTGGCCAATAGTAATTCTGATAGAAAGCAGTTTTGAATGCTACGTGAATAAACATGCTACATAATTTGTCATGATCTAAAACGTCAAGAACAATTAATGAAAATAGAATAATCAATATTTTCTAGTCATTGTATACAAAATTCTAGAACAAAATGTGATCTCAAGGTAGTTCCTAAATGTTTTTGAAAATATTGCAAAATTTTCGCTTCAAAATTGAATTAAACATTTGTGTAAGTATACTGAAGCATTTCATCAGTTGTGTGCGAATGAATTTGTGCCTAAAAAGGGTCTTAAAATAACGAACGTTGTATCTGTTGCAAGTGCTTCCAATGAGCAATAAAAAGAACTTTCGGAACTCAGGTATATGCCCCCACACCCGCGCCCTCCCTTCCCCCTCCCCCTTCAAGAGGTAGGCTTCCAATTTCCTACCAAATTCTTGAAGACCTGAGTCACCCTTCTCTCCCCCCTCCCCCCATACACTTTGGAACTCATCCTTAATTACAACAAAGCTATATTTCACTCACTAACAATAGGACTTCGATATTCGTATGCTGTATACCCCACAACACCCTCGTCATGTTATACAAAATTCTGAAACACCTCACTGTATTACTAAATCCATAAAATTGCTTCTCTTAGTCGCTAGTGCTTTCATTTTGCGTTGCCATCATGCGCTAGTGCGTTTCTAACGTTCCATTCATCCTTTACATTCCCATAACCAATCCTTTTGCAGCAATGCCTCTGATAATTTTTTGCGTCATTCTTACGACACTTTATTTCTGTCTGGGCACTCTCAGCAAAATGCATTCTAGACGCTAGTGCTTTCATTTTTAGTCTCGCCCGGCATCATTATCATTTCGACCTTTATATTTGTTATTGCCGATTCTATACCGTCTCTGCTCCCCTGTCAGTCTCCGCATTTTAATCTTCGTTACGTTTTTTCGAATAATATTGTCTCATTCGCTCTTACCTTCACTGCTCTTGTCTCGTACTTTTTTCCTCAACTCTCTTTATCTCCATTCTTATCTTGTTTTTATTCTCATCATGTGCAGCGTATACATATTTATTTCCTTTGCCTTTGCCTTTGACATGACTTTCCTCAGTCACACTACGCCTTTCGCCGTATGGTCCCGTTCCTCTTACTCATCACTCGCTTGTCCCTCTGTTCTTCAATTTCCTCTATTTCGTTTCCATGACTTCGCGCTTTCCCCTCTTTTTAACGTTATGATCTGTCTTTATTCCTTTCCACATACCCCTCATATTTTCCACCTCCCCTCCACCCCCTCGTCCCTCCTGGTCCCATTGTTCCGACCCAATCCTTCCTCTCCCCCCTTCTCTTCCCCATCCCACCCCTTTCCCTTCTGTCCATTCCCTCTTCGTTCATCCTTCTTCTCCTCCTCTTCGTTCACCTCCCTCTCTCCCGGACAAATTGATTTCTCTTTCTTCTTCGCATCCCCTCCGCCTCGTTTGTCACGTGCCCAGTTGACTCCGTCGCCAAGATCCCGGCGCGAAACTTCTCGCGGAGGGGCCGCCGCCGCCCCCGTCCTCGGACACAGGTCGTCGCTCCGGCGCTCGGTGGCGGCGGCGGCGAGGAGGCGGGCGGCCGGCCGAGCTGGCTGGCGTGTAACGGGCCCGCCCCGCTCCGCTCCGCGCCGCCCCGCCATGGCCAGACGAGGCGAGCCGAGCCGCGCTGCGCCGCGCCGCGGGTGCGCCAGCCAGTACCGCCCCACACCGCCCTCCGCCGCCCCGCCGCCGCAGCGTTGCCGCTTGCCCACTCGCACGCCGCCGCCGCCGCCGCCGCCACCGCCGCCGCCCCCCGCTCCTGACCCGCCGCAGCCGCCGCCGCCACGCATGATCGCACGCACGATCGCACGCACGCGCGCTCCTTCTCCTCCGCCCCCTCCTCCTCTGCTTCTGCCTCCTCCGCCCCCTCCTCTCCCTCCTCCGCATATTTCTCCTCCGCATCTTCCTCCTCCTCCTACTCCTCTTCCTCTCCCTCCTCTTCCTCTCCCTCCTCTTCCTCTGCCTCCGCCTCCTCTGCCGCCTCCTCCTCCTTTTCCTTCTCCCCCTCGTCTTCCTCCACCTCTTTCGCCTCCGTCTCTTCCACCTTCCCCCTCCCCTTCCTCCAGCTCCTCACCTCTTCCCCTTCCTCCTCTTCCACCTCCCCTCTTCCCCTTCCTCCTCTTCCACCTCCCCTCCTCCTCTTCCCATCCTCCCCCTCCTCCTCTTCCCATCCTCCCCCTCCTCCTCTTCCTCCTCCCCTCCTCCTCTTCCTCCTCCCCTCCTCCTCTTCCTCCTCCCCTTCCTACTCTTCCTTCTCGGGTGGCGCAGCGTCAACCCGCCTCCGCCCTGCAAACTCCGGCTTAGGCACAGTGGGGACGATTTGGACCGGAACTTCTGTCAGACGTCAAACGTGACCACGTCGGATGTTATTATCCGATTTGCCGGATTCGTTGAAATAAGAGATGGTAATGGAAATGATCAGGGTAAACCCAAGCGACCTCTTCGACGATGTCAAAATCTTTCGCCTTTCGGACGAAGATCTGTTTCGTTTGATTTTGTGCGTCCTATGCCGGCCAAATAAATTTCTGTGAAAAACAACTCCACTACGGCCGCGACCCTAGGGCGTGCCCATCTGGGGCAGATTTTGATGCATTTGGGTGATACAGAGATGTGGAAACCCCTCGCAAGCCAATGTGTAGGGGGCACTGAATCTTGCTTTCGAGCAGAAGACGATCACTCCCACCTCCCCGTGCATAATATGCATTACTCTTACGGGACTAATGACCGTAGACAGTCTAACAGTAGACGCTCCTAGAAACTAAATATCCAATAGTTAAAACTCCACCGACCTCTTTCATTATGTTACTGATGTAAAGAAGTGTGCTTTTATCTAAACTGTAACCCCTGTCTTTAATGTTGATGGGTCAATGTAGGAAATGGAAAATTATGTATTTGGGGCATGTTAGTATGAAGCATGTCATCGTTCTTTACATATTTCCCTTTCCGTGCCTCCATAACATCCAAGTCTGTTCATATTCCTCAAATCGCTGAAGACCTTTCACCACTGACAACGTAGCACGTTATCCCTCTATGATCCTACAAGTTTCGCTTGTCTCCTCGATTAGCGTACTTCTTGATTAGCATCAAGTGTCTCGTGAACAAACTTGAACACAAATGTCTTCAGTTAGAGAAGAGGATCAAAAGAAAAGTTGGTGAGAGTACGTTGTTGGCACGAGACAAGCTGACAGTTTTAATAAGCTCCCCTTCAGCTGGAAATTGGGTAATACATTTAATGAAGACGGCCAGTATTTCTTGTCATCGAACGTTAAAAAATATTTCCATTTTCTCGTCCCGAAAATGTTGACAATCTTCAAACTAGTTACATCCCCTGTACCGCTCTGACAACGAATCTATTGCCATGTAAAGACAGCCTAAAGATTGTGGCAATCGGTATAAAATCTCAATTACTTCACGACATTTACTCACACACACACACACACACACATCCTGCCAGTCATCCTGCCAGTCATTTTCTTCAAGTAGTCTATGTGTCTGGTCAGTGGTTTCCGTGGTTTTCCTGTTCCCTTCCAGACGAATGCCTGAGCAAAGCTTTGGAATATGGGCCATGGACCGCGCGCTTTCCTTCATCCCCTATCCTATTGTGTTCCTTATCTAATTCGTTTTGTACATTATGTAGCTTATATTTCTGTATTCTGGCACCGGACACCATTAATTGTTGAATTCATTTTCTATTAATCTATCACATTGTCCCCATATATTTATTCACCCTATCGTAAGGGTCGATGGTGGACCGATCACCCATCCTCGTATGGCCCATTTCATTGATCCAGAACAGTCCGATTTGAGGAATTCAGCGTGCACGCTGTGGACCCCCAGAGGCATTCTGATGCTCCTGGTTGGGAACCAGAAAAAAGTGTAGAGTAGTTTGTATCTTGTGGATCAATGTGGATGTTGTTTGCTAATCCTTTGACTGCCACGTATGTTAATCTAAAAATTACGCTGCCAGGCCACACCCGTTTTTTCGTTACTCTAAATAGCATAACTTGTGAATCAAAATTATTCAAACGGGCTCGCGTGGCGGGTATTCTGTATCAATTTCAAACACATGGCAATTAAAGTGAAAACATTCTTAACGAATGAGAACAGGTAGGCTATTTGCCCTCCCGCACCCACGAAAATCTTGAATACCGTCCAGCCGTTTACTACCATTTGTGTAGTTTGTTTTCATTCTTTTCTGAACAGCCTTTCCATTTCCTCAAATATTTCCCAAACTGCGCCTTTTCAGTTCACTTCCTCTCCACGACCCAACCGACCGTCTCTTTCCTTCCCGGGGCCGTGGCATTCCGCCTGGCCGCGGGCTGCAAGCTGTCCCTGCGGACGCGCGCGGGTGCCGAACGGCTGCCGCGGAGAGAGCGCCAGCGCCAGCGCCACCGCCACGCCACGCAGCCGCGCAAGGGCACCGGATGCGCCGCCGCGCCGCTCACAAAGCGTCGGAAAACGGGGCGCCGCGCCGCGCCGGGTCGCTCACCCGGACCCGCGGCCTCGGTGGCGCACGCTCTTGCGCACCCGCTCACCCGCGCATGCGCCGAATAGGAGTATTCATAAGGGGGATGGTGCGTTCGATTGAGTGGTGATCTAGGGTCTATGTAATAGCGCCGGGTCGCTCACCCGGACCCGCGGCCTCGGTGGCGCACGCTCTTGCGCACCCGCTCACCCGCGCATGCGCCGAATAGGAGATCTCAAGGGAGATCTTGCATTCGATTGATTGATTGATTGGTGATTCCAGGACCTAGGTAATATTGGGGAATGATTAGATTTCACAGAGAATCTGTTATAGATGGGAGAAAACGAAAAAAACAACAACAAAAACAACAAAAACTTAATGCGAATCCGCTTTGTCCTCCGCATATTCCACTGCTCCCAAATTTTTTCTATATTCAAATCGAAGTTTCACTGCAGTTCCTCGGTTCATTATTGAAATGGAGTACTTGCAGTCAACAAAGCAGTGCTTCTCTCCTCAAGTGGCTCATATATATATATATATATATATATATATATATATATATATATATATATAATATGATTACGGGGCGACAACTGCTAAGGTCAGTAATCCCGTAAGTGTAGTGCATTTGTTCATGCCGGGAGGAGGCGGTGATCTTCCCTCGGTGGACGGCGAGATCCACGCCAACCTACCCGTCGGCTTGGTGGGTTTTCCCCCAACCAGATATCAGTTGATGTACGGAGCCACCTAAGCTGGCCATGTATTCGATCAGGGTTGTATGACCCGTTCTGATCGATTGGTTGATTACTTCGTTTTTCATATTTGGTCAGTTTCTGTGCCCGTTAGTCCCATTAGTGTGTATCTCTGGGGGTGGGAATGTTTTCCCCCCGCTAGGGCGTGAGTGCCGGTGCCAACCTGCACTTCGTCTTACGGGAGTTGGCTCCCTTCACGTTCCCCCATCTGCGGTCCGCCCAGCCGGTCATCTTTACGTTTTCTCATTTCTGTTTATTTTGTTTTGATTGGAAAAAGGGTGTCAGTGACTCGTATGGGACTTGGCAAGAGGTGTGGTTTACTGTGATCAGCACAATCGAATTCCCTCCTACCATTCACGAAGTTGCCTTGACCGAATTACCCTTCCATAAAATTCAAATATCTTTCCAGTTTTCCAGTGCTCGATTACTGTCGTAAATAAGCACAGAGGATAAAATTCACATAGAATAAAATTAAAAGTGTAGCAAAGGACTCATTAGTTACTTCTGAGGGCACTAGCAAATGTAATGATAGTGGACTACTTCCCCAAAACAAGATTAGAAAACCGCTGCACATTAATCCGTGAGTTGACTATAAAAAAAATGAAAAATTCAGGCACATTTGAAGATTTTAACATACACAGACAAACATGTAACAAGGTGTTTTTTTCTCTGTAAGTCTATGCGTTACCTCTGGTTCACCAATATGATGTTGTAACATGTGCGCATTGAAGTGACGTAACATGGCGATACATTGAAACTTTAGTTCTGAAACTCGTCGCATTTACTCTATATCTCCGATATTAAAGACACGCAGCAAAGACGGATAATGCGACATTGCGACTTTCCGCTGTTCAACTGTGGTGATAATCTTCACAGAGAAGCTCTTGGTTCTCCTCATAAATGCAAAGCGCGCGACATCATATCGTAACGGTGTCGTAAGTTGAGTGCTCCGTCAGAGAATAAGATCTTTTGAGCAAAACGTCGGTGAAAGGAGAGGTCAAGCCGATAATTGCGGATGTAATAAATGTACCGGGTTGGTATGAAACCAAGGCGGAGACGAAGGGTGGTGGGGTGTAACCTTTAAGACGGGTCTAGCAGTTGTCACGCAACCTGCACTTTTGTTCGCCACGGCACACGGCGATTAGAGTCAGAAAACGCGGTCAAAAAAGTTGTTACTTTTTTTCTTCTTCAGAATTGTCCAATTATATTGATTTGAATAAACTTGAACGAAAGTTTTAAAAAATGCTACATTTTTCTTTCCACATTTTCATATATTGTCGATTATTGTGTAAAATACCCGCAAAATGGGACATATTGAAAGAACGGCAGTTATAAAATTCTCTGATTTTGGGATCCTATTTTTAAACATTGTTAATAATACAAAAATACATATTTCTTTCGTTAGTCATCTGTACCTTCGAATTATATAAATCATATGTATTACATTCCAGTATTTTGTTAATGCTTTATCAGTTAGATCTGCTTGCAGTAGAATTATATATTGTTTTTCAGCTTATAAAAAGATTGAGAAAAATATGCCGTGAACATTCGTCATCTATTCGTCTTTAAAAGAACTTTTAATTGTAGAACCCTGGCCTAAAATATTGAAGAAGAATTGCGAGTGGTGCGTGGCCCGTGGCTTAAAGTTCGGTTCAGCTTCCTCCTAGAATTTTTCGGAAAAAGTTCCATAATCGGGAAGAGTAACCAGACTAGGATTCTCGTCAAAGTAATGATATGTTCGGCTTGTGTATGTTCGATATTCGAAACTTCGTCACAATGGGAACATGAAGATATGACCCACCAGTTTAGGAAGCTACTACATTCAGTAGGGATTTTTATTTTAATGAAGGATAATATTTTTATTAGTATTTTTTCGACCCATACCGTAGTATAACGCACGTCTCAAAAGTCGTGATCTCGGCTCTCGCTGCTTTACGAACTGGTCGCGGTGCGAGGTCGACCTGTGAGAAGACAATGGACCAGGCAACAAAACTTTCGAGAATTGCTCGCCCCACCCAGAGAAGAACCGCTCACTGTGGTTCGGATTGGGAAATAGGTGGACACAAATATCCCCCACAAATATATCTCCCAGTAATCCCCCATATTAATGCAGTGAAATGTGAAGAAAAATTTAGTGTGTAGATTCGTACATTAGCGCAATAAATCGTAGTACCCGTCCGGCGGTATTAAGTTTTCGGCGCCAGGTGAATCGCTGAATAAAAGTGAACACTGTTTGATACCCGGGTGGGATTTCTAGCCCGGCTGGTATAATTCTCTCTAAGGAGAAAAATCTTAAGCAACACGCGAGATATCCGTAGCGCGCGAAGTTTTCTTTCTCTCAAAGGATGTAAAGACAGTTACCATTAAATTCGAAATTTTGTCACGCAGAATGAGGAAACATTTCTCGAAAAGTAAGAGAGAGGTATAAAACAAACAAGTGTTAAGATAACTCTATTTACACTGAATCTTTCTTAATATATAAATGTAAGTTTGAGGAATATTAAAACAAATATGGCAAGACGATGAAAACTGGTGCTAATAAAAAGTTATAAGCTGAATGTTGCTTTCTGGATAAGATTCATTCAAGAAACGAATCCATTGGAAGTTCGTGTTAGTTGCAATAGTTTTAGGGGAAAATGACTTAATTTGAAAATTCGTGTGAATTTGACTTAACTCAGATGTCAGGACTCCGAAGTGATACCGCGATCAAAAAGGGTTTCTTGTAATTTTCTAAATTTCTTTGTAGTATTGTTTAACGTTTTAGTGGTATATTATATATCAGTATATTTATTTCTAAGTCAGGAAAGGAAAATATAATGTTGCGTCCAGGAGGTTCAGCTTACAAACATGATTCACATCGTACATACTAATCATGGTTGTTGCAAGACATCTAATTCGAAAGCAATGAGAAACGAGAGAAAATGTAGTTTTATAACACCACAAATAATGAGAAATGTGAATCAGAAAAACAAGATAAGATAGTGCAGACAAATCAGCACGGGATATTATACTTTTCACATGTTCTTGAATTTTTGAAGAAAATAGAATTTGGTCCGAATTTTTGTGACAGTCTAACCATCGTGCACCGTTGGTTGAGAATTCACAGCGGAGAGAATTTCGCGGAACAATTTTGTCAGGAATAGAACAGACGTAGTTGCTCTGGTACTTCGTCAAAGAAGCAAGCGACAGGGCGTTAGCTTGCACGACCGCATCTGATGAAGAGAATCGGCTCGAGAAAGAACGTAGTGGAGACAAAAACAAATGCGTGGGAAGAGGAATCGTGATGTCAATTACAACATAATAAGACAATGACTGTGGTCTCCAGCAGCATAGCTCACGGAGATTGTGTGGGCGAGAATTGCATGAAGTGCAATTACTGAATACTGCTCTGAAGTTCATATAATGTTCTACAGTGACGGTTGCTGTGGATTTTCTTGTCCAACTTTTGATGTCCTGAGGCCGTCTTGTTGTTTCTTACTTGTACGTACCAGCGAGTGCTGTCTTGGAATCTGCTCTCCTCACATTTTTTTGTAGCAAAATGCTTCGTTTTCTTCAAAATCGCAAAATCCAACTCCCCTGTCTGCACTTTCCTTCTTTCCCGGATCATCATCGCACAAGTTACCGAATCTTTTCTGAATTCCATCTTTTGTTATCTTTAGCGTAGTAAACGCGTAGTTTCGCGTAGATGACGGAAGATACATTGTAATTATTTATGTTCAACGCCCCTTTTCTGGATCGATGATTTCATCGCTTCCGTTTAAGTTTTCTATCATGTGTATTTCCTTCATCAAATATTTTATTTTAAAACTCTTACAGATTCGTAACTTCTTTAATATTTCTATCTTCTTTATAGTATAACTGTGTAGTAACGTTATTTTCCAATGTTTATTCATTTATTCATCCTTATTATACTTAAGTGTTAACTTCAGAATTCTATTAATTTATTAGTTATTTACGTCAAAAACAATTAAAAACTGTGTGACGTGCTTTGGGGAGAAGTAAATTTGGTGTTACCTCAGCATTTGCTCGAGAAACCTGGTCGAGATGAGAGTCAAAAGCTGAAATACAATACTTGTTAGAGGTTCTTTACAAATATATACTCCAAATGGTATATAATACATTAATTTCATTGTTAAAATAAATATTACTTTCCTTTTGGATGCTCAGTATAGTCTCTAATTGTATAGAAACAATTGTACAGCAGAAAATATTATGTTACAGTTAAGACAATAGACTTGTCAGTAAGATTTGGCAGATCTCATAAATGCGTTGAGGAAAGACTGGGCAAATAAATTACAACTTCGATTGTAAAGGTTCTGAATTTTAAGTCGGTATTACGAAAAGGAAAGCAATTGGTTTCCGTTCTTTCTCTTTGTTTGGGAAAGAATAATCCGTTCCCTGTTGTGTCAAGAAAGTTGGGTCTTCCCAATGTGCTTTCTCCTTGAACAATGTTGCTTCCGTGACTCTTTCACAATCTGTCTGCTTCTACGTATCTGAAATTGAATTGCCTTCAGTTCAAATTTCCACATACCCTGCCCTTCTCTCCAACCACTTGACGTTATCACGTGAAGCGGCTACGATGATAACGTGAAGACTTCGTAAGGTTCTTGTACCACAGTGGAAAACTGTTTTATGAGCCATTCGAAGAAAAGCATTTAAAAAAATGTTTAGCCATAAAAACAATAGAAGTCTTCTCGAGACCTTTCCTACGTGCTTGATGTCTGCTGTGGATCTGTAAATACCACACACCACGATTAATTTTAGTGTTACACTCCGATCGAATGTTTGGTTACATAAAAGAAATCACTGAGAAGTGGAACCTTTTGAAAGAAACACGATAAGACTTTAATGTATTCCAGTACAGGAACAAATGCCATTGATGTCCTTCAATATTTATGGAATCAAATGTGAATTTTATGTAACAAAGGTATGAGTCGTTATTTCAAAATTCTGGCTAAATATTAGCGTCTGGCTGGTGTTGTTGTGTGATTCAGGCACCGACGTGTTGAAGGAAGAAGCTCATACGTATTGTAAACGAAGTTGGCGTTAAGCAACCTTTGTGTGTGTGTACGTGAGTACCTCCAACTCGCAGGAGTGCGTCCAGGACAGTGCAGGGTCGGGGCGTCCGTCGAAACGCCTCTAATTCGTTCCCTCTCAGGCTCTGTTCCTGCGTCTTTCTTGGATTTCAACTCCTGCTCATGTCCATAACTCCATGGCTGCTGATACCACCAAATCATCACAACCTTTAACACCGTAAGCTTCGCCACAGTCACCACCATCATCCTTCCGTCCTTCGCCACAGCTGCCACCATCATGGGTACACCAACTCTACTACCACTGCCACTGCCACTGTTACAACTTCCAGTATCACAACCCAACCATCATCACTCCTCGGCATCCATCCCCAGCATCGTTAATAACGCGCATTACCACTACTACCATCACTCTATCATCAAAACAACCACCACAATCATCACCACCTTAATAACCTTACTGATGCTACCGCCATCACCACAACCACTACACTACCAAACCCACTACCACCACAATAGCCACTATCTTTACCGCTATCACTACTACTATCGATACCAGTATCATTACTACCTTCACCACCACGACCATTACCAGTACTAACAACTCCAAAACCACGATCATCATCACCTACGGCATCTGTCTTACCTTGTTTCTGCCCACGCTTCTAAGCCATGTGCCTGTCCTTTTACTTCTGCCTCCCAGTCCGTTTAAACTGCACTCGTGCCCCTGACTGCTCTCCAGCCCCTCCTCTCCATCGCTAGTTGGTCGCCGCCCGTGATTCCACCTCCGCCCCGCCTTCCCCGCGGGGCCTTCCGCCGCTCCTTTGCCGGGCGCCGCGCGGCCATCGGGCACAAAGGAGATGCCACGTCACCACCCTCACCGACAACTGCGCCATCGCCCACACCATTAGAACTACCAGCGCCATTGCCTCTACCAGCACCAGCACCAGTACCTCTGCCAGCACCATACCTCTGCCAGCATCATTACCTCTACCAGCACTTTTGCCTCTACCAGCACCATTGCCTCTACCAGCACCAGTACCTCTAACAATACCATTACCTCTGTTAGCACCATACCTCTGCCATCACCATACCTCTGCCAGCACCATACCTCTGCCAGCACCATTGCCTCTACCAGCACCATTGCCTCTACCAGCACCATTGCCTCTACCAGCACCATTACCTCTACCAGCACCATACCTCTGCCAGCATCATTACCTCTACCAGCACCAGTACCTCTACCAGCACCAGTACCTCTGCCAGCACCATACCTCTGCCAGCACCATACCTCTGCCAGCACCATACCTCTGCCAGCACCATTGCCTCTACCAGCACCATTGCCTCTACCAGCACCATTGCTTCTACCATCACCATTGCCTCTACAAGCACCATTGCCTCTACAAGCACCATTGCCTCTACCAGCACCATTGCCTCTACTCGCACCATTACCTCTACCAGCACCAGTATCTCTACCAGCACCGTTATCTCTACTAGCACCATTACCTCTACCAGCACCGTTATCTCTACCAGCACCATTACCTCTACCAACGCCGCTATCACACAATCACCAGGCTCTTGACCTTGGCTGTGCCCCCGCTCCCCTCCGCTGTGTCTGCTCCTCCATTGCTTCTCCTTCCTCCAAGAGGCCCCCGCTCGCCCCGTCGTCCGACCGCGCCCTCCCCCGCGGGGACCATCCGGTGCGCACGGCCGCCGCCGCCGCCGCCGCCGCCGCCGCCGCCGCCGCCGCCGCCGCCGCCTCCGCGGGCACAAAGGAAGGAGCGGCCGCTAGCTGGAGCTGCAGCGGGGCAGGCGGCGCCGTCTCTCCTCCGCCTGGGCACCTGCTGGCCTTGAACCGGCGGCAGGCGGGCAGACGCCGCCGCCGCCCTCGCCCCCGCCCCCGCCCCGCGCCGCGCACAACACACACCACCGCGCACGCGCGCCTGCCGCCGGAGGAGGCCCAGCCAGCTGTGCACGCTCTCCAGCCAGCGCTGCCGCTCGCTCTGCACGGACTCTCACCGGGAGGGGATAGCGTTCGATTCCAGACGGTGCCGGATCTTCGTCACTGGATGCATAGCTAATTGAAATTCAGCCGCTGTTTCGAGGAGAATTATTGCTGTTGCCCTGATCAACTGATCTCCCTGTTGTTTTTTTTGATCAACAGGCGAATGTTGGTGCAGTACCCGAACACATGGATCACGGAACGCGCGTGATCTTTCTTTCTTCTTCTTTGTCTTATCTTGCCTCCCTGTACTCGCACACACATTACATGCACTACACTACCATCTACGACGGGAGACCGGTCGAGAGGTTGGAGCTTTCCCGTCTGGGGCGGTGCCCCTCTGGCGGAAGTACCTGCCCTGGTGGGGGAAACCCTCTGGTAGTCGACGTCTAGGTCGGCGCCGGATCTCTCCATCCAGCTAGGGGAGGATCATCACCACCTCTCAGGATAAAGCATTCACTACATTAACGGGACTAATGGCCATATCAGCTGACATGTCTGAAAAATTCAATGAATCAAGCCGATGGTAGGACGGAGAGGCCTCACAAGCTACGGGCTAAGTCGTGCCTCGTCACAAAAATTGTCGTCCTTTGACAGGAGAATGGTTTTGAAGTAACCGAGTCGTTTATATCGCTCTCAAACACTTTTACTCTGCACGTACTACCATACCAGTATAGCGTCCGAATTAGGACCACACGTTTTGTTTTAATTCGATTATATGTTTAGATCTCTTTCAGCAGTAATGGGTCAATCTTCAAGATGCTTCCTTGATTTATTTAGAAAATTCGAGATGGCTCCTTTGCTTTTGATTAGTAGATGCAAATTGGTCACTTGCATGGTTTTTAGCGTTTTAGAGTTAAATAAGAAGGTAATAAAAATAATTAAGTAGTGGCCGCGACGTGATCACCAGAGCTTTGAGTTTATACCAGTACACAAATGTGGTTAAATCAAATTATAATACGATTCCAATAACCAAACCTCGTGCCTTTAGAGTAGATGAAATTGTGCTCATAGTAACCTAAAAGTCGTGTTCTTACTCTTGTTGCCTCGGGTCGAAGCCGACTGCCCTTGCGTTGTAGTCCTGCTCCTCTGAGTAGTGGGACGCGGCGATTAAAGAGCGCGCCGCGGAGATACGAGACGAGTCGTAGATGGGCGGAGGCGGAGGTGGGGGTGGGGGACATACGTTTTGTGGGAGGGGCGGAGCGGGACCACGAGCGCTCCCCCGAAGAGCCAAGGTCGTACGGTCACACAAGAGGTTCAACGATGACCTTTCCCATCGACAGCGGTGGTCCATTGGCTTTTAACTGCGGGTTCAGTGTCTCACGTTCTCCATCAAGGTCAGTGATTCTCGGTTGGGAACACCGTGGGTTTTAAAAACACTTGAGATTATTCTTGTGAGGTTTTCTACTCTATTGAGGATAGTTGTACGTTAGTGCTGTGTACTAATGATGAACTCTCGGAAGCAGTAAAATTATCATTTAAAGGAAACTTGTTATGCACATGAACAGTCATTATTATAATCTACGTCGAATGAATTATTTATGCCTTTTAAGAGAATTACAGACCGATTCTTCCGGTTACTTATTTTTCTGATGAGAAGTGTGATGGTGATGTCTCAATTAAAAATTAAAGATCCATAAAGGATGTTACACTCCCCTATCAGCACAACATGTTAGTTGTTTCTGTTAATAGCAATACCGTGTTTTACTAAGATTTTCTCCGAAGTTCTATAGGCTGTCTGCGACTTTGTGAAATCATTTTATTTATGTAACATCAGAAACTAAAATTGGATAGAACGTTTGTGAGGGAGAAAAGCCAAATTTCGTATTAGGTAAAAAAGTAAGAAACCATCATTTTAAAAGTAGAAAAGGACCTATGGATGTGTCTACATTCACTGCCCTTCTGAACGTGAAGGAATGATGTTAAAAAATCTTAAATATTATTTGGATTTGTAAGCAAATTATCTTGAAAACAATTCTTTTAGGGCATTAGATGTGGGTGTGTTTGGTTAGTGTCTAATCGTTTTAGACACTGCTAACTCTATTAAATTTGTCATGATTCCTAAAACTCCCTCATTATTTTCCCACTTTTCCCAAAACTAAACAGGTATTTGCCTTGAATTCCGAAGTTCAGTACCAGGTTTTTCTATTTGCTATTATTAGAAACATGACGTCACCTGGCGACGAATCAGTAAGGAATTGTCATTCTTCTGATACGCTTTCGGAAAAGGGTTGCGCGACGATAAGTGGGAGTTGATGTTGGCAATTTTATGGTTGAATTCTCTGTGATTTAGTGAGCTCCGCATACTGACGTTATGAGTGGAACAAAAGAGATGTAATAAACAGTGACGGAGTTATGTAGCTAGGGACCTTCCAAAGAATATATCACAAACCGGTTTGGTGTCTTTGTAGTTTTCACATCCCACACCTTTTTCTTTCTTACGTGAAATACAAATTGCAGAAAAAGTGTAGACTTTTTTCGCGTAATTACTAATGTTCGTGTGGGAATCCAGTTAAAGGGAGAACGTAGCTGCTTACCAACATAAAAATATGGTTTCTTTAGCTATAATCTTGCCAACGTTTGTAACAAATTAATGCATTACGAAATGCCTAATTACTATGAATACTTACGTGATATACCTCAACTACATTCTGTATATTAGTTGGTACAGCCTATATTGTCATTAACATTAAAGTGATAGATCTTACGTTATATTGTTAACATAAACATTTCAGTATTACATGAAAAAACGTTTATTCTGTTTTTTAAGACCATTTTATATTACAGTCACACCTTTGTCTTGTTGTTGGTATTCTCAGATACGTCTGTAATTCGCACTTGCCTCGAACACCCATAAGGAGCTCTCCATATGTCAACTTAATCCTTAGTCAGTGTCTTTGTGTCTAACGATTTCATGGAAATTATTTGGCGTATCATTTAAAAAAACATAATTTCATACATTTTTAATATTGGTATAGTCTGTTTGAAATGGATTCGAAACGTCTTTTGACAAGATTTTTCCATATTCCTTCCTTCTGGTCTTTTTCGTTTTGAGTATGTTCCTTCCCAAATCTTGTCATTAATATTATTTCTATTATTCCTATCGTCTTCGAGGGTCGTCACAGTTGATGTCCCCCCCCCCCAGAGCTGAAATATCTCAGTTAATTAGGATCAATCATCGACTTATTTCAGAGGGATGATTTAAAAAAATGTGCATAATGTTTAACGTAACACTAACAGAATGTAATATAACCATATAACTATTACTATAATTTAATATTATTATATTTATTTAATAATGTTAGAATAATCATTGGTTTTTTACTCCCAACTGCGATGTTTCGTTATGATAATTACACATTTCATGTTGATCTCATGATTTAATTTTGTTAATTTGATAATGTAAATACGAATATAACAGCAAACAGTATTTGCATTTGAATTATCCGATTACCAGTTCAATACCGATTGTCAATCAACTCAATGAATGCGAGGCAGTGCGATCCCGGTCTCTTCG
Source organism: Gryllus longicercus (assembly GCA_038098605.1). Lineage (NCBI taxonomy): Eukaryota > Metazoa > Arthropoda > Insecta > Orthoptera > Gryllidae > Gryllus > Gryllus longicercus. The sequence goes on from JAZDUA010000475.1 coordinate 998,293, forward strand.
GAATGCCGTGCCGTTTGACGCGCTCCTTCCGTCGCCACGCGACATGGGCGTCGGCGTCGGCGTCGGCGTCGGTGGAGGCGCGGGGCCGAGGAGGCGGGAAAGCGCCGACGTCGGCGTCCGGCGTGGCATTCCACGGGCGGTTTCCCCGCCAGCTGAGCCCTCCGCCCCGCCGCAGCGCCAACTGGGCCACGCCAGCGCCGCCGCGACGCCCGCCGCCCGCCGCCCGCCGCCCGCCGCCCGCCGCCCGCCGCCCGCCGCCCGCCGCCCGCCGCCCGCCGCCCGCCGCCCGCCTCTCGCCTCTCGCCGCCCGCCGCCCGCCGCCCGCCGCCCGCCGCCCGCCGCCCGCCGCCCGCCGCCCGCCGCCCGCCGCCCGCCGCCCGCCGCCCGCCACTCGCCGCCCGCCGCCCACCGCCCACCGCCCACCGCCCACCGCCCGCCGCCCGCCGCCCGCCGCCCGCCGCCCGCCGCCCCCCGCCCGCCGCCCGCCCCCCACTGCTCGCCCCCCCCCGCCGCCCGCCCCCACCACACACTGCCTGCCGCTTGCCGCCACCCGTCCACTACCCGCCGCAACGGGATGCCTCGTGCCACCGCCGGCCGCTGCCTCTCCGCTTTAGGGCCTCCCTGAGATTCTCGCAGCTCCCGGATCGGACCACTTGTCCCACCCCCCACCACTCCTCCCTAGCTACTTGCTCCTCCTGGCTTCCGGGAATCCAAGCCGCTAGAATCTGACTCCGCGGCGCCCTGGCCACCGAGCGACCACTGTCCTCATCGCCACTCTCAGGCCCCTTTTCATTCTCCGGCCCTACGTTTCCCCGCTCCTTTTCCCGGTTCTCACATTTCCAGTACGCTTTCCCCGTACCTCGTCGTCTTTCCCCTCTCCCGATCTTCCCTTCTTCCCATCTCCCGTTCTCCGTTCTAAATCCTCCCGTTCTTCAGACGCGAGTCTTTCCTCCTCCGTTCTCCCGACATTCATCCTCATGGCACTCGTTTCACGTCACTTCATCCCCCTGACCACTGGTTCCATCTTCTGCTACTCCGTCTTCCGTTCTCATGATCTGTTCGTTCCTCCCGGTCTCTGTCCGTCCGTTACGCTCCTCCCGTTCCGTCGTTACCGTAACTCTTTCCCTGGCCTTGTCATCGAGCGGCCTTATCATTTCCTCTTACGCTCGTTTCGCCCACCTCTATTTCCCAGATCCCCGTATTCCCAGCGGGCCGTCGATCCGACCTCCCCTTCCTGTCCTTCCGTTTGCCGCTTCAGTTGCATCATCCCTCGGTCTGACCGTCCTCCTCCGCGTGGTCAGCCTTCCAATCAAGTCCGTTTTCTCATCACCTCGCACCCCAGCTCTCCTTCCTGTTCCTATCATGTTGCCTCCTCTCCATTGTCTCGTCATGTGGATCCCGCAATCCATGCGTCCCATCCACAGGACCCTCATGTGCTGACCTCCCGGTCCCCGGAGCGCGGCCGCCGATGGACTAGTCGTGCATCGAAGTCTCTCGCGGCCGAGGCCACGCGGGCGATCCCGCACCGCCGCGCCTCGCCCCGCTCCTCCCCGCCCCGCTCCTCCCCGCCCCGCTCCTCCCCGCCCCGCTCCTCCCCGCCCCGCTCCTCCCCGCCCCGCTCCTCCCCGCCCCGCTCCTCCCCGCCCCGCTCCTCCCCGCCCCGCTCCTCCCCGCCCCACTCCTCCCCGCCCCGCTCCTCCCCGCCCTGCTCCTCCCAGCCCCGCTCCTCCCAGCCCCGCTCCTCCCAGCCCCGCTCCTCCCCGCCCCGCTCCCCCCCGCCCCGCTCCTCCCCGCCCCGCTCCTCCCCGCCCCGCTCCTCCCAGCCCCGCTCCTCCCCGCCCCGCTCCTCCCCGCCCCGCTCCTCCCAGCCCCGCTCCTCCCAGCCCCGCTCCTCCCAGCCCCGCTCCTCCCAGCCCCGCTCCTCCCAGCCCCGCTCCTCCCAGCCCCGCTCCTCCCAGCCCCGCTCCTCCCAGCCCCGCTCCTCCCAGCCCCGCTCCTCCCAGCCCCGCTCCTCCCAGCCCCGCTCCTCCCAGCCCCGCTCCTCCCAGCCCCGCTCCTCCCAGCCCCGCTCCTCCCAGCCCCGCTCCTCCCAGCCCCGCTCCTCCCAGCCCCGCTCCTCCCAGCCCCGCTCCTCCCAGCCCCGCTCCTCCCAGCCCCGCTCCTCCCAGCCCCGCTCCTCCCAGCCCCGCTCCTCCCAGCCCCGCTCCTCCCAGCCCCGCTCCTCCCAGCCCCGCTCCTCCCCGCCCCGCTCCTCCCAGCCCCGCTCCTCCCCGCCCCGCTCCTCCCAGCCCCGCTCCTCCCCGCCCCGCTCCTCCCCGCCCCGCTCCTCCCAGCCCCGCTCCTCCCAGCCCCGCTCCTCCCAGCCCCGCTCCTCCCAGCCCCGCTCCTCCCAGCCCCGCTCCTCCCAGCCCCGCTCCTCCCAGCCCCGCTCCTCCCAGCCCCGCTCCTCCCAGCCCCGCTCCTCCCAGCCCCGCTCCTCCCAGCCCCGCTCCTCCCAGCCCCGCTCCTCCCAGCCCCGCTCCTCCCAGCCCCGCTCCTCCCAGCCCCGCTCCTCCCAGCCCCGCTCCTCCCAGCCCCGCTCCTCTCTCCGCCACGCCCCGCTCTTCCCCGCTCCTCCCCGCTCCTCCCAGCCCCGCTCCTCCCAGCCCCGCTCCTCTCCCACCCGTCCCGTCCCGTCCCGCCCCGCCCGACCCAGCCCCGCCCAGCCCCGCCCCGCGCTTCAAGTGGGGCCTGCAGAGGCCGCTCCACCTCTGCTGGGCCCCGGATCAGGATGCTAGAATGCATGCGCTGGCCAGCTCGACTCTCTCTCTGAAGACCCTGAAGGTTACACCGCTAAACGAGAAATGCAAGTGCGGGGTTTGCGATGGTTTCACCCGCAATGGTCGGGTAAACACGAGCGTCGATGGTCTATAACCTCACTGGCAAAACAGGAATGAACAAATCTCGTCGGTTTGTGACTTTCTTCAGGATACGGTTTTGTTTTTGGCCTTTCCTTTCAGAGGAAGCTTGTGCAGAGTAGAATGTTGTTGTCTGTGAATACAAGAAAATTACTCTAGAAAACTAGAATGAACTAACACGTTACCGTGTAAATTTCTTCACGATACTGTTTCATTATTGGTCATATCTTTCAGTGCAAACTTGTGCCAAGTATACATCTCTCCGGTCAGTGAATAAGAGAGCTGTTTTGTTAAATAAGAGACCTATCAATCCTGGACGGGTAAAACTAGACATCTGAAAATGCGTTCTGGATACCTTTGCACTTGAAACAGCGCGACCACAGAAGGATAAACTGGTATGAATGCCGTACATGCTTCCTTTCTGCCCCTTAATAAGACATGGACTCTTCGCCACGTAGCGGCTAACGCCCTGCAGCTATCCAATTGCGTGTGACGGAATGAAAATGGTCACTTTGTACAAAATTTGTTGTAAACCAAGTTCGCTAGCAGGAGGATTTATCGAGGTTATTTCGTTTGATCAACCTGAAATTCACATTTATGAATTAAATCGTGTACTCCTCAAAAACGTACTCTTCAGCATTTTATGTTCTATTAATATGCTTTGAAAAAGTATCATCAAATGATTGTTAGTACATTTTTAAGGTCGATTTTTAACAACTTGGTCATACAGCAACACTGTGATTGTTTGGACTGTAGAGGGAATTGTAGGAAAAACTCGTATGGGCAATACGAATGCACACGTTCATGCTCGAAACGGGATTCGAATCTGCCACTCTTTCAGCCTTAGCGACCTCGGTTATCCTGGCCGGTTGTAAGTACTTTGATGTCAGTGATATTCCTGAATTTATTTTTCTCAAACAACTACATACTTTTTCAAAAATACATTCGAATATTTTTTCAAATAAAAGTTATAATTTATTTGCCTTTGGATAATTCGTAAAAATGTAATTGTATGAATTGTAGTGTAATACTGGTTTTACACATTACCATGCCGGTTATGTGTGTCCGAATACTTTTTTGGCCCCTACCATCATCCCTCAGCGCGAAGCCCGTAACTCAGCCACGTACCGGTTTTGTAGCGGTCTGGCGTCATCTCCGAAGGTGCATCTCCGGCCGGTCGTGAAGTCACCATCACGTGACTATGCAGATATTTTCGCCCAAACCCAATACACAAAGGGAATCGAATGCAACTAAAAATTGAAGTGAGAGAATGTTTCTTCAATATTATCTTCAGCCGAATAGTGAATTTGATTATATTATTGAAAATGTAGCTACAAAATTTGCACGTTTATTGGTTAAAAAACTCTTGCTTTGCATAAAAGTGGTCAGAAATTTCCTATGTATGTGATTATAGATAACGATGAAATGATTTTGTGCTGAGAAGGAAGGTGGGACGAGCGAGGCAACTATTGTTTTAGTATTTCAGTGTTATTGTATAGGCATATATGATATGTTATTCTTTTAAGATCAACGATCGCAAATAAAAGAGTCTTCAATGAACATTTCTAATAAGCAGGCTTGAGGATACCAACATCTTAGATAAACAATGTTAGCTGATAAAGAGAATACTGTATTTGTAAAAATAAAATGAATGATATTGTTAGCTTTAATCCTTTGTGCCAATATTTTCCACAACGAGCCAAGAAAAAAAAAACTCTGTTATGTATGACTAATCACACACTCAACGCAAGATCAATTATGAAAACGAAGTTCATGTCCTCATCAATATTTATTGCTCTTGAATATGCCGTCGGCTTAGTTAATATTCAACCTCTTGTGGCATTCAGGGAGATCAGAGTGATTCGCGTGGCCCACTTTTGCTACGGACGCCCAGGCAGCACTTTCCCTGTTCCACTACCTGAATAGTTCGCGAAACGGTGGAAAATACGGCGCAGTCATCATGGAAAGCACATCGCTTAGAGGAGACGCTCGCGTAACAGATGTTACCGAGGGCGCTCTTGTGAATGACGGCAATGAAATGCATCACGTGTGGGAATTATGTAGTTGTTAGTGTAAGAATGCAAATGATTTTACATTCATTTTGCCTTGTCGCATTTATAGACAGTTTTACTTACGACACATTTTTCTGCCGTCGAAGGAGAAAAGATTTGTAGGAAGTGCCTGTTATATGTATTAAATTCTAGGAGAAAGGAAATGAAAAGGATGATGCTCTACTTCGTTCATGATTTCTGAATATACAGAAATAATGAATGGAATTGTCAAATAAAGAGGCAATTGAATCTTATGAAGTAATAATTCCTTTAGCAAGATCGATATCTTATAGTTAAAATATAAAATTGAATACAACGCTTAGTAATATATCTAAGTCTGCAAATGATCCAGAATGTTTTCCTTTTTTAGTTTGTTTATGAATGTACAATCATCGTAGAAAATTCATTGCGTTCATTTGTGTAGAAATACGATCAATTATCCTCTTTATCTTTCTAAAGCCCTTTACACAATATACATTGACTTTTGATGACTTTTGATGACTTTTATAGAAATGTTAAACTGTATATATCATATTGAATGCTTATATTATGTGCAGCTACACAAACCAGCTTGGTTTTCATATGTGACTAAAGAACATTGTGGACCTTTTAAATATGTTTTTCTTAATATAACAAATACATTTCAATGCATCAAATGTAACAATTAAATGCATCAAATGAATATCTGACATCTACTCCAGTTCGAACCCGCGACCTTCCATTCACCAGCACTGGAAGGCGTAGGCTTGATGCCCTCCACCACTGTGGTGGTACGTGTTACATATGAAAACATTATGATGCCTATTTCAAAGGCTAATAAAACATTGCTCGATAACGTGCAGTGTATACAAATAATATTTCATGTAAATGTCACGGCCAAAAAGCGAAATATGACTATTGTGGGGATCACTCAGTTAAACATGACATTAGCCAGACGGTGTAGAAAAAACTCTGGTTATATATAAACATATACTGACGGGATTTATCCGGATAATGTAGGTAGCAACCACCTTGCGCTGACTCAAGTTAGGTGATTGTCCAAGTGTGAGAAGTCTTATGTGCTCAAAGGAAGCATTTTGAGATAGAAATGCACGGGAGATTATTTGTTGTGCAGGCTAAAGAGTTGTATTATGTGAATGGCGAAGGCCGGTGGAAGGAGTCACATCATCAAATTGGAAAAGCGTAGCGAATCGGTGATTGAATCATGTTGTGAGGTTAGGTTAGGTGAGGTCATGTGTAGATAACCAGTTGACTGATTGCTTAGAGATTCCGGGTGCATCAACGTCTAGAGGTATTTGTACCATAAGTGGAGTGTATGTTTGATCTTCCCCTGCTGAAGGGCGAGATCCGGCGCCGACCTACCCGGCAACTTGCGTTTTCCCCAACGAGGTATCTCCCACCCACCGGGCACCAGCTCAACCGGGGTTAGCTCTAAGCTCCCGTCTGGTCTCCCGGCATGTCTGGTTGTGTAATGCATGTTAGTGTGAGTGTAAGTAAGGGATGAGGATAGATGAGGAAGAGGGAAGAAAGATCGTGCGCAACACGTGACCCGTTTGTTAGGGTACTACTCAGGCATCCTCGTGGTATTAATGGTAAAAACCACGGAAAACTACTTATCACAGCACCCCGCCGGTAGATTTCTCGTCCAGACAGCGGCTGAATTCGACCTAGTTGTGTAGCTAGTGTCGAAAATGCTGCCAACGTCGAGACTCGAACCATAGAACCTCCCGGTCCGATCTATGCCCTGGTGTCTTGGCATAAATAAAAACAGCAGTTATATACGATCTGCTACTCCCAGTGCCTTTCCACTCCCATTTAACATGGTGGAAACCAACCTCTCCTGCAGCACCTTCTTACAAGAATTGAAACTCGGACTCGTGCAAACAATACTTAAAACGTGCGTCTCGTGCGGTTCGCGGGACGCACGCAGCCCTCAATGTTAGAAAAGATAGCGCCGATATTCACGCTTTCTTCAGCGATTTCTTATATGTGTGTGTTAATAATTGAACCTTTAAAAGACACTGTTTTCCTATTTCTTACAAATTAGACAATTTTTATGTGTGGAAGTTGGCGACCCAAACCTGCAACTGTACCCGGCGTCACTAGTGCCCCGTAGAGTAGAACCCTTGTCCCCGGTTTTGAAAGAGAGTTTACAGGCCCTGGCGGCACCTCTCGTAACGCATTTGATTCTTCGGACCAGTCGGTCGGTACCGCCGGGGACGTGAGCGGAACCAACTACCGCGCCGCGCCGCACCGCCCCTCCCCGCCGCTTCGCCTCGCCTTCGCCTTCGCCTTCGCCTTCGCCTTCGCCTTCGCCTCGCCTCGCCTCGCCACGCCTCGCCTCGCCTCGCCTCGCCTCGCCTCGCCTCGCCTCGCCTCGCCTCGCCTCGCCTCGCCTCGCCTCGCCTCGCCTCGCCTCGCCTCGCCCCGCCCCGCCCCGCCCCGCCTCGCCCCGCCCCGCCCCGCTCCGCCCTGCTCTCCCTGCCCCGCTCCGTCCCGCTCCGTCCCGCCCCGCCCCTCCCCGCTCCGCCCCCTCCGCCACGCCCCCGCGCGTCGGGGAAATCCCTGCGCCGAGAGATCCGCGCTGCGGGGAGCGAGGGAGAGCTAAAGAGGTCGCGCTCTTCCGCTCGCTGCGGGAGTTCCGGCCGCCCCGCCCAGCCCCGCCCCGCCCCGCCCCGCCCCGCCCCGCCCCGCCCCGCCCCGCCCCGCCGCGTCGAGCGCTCCTCCCGGCGTGACCGACGGCGGCGCCGCCTTGCGCCACCCGCGCGCGTCATTTGCGTCGCGCCTTGCGACACGCTGCCCCCGCTCGGGCCGCCCAACAACACGCCGCCCAACCTCGCAGCGAGCGCGCCGCTTCCGATCCCGACGGATTTCGGTGCAAGCAGCCGTGCTACCGGCATAATCCTCGCTGCTTGCTTCATTTTGGTTACTTGTGCCTTGCCTCTCTCATCCCGCTCCCTTTCTTTCACCTTCCTTTTCCACCCTCCTTTTTCCGTGCAGCTTTTTCTGTGAACTCATCCACTTCGCTCTTCTTTCGTTCTCTGCTGCAACTTGCAGCTACCGCCCTCCGCCCCTCCGCCGCCCTCCGCCGCCCTCCGCCGCCCTCCGCCGCCCTCCGCCGCCCTCCGCCGCCCTCCGCCGCCCTCCGCCGCCCTCCGCCGCCCTCCGCCGTCCTCCGCCGCCCTCCGCCGCCCTCCGCCGCCCTCCGCCGCCCTCCGCCGCCCTCCGCCGCCCTCCGCCGCCCTCCGTCGCCCTCCGTCGCCCTCCGTCGCCCTCCGTCGCCCTCCGTCGCCCTCCGCCGCCCTCCGCCGCCCTCCGCCGCCCTCCGCCGCCCTCCGCCGCCCTCCGCCGCATTCCGCCGCATTCCGCCACCCTTGGCCGCCGACCGCCGCAGCCCTACGCCGCAGCCCTACGCCGCCGCCCTTCGTCGCCGCCCTTCGTCGCCGCCGCCCTTCGACGCTGCCGCCCTTCGACGCCGCCGCCCTTCGTCGCCGCCGCCCTTCGTCGCCGCCCTCCGCCGCTGCCCTCCGCTGCCCTCCTTTCTCCATGGTACTCTTCCTTCCGCCCCCACCCCCTTCGCTTTTCTTATCCCATCAACGTTCACTAAAGATCTTGCTCCCCTTACCTTTCCAAAAATGTTACTCTGTCCCTGTTGAGAGCCACTCTGTCTCTGCTAACTCTCTCTGCCGTCGTCCCTACAGCACCTCGCCTCTTTGCCCAATACTTTCCCGTAAACTCGCACTGAAAGTATCATAACAAGTTCATTAGAATCTAATGACAAGATGATGCAAAGAGAGGTTAGGAAGTTGGACGAACGGATAGTAAGAAATACAAATCAACATTTAACGAGCGGCAATCTGCGCGTAACCACTGAAGGGTGAATAATTACAGAGGTAATCTGGTTTCTCTTAGACCGGATTATCAATGCTCCACTTACCATTACATGATCGGCTGGTTGGCGAGTATAAGGAAGCATCGTCTGCGTTTCTACATGTCTTGCTTGTTGGTTTACTTAAGTTTGTGGGCTGAACCGGCACCCAATACCATTGAGGTGCATTTCTGAGTCTGGAGTTGTCGACTGGAACCGGTTATATAGGTGTTCGTTGCCTCAAGCATAAATTTAAATATATACAAAATCGTAACATTTAATTATGCCCATGAGAATATGTTTGCAGTAGCACGTAATGTCAACAGAATTTCGGACATGGGGGCTATCAAAAAATGTTCGAAAAAAGCAGATAACCTGAAACATTGTAAAATTATCGGTAATTCTTTGTAATATTAGTTAATTGCTTTTAAAATTCATCATTCTGAACATCTGTATTTGCATGTGCTCTCTAATATTGTAAGATATTTTAACGTTTTTTCTGTTAATTCGTATTTACGATTCCGCTGTCTAAAGAATATTGTGATTGTAAATGTTCTCAGAGAAATGTATTTTTAAAGTTTTCTGTATTGAGAGAAACCCTGCGAAATTGAATATGATCATACTGTATTCAAGTATCTTAATGACATGTTTGACATTCATTTTTCATTAATTATTTTTCGCTGGTTGATTTTATAATATATTTTCAACTGTCCTTACTAGTTATTAATCTTTGCTAATATTGAAGACTTATTTATCATGTATTTTTCTTTTTTTTTAGGTAAGTTATCACACCAGCTTCTAAGAAATCACTTCATTAATGTGAGTACATATGCACGGAAGGAAACATTGTGAGTGTTTGAAAAATAATGAGCATCTAACCGAAGTTTCGAAAATAACGCCAACAAGACGTTCAACATTTTTTGAATGGAAAAGAAATCGTAAATATTTTCTCACTACTAGTAGGTCTTTCCATCTCTTTAATTATGAAATATTTCGTAATGAATATTAGTTTTAAATTCTACACGAATAGACATTTCTGTTATTCAGGAATAAACATTTCGTCTAGCTGAGTTTCTGAATTACTATGAAAAAAAGTGGGAAACAATTAATTTAAACATTTCTATATTATTTCTCGGTATTTTCCCATTGCTTTTTGTCCTAGAGCAATATCAGTGACTAAGGGCAGCATTCACCACTGTATTTTATATATTTGTTTTTTATCGTGTCGCAGTGTACAACATGCAATTTCGTAATTAGCATTTACAGATAGGCTACCTTTCAAATTCTCAAAAAAGTGTAGAAGTGTATGAAATTCTAAAAAATTTCCAACTTTTTAATAAAGCTGAAATCGTAATTAAAAATACTCTGATAGAGTCATTCATCAGAATCATGTTTGATCGTCAGTTTCATTACGAAATGAAACGAAAACAATTATTTCGTTTTACAGTCCTCTGGGGAGTAGACATACGTCTGGCATAATCACTTGTGCGTATAGTTTTCAGTTTGTCATGCTTAAATTTAGAAGGACGAATCTCTTCAATATACATCGTGAATTTGTCTCAGTTAATGTGCATGCTCATTTAAATGAAACAAGATCAGTAGTTATTTAGTGGTTAATCTCGCGAGTAATAATGTCGTTATATCCAGTAATCTTCTTCCCTTTTTCAACGAGTTCAGCCCATTCGTGCTGTATGCATTCCTAATTTATTCGTTTTTTTCGTTCGCCATCATAGTGTTTGTTTTCTTGTTTACCACTGTTACCTGTTTACTATGAGGTACATACCATGTAGCTAGCGGGATCGTCAATAAAGTAGCCCGTTCGTCAAATTTACTCGTACTCGCTAAGCGAAAAGTGGTTACACTAGCCAATCGGTTTGCTTGAGAGAATATACAAGCAATTACGGAAGCAGAAAGTGATGAACGTTTCTCCATGGTGTTAGGTACAATAGATGTCTTGGCCTGATATCCGGCCATTCTTTATTATATCAGTGTATAAGCCTTATATCGATAGATCGAGCCTTATATCGATAGTGTATAAGCCTTATATCGATATCGATGCAGAACTTTGTTTTCGGCCCAGAAGCTGTAAGCTCTGATGATGATCGCAACGCGATCGAAATGATCATAAGTTGATTAAAATTGATACCAGACAATATCTTTAGTCATTTATCATATAAAAAGGTATCTACATCACCAACAATCCAATTAACTTATATCGATACTTGAAAATGTGTGATTGATTTTAATAGGTTGGTTATTATGAAGATATGAGTGATGATGGAGCAATGGTGGAGTGAGACGTAGGAGAAACGGGAGAACCCTGACAAAACCTGCCACGGGGAATCGCCCGACTGCATCCCGTAGACAGTTTGCCCAAAACCGCATAGCGTGACTCCAGCCCGTTTCGTTGAAACTATTGAAACCATCAATCAGAACCAACCGTGAGTCCTTCTTTTGAACTGAAGGGATCAGTACAATGACGGGCTATCCCATATTTTTTGTGAAATTGAGTTACGGACATTAAAAGTAACTTCAAATATTATTTTAGTGCAATGTGTTATTTAAGCCCAGTATGGACTTATAAGCACTTGTACTGTGTTTAAAAGTTTAAAAGTGTTCTGAGTTCGATTACGAAAGTTCAAGTTAATCCCTCTTATCTCAGAACTAGGTCAATCTCGGAGAACCCTTTATTCTACTGAGCCCTTCTCAGCGAGGTAGTGGCACCGTCCGACCCAAAGAGCCGCCGTCAGGATTTGAACCTAAGACGTCCTCGAACGGAACTTCCGGCGCGGCCACGCAATTCGATACGTAGTAATAATGAGCTCAGTCGCAGGAGCCGTTCGTCGAGGACGGTGTGCTGGGGCGGTGCACGAGCCGCCCAAGACTGACGAGGTCGCGGGCGTAGGCGAGGACATGAGCTCGAACGAGGTCGCAGACACGAACAGGCCTCACCACGATCTCGTCGGAGGAAAACTGAATCACTATGTCTTTGGCTCGACTTTGGTGGCAATGAGCGATCCTCTCAATGAAAACAGGAAACAAGAGACTGTTTTCATTGAGAGGAATAATAGAAATGTAGGATATTGTGTCTAAAATGGGCAATGTGTGCTCTAGGCATATATGACCATGCCAATTTTAAACTTTATGGTAAATAGTACAATAGTGGTCTCAAATCCAAAGAGGAAACAACGAAACGGACCTCATTATAAGGTTGCAATATCACTAACAAAACATCCCCAAAACACGTTACATAAGTTGGCAATAATAGTGTGTTGTTGTTCTGCGATGTTGTAAAGACAAGGTCGTTTACCGCCGGAGCTCTAATGATTTGCCTTTTAGAATGAATTTGAACTCGCTAGTTTCGGAGTGGGTAGAAAGGACGGTATTGTCGCCTCATGCCGTCTGGCAGCGAAGAGATATTACTTGGCGTTATCTAACAAGATTACCAAATGGATCTGTTTCCAGAATTTTTTGAAAAGTGTTGTTTAGGCATGTGCTTCTTTTACATAACTCACACATGTGACACGGGACAAACTCGATTACTTCTCTTCTGGAAGAGGGCGTATGTAATATTTTTTCACCCCCACAACCCTTACTTTTGACGATATTTGGATTTAAGTCGTATATAACTGTTTGATACACTAGTCACTGTATGAAAGCTGTGTAGTTATTTTGCCCTCTAGACATCCATCCCAAGCGACACATCAACACATTCAAAGAGACGTACAAGTATGTCATTTTTGCCTACATTTCAAGAAAGAAAAAGAAACTGATTCGTTGTTCTTTGAGTGACGACATGCTCCAGTTTTTCTCGGTGATTCGAAGGATACCGGGTTGAATTGAGGCAATCCTGAGGATTTGGGGATCCGATATTAACAAAATGTTTCCAAAGCAACATTTATGCTCAAATTCAAAACAGCCATGTTAATACCTTGCTCAAAACCATCAATTCCTTTAAAACTTGTTTAGTAACCTCTTACAATGATGTTCGCGCGGGAGAATTTAATTTCTCTGTAGTCGGATTATTCACTTAAAATTGATTGACAAAAGTGTGATCAAAACATTACCAGAACAATTAACAGGACTTTCATTATCTGATTGTATAATAAAGAAACAGGCTAAATTTATCGACGATAACTCGTTCAACTTATTTTTCACTACGGATCATTTGGTCCGAAATTATGTTCAATTTGTTGATGTTTGAAAATTACTTTAGGTTTTATGGTACTTTAAAAAATATAAAAAACGATCGCGTAAGAATTGGGCTTCAATAAATCAATGCTAAATACACACTAATGTTTTGTCAAAGCGTTGATGCTTTTATAACATCGACATTTATGTTGCATCGCTAGTAGACGTAAGGAAGTTAACGCTCGGTGTAGCGTGCAGCAATTCGACGCAATATCGATCTTCTGCACATGCGCATTTCCAGTTTCGTATCACTTTTGGGTATCTGAGCATGCGCAGAAGATGGATAGCGCTTGATTGCTGTTCGCTATGCCGTGCTTGAACACACCATTCGGGAGATTTTGTAGAGCGAAGCGCATAGCCATTGACAGCACTATCAATCTTCTGCGCATGAGTCGATTGCTGTATACCACGCCGTGATTGGACTCCTTATTTTTGGAAGATTGTGCACGGCGAAGACTTATAGCAATCATCACCACTATCGATCTTTTGCGCATGCGCAGTTCGAATTTGGCTTCACTTTTGGGTATTGCGCATGCGCAGAAGATCGATTTTAGAGAGTTTTTGCACCCTCGAATGTTAAAGCAATCGAAATCACTATCGATCTTCTATGCATGCTCAGAAGACCGAGATTGTAGTCCATTGCTGCCCGCTAAGGCGTACAAAAACTCCCTATTATTGCCGATTGCTGAACGCTATGACGTGCTAAAACTCCCTATTATTACCGATTGCTGTACGCTATGGCGTGCTTAATCTCCCTGTTGTAAGGGTCTCGCGTGGAGCAGGCGCTGGCGTGGACGTCACCACCCACTGCGCATGCGCGAGCACCTCCCTGTCTGCGCGCGCGCGCTGCGCTCGGCTGGCGCGTCGAAAGCGGACGTTCGCTTGTTTATTTGCCGCCGCCGCCGCCGCATCGGTTTCACGTGGTTTCTCAGTTTAATTCTCCTTCGTTGTTTTTGCGGTGACCTCGATAGCCAGAGACGATGAACGGTTGGAAGTTTCACATGATCGTTGTCAGATCGAATAGAATACGCTGAGTGTTTTGCATGGAGTCAATTAAGTACGCGGGTATGTGTAAGGAGTGATCTCTGAGCGTAGATGAGGGAGGACGTGTGCGTTTTCCTGCTGTTGTGGGCGGATGATAACTAGACCTCAGATTTTATGACAAATACCTATTTAGTTCCTTTAGGAGGTTGTGGAAAATAAATGCAAATGTTTACGAATCATGAAAAAATTGATCTACTGAAAGCATCTAATAGTATCTGAAAGGTTCTAAAACGGCAATTGATGCCTATTTTAGTAGTTTTTTTTGTTTAAAAATGCAGAAAACAAGAAATATTGATTGATCATCAACATTGAAATACTGAATTATCACATTTTAATTACTCATTTTTCAAATTGCGATCTTCCTTCCCCTTCCGTGTCCTATCCTCAACCTCTACACATACTTATACTGACATGCACTACACTACCACACATGCTGACAGACCTATCGTGGGCTTAGAACTTGTGTCTAGAGCGGTCTTCGTTGGTGGCATATACCTGGTTGGGGAAAACCCCTCTAACTGACAGTGGGTCGGCGACGGATCTCGCCATCCAGCGGGGGAAGAGCACCGCTACCTCCCAAGCAAAAACATACACTACACTTACGTGACTATTGACCTCAGTAGTTGACGCGCCCGTAATCATTAACAACCAACCAACCATCTAAATAAATCCTAATAAAATTCTAGGGAAATATTTCATTTCCAATTCTCTTGATTCGAACATTTCAAAGCGATGAAACAATAAATGAGGAACCTAGACATGGATTAATTGTGCCTTACTGCGCCGTATTCATACTTTTCCAGCAGAGCACATCGATCTTTCGGGAGTGGGTGGGTGGGGAGGAGGCATCAATTTGCATCCTGCCAACTGTAATTTTCGGAGGTGGAGGACACTCATTGGATCGTCGTTTTCAGTTGTTCGATGCATTCAGTGGTATCACAGATATTCTAGTTAAATATTTCCAACATTTTAGTAAATTTATTTTGCTACAATGGGACTTTATTCAATTGGAATAATTGATGCACTACGTATTTCAGACTGTCATAACCTTTTCAATAAAAATATGAAAGATCTATTGTAAGATGTCGGCTAACGTGTTCAACATTTAAAGTTCTTAACTATTTATTCCTTGATACTTTATTCCTTAATGCTCATCTTCCCCTTCCTTGGGATGGGTTTCAAAAATTTGTGTTTCGAGAAATTGATGCTTTCTGGCATCCAGCAATAGCGTGAGACTGCATCCTGCTACTCAAGTAGGTGGATGAATCATTCTTACAGAACCGCAAAGTGGGAGAAAGTGAGCCTGTATCTCTTTAGGGAATGCCGTACGGGGTTTTGTAATTTGTGTTGGTGGTAATTGAATGAAACGACATTTGCCACCTCTCACTATTCGTAGGAGTTGCCTCAAGATATTGCGGTCGTCTTTGTAATAGATGTCGATTATCACATTCCATTTACGCGTATAGAAATCTTGAAATCTCAACTTTCTATAGTAAGACATGTCTCCCCAACTTTCTTAGTGAATGTATTTGAATATCTTCTGAAAGAAAATACAAATCCTGACAATAATTCAAAGTAAATCCTTGCATTTCAAGAGCTATTGATACAATATATAGTATATCTGAGAACTATAAAAATGTTCCTAATAGCTTTAAACAGGTGGAATTTTTAGGAAAATATAGTTTTGTTATTTTGCAAAACAGGAATTTGTAACAGCTAAAAATATGTAAAAAAAGTATATTTCTTTCTGGAAACGAAAATGTTCCATTCATCTAATTTATTTATCTTTATTCTATATTTTATAATCGACCAGATGGTATCACATTTTAATATTGCGGAAGAATTTTTTTATTCACCCGAGCATTGAACAGTCCATATTTATTGTAGAAGGCGCAAAGCGATCCAATTTCCTAAACCATCTCAAAATACATATATTTCTGTTTACTTTTTTAAATTTTTAATATAACTTATTTTGTTTGAAGTGAAATGGTGTAACATAATTTTTAACTTAAGTTAAATATAGGATATTGCCATGCCAATATATCATTTTATGGTCTTATAAGTGTGTGTACACAGCTCCATTGCAGAAATCCTAACCCATTTATGTTGATAGTACAAAATGTATGACGTAACTAACATGGATTTGTGGAATTTTGAAGACGTGAAATTTCGATGACAAATTTACTAATGTGAATGTTGAGACTACCCAATCGTTTACCAAGAATGTCAGGTAAAATATAATTCTATAGAAGCTGCCCTATGAACAATTACCTAATCTTCAAGGACAAAAAATTCGCATGCTTCTGTGTGTATCATCCACACAAAGTTCTCGCAATTGAGACAAAATTGTTAAAGCGTTTTTTCATTCGTTTCAATTTTTGTAAACCCTGTTGTTAGTGTAATTATTCTTAGACTTAACATTCTTCTCCTTCTTTTGGTCGTGAATTGGTCTTCTACGGACCACGCCAACGTGCAGTTGACCCTCCCTGGTGGTACGCACAGGAATTTACTAGGAGGAATTAGCATTTCTGCAGAGTCCATTTTTACACTCCCAGGGTTGTTAGCCCTAGGGAATGATGAAAATGATAGAGAAAATGATGAAACGGACAATCACAAACACACAGAGACGAAACACAACGCAACTTTGCCCCCAGGCGGAACCCGAACCCGCGATCTTCTTGTCCGAGACGACTAGGGTATTGCTGCCTTAGCGATCTCCGCCGTTGGATCGGCCTTGTTGTTGTTGTTGTTGTTATTATTATTGTTATTATTATTATTATTATTATTATTATTATTATTATTATTATTTCGTTAATCGGCCGACTAGGACCACGCATGCAAGCATTCTGCATTTACCGTGGCTCAGTTTTTATTTATTATCACGGTGGCAGGTGCTTGCGACAATTTTTGGGGGGGACCAGCATTTTTAGCTGGATCCGATTTTTATCCCCCACGGTTGTTAGCCCTGGGGGTATGGAAGATGAAATGATGATATGATGATAATGGGGGTGAAAGGACAACACATATAGACATACACAAATACATCCATGCCCGAGGCGGGACTCGAACCCGCGATCTTCTGGTCCGAAACCACTCCTTCACTACTGCCTTAGCGATCTCGGCCATCTGATCGGCATTATCATCATTATTATTATTAATATTATTATTATTAATATTATTATTATTATCATTATTAATATTATCATTATTATTATTATTATTATCATTATTATTATTATCATTATTATTATTATTATCATTATTATTATTATATAATGTGAATAGTATTGCTATTGTATTTACCAAAGCGTGACTTGAAGCTCGTGCTTTTTTCTGGCGACCGTATGAGTTTCGCGTGCGCCGGCATTTGTTGGATGCCTCAGCGCCGCCGTTGGAAGCCTTGAAGCGGCGCTCCGCCCCCGCGCCCGCCCCCGCTGCTGCGCGCGACCTTCCTCTTCGCGTCGCCCCGCCTCACCCCGCCCTGCTCCTCCCCAACCCGGCCCGCTCCGGCCCGCCTCACTCCGCCTCACCCCGCCTTACACCGCCTCGCCGCGCTCAGCTCCGCCCCGCCACACCCCTCCCCGCCATCCGCACCTTGCCACGCCACGCTTCGCCTCGCCCCTCCCCAATCCGCCGTGCCTCGCCACGCCTCTCCCCGCCCTGCCCCTCCCCAACCCGGCCCGCTCCGGCCCGCCTCACTCCGCCTCACCCCGCCTCGCCGCGCTCAGCTCCGCCCCGCCACACCCCTCCCCGCCATCCGCACCTTGCCACGCCACGCTTCGCCACGCCCCTCCCCAATCCGCCGTGCCTCGCCCCGCCTCACCCCGCCCTGCCCCTCCCCAACCCGGCCCGCTCCGGCCCGCCTCACTCCGCCTCACCCCGCCTTACCCCGCCTCGCCGCGCTCAGCTCCGCCCCGCCTCACCCCTCCCCGCCATCCGCACCTTGCCACGCCACGCTTCGCCACGCCCCTCCCCAATCCGCCGTGCCTCGCCGTGCCTCGCCACGCCTCTCCCCGCCCTGCCCCTCCCCAACCCGGCCCGCTCCGGCCCGCCTCACTCTGCCTCACTCTGCCTCACCCCGCCTTACCCCGCCTTACCCCGCCTCGCCGCGCTCAGCTCCGCCCCGCCACACCCCTCCCCGCCATCCGCGCCTTGCCACGCCACGCTTCGCCCCGCCCATCCCCAATCCGCCGTGCCTCGCCGCTCCTCTCCCCGCCCTGCCCCGCCCGGTCCCTAGTATTCTAGTATTCCGGTTGGTGCAGGTTACGGCTGGGAAGGCGCGGGGCCGCTCGGAATATAAATTCTCTCACTCTGTTTCAAAAAGTAATTATTTCAATCGAAATCACAATGTGTAAATAGAACGAATTGAGAAACATTAAAAACACATTTCTTCGTGGACCGGTTAATGTCCGCTCCGCTCCGGCCCGGCCCGCCCCGCCCCGCCCCGCTCCGCTCCGACCTGCCCCGACCTGCCCCGCCCTGCCCCGGCCTGCCCCGCCCCGCGCCGCCCCGGCCCGCCCTGTTTTTTATTGTTAATGTAATTTGTAATGGTGGTGAAGGCGAGCTATGTTAGAAGATCCGTCATTTTGTATTATGTTATTGCTAATGTGCGGGTCTTGGTCTCCTTTTGGCCAGCTCTCGCTCTTGGTCTGCTCTCGGTCTTGGTCTTACTCTTGGGCTCAGCTCGGGTTTAGTTTCAGTCGTGGTTTAGGTTTTAGTCTCGGTCTCTTGCTTGGTCGGGTTTCGTTTTTGGTCTCGATCTTGCTCTCGGTCTCAATCTTGGTATTGGTTGCGGTCTTCCTCTTGGTCTCGGCTCGGCTTGGGCTTGGTGTTGGTGTTGGTCTCGGTCTCGGTCTCGACGGTGATGGATGTCGGTGTAGACACGTATAATTGGAGGCATACGCTTGTGATTGGAGGTGGCGGTGAATCACCGACTCAGCTTTGTGTGGGCAGAGCGGGCGGCGGTGCGCGCTGGGAAGGAGTCGGGGCGAGGGCGGGGACGCAGGGCGCAGGAGGCGGTGGACGAAGAACTGTTGCAGGGATGGAGCCGGAATATACTATAAGAAGGGAGAAAGAGTTACGAGTGCTCTATTTTTATAAGATGGAAAGTGTATATGTACAGAACGTGGAGGTAATGGAATGATGAGGACAGTTGGCAGGAATATTTGATGATAATATTCATACCTGCAACGCCGAATTCAGAACAGTGTTCTTGTTTTGTTCTCCTATTGTTGTTATGTGTAGTGATGGAGCATTGGTAGAGCGATGTTGTTGTTTTTGTTGTTGTTCTTGGCGGCGGTGGTGGTGGGGGTGAAGGTGAATCACTGGAGGGCGCCGCGTAGCAGGCGATAGGGAGGGGGGACGGGATGGGAACGCAGGTACATGACGACGCACAAGGTTACAGGGGCTGTGGATGACAGGAGTCTCGGAGGCGGTAGAGGCGATGGCAAGTGTATGTAGAGGGTTGGCGAAGGTATACAAGTTTTATTTATGAGATGGAATGTATTGCTGGAGGGGTAAATCGTGAAAAGGAGGCGAAATAGAAGTATTTTGACAATAGTGTCCATACCTCCATGGCCATTCACTGAAAAACGTTCTGCTTCGGATTTATTGTTGTTATTGTGATTTGTCGTGATGATTATGGCAAAGTTGTTGTACAAAAAAGTTTCAGTAAGGGTATGACAATGGTTAAAAGTATTATCACTCTTTATAAGAAGCGAAGTACGTATAAAAGCATGGACACAGAGAAAGGGTAAATTCGTTGTTGGAAGGAGGAGAGGAGATACGAAACATTTTTCAAGAGAATGTTTATACCTACATATAAAGTTTATCTTAACCACGACAATATTATTTTTTTATGAATGAATGTTTTTATGAATTGCTGAGATAAAGTCGTTACGCTGGTAGGACGTCGAAGTGTTATTAGCAACTATCTAGAATACACTTCATAGAGTAACTGACCTTATGGTTTTAGCGCTCTTGGTCAACAACCGGCGCCGCCAACTTTGTGCAGTATAAATATGAGCGGTTCCTGATGGTGGCATGTTGTTCTATAAGATCTTATTTCTATATTGTTGTCTTTTTGTGCATCTGTATTTAAATTATATTAGTGGTTAGTATAATAATATTCAAAATGTCTTTAGTATGTTTGGCGTATAACTGTAAAAATTTATTTCATCAAACTACAAATATATCATTTTTCAAGTTTGACGCGTTATTAATCTGTGTGCTCGCTTCTTATTGCAATAATATTCACTTTCAGGCTTAATGGTAACTAAAATAATATATCAACAGCTTCCATTCTTATGACATTAACCGGTACAGGAAGAAACGTGTTTTTAATGTTTCTCAATTCGTTTTATTTACAGACTGTGATTTCGATTGAAATAATTACTTTTTGAAACAGAGTGAGAGAATTTATATTACGCGCGGCCCGCGCCTACCCGGCCGTAACCAGCACCAAACGGAATATTAGAATACTCTTTTTCTCCAGATGGCACTACTTTGACTGCAAAAACGTGGCTTCAAATTTGCTACAAAGATGGAGGCGCTTCAGCCACTCTGTGTAGTATATTCTAGCGCGTTGGTTATTAGGTATTATTGCTGTTGTTCTGATAGTGATGGTGGTAGTGATGAGTGCGATGTGGTTATTCTGGATCGGAGAAGCTTTGTTGCTGTTGCTAATGCCGTCAGAGATGTTTATAGACTGTTTTTGTGTGTTTGGTTGGTGGCGCTGGTAGAGGGCGAATGAATCACCGGTGGGCCAGGCGATGGCGCCGCGTCGGACGGGAAGGCGGAAAAAGCGCGATGAGCCGGGAACGCAGGTATAACAACGACGGGAGAGGGTGCGACCGAGGTAGCTGAGGCAAAGACAGTGGTCTTGAACCGAATCGATGCCTTACTTTTCGTGGCAAGACCTAGGCCATGAGGCCTGCTCTTCCGTTTGACCACGCAAATTTCTCTACGATCCTTTCAGCAACTAGCGGAGAAAGGAGGTATTTTTTCCTCACAGCTTGAGGATCTTTTACATACAGTAAATCTACTACAAGGGAGAGCTGGCTTTATTTCCCCTCCGAAGGAAAGAGTACAAAGGATTTTTTTCGCCCTTAAAAATCCACGACTACGATCGCGTTTGAACCCGCGAACTCGGCTATAACCGTCCGATACGCTAACCGTTACACCATCGCCGTCGCAAATGGTAGACAGTAGACAAACTAGGAGCATAGACATAGAGGTATATCATTATTCTATGCTAGATGTATGGTTAGCTTAGAAATTCGTAAACAATACGGTGGGCTTACGTTGGTTCGCATTTTCAGACGATCCTTGGTGTTGCTTGGTGTCGCAAGCTTTCTGATGCCGTTTGGACTCGGGGAAACAGCTCCTACTGAAGAGAGCACAATTAAATGGAATGTGGGGGTGCTATCCGCTGTCAGCTTCAAGTCTCGATTAAGTGTGTTTCTTCCTTGTGCGTCGAAGGGAAGATGAAGCAAACTGATTGCGGAGTGGGTGGGGAAAGTTAAGATGGCAGAGAGGAGGGATAGGCGAAATTGGTCACGGCGACGATCAGAATCGCGTGTACAGGAGTGCGTCACGTCAAGGATAATGGTGATTTATTATAATTGTAGTAAGTGGCGGTAATTGCGGTGAAGGTGTGATAGTTGATGATACCGATAGTGGTTAGTGAATTGTGTTAGTGAAGAAATCTATGACAAAGGCAAATTTAAGAAATGATAAAGAGATGACTATTTTCAAAAATGAAGTATTTTTTAAAATTACTTTAATTTGTGAACTATTCCAAATAAAACGTCTAAACTAATCATTTGTATTAATCTTTCAACGAGTATTACTTTTTGTTAAAGAAATATTTTGAATTTACGCACGGAGACGGCATTTAAAATATTAAATTTCAAACATGCGTTAATAGAAATATTATCAGGGTCAAGTCAAAAATAATACTTTTATCATATTGAAGTATATTTACAGTGTTTACGAGTGGTTGTTATCCCTCCAAATTTCCAAGGGGGTCCATGGTGCCGTGTGGAACGGCCCCTGGTGACAGGAGGAGGTGGTGAATCAGCGTCGCAAGCTCGCGAGGTCGCCGTCGAACACCCAGCTACGAGTATAAGGCTGGCGGGAGGAAGAGTTGGAAGAGATAGAGGCGAATGCCAGGCCATAGGGAGGGGTGGACGCAGAAGAATCAAATGTTAATTATATTTTTTTCCTTAAAGCAATAATGATGAGGTGAGAGAGAAAAAAAACGAAGAAAGAAAGAAAAAGAAAGAGACATATAGAGATGGAGTGGAAAATAGATATGGAGGCTGAGATAGATATGGAGGGAGGGATAGATATAGAGGGAGAGATAGATGTGGAGGGAGAGATAAATATGGAGGGAGAGATAGATGTGGAGGGAGAGACAGCTGTGGAGGGAGAGACAGCTGTGGAGGGAGAGACAGATGTGGAGGGAGAGACAGCTGTGGAGGGAGAGACAGACGTGAAGATATGAAGCAGACGGGAAAAATCACGTTGACTAAGGGAGTTAATTGAAAATTGATATAACATATTCTTACCGCTTTAGTTGGTAGGGTGGTGCTGGTACTGATGGTTATGAAAAGTAGTTGTTTAGTAGACAATTATCGTTTTGCTGGTGGCAAAATGGTGACAAAAGGCATAGGGATGGAGTGGGGGTGATAATAAATATGGGTATTATGATGGTGAAGATAGAGGGGATTACTGAGTGCTTTTGATGAGATATTAAAATGTGAGTGGTAGTTTGATTGAAGTTAATAGGGGTGAGGGATCTGATTCTCGTTATATTGTAACGGCGGCGCTCATAGTGAGGCCAAAGCAATGGCGATGGGAATGATGTGTCCGTGAAAGCAAAATGGTAATAAAACGTCGGGAGACAAAACGAAAGAATAGGTGGTTACAGAAGGGATAACAAGAAACGCAAACAAACATAAAGGTGCAGGAACTTCAAAGCACAAAATGACCCCGGCAGGTAGGAGGTTGCAGAGCCAAAACCGAAGGAAGAGGTAACGACTGTGGCAGTGAGGTCCCTAAAAAACATGCAGCTCCAGGCGCCACGGACTTTTTCAGTAAATACGAGTTTCCTGCGTAACGGTAAGAGGCGAGAGAG
Organism: Gryllus longicercus; assembly: GCA_038098605.1. Lineage (NCBI taxonomy): Eukaryota > Metazoa > Arthropoda > Insecta > Orthoptera > Gryllidae > Gryllus > Gryllus longicercus. The sequence continues at coordinate 1,021,483 of JAZDUA010000475.1, forward strand.
CTCGTTGGCCGCGACAGCAGAGGGCGCTGCGTGTTCTTCGAAGAGGTGGTACGGCGCGTTGAGAGGTTTGCATTGGCAACCACAGCGTGATTCACGGCGCTGAACGATACACCCACTGCGTCAACATTTTATGAATATCACAACTGGCCTTCGCTTACTATTATTTACATACTGGTGGCACGTGTCCACAATCTTTTGTGGTGACTCATAGGATTTTTCAAATATTTGTGATTGATTGTTTTGTTTTTTGTTATCTTCCGGTTGTTAACTGTATCACCGTTAGTCTTAAGAGAATAAACTGGGATAAATTATAGGGCGAAATACTTTCAAACTATAAATCACTAATTACTCGATTTTCGGCACCCTCTTACCTTGTATAGGTAGTTACGACGGAAATATGTTTGAGGCTTTGGTCGTCTCGATATCTCAGTGGTCACCACAACTGGGCGTAAGTTAGGAGATCTGGAATCGATTACCCATCAGAGTGACTATTGCTTTGAACAATTAAAAAACAGGAAACTAATTACAATTACTTTTATGTAATTTGCATAAAATGATGGTGACGGGATTGCTTCCTTAACCTTCACATACAAAAATAATTCATTCATTAGGTAAAGGTACGTTCACTTAGTTTCGGACGTATTTATTAATGTTGGGAATGACTAACTATTTATTAAGTGAGACAATGTTTGTTATTTACTGACAATGAATTGATGAGCGAAAATTATTGTTCTGGTTATGTACTGGGAACTGGAGTACATAAATTTTAAGAAGGTCGAATTTCAATGAGAACATTTTATATTTTCCATTTAAACTCGAACTATTAATAATTATTCGTTCTACAGTGTGGCTTTATAGATTGTATTTTTGTGAAAATATGTATTGTAAATATTTGTTTATAATTTTGTAAAGCACTAACTATACATCGAATTAAAGTAAAATTGATGTGATTACTTTAACAGCGTTTTGAAGTATCCTGTGATAAAACATTACTGTAAAGATAATTTACCGTAAAGGATAAACCCACAGAAATTCAGAAACTTGAACCTGGCCCCCTTGCTCTAATTTCGGGATCGAGTTTCGGTGCATTTCCGATCACTCCCAACATCGTTTTCTTACACCTGGTCCACCTGGAAGTTGGGTTAAGGTCTGACTGAGAAAGGAGGTTTCGAGGCTTCGCCTGCATCCTCTATGCAGTCTGAGAACCTGTTTAATAAAAGTGCATCACATACTCGTATGTGGTCATTGACCCATTCAAGTTCTTAGAAATGTTCTGCATTTCTTTATGTGAAATCATCTTATGCCTTCATACTGAATATCTCACAATTTTGGGAAAATGATGGGATGTTAAAGAAGTCATAGGTTAATAGGAGTAATTAGAACGCCCATTCATATTCGAGTAGATTGTTAAAAAAATGAAGTGAGCAGAACATTTTCTCGAAATTTAAATTTTCAATGTCACATCTTTCTCAGACAAAAATAAACCCGTAAATGATTGGCACCTGTCGTTGAGAAACGAGTTTCACTGTTCACATTACTCTTCCTCTCCATTATCCTTTCTTACGAGGGTTAGTTAGTAAGAAGGCTTGCAAGAGAAATAAAATTACCAAGACTCGGTCTTTGTTCTACAAATTACGACGTAATTATTATCTCAAGTACTTACGGTAGCTTACAGCAGCTCATTTCCTTAACCGGTTTAACACAAAAGAGTTCACACTTCCTTAAAGTTTTCTTTATTCTTTTGAAGGGAATTCATTGCAATTAAATCTAACAATTTTTGTTTTTTATTCAGTAAGAAAGATTGGTATTTGTTTTAGATTTATTATAATTCAGATGTGTAAAGAGTTCCATCCTCATTTCCGAGCGTTGGCGAACAAACAGGTTTTCGACATCCATTTGATGAGCAGGTGTTCAAATCAATGGTGTGTCTGTGTCGTTGCCATTCACTGCATGATAGGGTTGCTCAAGATGAATGGGTGAAATGTGATTGGTAATGGATTAATTGTTTTGGTTATTATTATTATTATTATTATTATTATTATTATTATTATTATTACTACAACTACTATAAACATTTTCATGATTTCCAAAGTTCATTTCACACTCTGCATTTGTGTAGTTGGCTTAATATAAACGTAATGCTAATAACGTAATTTTGAAACGGTACGGTGTTCAGACGAGATTCATAGTGATGAGAGAAAGACAACCGCGACTCAACCACGGAGTGAAAATCCGAGGTTTAACCCGAGGCTCGAATCCGAGGCTCGAATCCGAGGCTCGAATCCGAGGCTCGAATCGGAGGCTCGAATCGGAGGCTCGAATCGGAGGCTCGAATCGGAGGCTCGAATCGGAGGCTCGAATCGGAGGCTCGAATCGGAGGCTCGAATCGGAGGCTCGAATCGGAGGCTCGAATCGGAGGCTCGAATCGGAGGCTCGAATCGGAGGCTCGAATCGGAGGCTCGAATCGGAGGCTCGAATCGGAGGCTCGAATCGGAGGCTCGAATCGGAGGCTCGAATCGGAGGCTCGAATCGGAGGCTCGAATCCGAAGCTCGAATCGGAGGCTCGAATCCGAGGCTCGAATCCGAAGCTCGAATCCGGAGCTCGAATCCGAAGCCTTACGCGTACTTGGACCATAGAGGAAAACCATTTTTCCTTAATGCTTGGACGCTGCTCCCATCCCCTGCTCCATCGAGACCGGCACATTTCGCATCAAAAGACATCAAATGTAAAAGAAGGAAACCATCGGCACACCTGTGCTCGTAACACGCAGCTGTTATGCATTTCCAGTGCACGATGATGCATCACGCAAAACTCATGGCATCATTACGGCGACTTGCTCCGGAGAATGTCAACAAGCTGCGGCAGTCGCAAGAGTTGCTTCAACATCGTAAATCGTTGCGCTCGCGAGGAATGTGTGGAGTACACGCCGGATCAGGGGGGAGGAAGGTTAAGGGGAGGGGAGGGGAGAGAGGAAAGAGGAGGAAAGATGGCTGGTGCCGCTCGCGGAAGCTGCGTGAGAGGTGACACCGCGACACAGAACCCGGGGGGCGTCCGCTCGGAGGGCGACGACTCGGTTGGGGGCTGGCAATGGATGGACACTCGCGCAAACTCACGGCCACAGAAAACGGAAAAGGGAACTTCGTTTCTTTGCGGTTCTGTTTCAATATTCAATGGTTGGTTAGTTAGTTGGTTGGTTGAATGGTTGAATGGTTGATTGGTTGGTTGAATGGTTGGTTGATTGGTTGGTTGAATGGTTGGTTGAATGGTTGGTTGAATGGTTGGTTGATTGGTTGGTTGATTGGTTGGTTGAATGGTTGATTGGTTGGTTGAATGGTTGATTGGTTGGTTGAATGGTTGATTGGTTGGTTGAATGGTTGATTGGTTGGTTGAATGGTTGATTGGTTGGTTGAATGGTTGGTTGGTTGGTTGGTTGAATGGTTGGTTGATTGGTTAATTGAATGGTTGGTTGATTGGTTGGTTGAATGGTTGGTTGAATGGTTGGTTGATTGGTTGGTTGAATGGTTGATTGGTTGGTTGAATGGTTGGTTGATTGGTTGGTTGATTGGTTGGTTGAATGGTTGTTAGAGATTCCGGGCGCGCCAACTGCTAAGGTCATTAGTGCCGTAAGTGCAGTGCATGCGCTTTCCTCGGGAGGTGGCTGTGATCTTCCCCCGCTGGATGGCGAGATCCGAAGCCGACCTACCGTCGGCTACAGGGGCTTCCCCCCAACCAGGTAGGTCCCACCAACGTGGCACCGCTCCAGCCGGGACAATCTCTAAGCTGCCGACCGGTCTCCCGGCATGTGTGATCCCGGCTCCCGTCTCAAATAATAATTGAGAGAAAATGCAGATTTATTACAACTCTTAACCAGGGAATCGCAATAACACTTAATAATGAAATGCGTAGGTGAAAAAAATAATCAATTTAACTCTATTAGGGGTTTAAAGAAAGCATGTTTGACTTAAGTATGCAATATAAATGACTTTCCTTCAAAATAGTATTGTATAAAAACTTGTTGCACGTAAGTCCGTATTATATTTTTGTAAAAGAGCAGGAAAGGATTGCTTTATGCAACTGAAAATTAAGCAAGATTAAACCTATCATACATTCTCGATTATTGCGTTTCACGATCAGAAAAAGACCAGCAAGGCGAAAGACTGGAGAGGGAGTCGTAATTCAAAACCGCAACGAGCAGAACTGCAGCTATCGATACCTTTAGCGACCTCGTTCACTCGCAACCTCAACAGAATGCGAAAGAGATCTGCTCGCCATGTGGAAGGAGATTTGTTTCTTTCCCACACGCTCGTAGTGAAAGATATGGACAGTGCTGAATACTCAGTGAATATTTCCATAAAATTACTATCTTATTTTTGTTCCAAATACTCAGTTTCTAAGGAATTGTGTAGTAAGTCTAATATGACAAGAATAGTAAACAAATTGAATGCTCTTAGTAATATTGCGTTCAGTCACTTTGGAAGTTTAATTTCTTTTATTCGTTAATTAATTCGTTATTAATAGTTAGCATCTATCCAACACTAAATGCTTATCGGAAACTAGAAATGGAGCAGTTGATTAATTGCAGGTCAGGGGGATTACAACGTGAGGAAAGTCTTTTACCTAAAAATACAAAAACAAATGTACATCTGCAGACACTGGTCCAAACAGAAATTCTCGATTTCATGAACAATGGGCGAAGAATGCTATTTTATCAGTTGTATACATTTTTACGCATTTATTTGGCTCTCGGCTTCAAGTAATAATATTTTTATTTACTAATGTGAGCAGTTTATTATAATATCTTCTTGAATAGCACCACCTTTAGTTTTGATAAGATCGTGTCACTGAGAGCTATATACTTCATGTAGCGACCGTTTTAAGACGATGCAAATGTTTATAATTATTATAGATGTGTGTCTTTTGTAGGAAGTTATGTATTAGTTGGAAATAAGTAAAAAAATAGAATGAAATAGAACACTTTTTCTCTTTTCACTTTAATCAATTGTGCAAGTGATGAAATAAAACAAATCTTTTTCAGAGGGAATATCAGTGCCTAAGCATTGGCTTTATCGTTGCGTCGTTCTCATGTTTTCAGTGTTACGTCTTAAGTTATACGTCATTTTGCTGCATTTGTCTAAAGTAAATATGACAAAACGAATCTAGAATTCGGTTTCATGAAAACGGCACAATGAATTCAGAAGAAATACAGTATCAACAATACTTCTATTATGTTTGTATCTTAGAGAAAACTTTAATTCTCCTGATGTGAAATATGTCGAAAAATAACCACGTGTTTCTTTAAAATGTGAAGCTATTTGTGTTTGGATATATTGTCTACAGTATCTACATAAATCAAATGGGAGTGTCGGCTTGCGATTTAAATTAATTATCATTTTATAATCGTATAGGTCAATTACTTGATATAAAAGCCCATTATATTATGTTTATAATGTTAATTCGTCTGGTGTTTGACGCGCTAATCTCAGAACCACCAAAGCGGACACATATTTTTTTGGACATGTTTTAGAATACTTTGTCAGATAATTATTTTCTATTAAATACGTGTGTGTACGCAAATCTACAGTTTTATTCAGATCATAACGAAATATTTTACTCAAGACATTAAAAATACGTAGAAAATATTATGTACGTGTTATTTTGTAATACTAAATATTCCTTTCATACCCTTTAAAGTAAAATTTAAGTGTGCACTCTCAGTTTTTCGCAAGTATCTCGAAAACGGTGTATAAATCCACGAAAGTGAATTCAATATACCTACAAACATTTAAAATTTCCTACTAGATACATTTTAGGTCGCTTTTTAACTACTAGGTCATGTAGCGTCGACTGTGGTTGTTTACATTGTGGTAACTGTAGGGGGACACGTGAGGACAACACAAGCACACAAACACCCATGCCCGAGGCGGGATTCGAACCCGCGACCTTTCGAGCCGAGGCAGCTACGGCCCTTCAGCCTTAGTGACCTCGTCTATCCAGTCCAGCTAAATGCATTTTGATTCATTTCACTGGAGCAATTCGACTCGGAGTAATTGGAATTCAAAATTGTTATTGGACGTTTGTCAAGAGTATGCAACAGCGACGCTCAGCTTCGAGTGCGAAGATAAACTCGGGAGTGAGGCGAGTTTAGCGACCTCGATTTGAACACTATCGACTTCTTTGTGGTTAGAAAATTAGCACTAACATCGTGCGCGTGGTATAAGAACGGGGTCAACCGTTGCAAGCGACAAAGAGACCAGGATGTGCCGGCTCACGTACGAAGCAGGACAAAAAGGCATCGTCGGAGAGCAGGTGACTCGTGTCTGCCAAACACGCTACGCAGCATCCTCTTCCACGTTTTGAAATGAAAAGTGTTGATGAACATTGGAATAATTACACAGGCACATAAAACAAAAACAAAAAACGTTTGTCAGACGCAAAGACTTGAAACACGTTTCACAATTTACAAGTTCACGATGGTTTTTCGCGATTTAAAAAACAACAACTGAGGGTAGATGCACAATTATGGCTTCAGATTCTGATTTAGCGCATCAACATAATACAGAAACATGTTTCATGTTTTGCAGTCTGACAATCTTTTTTTTTATTTTGTATCCCTGTGTTATCATTCATTTAAATGTTCTATCGTACAATGTATATCACCATCACATACAATTACTTCCGACTAAATTCCATCGGTCGTCACCTCATTGACTTCTCACTTCTGTACATCGTATGCCTTTTGGACATCTGAATTTTTTGTTCTTTTCTATTTGTGATTTTAAGCTGTTTACTTCTGTTAGTAATTTTTCTGTTTTCTTATTTTTTAAATCTTTAGCTTTTCCAGGATAAGCAAATCCAAAAGAAATGGAAGAAATGCAAATATAAATTGAGAGTTACAGGCATTTAACGTGTATCCTACTACAAATTATTTTGGTAAAGTTTAAGTAAATTTATGAAGTTTGTTTATATTTAATTTGTACTAAATGGGAACTTAGGAAATGATTGTAAAGGATATGAGATTGCAAGTATAAAGTATTTCACCGGCAGGTTATTCCATTTTCAGAAAAGCTTAGATCGGCTGTGCAGCATGAGGTGAAGATACGTATTACAAACATTCTCGTAACAGTCTTCGTATTTATGTTCGTAGAAATGTCATCGAGTTGAACTTGACCCGTGCCGCCGACTATCTCAATTAGCCAATTCTCAGCTTGTAGCCTGCATTGGGCAACGGCCCATTACTTTGGTATGTGCCTTCAAGGTGAGGCAGGATCAAAAAAATGGTTGGCTCGTATCCTTAACATTGGGTCTACAGATGTCTCTTGCCAAACCACTTATTATCTCGGAACACTAGCTAATGACACTGCCCGCAGAGAAATGAACTGTTTCTTCTCCAACTCTTGGTGACCTGTAATGTTGGAGTCACTACGGGATAAACATTTTACAGTGTGTTTAAATGTGAACCGTAATGTTCAGGTGTTATTTCTTTGCGTTAAAATTGCGTCATAATTTTTACATTAATGAAAAAATACAATTTTGTATTTTCTGTCGAACTACTTGAGTGAGAATAAAGGGTCCTATCGAAAAGTTTCAAATATCTGTAATTCAGCAAAGTTTCAACCGTAGATATCAATCTTAACATACGTCACTTACGTAACATGTTTAGTAGAAGAGCTGCCCAATAGTAATCAAAAGACACGGTTTGTTTTTCATTTTATTTTGACAGATTCAATTACTGCTCTGTATTTGTTCGGAGGTATTAATTATTTACGTTGATCTTCATTGATATTCTTAAATTTTGTTGTTCCACCAGAAATTGTTAAAATTCATTATTAGAAAATTGAAATTTCGATATGTTTTTTAGAAATAGACTTTAATAATAAGTATTTCGAACAAAGCCTGTTTCGGGGAATTTTCACCATCTTCACCGAGCAAATATTGTCACAAAAATAGTCAAATACGTGAAATAGGAAATAGAAGAAAGGAAGGAAGATCAAAAGCGCCCACGTGGTATGTTTGATTAAAAATGTGAAATGTCAAGAATTGTTTTATCGGTAGAATATAATATGGTATTATTATTATTGTTATTGTTATTATTATTATTATTATTGTTATTATCACGACCAATTTGTAGCACGTCTTTCTGGGATTTCAAACTAGTGCGCAAGATCATCACGGCAACACATTTGCAAATAGTCAATTATTTCTCCAGAGCACACAGATTGCACTTACGCAATTGTCAGAAACGTTCGCCTAAAGTTCGCAGTTGACAACAGCGCGCTGCAGCGTGACCTTTTGGAAGACAATAGTGAATCACTTAGCTGAAGCTTCTCCGTCTTCTCAGTAGCCTCCGATACTCTCCAACAACTTTGGTGGCCGAAATATTCACATAACAATAATAGTAATCGTAACAATTTCATACTAATGTCATTACTATTAAAATTGTTGATTCTCACAAATTACATTGCCTTCACGTTTAATGACAGACATCCATTCTAGGACAGCCTTCCAGACTTGTTCTTTTTTCAATTGTGAGAATGTACAAGTGGGCACACATAAGTTTAATTATTGTTATAATTGTTGTTAAGTATTGCAAAGCAGAGAAAACAGGAAAATCGTAGGAAACACGTATCCATAAAATCAATGACAGAATTCCATTCCAAAACAGCCTTCCAGACGTGTTCTTTTTTCAATTGTGAGAATGTACAAGTGGGCACACATAAGTTTAATTATTGTTATAATTGTTGTTAAGTATTGCAGAGAAAACGGGAAAATCGCAAGGAAACACGAATTCATAAAACGTATTCACACACGTGTCTGTAAGATGTGAATGCTCATCGGGATCCGCACCGCTGGGCTCGGGTGCATCGCTTTGACCGCTGCTGATCCCTGCGGTGCACCGGAGCCGTCCAGCGCGCGCAGGCATTGGGCCACGCGCTGCCCCTGCGGCGCCGCCGCCCGAGAGCCGGGCTTTCCTTTTCGAGTGCTCTCGCTGCCAGTGACCCTGCGCCTGCCCCCCCCCCCCCTCCTCCTCTTCCTGCCGAAAAGCGCGGCGTGTGTGCCGGAGCCGCTACGCCCCGCAGGGCTCCATAAGGAAGCGGCCCACAGCGCCGGTGGCTCTCCTCTGCGAGCACGCGGCTGCGCCCGCGCAGTGGGCGAACGCGCACAGCCACGGACGAGGACGGGGGGTTTCGAACGGTCCGGCTTTGAAACAAACAAATTGTTGATGAAGAAGCAAGCGCATCCTTCCCATTAATTTTTACAATAATTTTGTCATAAAGTTAAAAATTGAATAATATGTGTTTTGTTATTTTAATACCTAATTAAAATAGATATTTAAAATTGCCTATTACATCACTTACTCGTTTGTGTTGTTCCTTAGTACGCCTATAGGTAAAACGTATTTTTACCATGGGAGCCGTATGAAGTTTCATGGGCGAACTGACTGACGGACTGTGTAGTAGAAAAAACGTTTGAAATCCCCTGGACTAGGAGAAGGCCGCACTTGCTTTCTTACCTCCGAAGGCGTAATCAAATATCAGGTTTTGAAACATATTCTGAAACCTCACTATCTCGAATTTGAAGGGAAAAAGAGAAAGAATTATGAAAATACCATTGTTCAGAAGGCATTGTAGTGATGAATACAACATTGTCCACAAGTGATAGAAAATATTCGAGTTATCCATGATTATGTAGTGGATTTAGTTAGATGGATGAAATGGCCGACTTTATTGAACTTATTTGGCTAAGACACTGCAGCGCTCCCTTCCTCGACTCGCCTCGAGTCGTCAATTTTTACTAGTTCTATTTATACGTGTTTAATCCGTGAAAAAAATCACACTTTTTAAATGCTTTTCTAAACACAACAGTAGGGTAGCTTTTCTCTCTCACAACCCAGCCTTACAATGTTTAGTTTTTGACGTCAAGTGAAGGAAAAGGCCATGTGCATCGACAAACATTTTAATATTGGTAAACATATGAAGATCTCATTTTGTTAGAATGAAATAAGGAAGAAAGAATGGAGGAAGGAATGGAGAAGAGGAATGGAAATGGAGAAGAGGAATGGAAATGGAGAAGAGGAATGGAAATGGAGAAGAGGAATGGAAATGGAGAAGAGGAATGGAAATGGAGAAGAGGAATGGAAATGGAGAAGAGGAATGGAAATGGAGAAGAGGAATGGAAATGGAGAAGAGGAATGGAAATGGAGAAGAGGAATGGAAATGGAGAAGAGGAATGGAAATGGAGAAGAGGAATGGAAATGGAGAAGAGGAATGGAAATGGAGAAGAGGAATGGAAATGGAGAAGAGGAATGGAAATGGAGAAGAGGAATGGAGAAGAGGAATGGAAATGGAGAAGAGGAATGGAGAAGAGGAATGGAAATGAAGAAAGAAGGAAAACAGAATTTCTGCTCATTTCTTTTGCGCTGTGTATCTTTCGGCGCGCTGCGACCCAGTGTGCGGAACGGGAAGGACAGGGCAACGGGGTCTGCTGCCGCTCAGCATCCGACGGGTTTTGCGACTATTTGCCGGCCCACCGCTTCGCCCCCTGCCCGCTTCGGCAGCCGGTAGCCGCCCGGCCCGGCCCGGCCCGGCCCGGCCCGCCTCGTCCACACGCCGCCCGGCCCAACCCAACCCGTTGCCCGAAACCGCGGCTCGCCAAAAAATGCGGAGCGGGTTGTTAGGAGTCGGGCGCGGTGTTTCGTAATCATGCGTCATGTTTGGCAGGAAGGATGCCTGAGAAATGTATTGGGAGACGATATAATGTTTTTGAAAAGTTCTTCGCTATCTGTGCTTTTGAAAAACTTTCCTGTTTCTAGAGTTCATTGGGTAAAATAGTTATTCAAACTAACGGTCACTATGTTCCCACGTCTGTAAGTCAATTCCTTCACGAACACTATGAGGGATAGTAGCCATCTGTAGCTTTTTTCCCTTTGCAAATCGTTTTTATTAAACGAGAGCTACTACATTCTTATTTAACATTTGCCACCAAAACGCTCGTTTCCACCTGTATTCATTGGGTTAGGGTACAGATCCCATAATTTAAGAAAACGTGCACAGAATACACTTCTCCCCATAGTACGTCACACACAGTTTGTAAATTTAATAAATATACATTAGAAGTTTAGAGTAACATTAGGAGCGTATAAAAATGAAATACACATTCCATTTCTAGGCGTATTATCAATTTGGATTAACAAAACAGATATTAAGCATCATTGAGTTAATAAGATATCTTTAGTAACACATATTACGTTTGACATTAAATTAAAAAAATCGAACCGATACTCTGGCTTGTCCACCCTGTTTAAACACTCTCTCGCTAAACTTGTTTCTACGGCTCGCGAAAAAATTCAGGCCTTTGAAAGGCGGAAAGTAAGGGACACGCATGTCGAGCTTTTGTATGCGATTCTGAATTTGGTCAGTCTTTGTGATTTCCATGTTAACCGGAATGCGTGTCAGCAGGGGACAGAAGTGAAAAACTTTGCACGAAATATATCAGACCTGAATCCAGTTTGACATTGTCAAAATGCTGCCGAAGCAGCTGACCCGCCGGCAACTGCGGTGCCACAAAAAATCGAGGACATGTTCGTAATGTTCGGTTGGGAAGGAGCCGGTCGCGGTTTTTCATTGACTCCAAAGTGTTGGAGCAGCCTTTGTAATTTTTTCTGCCCTCGAACACGTGTGGACATGTTAAAAAAAGGACGAACTGTATACCAGGACTGCCGAAACTGCGGAACAAAATATAAAATTGCCGATGTACGGTTATACCACGAATTGGAATATTTTCAAGCTACGTGGCAATTGCATATTTTAGAAATAAAATGATTATTCTAAAAGTAGTAGGATGCAGTCATAACATTCATGAAGCATTTTCTTTTGCTATTTCTTTTATTTTTTTGTTTCCTTGTAAATATCTAGTAAATGTATATTGATATTGTAATACAAATATGATGAACATGTATTATGTTATAGAAAGTTTCCTACTGCCGCGAAATACATCGTTTTTCACATCAGAATTCTTTCAATATACTTTCAAAGTTTGTTGATAATTGGAAACGACCAGTGATAACCGGAGCTACAGTTAAATGTAATAGGACGAGGGCTAAGGTTTTGTTTCTGTTTCATAAGCGGTATAACACTGTTCGAGGTCACATTTGGTTAGTAGGAAATATAAAATTAGTAATGTACATATATTATGATTTTCACTCTGAAATGAAATCTTCCACGCATCCGCGTTGGTTTAGAATACTAATTTCTTGTTCCGTGTAAAATGTACTGATTGTAAATAAAAATTAATTTTATAACTATACGAATTTCAGGGCGAAGTGCCAGATGGGAGAGTCGGCAATGTCAGGAATGTTGAATGTAGGGAATCGAAACGTAGTATCAAAAATGTCGGAGCGAAGTGTCGCGGATGTGGGACCGCAATGTCGGGAGTGGTGGTGTGAAACGCGAACGAGTGAATGGAATGTCGGGAGTGGCGGTGTGAAACGCGAACGAGTGAATGGAATGTCGGGAGCGGCGGTGTGTAACGCGAACGAGTGAACGGAATGTCGGGAACGTAAGAACGGAGCGTATGGAGTGTCGAAGCTGACGAACGCGGCGCCCGAATATCTTTTCAAGAAGCTCTTAAAGAACACGAATAAATGGAACAAATGTGGAGTACAGTGTATAATGGGAGGTGCTTCAAAAAATTATGCGTGTAATTGGGTTAAGTTAGATGCGAATTTGATGCGGCCAATTTGAATAGCTCCGCTCGTGCATTTCCAAGTCGACGGCGAAGAACTGGCCTACGACCTGCGTGAGCAACATAAAACATTTTTGAGTTCAACAAACGCAAAGTCTCCAACACATTTTACACCAAAATGCAGATACGGCCTAAATTGACACGCTTCCCTCGTGTAGCTGCTAGTAAAACATTAGCGTTACTTAAATACGCGCATTCTATTCGTGTTCGTTATTCTTTAGTTTTTTGAAAACAAACAACTAGTGATGCTACAACATTACCTACTTTCTCGCATTATTTGTAACGGTTACGTAAATTTTAACACTGCTTGATTGTACATTTGTTTTTTAAAATAAATGTTTACATCGCAATAATGTTTATGGCGACGCCTTCAATGTATTTAGATCTATCCATTTAAAAAGTGTGAATAAACAATTGGAGTTCTTGAAAATTTTTCTTGTTTTTAAAATTGTCATTATTTAAAGGAAAATAACACGAAAACTATTCATATCTTTCTAAAAAGTAGTACGTAACATTTTTTAAACATCGAATTTTGAATAATAGATTTCAATGAGAAGAAAGATCTCATTCTTTGAGATTGTGGCTCCAAGAAGATGCCGAAAACGTTTGCAATTTGCAGTTTTCGGAAACCACAACATTTTTACTCCGCAGCTTTATACAACAATCTCTGAACTACACAAGTTGTATGCAAGAAAGCAAAACAAAAACAAACGAAGAAAAAATAGATAAAAACGAACAAAAATAAATAAAAAACGGACAAAAAAATAAATGAAAATAAAAAAGAAACAAAACAAACAGAAATAGAAAAGAAGTAACAAACAAACAAGCAAACAAACAAACAAGACGGAAAGGGAAAAAACAAAAAAGCCCCCCCCCCAAAAAAAACAACAAACAAACACAACAACCAGCGCCCCGCGGGCGTGAGGTGGTCGCTGAGCCCACCGCGTGTTCTGGTGGCGCGCGTGCCGCGTGGACGTAGGCGGAAGCGCAGCGCAGCGCAGCGGCGTGGTGTGGCGCGCCGACGTCCCACTTGAGAGCAAGGCGCTTCTGCGAAGAAGCTTCGCCAGGTCGCGACCCCGCCCCCGCCCCCGCCCCGCTCGTCCATTAGCCCCTCGCCGCCTCGCGACCCGGTCAGCACACTCCGTGCCCGCTGCCCCGCTCGCTGCCCACCCGACAGCTGTGCTCAATTCACGGCTCGCCTCCGCCCCGCGCCCGCGCCCGCGCCCGCGCCCGCGCAGGTGTGTTTGCGCGCCCAATTCACGTGGAGTTCGTGGTGCACTAAGAGCTCTCAACAGGTGTTCTTTAGAGCTCTCCTGTTCCTCTGTCTCCCATTCTGCATCATCCTCTCTCATCATTATCATTAATGTCTACATGACCTTAGTACTTGAACTCATGAATCAGTCAATAAATGTGTGAATCAATAAAGAAAAAATGAATAAATTAATAATAAATAAAACAACAGCTGTTCTCCGCCGGCCTGGATATCCGAGGTCGTTAAGGCTGAAGAACCGTAGCTGCCTCGTGCCTGAAGAGTCACGGGTTCGAATCCCGCTCAGGGCATGGGTATTTGTGTACCCATTACCGTTACCGTTACCCTCAATGTTACTTAAATTTGTCGCTTATGACCGTAGTTGTTGAAAAGCGAGTTTAAAAAAAGAAAAACGAAGTTGTTCTGCATGTCTTTTTTTTAAATCTGGCAAATAGATTCTAAAGTTATGAGATTATCCACGCTCCACGAGATTACACGTTTTTGGCGTCGGGGCTGGTTGTGCCCCCCCCCCCCCCCCCTGCTGGCCAGGGTCCGCGCGAGGCGCAGCGTGGAAGGCGGCTGGCGCCCGGGGCGTGGGAACGCGGACGGACTGGCATTCGGAACGCGAAGGTGCCTTGCAGGTGGGAGGAGGAACCCTGATACGTGGAAAAGAGGCGAAATTCGGGTACCCCGGAAGCACCCACAGCTAATTTACGCCACGCGGGATGTGAACAGCCCGGTAACATCACTCACGAAGCTTGAAGGGGATTTTTTTAAATGGGAAGACCAAATACGGAATTAAACTCTTTAATTCTGAAATTAAATCGCTAGGTTGGGTGTTATTCTAATCTCAGATTCCTAAGCATTGGCTTGTTTATTATATGAACCGCAGGGCATTAATTGAAGTCACTGAAGTCCTGGAGGTCCTAGGTTCCGAACCCGACGGTAGCAGGATTTTTAACACTCACTAGATAGCTACATCGAATTCAACCGCTGTCTGGAGGAGAATTTTAGCAACCAGCGAATGCCGGAGCAGCATCCTAACAAACGAGCCACGGACCGCGCACCGCGCACGATCTTTCCTTCCTCGGCCTTGTCCTATACTCACCTCTTTCTTATGTACACTTACTACAAGGTTCAGTGGAATATATGAAGGATTCATTTTAAGTTGTTTTGAGTTTCCTATTTTTCCCCTCGTCTCTAACAATTTCTGTATGAAATCTAATTTTCTTCAAGATTCAGCTAATCTTGCGTCCCACAGATGCTGGGCGTTCTACATAAGGGTGGTTTAAGTGCTCGCGTATTACATTAGCTTGTTTAATTACATAAGTGACGAGGTAGTCAAGGCATCAGAATAGATATATAATTTCGATACTTAGAAAAGCATCCTTACTTTCTAAGAAGCTCGAAAAGGAAGAATTGAATTAATATCTGGTATTTTACTCTAATTTAAACAGAGTGGCACTTGAAGCTCACATGCTGAAAGGGTACGGTCTATTGTCATCCAATCGGGAGTGTCAATCCAAAAATTTAAGTTGTAACGAAGCTTCCGATGGGATAAAAGTAGCCCCTTAGTGAAGTTCGTGACCTTAAAGTGCCATTCTATTTAAATCGGAGTCTCTGTACGTAAAGTTATGAAACTAGATTTGACTATTTTGAATGACTTCCTTACTATTTCGTACCACTGAAATTGATTCACGTCTCTCTCCAGTGTGTACTCGTTTTCTATTCAACGCACGTCCCAGAAGAAGCTGGAAGACTCGTGAGAACATGCAGAGGATTTAATTTCAAGCAGGAAAGTAGATGCGGGGCGATTGGCGGGGGGGGAGGGGTGCGTGACGTACTTTACATAATTCAACTTTGATGTCCGCGTTGAGAAAATCAAGAACTTTAGTCTCTACTCTACGTGAAGCCACCAAACGACAAGTCGGGAATTTAACGCCGCTTTTAGATTTATTACAAGACTGAAATCAATGAAAAATATGCGCATCGACTATTCAATTCTCTACTATTTTTCGTGGATGCTGCTATTGGTCTCTTTAACTATCCTAAATTGTATTTTGCTACGGTCATGTACGATCCTTTGAGCTATATAACTATATTGCCACGAGTTTGAGAATGCAATAGTGACTTTTATGGCCTTTATAATACCCCATAAAATGCAACTGAAAGTATTTGCAAGGGTCCGAAACAAGTGTCTACACAAGAGGGAAAAGTTTTGAAATCTTTTGAATTTTGTACTGCGAAGGTCGAAGATACGCATCACACACATCAGTTACAATCGGTGATGCCGTCACCATTTCTGACACCACTTCCACTCCCCCATATGTAGTCTTGCAGTCGACTTCACTTTAATACTGGTGAGGAAATCTTGCCCTGCAGCCACTCTCTCTCTCCCTTTCCCTCTCCCTCCCTTTCCCTCTCTCTCCCTTCCCCTCTCTCTCCCTTTCCCTCTCTCCCTTTCCCTCCCTTTCCCTCTCTCTCCCTTTCCCCCCTCTCTCTCCCTTTCATCCTCTCTCTCCCTTTCCCTCTCTCTCTCCCTTTCCCCCTCTCTCTCCTTTCCCCCTCCCTCTCTCCTTTCCCTCTCTCTCCTTTCCCTCTCTCTCTCCTTTCCCCCTCTCTCCCCCTTTCCCTCTCTCTCCCCTTTCCCTCTCTCTCCCCCTTTCCCTCTCTCCCCCCTTTCCCTCTCTCTCTCCCTTTCCCTCTCTCTCCCTTTCCCTCTCTCTCCCTTTCTCTCTCTCTCCCTTTCCCTCTCTCTCCCTTTCCCTCTCTCTCCCTTTCCCTCTCTCTCCCTTTCCCTCTCTCTCCCTTTCCCTCTCTCTCCCTTTCCCTCTCTCTCCCCCTTTCCCCTCTCTCTCATTTTCCCCTCTCTCCCTTTCCCTCTCTTTCTCTCCCGTTCTGTTCTCATTACTTCTGCGGTTTCGCCGCCACTTCTATTATTATTGCTACTGCCAATGTCACCTTGACAGAAATATAAGAAGAGAAACGTTGCGCTAGAAGGTTGGAATTGGCGAAGAGGCAAGGACACAATTTATCTGCGAATTAACGTCTGCTTAAATCATTATTGTTGATAAAAATTAAAATTAATTATTTATATTTTGTGTGCTGTGCTCCGCCAATTACCTACGACACTTTTCTATTCTGAGAAAGGTTGATATGCCGCGAATATCTGTGCGTACGTTTAAAAAGTACATGTAATCTGTCTCTTGATTCATCGAAGATAAGCGCTTCTATTGACTGAGTAACTTCGTATACTGCGCAGTTCGCGGTACCCTGCACCTCGTCTATTTTAATCACAATTGTCACCGTCACGTCTTCAACATCGCCTTTGCCATTGTCTCCGACGCTACCGTTACTAACGTCGCTACCGCTACTAAAAACTACTGCCGTGGACGTCACCATCACTTCGTATATTGCCTTCGATGTTGTCGTCATCGAAGTCATAACCGCGATCACTGTCACTGTGCCATTCCACCTACACCCCGCCCCCGCCGCCGCCACCGCCCTCTTTCACCTTCACCGCCATGTATCACCATTCCTCTGGCACAGTCACTGCTTCGCCTCTGTCACATTCTGCGTCATTCTCCTAGTATGTCAACGCCATCACTACCGTGACTTATCTTGACTTATTGCTACCATCGACATTGCCACCACATCGGCCCTTGGCTTCGACACCATCATCATTGTCATTCTTAGCAACAGGGCCCCCGATAACACCACTGGCATCGTAATAATCACCATCACAATCACCGTATCACTCTCACCAAATCACAATCATCAACATCGCTACAATCATCATCGCCACAATACCAACATCGCCACCATCACCAACATCGCCACCATCACCAACATCGCCACCGTCACCAACATCGCCACCGTCACCAACATCGCCACCGTCACCAACATCGTCACCGTCACCAACATCGTCACCGTCACCAACATCGTCACCGTTACCAACATCGTCACCGTCACCAACATCGTCACCGTCACCAACATCGTCACCGCCACCAACATCGTCACCGTCACCAACATCGTCACCGTCACCAACATCGTCACCGTCACCAACATCGTCACCGTCACCAACATCGTCACCGTCACCAACATCGTCACCGTCACCAACATCGTCACCGTCACCAACATCGTCACCGTCACCAACATCGTCACCATCACCACCATCACCATCTCCGTGCTCGTCACCGCGTGCGGCTACGTGGCGTCGCCCGGCGCAGGCCGCGTGGGGCAGTGTCTCCGGGGACGCTATTCATAGCGCCGGCAGCTGTGGCGGCGGTGGCGGCGGCGGTGGCAGGGGCGTGGGCGGGGGCGCCGCGGGTGGGCGCGGGGGCGTGACGGCGGCGGCGACTGTGATGACAGCGGCCACGGCAGAGGCCCCGGCGCATGCCAGCGCGGCGCCAGGGCGTCGCTGGCCAACACTCGGTACAGGTCCCTCTCGCCCAACTTCCAACTGAGATGTGAAATTACTCATGACACCCAACTGAAGGCGGAAATGAACGTAAAAAATGAAAAGTGGAGAAAATATAGCAAGAAAAACGATGGAACTCTATAACTCGCTGATATTTTAATTTTTGAAGTCCATTTCTTCTTTCCTATTCACATCCTTTCATAAGTCAAAGCCTCAATACGTCAAATTATTCGAAGAGTTGATTTATTGCTACCTTTTCATTTTCGAGACATACGGATTTCACCGTTATTTTGTAACACAACTTGTTCATTTTGTAATAATGATAAGTACTGTAAGGAGATATCATCCCTTACCGAAAACCTTTCTCATCCTTACAAATTGTCACGTAATTAGTGATGGATATTTGTTGATCATTGTGAATTGTTAAACATTGTAAAGTGCAGGAAGATGCGCCATACTTGCTTTTTCTTTTCAAGAAGATTTCATGTGTGGATTCTCCGAGGTGGATTGTGACTGAAAAAGAAAGTGGGCAAGAGCATCACTTCTTATGTTGTTGTCAGTCGTGCCAGGCGCCTTTGTTGCCAGTCATGCGATCCTGGATGACGCATATCTCGACAAAGTAGCGTCCGAATACGTCCATAAACTACAAAAGAAGATCGTTTGGGACATTCTATTACATTTTTAGTGTTTAGCAATTTAGGGGTACCCCAACCGGTTTTGAAGGTACATCGAGCGGTTTCTGTAATTCTGAGAAGTACAATATTTTGAATTCTATCAAAACTGCTTCGCTCACATATTTTTTCCTTAATCCGCTTGTGGGAAACCGGTGAATCGGGTATCGACATGTGGTAGTTCTCGCACGAATATTCTAAGACCAATATGCGTTTAGGAAAAGTTTAAAAGAGACGTTGTGTAATCGTGACGTAGGGTTTATCTGTTCTTGGGCGTCAACACGTAATGCGTCAAATTGAGCGTGTAAAGAACTATAAGCCCTTGAGTCCAAGGATCGTGGTGTCCATTTCCTGTACACCCACACCACTTAAGCTGATACAGGCAATAGGCTGAAGTGTGGGGAGTGAAATGAGAATAAATAACTGTCGTCTTTTTTTTACCATCATTTGTTTTATTTTATTAATTTGATGAGCAACTTTCGATGACATAGTCATTATTGTGGACTGCTTCTCGGAAGTCAGAGATTTACTCTCATTGTACAGATTTGATAAGTTGTCTAATAGAGCTTACTTAATTTCTAATAGTAATAATTGTAATAAAACAACAACAAAATCTCACCAATTCATCAACATTCTGAAACTAGTGGGTAGGGCAAACTGGAGTTTGCTTTCATCTCTAAAAAAAGCGGATTAAGGCAGACTTTCTATGAAAGAGCGAAACAAAACAACATTAAATTAAATAATAGCTATTTTTATTAAGTACTCCCAACTTCCCGTCAAGTTAAAGGGGTTGCGTTCCACTTTAAATTTTGACCTCTTCCCCAAGTGCTGAAATAAGTTCTCAACCACTTCGTTAGGCGTTTTAGAGGCTTCGCAATCAGTGGTGTCAAAGGTTAAGCGCTTAGCTAGTTATAAATTACCACGATGCTCTTCAATTCTCAATCATTCAAATTAGAGGGCTGAAGTCGTCACGCTGACAACAGAGATCGGAGAAGCCTGAGTGAGGGGTTTGAGGAGCGACAGGTTCCGATCTGCCTTCTCAGGCTCAATCCTCTGCAGGGACATTCTGAGAGGGCCTCGCACCAGAAACCCACATGAGACCCAGGAGTCTCTTTATGAGCAAAAATCTCTTCCCTTCAACCTCTGGGACGTGTCTTTCTCGTCCGGGAGCATTTCAGTGTGTTTGTCTGTGTGTGTCAGTGTGTGTGTCAGTGTCTGTGTGTGTGTGTGTCAGTGTCTGTGTGTGTGTGTGTGTGTCAGTGTCTGTGTGTGTGTGTGTGTGTGTGTGTGAGCGCGCGCGCGCCGGGATTCGTCACTGCGCTTTAAACTTTCAAGCGTGTGGTGATTGTGCTCCAATCTCTTCGAAATATAATAATGATGTATCGTATAGTATTATATTATATTATGTAAGTATGCATTATGTACTTTGCGCGACAGCCCATGAACGGGCTCAGGCTACCGGCCACGTCCTTGCCTCTCAGCCATGGGTTAAGGGGGTACGTGTGGTTAGCACGTAGACATTCCCACGCCGTATTCCGGTCTTCTCAACCTGAGAAATGAATTTTCTGATCGTCACACAGCAACGTATACCAGGACATTGCAAGGAAAACGCGCACTGTAGTCTTGGCTGGACCGGGAATCGAACCCGGGGCCGCGTAGTGGAAAGCAATACTATATTATATTATATTAATAAAAATATTATACATGTAATTTGTTAATTGTTGAACTGATTTTTTATCATGGTGTACTATGGGATAACTATTTGGGGATCACGTCGAAAAATTCTTGTGCCTTGGGATTGCTACTTACCTGTTTCAATTTCACACGCTACGCCGCTTTGCTACATGTCATTAAAATGAAACCGAACATAAACTGCAAGAGGAGCAAGAACTCCTGGTAAAGCGAGGGCTAATGAATTCGTTGTACCTGACATCAGAAGTAGTCTTACCGTTAGAGCGAAGAAACAAGTTGTGATTTGTGCTCGAACGGCAGAATGTTGGTGAAATGTATGTTTGCATTCAATATGTTTCCATACACCGCTAATTTGCCTTTCATGTACCATTCAATAACCCCAGTAAGGACTTGAATATTGCATTTTCTGAGTTACGTCTACGTTACTGCGTGCTTGTTTTACGTAAAAGAAGAAGCATTGTTCGTGAAAGTGAAGTACGAGTAATTCCAAATATATTAGTAAAAGTATTTAAATTCGGATTAAAAGAAGTGAAACTCATGTGTTATTCGTGATCAGTGCTGGGAATGAATTTTGTCAATGCTAATTGATTTTAAATTTCAAAAAATTGGGAAAAGTCTAATAATCTAAAATATGGTTGTTGCTTAATTTACTTTGAAGATGGTGTACAGAATCTTTGCTAATATTGAAATGCTACTTATAGCCTTAAAATAATTTATATTATTTTGTGGGACAGTAGTATCTTCAGAATATTTAACAACAATCAACACACTCGTATATTTGAAAACAAATATTTTAATTGTCATCAACTACTCTGACTTATTTTATGATAATAAAAATACTTGTTTTAAAATATGAGTCTTTAAATATTCTAAAAACACTACTGTCAAACAAAAACATATCACACATCATTAATTATTTTTATTAAAAAAATTATATTAATTTAGTTAATTATATTTCTTTGTTCTGAAAATGAAGTGTTTCTGAATTCTGAACGACCTTGAATAGGTTCTACGCATTTGTGTGGTATTTTCTGAAGCTATCGTTAACGTCGGCGATAGCAATAAAATCAGCTACAATTAGTTTGCAATACTTACGTTATCATTATTACAATCATAGCTTATACGAGGGATTCATTTTCTATTCTCGTAACACACTGAGTGGGGATACCTTTTTATTCAAGTTTCGTAACCTACCTAACTACAATTATATGAAACAGGAAAACACAACTGTAATTACGCTGAGTATATTCAGTAATCATATTTGAATGGGTAAATATGAATAATTGATTCGAATACTTTATTTTGTAATGTTATATAAACATGGAACTTTGAGAGTAACCTATCGTTGCATTATCAGACTATGTACGAGGTGGGGACAGAAGTAATGACAACTATTTTTTTTCTAAAAGAAATTTTATCGGATCACATAATTTTATTCGAGTGAAAGAAACCCTCGTATATGTATTGCCACAAGTCCTTTATATATTTCACCCAGAATTTTTGATTTATTTATAATATTCTTCATTTTTTCGTAGTAATTCATTCTTTGAACGGCATTTTTAGAAGAATGGGTGTGGTGATAGCTGAAAAAAATTCAGTATTTATTTTTCTCTTTCCTTTTTATTCTCTCACATGAAATTGATCCACATACGTTTTTACCATTTGTATTAAGTACTGCAGATATGCACTTGCTTAGGGTTATATGGATGTTACGCATTCTCTTTCAACCAACAATTAGGATAAAATAAATATTTTGAATTCAACTTAGGAAGTTGTTGATTACGATCTGAGCATATTTTACTTATCCCATTCGATATTTTATTTATACCTGAATTAATAATTTGTTATAATCTTTACTACTTTGTTGATGCAGGGTTGATTCTGTTTAAAATATCTGAGCTGGGCTGTAATCATAGTATTTCAATATTATCGGAAAACCCTCCCTATTTGGTGTGAATATTATGAACTATAGTACCCTAAATATAAGTTTTCGTACTATTTTTTTATTACATTTTTGGTAAATTTAAGAAAAATCTATTACATATTAATACTCAATAATACTGATTAAATAAGATTATATGGCACATGTGTAACTAAAAAATCTTGTTTCATTATCAAAGTGTTCAATGTATATTTTTAAAAAATGAATCTATTAAACTTGCTTTGTTCATGGTAGAATGTAATGATCACAATTTTCCTTTTGATGATGAATATATTTTCTATACAAAATAATTCTTTCAAAGAAGGAAAAATCCTACCGTGGTATACCAGTTCCATTTTATTTCTTCACCCATTTAGTTGTTTGCTATGCACTGTCTTTCAATTAAATAACACTTCTCTCTGTTTCAAGATGTTCTCTATCAAATCAGAAAAATGACGCCCTGCTAAGTGTTAATCAGTTCTTGAAAGTATTCCGCCAAGAAGGGAAATTATATGAAACCTTCATTGATTTGACAAACTATTGATTCTGGCACGAAAATTTCCAAAACAAATTAATTCAATTGAATAAGAGATAATTCGGACAAAGGAATACAACGCATGGCATTAGAACTTGGTTCCGAACACCTTTTATATTTACATATACGCACCTTGTGAAATTATTTTAAAAATAATCCCCCTGTTCGGAGAAATTGTTCCTAGTATAGAGGGAATGAATCCATATTATATTTTAAATACCGTACCTGTATTTATTGGATCTCAACATATTTGTTGTGCGACATACCCAAAAGATTATTTTTAAGAAGTCGTGGACTAGATTTCACTCTACCAACTATTATGGCCCCTTTTACGTAATGGTTCTGAAGAATACTGATTGCACTCTGCAGTTGTCAGAACATTGTGAACATCTTGTGTAAAATTATGGAGTGTAATGTATTATATTGTTGGTATTTGTATGATCCAATATGAATATTTCATCAGGTAATTAAGATCTTGAAAATCATTTGGAAATCTGTTAACAGCCATCGCGTCTCCCTAAAATTTGGTACCATAAACCCGGCCTGCTGGCTCACTGGGTCTGGACTAGATCTTCCTCTCACCAAGATGTAAGAATATTATAGATGTATCAACAAACTGTTTCTGTTTCAGTTACTGTAGAATCAAATGCGTCTAGTTACTCTATTATCCATAGGACAACATAATGCAATGTACACGTTTCAGATCACAGTCGTGAATGTAGTCTTGAGAAAGCAGCCCAAATTTATTTATTTTTCATTTTTCTATTTTTATGTGTTCCAGTCATAGTGATAGGTAGGCATTCAGAAGTATTTTTCTACCATAAAATGAACGATTCTGTTGACGTTCCAGCTGATCTGCCCTTCGTCACATTTTACTTGTATTTTACGAGAAATACACGCATGAAGAAAGTCTAAACGCATACACTGATGTTAATACACCTATAATTTTTCCACCGTGTCCGACACACGTGGTTTGGATGGAATGGATGTCGATGTCGGTGTCGATGTCGGTGTCGATGTCGGTGTCGATGTCGGTGTCGATGTCGGTGACGATGTCGGTGACGATGTCGGTGACGATGTCGGTGACGATGTCGGTGACGATGTCGGTGACGATGTCACATACACCTATAATTTTTCCACCGTGTCCGACACACGTGGTTTGGATGGATCTGTGTCGATGTCGGTGACGGTGTCGGTGGCGTGGACGGCGGGTGGCCCGGGGCGTCATGCGACGGGGCGCAGGCCGAAGGCGGCGAGGGAGGCGGCGGCGGCGAGGAGTGCCGCTGCGAGGAGGGTGGCGGCGAGGGCGGGGGCGGCAGCTGCGGCGGCCCCCGAAGAGGGCGGGGGCGGGGTAGAGGGGGCCGGCTGGGCCCGCGTCGGCGGCGCCGCGGGAGGCGGTGGCGGCTGCGTCACGGCCGCCCTGGCCTCCTACGAACACACACATACACATATGGCTCGATCAGGTTGAATTGGGTAAAAATTCCACGTTTGACAGGCGTAAGGTAATGAGGAATGCGTTATTGCTTTAAAGATGGATAAAGCGCATTCTAGACTAAGGGAAATTAAGAACAATATAGCAAACATACACCTGAAAAAAAACTACAAATTGTTCAAAACAAATACTCGAGAAAAGCAGTAAGTGCCCCATGGCCTATTCCAAATAAATAAATTCACAGAGTGCTCAAAATTTCACCCGTTAATGAATACATAGAATAGAAAAATGCATTTTCAGCCTTTCTCCGTCTTGTGCACAAATATTTAATCTAGGCAAATATGCTACCATTCCAAACCGCATTATTTTCCGATAGTACAGTATCCGCTAGACTCCCTGAAACAACCGTGAGTTAGAAACAATCCATACGCGCCATAAACTAGTTCCGCTGCCGAAAACATTAAAAATAAGCCTTAAAAAGAAACACTTCTGAATTACTTACGACTCTTCAGCCTTTTTCACAAAGGTAGACCTGTGGGACTCCCCAAATACTGTTAACCAGAAGACCAGCATTATGTGTTATTAAAGGTGTTGTGAAAACAGGTTTTCATATTTATTTCTGACTGCATTGGCGGTGAAGAATATACGCACCCACTTGGCCATTGACTATTCCAACACGTTGGCTCTTGAGAGTTTCCTTGTCAGCAACTCCAATACGCAATGATACACGTAGAATTCTACTAACGAAAATTCAAATCCTCATTTCCAATTTCCGTGCTGTCTGTGCCAGCAAAATGTATATTGAAACCCCTGAAAGGTATATTATGCCAAACAAGCAGTAAATACATTTTTTAAAACTTTGAGATCCGTTGTTGGTCAACATTGGGTGTTATAATGATTTGTATTATTTTCTATTCGCGTACCAGGGAGAAAAATAAGGGTTTTACTGGCAGTAGGGAGAGAATTGTGAAAATATTAAATTATTCGGGAAAAAAATTAAATTTTCCATTCGTTCATAAATTTTTGTTTTTCTATCGTGACAATTTGAAGAATCCCTTTTTGATACAAACTATATGAGTTAAAGGTTGCGCGCCCGTGAAATGTACCATTTTTTCCCGGAAATGCTTCTAACAGTAAGTAATACAAGTCCTACGCGCTTGAAGCCGTCCGGCAAGCATCATATTTTAATAATCCTCCCTTCCCGTGTGGGGAACAATAGAAGCGACACGCGACCGTCCAAAGCGCGCGCGGCGTGGGCGCCGGCGTCGGCGGGGGCCGTGGCGGTCGAGGGGGCTTTGGCCGAGGCGGCGCGGCGCGGCGCTGGCGCCGTGGGAGCCGCCATTGTTCCTGCGGGGCGAACCACGCCCCTGCGCTTGACTCACGACGCCCAGGACACGGCAGGGCGTTCCGCTGTTCTTCAGCGAGCGAATCGGTCGAGGGAGAAGATGCAAGAGATTGGTGATGACGTAGAGTGGTCGATTCTCTTGCTGAAGTAGCTCGTCTGTACGTCGATGTTGACCGTAAGTGGTTCAATATGTTTCGTAATAAAACATTCTTTCCCGAATAATCAAGTATATAAGCAGTACATTTTCCTTGAATAGAAGTACTCAAGCACTATTTTTATATGCAACTAATTTGTTTCGCTTGATCTTAAGATAGCAGAAAGTTGAAATCTTTAACGGACGTCGGTCAAAAGGAGCTGCTTTACATTACTCTGTTCAGTTGGTTCTGTCCACATAACAGTACGATAACGCAATATTATTTGTGTGTCCCTGCCAAGGACACTATTAATCCACACCTAGGCGTCTCATTTATGATTTCCATACTTTGAATTGTTCTAATCAAGTTCAATCACAAATCTTTCCTAAGAGTAATGTTAAGTTGGATTCAGACTGTGGAGCTTAACCGACGATACCCTTTTTTCTTCTCCAAGTTGTTAATTCTTCCCCTTCCTGCTGGAATTTTACTTCTGGAAAAAAGCAGGGTTGGGAATGCCAATTCGCACCCTGGCATTATTGAGGGCAGCAACTCCGACGGAGTTCACGAAGGTTGATTAGTTGAGGGCACGGTGATTGAAGATCCTTTATTTAGTTTAGAGTTCGGTGGTTGTTCATCTGCTTGGAAAAGATCGATCAGAATTTTCATTCGAGCACTAACATCCTCAAATTGCGATTCCTTGATGAAGCAAAGTGGGATTGCAATGATGTCAATTTCCTTCAGAGGAGGATCTTTAAAAATAACAAATGCACAATCCAAGTGCTTTTCTATAATTATCACTAACTTCGATGATGATGAATAGTACACACATACTTGTCCATTGTCATTTCCAGCATGTTTACTCTTCAGTGTTTGTCATCAAGCTCAGTATGCATTCAAACTTGTACAAGTCTACTAGTGAACACTCCGTATCTCCCAAACCACGTTCTCATTTCCAATTCCTTTGATTTGCGTGGACTTGCTAGATTACTTTACGTGATGTACGATGGATTAGGTTTCTTTGCTGTACATGTGATTAGGTTATTTAGATTCCTTGATTTGAAAAAAAAATATATAAGTATGGAAATTACAAATAATAAACCTAAAAACATTTTCGAGCAAGGGTCATCAACTCTTTAGAATCTCCGATAATATCAACCTCCAGTACGTTACTCCATCCACATTTTGATGCGCTGTGGGCGTTGTGTGTTGAGAGTTTAAGCCAGTCCGCCACCGCTGAGTGTACAACAGGTTCCCGCAGTGTCGCCGCCGCCGCCGCCACCGCAAGCGTGCTTCCGGGCTGCGCGCACGCGCGTGAGTCAGCAGCCGGCGGCGGCGGCGTGAGTGTCACGGCACGGCACATGGGCAGCGGTCGCACGCCCTGGCGAGGAAACCCTTTCTGCGCGACACACGCGCGGGAACCCAACACGGCGGGACAGGTGGGCATGCAGAAGATTCTCATGGAAGAACTATAAGGAACGCCATGTGTCTCAAATTACGGGCTCGGCACCCAATTAAATGGGTTGTATAACAAACTTTGTCCCGAAGAAGGTATCAAGTATACGTCTGTGAAATGTAATTGGAATCCTAATTATAGAATGTAGAGTATGTGTAGATGTATCGCGGAGTAAAATAGTGAAGGCGGAGTAAGGAAAAAGAAAAGCGACCCCCTATGAACTTGTTTTCTCTCCTCCGCGCGGTTTCTATCAGCCGGCTGCTCCCGTTGATAGTTTTTCGTGGTTCCTCCAAATGCCAGGCGAATGCCGAAGAAGTACACCTATAAACGGGCCATGAATCGCGCGATCTTTCCTTCGCCATTATTGTACATTCCTCTCTCCTTACGAGCCCATACACTTACACTTGTATGTTTATACTACCTCGCAAGTTGGGAGACCAGACTTGGAGCCAGACTTAGACCTGGTCGCGACTCCCGAGTGGGGGCCTTGTAGGTGCAAGAGGTGAAGGGAGAAAACTCGCTAGCAAACATGGTCCCATGTTCCAATGACAGGGGAACACCGCCAGTTTCTGTGATGTAACATTCACCGCACTTACAGAAGTAATGCCTTCAGTATTTGGCGCACCCAGAACCAAATCTCATTATCTCACCCCATCATTAACGAGTTGATGAGCAATTGATGGAGTAATTCGGGACTTGCAACGCTTAACTGATGCCATGCGTTCAACTCTTGTGTGAGCATCGACTCTCTCGCCGGGAGTGAACGATTACGTTGAATGGCGGAGGGAAAGTTAGTAATTGGGTGCCCAACAAATGCAGATGGTTATGAAGGTGCCCGTCAATCAGAATTTGTGCCCAGCAGAATTTTTTTTTTCGTTTGTGTTTTTTTAATATCTCTACCCTTTCATTGGGGAAGTAGCAAAATAATACGTGAGGTGTGAGGTAAAGAAAAATATGAGAAGCAACAAAATCAATGTAAATTTGGAAGACGAACGAAAAGTTCATAGGGAGAACTTACTGTCTATCGATGAAGTCCTTTTTTTGAAAATCAAATATTCATTACAATTTCAAATATTTCCATCTATTATCCACATCCTTGAAAGGGTATCTTACTAACTGAAAACGCATCTTGTGCAATGAATGTGATACGCGAGCCGGGTAGTTTTGCAGCTGTTGATAGAAACAGTTGTAAAGCGAAGACACTTGATACGGAAGACCCTGCTAACATTAGCAGGTGTTCGTGGTTACTGTGTCAACGTACTTTCCACAGTGTTAAACGGCAAATGGTTCGTTTCACTCCTCATTCTTAATCGCCCTAAATTTAAAACTGCGTTTTTACACATTACAGATGTAGTTTTTCGGATTCAGTAATGTCAACTCGATTACATGACTGTGAAGTGCATGCGAAAGTCCGTGTTGATTTTTATAAAATGTTCTATAGAAGTTGGTGGATAGTGGGAAGAAACTAGTTATCTACGTTCAGGGAAGGATATTACGAAAAGAATATCGACACTGAGTGTTACAAAATATTACGTTCTTGAAAGTTACAACTGAATTAGGTGGCTCAGGGCATCAATTGATGTCCCCGCAGTGGCTATGATCGGGAGGTACGAGTGTTCGAGTTCCGACAATGACAGGATATTCGACACTAGCTTCATAGCGAGGTCCAATTCAGCCACTCTCTGAGGGGGGGGATTCTAGCGGCTGTCGGCTCTGATCGGTCGTTTTCCGGGCTCTGATCGGGCGAATGCCGAAGTAGCGGTATCCTAACAGACGGGTCACGGACCGCAAGCGATCTTTCCTTCCTCTTCCTTGTCCTATCATCACTCCTTACTTACACACACGCTTGTATACACCACACATGTCAGGAGACCAGTGGGGAGCTTAGAGCTTGTCCCTGGGCGGTGCCCCCGAGTGGGAGATCCTTTGTACCACAAGCAGACGGAGAGGTCCACGCCGGATCTAGCCACCCAGCGGGGGAAGATCACCGCCACCTCCCGCGATAGAAACAAAAAAACATGCACAATACTTACGCGATTCGTGACCTTACTAGTTGGCGTGTCCAGAATCACAGATCAATTAATAATTCAATCATTGAAAGTTAGGTGAGTGACATGTTAGAACTACATTGGAGACTATCTTTGGGACGCCTACTAAGGTGTGCGGACTACTCGCTGTGCGAGAGGCTCGTTCTATTTACTCACTCGCAGCTTTCATTATCGCTCGCTTCGTTGCAGAAGTGGAGGAGGCGGAGAGGGTTCTTGACTATCTCCAGCCCGAACGAGCAATGCTCGTCCAAATCGGAACATCGATGTGGCGCCATGGGCTTCCTCATCACGAAGTCCTCGATGGCTTCGAACTGAGGACAAACCTCGTTGAGAGCGCGCATAGAAAAGCGAACTAACGAAGCGAAAGAACGTTTGAAGAGTTAATAGCCAACTGTCAGTTTTCTGGAAATTACTTGAGCAGAGTCGTTTGTGTTGCATTAGGAACGAATGGTTAAATGAAAGAAGAATAAATTTATGAGAACTCATTACATAACGTGTTAGGAGTTACGGAAATCTGGAAATGTCAAAGATGTGTCAAAGAAATCTGGAAATGTCAAAAAATTTTAGGAAACAAAGCACTGCATTCTATTTATTGAGAAAATGTGCTTTAATTATCTTCAGCAATTCTGGTGCAAGTAGAAATGTCGTCATCCTATTACTTCAAAGTAATACTATGTGATGTCATTTTTACTTTCGTAATAATTTCCAAACATTTGATTAAAATATGTTTTCTCAATAAATAGAAAGAGGTCTCTTGATGCTTAATATTTTTGAGAATTCCTGTATTCGATGTGCGATAATTTGGAATAAGAGCTCCTGCGAGAATGGAGAGACCCTTGAATCAAAGTAAGCGCATTGAAGACAAAGAAAAATGCCCTAATAAAGAAGGTAGCGAAATGAAAGCTGAAAGAAATACTAATGCGAGCAACATACATCATTTTTTTTTATACATCATGCCACATGCAACATACATCATGCCACATGCAACATACATCATGCCACATGCAACATGCCACATGCAACATGCCACATGCAACATGCCACATGCAACATGCCACATGCAACATGCCACATGCAACATGCTTCACTCTAAACCGAAAAAAAGTAGTTCTTAAAATTGAATAGCAACTTCAGAGAAACGACTTAGATACTACACATTTACCACATCACTCAGTAATATTTTAATTGCCAAACTTCTTTCTATACAAGTGCCAATGAAAATCCATTAGCCTCGAAAAAGGTCATAGAATGTCAATTAAAAAGTTGGCAACTCTCCCAACAAAACCATAGACAAAGTAGGTTCAGGTCGGCAGTAAGGTTCCCAGTACGGATCAGTCTTCGCCTTCGCCACAGCCGTATTTCTTCTGCCCCTACGTCATCGGCATTCTGCATCCACGCTCGGGCATCGTCTAGCTTTTTCAACGGGGGGGGGCGGCGCTATGTGAAGATCGTTGAGGCTTCCCGAGTCGGGTTCGCCTGATTCGAGACAGATTTTGCATAGCATATCGTAAAATATTGTTATGATGTACACGTTATAGAAGCTATGACGTGACCTGCATATTATTTGAATACAAAAAAGTGTTTTGCTACAACTACGATAAATGGACGTAGTTCTCAACTATGGCAGCAAATTCTCATAATGCTATGTCGTGTTGGTTCGCATTTGTTCTACTAGACCTGTCCACCATTAAGATAAGTAGCATCCTCTGCCGTCATAGTTGAGAACAAATATCATTTATCGTTTTCACGTGACCTGTATCGTGTGGCAAGCAAGTCGCGTGATTATTTCCAATAATTCCAGAGGAACATCGATTTCCAATAAAGCAGGATCATAACGTTGGGGTTCGCACTGGCACTGAGAATCAAAAATGCAATCATAAAGTGTACGCTATACGGCTTCACGCTATGCCAAAAACGGTCTCTTTGTGGGTAAACCTAGAAATTGATGTTCTGACGCCTACATTCTCCCTCGGTACTTCGCAACGCCTTATCTCCCGGTCAGTCAGGATTCCACAGCCACCGTCGCGCGCACTACGTCTAGCCCACGTGGGCGAAGCGCGTAGGCCTCCTAACGAAGTTAATCGAAAGTGGAGCTGCGCATTATCCGAACCAGCCCAAGAGAGAAATCGCTCGCTCGCCAAAGAGACCTGCGGTCGGCCGCAGCACGAGGAAGCGGTGAGGCGAGGCGAGGCGAGGCGAGGCGAGGCGAGGCGAGGCGAGGCGCAAGTGGCGAGGCGTCTGCCCCAGGGCGGCCGGCCCGGCCCAGCCCAGCTGCACCCGACTGCTCTGCGGTGGGCGGCGAGCGCAAAGGCAGACGCGCTTGCGGAACCTGCAGATAGGGGCCGGATTCCGAAAGGAAAGCCTCGTATTGAGACGACAAAAGGAAGGAAATACACCAAGGACTCAGTATGAGAAAGAAATGTAATTTTATTATTATTATTATTATTATTATTATTATTATTATTATTATTATTATTATTTCGTTAATCGACCGACTAGGACCACGCAAGCAAGCATCATGCATTTACCGTGGCTTAGTTTTTATTTATTATCGCGGTGGCAGGTGCTTGCAACAATTCTTAGGGGGGACCAGCATTTAGCTGGATCCGATTTTTATCCCCCATGGTTGTTAGCCCGGGGGTATGGAAGATGAAAGATGATAGGAATGGATTAGGAGGCGATAGGTGATCGTGGACTTTTGGAACCATCCCAGCATTCGCCTTTATGACCGAGGGAAACCACGAAAACCCCGGTCAGGATGGCCGGCCCGGGAATCGAACCCTGACCTCCCGATTACGAAGTCAGTGCGCTACGCACTGAGCCACTTCGCTCGGTATTGGTATTATTATTATTATTATTATTATTATTATTATTATTATTATTATTATTATTATTATTATTATTATCATTATTATCATTATTATTATCATTATTATTATCATTATTATTATCATCATCATTATTATCATAATTATTATTATTATTATCATCATCATCATTATTATTGGCGTACAGGTCTTTACTAACCACGCTGCACGATTAACGTGTGTAATTCTTCCAGGATCAGCTTTTCAGCTGTGTCCCTCATTACGAAAAGGTTGTTATGCCTTGAAGTGTGAATTATGAGAAGATATGATGATGATGATGATGATGATGATGATGATGAGGGGTGAAGTGACAATCACTAATACGACCATGTCTACGCAGGACTCGAACCTGCAGCCTCCTCGGCGGAGACGAAGGCTGCCGCAACTGTCTGTGCCATGGGGCCGACTTTTTATTTATTCTTCTAATGCTCTAAAGATGTTATGAGTCTGTTGATTTTGAAACTCTACTGCGGATTGCAACCAGCTTCCTAAAGAGCAGATTTAGGGTCTGTCGGAACCTCTAGAATACTTTGCGCAAAAGGAGGGCTGATCCCAATAAAGGATTGTATTTTCCAGTCTTTCGGATGACCTGGGAGTTTAGCTGCATTCTAACCCAAATTTGTCGGATCTTCAACGAGGCTCGAGTTGCGTATTCGCAACTTATACGTTAAGTCGGTAAAAATATCACAGCATTGTATTAATTAAACATTCGTCAACCATTTATGTAAGTGGAAGTTAAGAACCTTTTTTTCATTTCAAGATAATATTCCTTCTTATAATCATTTACGCCTCAGAATAAGCCTTTCAATTGTTTTCACAATTTTGTCTATTTGTGCGCGTTAATCTCGAAGATAACCCGATTTTGATTTGTTTACGCTAAAAGGTAAAGTATTTGCAGACATAATTTAGAATCTTTATCCCGAAAATTATTTTCTATTATATAAAGAAGAATGTGTGTTGGATCTTTTATACAAATCTAACGTTTCATTCGGATCATAAATTTTGTGCACATGACCTCACAAATATGAGAAACGTTACTGTCTATATCGTATTTCGTAAAAACTAATTATATCGCTTTCCCCTCCTGTTAAAGTGAATTCAAGTGCGCGCTCTTTCAGTTTGCAGGGAATACATAAATACAAGGCAATCCATCAAAGAGAATTAAACCTTCGTTAACTTTCATAAAAATGTTCCTTCTAAAATCATTTTGGTTCATTCCGATGTCGTAGTTGGCCTTTGAATAATCGAATGTTAATTTTTTCACTGGAAATTTCCCAGGAGTATGTAACAATTCCGTTTACAGTAGCTAATAACGATTATGTTGCCATTGACAACGCTAATCGTACAATATCAAACAAGGTAGAATTGTCTGGGAGGGTGTAAACCATGGTGAGGCGGCGCAGGATGGAGCTGGGCGCGAGGGACGAGTCAGACTACATTGGGCGGGACAGAGAACTCATTGCGATCAATTCCTTATTTTCCATGGCGAGGCTCAGGCCATCAGGCGTGTTCTTCAGCCTGATCACGCAAATTTCGCTATGCTCCTTTCACTGTCAGGCAGAAAAAGGAGGTATCACTCGGGTGACAACACTGGCGATTTTTCATTTTACTCAGAGGCTTCTTTTAGGCTTGTGGGTCGTTTTCATACTGTAAATCTACACCATGGGATAACCAGTTTTACTTCCTCTCTGAAGGAAAGTGTGCAAAGGATTTTTTCGCCATTAAAAATCCACGGCTTCGATTGAAGTTCAACCAGCGAATCGTTACGTTACCATGGAAGGTTCGTTACGTTACAGCGAATCGTTACTAAGGGAAAATGGTGGCAGGTCTTGCCAGGGTGCATCAAGGCAGGGTAGGGCAGGGATACACTACCCATAGAACTCATTCTTTTCCCTTGCTAATGGATGATTATGTTCGGTCAGAACCAGGGCAATAGAGTGTACTTCTGCTAGTATTTAAATAAAACAGAATTTGTTACATTAATGTAAGTTTAGGTATAAAGTAAAGGGGGGATAATGTCCGACAACAGGAACACTGTAGTGTAGAGTAGCGGAATTTATTACAATGAACAAGTTGTATTTCATCAAAAATAGGGATTACTATATTTTTTAGCTTGTAGTAAAATGAATTTACTGTCATCCCTGTTACAAGGAATCAGTTTAAATAAGGGTCAGCAAGGGAGGTAGCGTCACTTGCAAATCCAACGCCTTGTCATCTTATTTTAATCCATTCCATTTATTCGCAAAATTTAATTCTACTTAATGTTGCATCTAACATGGTTCTGGAGGTACGTTGGCAAGTCTGCGTTGGCCACCGACCCCGAATTGGGATTTCGCCTACATTTCATGCTTCTAAATCAGGCGATGACAGTTGAAGGGGATTGGTCAGCAGTAGGCTAGCCGAATCGGGTGGCGGCAAAGCTGTCCGTAGCGAGGGCGGCGGGAGCGGAGGCAGCGGCGGCGGCGCAGGCAGCGACGGCAGTCGTTTGGTAATGGTCAGTGGCCGCTGGTAGACATCTCCTGCTAAGTGCAAACTTGTCGATGGATTGTGACGAAACTTTCAAACACGTTTTTATAGCGGTGTCAATTATTTTCATTACGATTTCGTCGGTTACGAGATGAAACTAGCACTTCGCCTCAATTTTGGATCCTAAGTGTTGGTTGCGGCAGCGCATGTAAACGCCGCCCAAACGGAGAGCAATCTGGTTGAATGGATGCGTCATTCGGTGACCGGAATCCTGATTTGGTTATCCATTTGAAAGTGGAACATTTAAAAACTGTGAGCGGATCTTGTGCTGCGGGAAATCTGAACTAAGACGCGTGAGGGGAGGATACGATAGGAAGAGAGTGCCGACCAACCGCTCTAATATGTTGCAGGGTTTTTCAGATTTAAAGATTGTATTTTTTAAATAGGTTCCTGCCTCGGTGGTGCAGGGGCAGCTATCCGCGTTGTACGTGGGGACGAAGACAGCAGGTTAGAGGTCCTGCATAATAATATATGGGTGTTTTCTGGCGGCCGTTCGGACGCTAACTATGAGGAGCGGCACATGTGCCCGAACAACCGCATGTAGTTTGTTTCATAAATATATTTCTTGAAAGAATAAACTACGGCACGTATTGTATAAATGATTTTCAAAAAACGGAATTTTATTTACATTTCTCTTGATTGATTTTTACGTCAATACCGAAACATACAACCGTGCTTACGTAAATATAGATTTTCTAAAATATTTAAAGCAAAATAAAAGCACTAAGTTATGAAATCAAGTAAAAGGTTCGAAGTCCTTAGCTCAATTAATACGCCACATGAAATCGTAATAGAAACAGCTTTTCCCACTCTACTCTCCCAGAATGCACTCTCATGTCGTAATGATTTGAACTGCTAGTTCGTAGCCAGAGGCAAATTTAACACGTGTGGGATCAACATTGCACATGGTGGCGACTAAAATGGTAGGCATCTAAAGATCTGAAATCAGACGAACTATCGGCCAGGGAACACTCGATCAGAAACTTAACGACCATAGTCTCAAAGCCGTGTTGGTAACCTCGTTTGTTTTTCATTTGTTCAGGTTTTTAATTAATTGTTTATTCTTTCCGGCACAACACATTTCAATAGGCAGAGATTTGCATACCTAGGCAAGGCAAGGGGCAAGGCAGATGCGGGTGACAATTCCCTTTTATCTTAAATTATAAGGCATATTTCGCTAGCGATGGTGTCTTCTATTTTCAACCGCTGAGATCGCATGATTTTATAAAACGTCTTCTGTTTGGGCGAGTCGCCCACTGCGGTGGATGGGAAGGAGTCTCATGGGAGTCGCATGGGAAGGCGTATCGAAGGGCACGTCCCACCAGACCCAGAGTTTCGCGAAAACGCCGGCAGGGGCGTACGCATCGCCCGCGCCTAGAATCTCTAGATA
The DNA here is from genome assembly GCA_038098605.1 of Gryllus longicercus. Lineage (NCBI taxonomy): Eukaryota > Metazoa > Arthropoda > Insecta > Orthoptera > Gryllidae > Gryllus > Gryllus longicercus. The sequence continues at coordinate 1,057,908 of JAZDUA010000475.1, forward strand.
TGACAACTAGATCAACCGCAACTATCGAATATTCTCTTATCCGCTAGCCTCGCTAGCTAGCATTCAGGAATCAATGAGAAATAATAACAATTGATGCATTGTGGACATTTTCAAGGATATCAATAATGGTTTGAGGCAGATTGGCGTCTCCCAACCCACACTATATCGCTCAATTCGAATTACCATGATAACAGGTTCAATCAAAGCGTAGAGTTGAGGGTTCGGAGTCAATAGATTCTTGGCTGTCCGTGAGACGCCGCAACCTAGGCACAGTTGCCAACGTTTTAACAGTCATATAGTGGCCTTCCTCAGGGCCAAATGCCAATCAACTATCTTAGGCATTTCTCCCTGAGGATGGATGATATAACGCCCGAAACGCTGGCAACTATGCCTAGGCATCTCCCGGACACCCAAGAATCTATAATCCGATTTAAACGTGGTGGCATTTCAAGGTCACGGGCTGGAAAGCGAGAGAGGCATTGACATCCAATCGGGAGCTTCGTTCCGCGTAAAAGGTTTGGAATCGGAGCTCCCAATTGGAGGACAGCGTGCCCCTCTCCGTCCAGCTGGTGATCTTGAAGCGCCACTGCGTTCAAATCGAAGTCTCCTGCAGGGTGTGAATGGAGGGTCCGGGGAGCGTCGTGGGCCGCACTGACCTGCGCGAGGCGCTGCCACAGCGCGATGCGGTCGGCGAAGGGCGGGCCCTCGACCGGGCGCAGCTGCGCGTCGAAGTCGAGGAAGCGGAAGTCCTTGGCCGAGGCCCCGCCCAGCGGCGCCCACGCGGCGCCCAGCAGCGCGTCGCCGGAGCCGTCGGGCGCCGGTGTACCGTGCGCTGCCACGTTGTACCACAGGCGCGTCAGCCGCTGGATCGCCAGCGCCTGGCAGACACGTTACAAATACGTACATGCACACATCACAGTTGTGTTTCACCATACATGTATTAACTGTAAAAACACTAGTAGCCAATTTCTGTCGGTTTCGGCCTGAAAATTTGTAATCGAATACCTCGCCTACCGCAATACGCCAAAATACAACGCGAGAAAGTTGAAACTCGAGGAAATGCATCCTCTGACAGCGTCGTTCCCAGGCGGACTATGCGTCGTCCTCTCTGCGGAACTGCGATATCGGCGGCGCCGACCTCGCCACTCGGTCCTCACTCGACATGACCGCGAGGACCAGCGTTGCCCCGTCTACGCCACAACGTAAAAAATAATGGGGTGGGTGGGATAAAGATAGGGGAAGAGGATTGGGAGAATTTGTGCATTACAAGTGTGGCGTCATATCTGTCGCCGGTACAAACGTACTATATCAGCCATGTGGACAGCGCTGGCGGAAGAGACGCTGGGCTGCACAAAGGCTAGGGAGCGGATGGGAAGGGGTGCCGTGTCGTGGGTGCATACTTGGAAACCCCGAAGCCGGCGGAAACGCGTCGGCGGACACTGCGGGTGACGCGGTTCCGTCAGCCTGCCCAGAGGGTATATAAGCGGACTCCGACTTAAGAGCTTCCTTCTGTTCTTCTGATTCTTCAGGTTTGGGCGCGTCGGTAGGGCGTCGTGTGGGTTGTGCGCGGCGTTGCATTGTAATGCATAGGCTACCGAGGCGGGGAACCGAAGCCGGCGTGCTACGTCGTGACGGTCGGTGCGGCATACTCGCATGTATGCTCGCGTAAGTTACTGGTGCATCACACCGGATATGGTATTTAATTATCGGGCCAGCGGTGGTGGTAACCAGGGAAGGTTCCTTCTTGTAACGGTCAAATTTATTTGTAAATATTGTATATAGTATTTTGGTGTCGGAGTATTTTTATTCTAATAAATACTAAATATTTACAAGCCGTTCACGTCTGTTTTTATTATTTGCCCCGGCAAAGACGTCACACAAGTCAGGTCGTACCAGGGGGCGGATATTCATCACCTAAAACATTGCTGAGAATTATCAATAAAATGCTTTTAAAACGTTTTCGAAGTGCTCTAAATATGACGTAAAAAATGTGATCAAAACCAGTTCTGATGAACAATTCAAACTGTTGGATATGTCACTGATGTAATAATCCTAACGCTTCATCCATTGTTTCCAATAATGCTTGCAAACTTTTGGTTTGGATTGTTCTTTACCAGCAAATATCTGTCATTAGTTTTCGCGAAATCGGCTGAACCGACAATGGCGCTCGCAAAACCATGATGTTAGAATGTGCATGTGCTTATTTTCAAAATTATAATTGTTTGCCTAATCTTTAGTTAGATCAGACTTCAGTGTGATTCTAACATACATATTTCGTACGGTTTAAATTTGCCTGAGAGTATTAACCGAGAAATCTACTTGATTGATGTAGTAGATCTTACTTAAAAATTAATATTGATGTAATATGTTTCCCAAGACTATTTGAATGTTTGACGTGCCAGCGCCTTTCACTTCAACTTTAAGGTAGCATTTACGTTAATCATAGGCGAACTGATGCCCAGCAACTTTGTGATATTTTTCCAGCTTGTATTTGTTTGCTGAGTTTGACCCTTTATATTTATGTGTCATTACTCTTTGAACAGTCGTGATAGTCTAACAACCATCCAAATGCCTCAATTATCAGCTTTCGAACAATGGTCATAAAACAATTGCCATATTTTCCCCAAACATGCTAATGAAATCATTGTTGTTCGGCGAAAACAGATCAGGTAGATTTGAAACAGAAGAGTTATAACGATATTTGTCAAAACCTGGTGTAGGTGTCGTCAAATATCTAGAGGATATTGTCCGTAATTACCTTAAGTTACGGTTGAAGCAATGCTCTCAACGAACTACTCTTGCGCGAATTTTCGCAATCGTGTATGCACCAATCTCCAGTCATTTGAAGGGTGCTGCTTTGAGAGCATTAGGTCATAGATACTTTCGATTTTTCAGATGTTGTCCCTCCTGCCATACTATCTATGACGAAGGAAAACTATCTATTACTTAGAGGCATGTGAACGTCGTGGTTTTATGTATTTGGAATTCCTTTCAATATTCAGCACACCCACAATGTGGCGAGACCTGTGCCGCAGTTCTGTATTCTGTGGTATTTTATTTACCGAAGGTAGCGCATAATAAACGACTTGAATAAGCTTTCGTTCAAGAATTACAGTCCATGCATATTCATAAGTAATTTGCAGTTCATTATGAGTTGTGATTGCAAAAGATATCGTCTTGATTTGCATCTCAGATGAGAGTATGATTTCGTTCCATACTCTTGAGACGCGTAGATTTTGAACAGATCATACATCATGCAAAGCACGCGAAACAATAATTATTTTCATCGTAGCTTGTGTTCTAAATTTTCGCTTAACTCTTTAAATATAAGGATCAATAATGAATGTGATGAGTCGTTTCTAAATTTTTTATCTAGTAAAATGACTTAACATGCGCAATATTAATTGTCATATTTCAACCAGTGCTGTTAGCATCATGACGATAGTGACAATTGCCATAAAAACTCGATTTTCCTCATGAATATGAAAATGTTACGGATTGTTCCAGTGTGTTCCCCGTAACTGTATTCGAGAATACGAATCTAATCATGGTATGAATGTGGTATTTTCTGAGGCAGCCACTCATAAACCGGTCTCCGGGAACGTGCGTGCCTTAGGGAATGGTCAGATGACCTGTGGTTTGGATCGCAGGAAGTTCGGCTTAAGTCTGCCTACCGTTTAGAAACTCGCCGGTGCGGTTTGGGTGACCACGGGTGTTGAGTGTCCCCCGGTTTGACCTCCCTCAAATACTGGAATGCCAGTGGACGAATTTATCAAAACAGTGGTTGCTGTAGGATGCTTTCTTTGCTTATTTCGAATTTCTGTAATAGATTTCAAAAGCATGTTTTAAAGTCTTTTTTCAGATACACCATATGTGTGTGACTGAATCTCACAGAACAGGTTGAAAAAAATTCCAATGCTAACAAGGAAAAAGAGTGAAAATCTGTAGTGGATCGGAAAGAATCGAGAAAATGAAAGTTGTGAAATGTAAAAAGAAAGTGAAGTGTGTAAAAACACATTTCTCTCTCATTGCCGAATTTACTTCGCGACAAATGGGATCATTCATCATTTTGAGCGGCAAGGAATCTCAGTGTCTGCAGAAAGAGCAGCTGGGCATGTGACTTTTGAAGAAAACGTACTGATGAGGGCACAGTGGGAAGATGCACTTATCCCTCCAGGGTCGGAGCAACTACCAACGCGTGTCTGAACTCAACTGGGGACCACTAGGACGAATGTGGGGACCTGGTACCTCCCCACTCAACTTCCTATCGCATCCCTTTTGACACTAACTCGGATGGAACGGATGAAAAGCTCAGGAAACCGGGTGAGATTTTCTACCCCTCCACCAGACCTAGAACCGAGGTCTTACTGTTCCGTCAGGCAGTAAACGCTTCTGAGAATTATTTTGTCACGTGACCCGCGTCATGTGATCTGCTCTGAAGCAATCGCTCTGTGTGGTTTTGTTTACGTTGTAGTCCCAGATTAATGTTACCGCTCGTTTGAGAAAAAGAAGTCTCTTGAGAAGCATACAGCTGTCTTCACCAGTGTAAGTTCAAATGAAATGAGTCTCCGAAGACACGCGGGTTTGAGTGGCGATAAGGTTCCGACACGGCTTTGGCTATACACCTCAACACTTGTCTTGTGGTGTTACCTGTCACTGAGTGTTAATGTTATATTTCATTCATCGTGTAGGTGGTATCATATGAGTGGTAGTGTGTGGCGACAACGCGTCGCAATGCCAGAACCGCTTATGGTTGGTTGAACAATTGTTTTCTACTTAGCACTGTTTTTATGTACTAGATACTGCTCTTAAAGTGAGCGTATTTAGAGACAAATATAATTATTCTATTTTTAAAGACAATCTGAAGAATATTGTTTAAACTATTATGTTGAAAGGACTGAATTAACAATAAATCGTTACAATCTGCACGTGGACGCACCTATGTGAAAATTGGCCAGCTGTTCGTATTTTAAAAATATAATTAAGATAATTATTTAAAATATTATGTTGAGTCATTGTGCGGGATGTCTGGATTGTATCGACGTATCTTTCGTAATGTGCCCCTCCGTGACATTGGCCCAAATGTTTGTATTTTAAAAGGTAGTTAAGAGAATGATTGAAAATATTATGTTGAGCCATTCTGCGGGGGTATGTACCGATGTATGGACGTATTTATCGTTACGAAGACACACCTCTGACATTGGGCCAGTGTAACGATTGTATTTTAAAAGATAACTAACACTATTTAAGGGCTGAATAAAACCAGGGGTTATCCTACATTTTTTGTGAAATTGAATTATTTGCATTGTACAAAACTTCAAATATTATTCTTTTAGTGTAATTTGTTGTTTAAATCCAGCATGGACTTAAATGCAAGTGTACTGTGTTTAAAAGTTTTAAAATGTATTTATCTATGAGGGAAGTTTAGGTAAAACCTTCATTTTCTCAGAGTTATGTCTATGTGGGATAGCTACTTGTTCTACTGAGTTGTACATCAGTTATTTAAATCTTTTCTGCAGGAGAAGGTTGGATTTATCGACGTATTTATCATTATGAGGACACGGCTGTGGCATTGGGACAGTAATACGACGATTGCATTTTAAAAGATAATTAAGACAATTGAACGACTCAGTAAAACAAGGGGCTACCCCACATTTCTTTGTGAAATTGAATTATTCTCGTTATACAAAATCTCAAATATTATTCTTTTAGTGTAATATGTTGTTTAAATCTAGCATGGACTTATATGTAAGTGTACTGTGTTTAAAAGTTTAAAAATGTATTTAGTTTAGGGAAGTCCAAGAAAAACTCTAATTTTCTCAGAACTATGTCTATGTGGGATAGCCCCTTGTTGTAGTGAGTTCTACTTCAATTATTGAAATTTTTATGTTAAGCTTTTTACATCAGTTATTTAAAGCTTTTCTGCGGGAGAAGCATGGATTTACCGACGTATTTATCGTTCTGAGGACACACCTGTGGCATTTGGACAGTAATACGAAGATTGTATTTTAAAAGCTAATTGAGACTAAGACTAAGAGCGGGGGCGCGCGCGGGCGGGTACCTCCGTGGCGTTGGGCCAGTCGGCGGGGGCGAGCGCGGGCGGGTACTGCCGGCCGACGGCGTAGAGCAGGTCGTCGGCGTGCATGACGCCGTGCGGCTCGCCGGCCAGTCCGGCGCGCACCAGCTCGCTCACGCGCCCGTCCAGGGCGAAGCGGTAGAAGTAGACGGGCGCCTTGGAGGCGCGCGCGTGCGCCGCCGCCCCCGCCACCGTCTCCACCGTGAAGTACATGTCGGTGAAGAGCGCCGTCAGGTTGGCGAGCGGCGCGGCGCGCAGCGGCGCCGTGCCGAAGTAGAATTGACGCACCTGCAACATGCGGAACGTTCCATTCAGTTCACAGGGTGAGATGGCCTAGGGCATCAACTGACGACACTGACTCTGACTCTGACACTGACACTGACACTGACACTGACACTGACTCTGACTCTGACTCTGACTCTGACTCTGACACTGACACTGACACTGACACTGACACTGACACTGACACTGACACTGACACTGACACTGACACTGACACTGACACTGACACTGACACTGACACTGACACTGACAGTGTCTGTGACAGGACGGGCCTAGGGTTCTGCTACCGCTAGAGGTAAAATTTTCTATACTATACGGATACCTACATAGCTAGGTCGAATACAGGATCTTTCTGAGGGAGAATTCTAGCGGTCCGCAGCTCTGATCGATAGTGTTCCGTGGTGTCTCCGATCAACACCAGGCGAATGCCGGAGCAGTACCCTAACAAACGCGCCGCGGACTGCCCGCGATCTTTCCTTGTGCCTTTCTAAGAAAATTATGGAAACGGTAAAGTCGAGAATGGAGAATCCAAGTCTGCAATAAAAAATGGGGGTTTCCATTCAACGTTTCGAAATTACCCCCACCCCTCCCCTAGGAGGTGGGGTTAGGGGATCATTTTTGGTATCATTAATGTTTTTAAAAAATGTATTCTAACACTTGATATTTTGTTTTCCGATCCGATGTGAATTTCTCGAGATATTAGACCCTTTCCATAATTCTCTTAGAGTATCTGAATAAATAGCATTTTTCCGATTACAGCGCCATCTGCCTAGAATCGAAAAAATGTGACAAAATCAGCGTATTTTGTGGCGTAGAATTGAATTGAATTGAATTGAATTGAATTTGCCTTATTTTACGTGGCGAGACTCGGGCCATCAGGCCCGATCTTCCGTCTGACCACGCAAAATTCGCTACGCTCCTTTCATCAACTAGCAGAGAAAGGAGGTATTTCTAGGGCGAGAAACAGGCGATTTGAATTTAGCTTAGAGGCGTCATTTAGGCTTGAGGATCTTTTACATGCAAGTAAATGTACTAACATGGGACAGTCGGCTTTACTTCCCCTCCGAAGGAAGGCGTAGGAAGGATTTTTTCGCTCTTTTAATTTGCGCTCTTAGAATTCGAATCTGGAATAAAAAATGGGGGTTTCCATTTACCATTTGGAAGTTGCCCCCCGCCTCACCCTCTGACGCTCTCACCGCCTGACCCTCTGACGGTGAGGTTGGGGGTCATGTTTGGTGCAATTGAATAGAGTTTGGAAAATTATTAAATACTTATTTTTTATTTTTCGCTCGCAAATATTTTCTTAAGATATTTGATCGTTGCGGGACTTTTAGTCCATCCTGTATGTATCTATGTGCGTGTGTGTGTGTCTTGGATTAGGTTGTTTGTGAACTAGAACGTATATATAAAAAGTTATTAAATTATTCCTTTTTTTCTTGTTCTAGGTAAGTGAAGCATTTGAAAGAGAGAGGGGGGTCTTTCTGTAAGTTACAATTTTTATATTTGGTTTTAACGAAATATTTCAGTAAAAAACAATGTGTAAATAGTTAGTAGTAGGGTCAGATTACTTTCGGTAAGGTTTGACTGATTGTTAACCTACGAATATCTCTCAGCGTAACTCCATTTGTCGTTCCGAATTTGTTTTTACTCCAACCATTGCTTTTCCGTTTAATTATTTTAAAGGCGTTCGTGATCTTTTTGAAAATATTTCAATACTTTTCTTATTTTTCGTATATAAAAATTAAAAGTAGACTTTTTTATTTGAAATTACAGAATTTTTCTCATGTTGAACGCTATTTTTCGTTTGCTACAGTATGTTATTGGACAAAAAACTAGCTAAAATTGAATCTAAAAAAAGGGTTCATTATATTTACAAAAATGTGGTGCCCTATTATCTTTAAATTTACTAGCGATGTGGCCGACAAGTCGCGACTGCCAACAGCACCGTTAGATCTTAATCGTATTATGATGATAAGTCATGATGTAATCAACGTGACGGATGTTGCGGCAAATAACCCCTCTCAAGAAACTACGTCCATTGTCATTAGCGCATTTTTCACACCAGTGACCAGTTTCTAATGTGTTACAAATTAGGAGAATGCTGTTCATGGTAAACGCACGAAACGAGAATACCGAATGTATTGCTCGACTTGCAGAAAACTATTTGAATAACCTAGAATATGTATTTTTTTTTGTTTCTATTTTTTCATTTGAGACATTTTTGCGGACCATTTTGTGTGTAAAGTGGCGCTGCTTAAATAGATTTTTAAATAATATTAGACATTCTTAAAGTACGAAGAATTCAGAACATGTAAAGAATATTTTAAACCAATGAATACTTTTAAACCACTGATACTTTTTGTAGCAGCAGGGAAATTGAGATCATGTGGAGTTGACACCAAACTCTGTAAAGAACTATTCAAAACGTCTATTTAAGACCAATCGTGAATTTTTTTTTATTTCTTACCACCCCGACCTCATCAACAATTACCGGAATTACGGAATAATACTCTGAACATTTAAAGTGCTTTGATCTGCAATTATTCAAATCGAAAAATCTATTGAAATAGGCCCTTTAAAAATATTTTCATTTGAAAAAATATTAAAATATTTTTTAAACAAATGGATTCGTCTACTGGATAATTTCATATACTAGAATATGCTTCAAAGTAAAAACATATTCATTCATAACATACAACATTCGCTTAAATTCAGTTTAATATGAAGATTGTTTTGAGTTGGCCTTGTAGAATACTGGTATCAACTAGCTTTTAATGCATTTCTGCCGAATAATGGGGTTGTCTCTTTTCATCTGTTACACGTCATTGACTTTAATCGCCTCCATCCCCTCCGCTTCAATGCGGAGAAATCGTGTTCTATGCATGGGGTGCAAGGAGTGCACGCTTCATATCTGCGATTTTCTTAGAATTCTAAGGCTTCTCTCCCATTGCAAAGAACACGACCAGCACATTTTCATTTTCTCAATTCAGCGAATATGGATATTTTTAAGTCGCATAATTCACACAGTTTGTACGCAAGAAAAGTAAACATCTCAAAAACTTTAATTTGGCATGTAAGCGATATCTAAGTAAGCAGGGGGTTTATTTCGTGGCCAAAGACGAAGTGTTTTCTGTATTTGCAGGCTCCGTTGAAGGCTGTTTTAATGAAATATTTACTAGTAAACATTCCTTGTTTTCTGAACGTATTTGCTCACATACTGATAAATAACACTGCCACTTCTCTTGTGCCTGACATTAGGCATTTCCATGCTACACAGGATTTATGTATGTTGTTTTAGGGTGTATTAAAATTAAAAAATAAATGAAATTTTAGATGTATAGAATCAAAATAAAATGAAACCTAAAAATCAACATCTTAAATGTCACGTATAGTTTTATCATATATGAGGAAATATTTAATACCATTAGCCTTGCTGATTTACTTGTTGCCCTTTTATGGTCTGGTTAAGATTTAAAATTCGTACGTCACACATTCGTACCTTCCCAGTGCGTTACGGCTGAGGAAGATCCGCTTCTCCTACATCGTGGCTTTGTGCTCATAAGCCCTGAGCCCCTCTGCCTGGGAAATATGACCCGGATGTTCGCTTCGGAGCACTTGCCGAGATGAATGGATGTTTGTACGTTCGGCGTAAGTAAACCTATTGAACAAGCCTTACGTAACTTGTTTTCTATGTCTTAGTTAAGTTGCGAGCGATGTCACTGCCTCAGTGCCCGTTGTCCTCCCTGCACACTGTGGAACTAATGAAATGCATCTGGAAAACCCGGTTACATTACATTTTCTAGACAACCGCTTACTCGTTGTAAAAACTGCAGAATATTTTCCCATTATTTTTGTTGTCCTCAATCTGTTCTTAATTAATTATAGAGTACCATTAAGTTCTTAACGAATCTCAAATGAAATTCTCTTTGTATATGCATTTTTGAATGTATTATCGCCTTTTTAATTGGTTATGATAAGTGCCTCCTTCACTTTAGAGTAAAAGACGAAGAGACACTTCATTATCCAATGATTTTCTTGGTAGTTCATAAAATCTACTTGTTATTATTAGTACCAAAATTATTGTCTAAGATAATTAATTACATCGTGGGTTAACATACTGTGGGTTCCAACTGTTTCTTACTTTTTAATAACAGAATGAAAAATGATGTCAAAATGAGGAAAGTTGTGGGTTCGTTACGAAAGGATACTCTTCTTATTCAATGAATTGTATTCGTGAATATTCAAGATATCACATGTAGTAGGTACGATGTCACATATAGCTACTATTAGTTTTGCCGCAATGTACACATCATTCCCTTTTCAGTAAATGCAATTGATTATCTTCTCTTAATATTGTTCATTCAACTCTTAATTTTGCGATTAGTGCTCCAGATGTCATTGGATCACATATTTAACAGTGTGTTCCACTGACGCATAAATTATTTTGCTCGATGTACGGACATTGAACGACTTCTATTGAAGGTTTAGTCTCTCTTTTCAGTGTCGTCTCATGCTTTTCCTGGAGCGAATCAGCGTCAGGGCCCTGGTCGTAAACGTCGTTCACTGATGTCAGAACTCATCGGAGCGGGATGCAAATGAAGACTACGCGAGCAAGACCCAAACATTATCTTCGCCTGTCCGATGAGTACGTGGCCCGTTACAAAAGTTAATAATCGCTTTAACACTTTACGGCACGTGGACGTTTACAGATCTGTTTGTTTCATATTTCATTGACGGTATTGTCGTCCCCGTAGCTCTTGGAAGTTAAATACTTTACATCACATTCCTGCTATTTTCATATTCATATTTTTTATTTACGGTGTTTTTGATGGATATCAATGAGAAGTAAATTTACTTAATTCGTAATTGATACGTGGATCAAGTAAACAAGATCATTCGATGTCTAGTTCATATAATTTTAAAGAATTAATGCATTTTTAAACACTGCATTAAAACAAACGAATTGAGCAAATAGCCCTAATTTATTAAGGAGGTGAATCCTTAAACTCAGTGTTATGAAACTTTAGTATATGTTTCTGTTCTTTTTCTTTTAGAAATCTCGAGGCTAGGGAAAAATCGTGCTTTCAACTTTCGCCTCTATATTAATGGTGTTTTCAATTTTTCCTTCTTATTCTAATGATCTAAATTTTATTTCGTTTTAATGGACAAAGAACATGGTTTCAGCAGCAAAACACGATACGTGCACACTGTAAAAAAACAGTGCAAAAGGAAGTATATAAACTAAATAATAATTCGTTGCTCTCAAATCTTAAATCGGATATTTGCTTAATTTCAAGGACTTTGTTTTTCCTTCTAAGTTTTTCTTTCAGAGGAACGCCAGCAATGATGGTTTCCGTTTATAACTTTAAATTATTGCGTTGTTGAAACAAGAAATTTCATTGGCTAGTGTTGTGTGATCCATTGGCATCTGGAGCACTAAACGCAAAATTAAGAATTGAATGGAGAATATTAAGAGAAGATAATCAATTGCATTTACTGAAAAGGGAATGATGTGTACATTGCGGCAAAACTAATAGTAGCTATATGTGACATCGTACCTACTACATGTGATATCTTGAAGATTCACGAATATAATTCATTGAATAAGAAGAGTATCCCTTCGTAACGAACCCACAACTTTCCTCATTTTGACCTCATTTCTCATTCTGTTATTAAAAAGTAAGAAACAGTTGGAAATATGTTAACCCACAATGAAATTAATTTTCTTAGAGAAGAATTATTCTACCGTAAAACACAGTAGTTGTAGGTGATAAATGAACCGCGTTCGCGAACATTGGATTTCAGTTATTTGGACGCGTTTTCAGGGCGGTCGCCGAGTTGCAAACAGCGATTCCAGTTAGATCGCCCCCTCGCCTTCCGCGGTCCGGTTTGGCGCAGCAGCGCGCTCATCGCCCAACTTTGGGCGAACTGGTTATTGGCACGTTGCGGTATCATACCACGGAAGCAGGTCCGGATCCAGAATTTCGGGTATTGTGAGGGCCCGCTTAAAGGCTAAATTACTGTTATTATGACATTTTGTAGCGACTCTTCTCTTGAGACACGTGTTGAATAGAAAAATATGCAAGTTATGAATTCATTTGAAACTGTAACTTAAAAGTAAATATTAACATTTGGCTTTTTCGAAGAAAACATTTACTTTTACCTGTCTACATATTAAAAGCTAGAAGAGATTCTGTGGAAGACTAAGTAGTAGATAATATTTGGGAAAAATCTACCATTACTTGATTTGTTTTGCATTACATTTAGCCCTGCTCTATTTCTTCTATCTTTAATTTATATATTAACAATAAAGAATTTTTGTGTTTTGATAGACTTTTAAGGAGTAAACAAAAAATATTAACGGCAACAAGATCCATAGAGATCGGGTAATTCAAGACGCTGTTTCAGGAAAAGTGCGTCGAGGAAGTTTATGAGACGTCTTGAAAATTCGGACATGTGACTTGAGAGTTAAGTTGCAATCGGTTTCGAGTTTCACAAGTTGTGTCTGTGATGCGATTACATTTTTTACAAAATATGTGTTGGGGAAGGAAACGGATCAAGTCAAAGATATAGAGCGAATGAGACAGTGGGATAGAAAGCGTGAAAGAAGGAAAGAAATTGTGAGACGAGATAAACACAAAAAAGGGTCGATAGAAAGCGAGAGGCTATCACACATTTGGGAGAGAGTGAAGGTAAGATAGGAGATAATATGAAGACAAGATATGAGAAAGAGAAAAAAAGGTCTTAGGGGACAGAAGCAAAAGAGAAAGAAAAAAATGGACGAGTGAGAAGAATAGCGAACTTAGAGGTGAAGAGGGAATGAGGGAACAAAGGAAAAAGAAAAGGCAGAGAGTGAATGACGGAACGTGAGCAGGTCAAAGAGGATGAGGGAGAGAGTAAACAAGATCAGGAAAAGTGACGAAAGAAATGTATTTAGAACAGGACAAGAGAGATAAGAAGCAGCAAGTGAGAGAAAAATTGAATCGGTTATTTCAGAAACCCGTCAAACGCCAAATTCCTCATTTCGAGAAAACTGAGAAAAAGTATGCCATTTTTTCTGATTTCAATTGTTTAAATTTATTATAGCAATTGATAAATGAATGTGTTTCATATAAATATGCTCTAATCAATGTGTCTATCCTCTTGTAACAATAATTGGCCGCTAATATGGAATTTAGATTTTGGCGTTTGACGGGTTTCTGAAATAAACGATTCAGTTGAGAGTGCGGGGGATTGGCAATTGGAAGATGGTAGCGTGACGCTGTAAGGACATTTTCTGCCAGAGCCCGCGCCGCTCACCTCGGCGGCCGCCTCGACGCTAATGTTGGGCACGGGCGCGTACTCGCGCAGCACGTCGAGGAGGTGCAGGTCGAGCCGGTCGGCGAGGTAGGCGTCGGTGTGCACTGGGTAGGCGGCGTCCACGGCCTCGTCGGTCGTCATGCCCGTTACGACGGGCACGGGCGCCACGCGGCCCTGGGCCACCAGCTGCGCGGGCGGCGCGGGCAGGAAGGGCGGGTCGCCCGGCGCCGGGTCGCCCTCCACCACCGGCCCCCACGGCATCGGCATGTCGCCCACCAGCGACGGGAAGCTGCGCAGCGCCGACGCGCACGTGCACGCGCATTACTTAGGGAGTATTGCGGGCATTTCGAGGTTATCTCAAAAAAGAGAAAAACAGGAAAAAAACAGATCGCATCCCGATACTCCCACACCTGGGACCTTGAGTTCTTACATTTCCTTACCTTGCATTTCGATATTTCATGTTTCGATATTTCGCGTTTCGATGTTTTGCGCTTCGATATTTCCCTTTCGATATTTCGCCCGTCGATATTTCGCCCGTCGATATTTCGCGGGTCGATATTTCGCCTGTCGATATTTCGCCTGTCGATATTTCGCCTGTCGATATTTCGCCTGTCGATATTTCACATGTCGATATTTCACATGTCGATATTTCACATGTCGATATTTCACATGTCGATATTTCGCCTGTCGATATTTCGCCTGTCGATAGCTCGATTCTATCCAAATGTTAAGAATGGATCTCAATAACGTAAATAATCATTCTAATTCATTTATTTCTTGACGTTTTCATTGCTTTTCAGCTTTCTGTACACATTTGTATGTTTTTCATCTCAAGAATGAAATGCAAGAGAAAGGGGAGTAGTAAAGGAATGCAATGTAATGAAACAAGAATCTCAATAATTTAATAGACTCCTTAAAAAACCTCGCATTACGCTACCCGCACACCTGGAACCTTGAATTTTCATAACAATGGCATTTAATTTCAGATTTACATGCAGTTGTCAGACACATCATTTCTTAGTAACAAGCATTTTTTACATGTTGCACTTTTTTTCATTTATAAGTTCTTTTAAATCAAATTCAAACTGGTTAAGTGGAACGAATGTAAATGACGGGGAGTCAGCCAGGACCACACAGTTTTGTGTTCTTGCAATCAGATGTCCATAGATATTTGTGCTGTGTGAAAATAAAACCTAACATTAAATAATACATATAATATCAACCTTATCTATCTAATCGAAGAAGTACCAGAAATGTTTACTGATGGAACTTACGAGTGGATATTGTGAAACTTTTTATCTTTCCTAACATGCTTTATTCATGTTAAACTGCGTAAATGTTAACAAAATCGTTTTTAAGTGTTTTGGGGAAAAAAATCTTAATTTATTTTAATTGTTCTCAGTTATAGTGTAATACACCCCATTACCACAATACTGTCTTTGTAAGCATTTATTTTGCTTTATTTCGTCTGTGATCAAAAATAGTTTTTACGAAATGCCCAATGCAGTTCACGAAGCGAGTGAAGTCTATTGCCAATTCAACTCGTAGTTCGCTTACTCCGAACTGCAGGTCCAAGTCGTGCAGCGAGAGAATTAAACTACGTTGTCACTTTGCCAAAATTCAAGACAATCCTTGCAAGCATTCCTCTTTTCGCATCCTGGCAACGCTTAGAGATGTTGCACCGGTCGTTCCTTCACGACGTATGAATGGAAGAACACTATGTACTCTTTTATCTTAACATCTGCTTTGATTGTTCTACGGACAGCTACTTAATTCATCCCTGATCACAATAAATACTTTGTTAATTACCTATGCTGAGAAATGCCAGACCGTGAAGATTCCAGACATGGCCTCTGTAGGAAATGCGTTCTTCTAACTTCTTGTATTAGAGAAATTTTATTAAGGATTTAACGTTCGTTGCCAGTTTTGGGAAAACAGAAAGATGTTGAAAATGCATGATTATCACCCTTTTCATGGAAATTACAAGAAATTCGGTATGACCTCTTTATGATTGGTAAAAGAAGGAACTCGTTTCCTGAATTACGAACCGTCCCACCGCCGTCATGCACCTCACAATACTATTCTACCCTGGATAAAGTGCCAAATTTATGTAATCCTCTTAATGCAGGAAAATATTCATTGGGGTATAGCGCAAGTGCTTGAACTGAAACATAATAGCAAACGCTCATGAAATCATAAGTCGTTAACCCTTTCCCAACACTTTCTCAAATAAAAGAAAATTGTTGAAAATAATCATGCAAAGTTGTCATATTAATATGTGTAATGACTGCTGGTGCAGATTGAAATTTGTATATTTGCTAACGTATATTCGAAGCCAAGTCAGGCTCCTACAAATAAACCTGATCGAAGAGATAGGATTCCTTCGATAGAAAAATGAAGTTGAGTGCAAGATCGAGGGCATCATTTCAGCCCGGGCCGATTTTGAGCTGTCATCTCTTGTGTCCTTATTTTGTCCAATTTCACACCTATTTGATTTTTCATGTTAACTCCCAGAGTTTCTCACATTCACCTGAACTAGAGGACATCTTTGGTGTTTTCTGGATGAAACTTTTCTTGTGTGTAGTCTTTCAAAAATGTTTAAAGCAAATACATTTTGGTAGTGTAAATTAACTCTTCAATTAGTCCTATCCCCTTCCCTCCTCCCAAAGCACTAGTGCATATTAAAATTTCTAACTCATTTTTCTCCCTCATTCGTGAATGTCTTTCTTTAATGGCCTTTAATAATTACTGGACTCCCAACAGTGACGGATTTTTGAACCTATTTGGAACGAATGCAACCTTTGTGTAGAAGAGGATTCTCACAGCCGGTGGCGCTCATGGGTAGTTTACCGTGGTCTCTCCGATGAGTAGCATAACAAACGGGGGACAGACCGCGCGCCATATTTTCTCCCTCATCTCTGTTTCGTCCCCTCTCTTTACACCCTGAAATATATTTACAAGCTCTACTCTACCACAAAAGGTAAGAGATTAGAGCTCTTCCCGGCTGCAGGGGTGCCTTGTTAGAGAAGATACCTTGACGTGGAAAACCCGCAAGCCGTAGTGTGGGTCGGCGTCGGACATCACATTTCCGGGGGGAAGGAACACCGCCACCTCCCGGAGTATAACACGGAACTAACAATGCAAATGACTGACGCACATGGAACATAACTCCCTTACGCGCAAAATAAATGGTTGTTTATTCTCGTTCCTGTAGTACCGGCTTACGTGGCTCAGGGCATCAATCGATGTCACTGGAGTGCCTCGGACCTCGAGGGTCTAGGGTTCGAGACCTGAGGGTGGCTAGATTGAATTCAGTCGCCGTCTGGAGGAGAATTCCAGCAGCCGGCTGCTCTGATCGGTTGTGCCTCGTGGTTTCTACGATCAGCACCAGGCGAATGGTGGAGCAGTACCCTAACAAATTGACTGTTCGCGATCATTCCTTCCTCTTCCATATCCTAACCTCACCCCTTACTTACACCCATGTACACGTATTAGGCTACTACATTTGTTGGGAGACACGTGGGGTTCTTAGAGCTTGACCCGACTGGGGTGGTGCCCCGCTGGTGGGAGATACCTGGTTGAGGAAAACCCAGCAAACAGATGAATAGATCGGTTCCTGATCTCGCCACCCAGCGGGGGAAGATCACCACCACCTCCCGCGATAAAAACAAGCAATACACTTACGGGACCAGTGACCTTGGCAGTTGACGCGCCCGGAATCGCTAATCAATGTCACCTGTAGTACGTCCTGACGATGTCCTCGGGCGAGCGCGTGCGGAGGCAGGCCACGAGGTCGGCGGTGGGCAGCGCGTCGGAGCAGTTGACGAGCGCGGCCAGGCGGCGCGCGGTGGGCAGCGGGTCCGCGAACAGCGCCCAGCGGTGCAGGCCCGAGCCGCTGCCGTAGATGGCGGCGTCGAACAGGCCCCGGGCGGGCGGCGCCAGGGTGAGCAGGTGCACGGAGGCGGCGCCCGCGCTATACCCCCACAGCGCCACGCGGCCCGGGTCGCCGCCGAAGGACGCGATGTTCGCGCGCACCCACTTCATGGCCGCCGCCGCGTCCTTCAGGCCGTAATTGCCTGCGGCGCGAAGAAAGCATAATGACAAATAAGATGGTACGTCGCGTAAAATAAAAAAAAGGGGTGAAAATATCCGCAAGAAGCTGACAGGTACGAAAGAAGAGTGTAGGCTTCCGCGGCTAGACCCCATAACAACTTTGCTGTTCTGGAGAACTTCGTCCTATGCATATATAATTACCAACATATATAATTACCTGCGGCGCGAAGAAAAGACAAATGTGATCGTATGTCACGTAAAATAAAAAAAGGGCTGAAATTTCCCCAAGAAGCTAACAGATACGAAAGAAGGGTTTAGGCTTCCGCGGCTGGAGCCAATAACAACTTTGCTGCCCTGGAGAACTTCGTCTTATGCATTGTTGCCTACGTTTTGGCCGCCATTTTGCGACCTTCCTCAGAGCGAAATGTTGCCCTGAGGAAGGTCGCAGAATTGTGAGCGAAACGTGGCCACCTGTGTCTAAGACGCGGCGCGTTTCCTGGGCATCCAAGTAGTTACTGATACAAAACGGAAAAAACCCACAGCGCTACGCAGACCGGGTTCATGCCGAAGGACGCGACGTTCACGCGATCCCACTTCATGGCCGCGATGCGGACCTTCGGCCCGTAATTACCTGGATCCTGAAAACATTGTGATGACAAACGAGATGGTATGTCGCGTGGTATAAAAAAGTTTGACTTAAAAAGTCCGCAAGAAAGTAACAGATACGAAAGAAGAGAGTAAGAATCCGCGGCCGGATTCGGTTGCTGCTTGGCTGTCCGGAAGACACCTCGTTCCAGGCACAGGTGCCAACGTTTTCGCCGCCATTCTGCGACCTTCCTCAGAGCGACATGTCACCCTGAGGAAGGTCGAAGAATGGTGGCCGAAACTTTGGCACCTGTGTCTAGGACGTGGCGTTTCCTGGACATCAAGTAGTTACAGATCCAAAACAAAAAAAAAAAAAAAAAATAAACCACAGCGCCACGCGGTCCTCTTCATGGCTGCCACCGCGTCCTTCAGCCTGTAATTACCTGAGATGCGAAAAAATTGTAATGACAAATAAAATGGTATGTCGTAGGTTATAAAAAAGTTTGGATGAAAAAAATCCGCAAAAAGCTAACAGATAAAAAAGAAGAGCGTAGGCTTCCGCGGCTGGAGTCAGTAACGGCTTGTCTATCCGGAAGACGGCATGTCCTAGGCAGCTGCGGTCCATGGCAGTTTTGTGAGAAAATCACCGTAATGCAGGTCACAGAATGGCGACCGAAACATAGCGACCTGTGCCTATGATGCAGCGCCTTCTGGACAATCACGTAGTTGCAGATACAAAAGAAGAATATGACACTGTCTTTTTTGTCACTAGTATGGGGTGGCCCTGCTGCTCAGGAGGTTATATATGTTGCAGGTTAGAAGAAAACACATAATACAAAAATCGCGAACTTTACACCGTAATATTCTCAACTACATCGTTGAGCATTCCGATATGATGCATCGTTATCTGTTGTTGCACAAAGTGCAACAAACTGCGAAAAGAGACATTTTATAAATAATTATATAAATATATAGAATATAAATAATATTCGAAATTATATGCTAAAGACGTTTTCAGAATTATTTGGTCCATATTCCCCATATCAATAGAAATTTAAATTTCCCACACGTTCAGTAACTCAAGGAAAATTGTAACGTCAGTTTAAAGAATGTACACTTCGCCAGAGAAATGAACCTTATAATTTTGAAAAATGAATGCATTTTAGAATTTTGGAGAAATCGCACGGTTTCGTTTCATTTCGTTTTCCCTTCTTCTTATCTTCTTCTTCGAAAAGATTACCAGAATCTCAGGATTCTGGAAGAGGATTCAAGAAGTGAATCGGGATATAGCCCCAGTGGTAGGGGTGTCATGTGAATAAAGACCAAAATACGGCTAATGTATTTCGTGCCTGATTAAACTGCATGTTAGTCAAACTGTGAAAACAAGGCTATGTGAATGACCACGAAGGACATTTCGGAGTCCATGCAGCTAATATTCGTAATAGCCACTGGGAGCTCTACCGCGTGCGAGAAGCCTTGCGTTTTCGGAAGTATTTCGGCATTAAATTACCTATGAAATTATTGCGAAGAAACTGCATTTATTTCCTCGTTATTAAAAAAATTAACATAAAAATATTATTTGTAATAGAAAACAAAGAGCTTACAAATATTTCAATTTCTTTGTTTTTTGTGAAGCCTCTTATTTTTTGCATCGTAGTACAGATACTCGAAATAGTTTATTATGTAGTGAATGTGAATCCATACCATGAATAAGCCGCCCTTTTGTTGTTTCTCCAGAAACACAACATAATTCCTTTTAAAGTTCGCTCATAACGAGAGCAGTCGAAAAGTGACCTTAAAGATTTTTTTAAAATTACTACTGCAATGGTGGCTCTTTGCATTCGGCGTTGTAAGATTGTTGCATAAATGGACGTAAATTGTGTAATTCTGACAAACGTGCTCAATATGTAGTTACACATACAACAGAAACTACATGCAATGCAAATTGCACGTTGAAGCACACTTTTTGAAGATATTTTCTATTTCATTCTTAAATTATGATTACCGCGTCACGTAATAACATTCATTTCGCGATTCACATGAATGTGTCTCGCGTGTGGAAACTCTGAAGTTTTGATCTATTGAGATAAATGATAGAGTAAAATAATAAATTGAAAATGAGAAAAGTTGTGAAGTGCACATAATTAGAAAGCCATATATCACGCGTGGCTAACGACCAGATGTCAACCTGTTCTCCAGAAGCATCTAAGCGCGAGATAATTGCCGGTCTGCTTTTCCCAGAAATGGTGTAGGTTCATTAATTTAATAAATCCATGCAGTATCGAGGCGAAGCATTGCTTCCTTATACTGTAAAAAAAGCGAAATGTCCAGAAGTACAGAATCATCATGGAAAGGCATAGTTTTAAAAAGCAAAGAAAGTTGCCTTCTGTACCACCTGTTTGAACATATGTTCCCGATATCGCAGTTGAATACAGGCATTTCTGCTTACCTCATTTGAAAGTGAAAATTAAATCTTGGAATCTTTGACAAATCAGTTCTTCCGTAATGCCGCAGAGAAAAACAGATTGATTTTTCTTATCTAGTATATTTTGTTGAGAAATTATTGCATAGCACTAACAACTCTAGGAAGTGCCTAATAAATTCAAATACCTATGTCCGATAAACAAGATTCATCAGTGCTCAGCAGTTATGCGATTCTGCTTCTTGTTTCTGACTCAATAAAACACGGTCCGTTGCACAACGGCATTCGTAGATTAATGATATCTTTCTTAATAAATATCGCCACTCGAATTGCTGGTCTTGAACGATAGAAGCTCTGTGAATAAAAAATGTAATATTGATATAGCCTATGGAAAAGTGAAGTGTACAAACAGAAAGAAGATCCTTAGGTAAATTTCCAATTGATGCCAATGTATCCGCGCTGGATGCTGAAGGAATGATAATGACGGAACGATGAAGGATTCGTGATGTGGATCTTCATTAAATGCCAAAGAGACTGCAATTTGAGAGAGAACATTAATACGAAAAGAGTAAACTTATGTCAATAGTTGTTACGGTATGCAGACTCAGAATTCACCATTGTGAAACCTTGTCATTAAAACAGTGGTAGATTACAGTGCACTACATATTAGTTGTAATTTTACCACATTTAGATATCGCTTGTTTTTTTCTGAGAAAAACCAACAGATATCTCCGGCATTTGCAATCTAATATCATATTTGTTATCATTTGATTACTGTGCAAATGTCCAAAAGTTATTTACTGCTTAATATTACAAACTTTGACTGTAAAAATACTTTTCTTGGATAATTAATTTTTCATCTTACACTTAATTTTAGCTAAATATACAAAATAAGATTTGGAATTTCACAGAATTTTATTTCTTGCATAATCTGTTTCATTTCTCATTTCTTTTCTTCAAAATATAGTGTATTTCTGTACTTTGATGGCGCGAGTGATCAAATCCTATTCTTATTTTAATAAGGCTGTAGAATTGTCAGGTTCTGCCTTTCGGGCTCGGCTTTTCAGACTTTTGATGTATGCCGCCCCACCGGAAACTTGGTATTCTTGATATCAGACTATTTCCCCCTGCTGTGCTTTGTTGTCTCTCGCGCTCCTGCCCCTGACCTTCAGCAGGCAGCGTCGGTTCCCGTCCTCTTCAAGCCCACCTCCGCAGCGGCTGATCGGAGGAAACTGGGGCCCAACCCTCCTTCAGCCAACTTTTTTTGCGATTTGACTCAATTTGTTTTAAATAATTACTGTATGTAAATTTCCTCACGTCTACAAAAACATTCTCAATCTGAATATATTCGTTTATTTTATTTCACAGTATAACAAAAATATTACGGTACAAAAATATTACCGCATTAAAATTCCTGTACCCAGGACCCTATACTTTCAGAAACTTTTGCTTCCTCCTCTGATCTCTGTTGACCTCTGCTTCCACCTCCCACTTCTGTCACCGCATGTGC
Source organism: Gryllus longicercus (assembly GCA_038098605.1). Classification (NCBI taxonomy): domain Eukaryota; kingdom Metazoa; phylum Arthropoda; class Insecta; order Orthoptera; family Gryllidae; genus Gryllus; species Gryllus longicercus. Next base: position 1,080,135 of record JAZDUA010000475.1, read on the forward strand.
GTTTTCCCGTTAACTGCACTCTTTCGTTTCTTCCCCTTCGGACCTCCTACTGTAGACTGAATTCGCTTAGTCTTTGTTTTCGCTCATTTACCTCCGCCGCCTTTTAGACTTGTCTCCACTTCTGACACTACTTCGATTCCGCATTCACTTAGTTGCCGCGATTTTCTTAGTTTCTTTCAAAATCTCCCATCTCTTCGTAGTCCTTCTCCAACGTCTCCGCTTTTCTCCCCTCTTTTGTATATCCCTTCGTTACCACGAAATTCTACCTGAAATATCGATTCCGACACCTTGTTCTCCGCTTTCCGTTCTGACATCCTTCTTTTGTCTGTACTCATTCTAAGGACATATGTTTCTGCCTTTTTCTCGATCTAGATTATAATAAATTCACAATTTCACTATATTTTCTCCGTCTTCTTATTAACAACATCTCATTTTAGACCTTCTCCTCTATCGAATCTGCCTTCGGCAACTTCTGCACATCCTATTTCATTTGCACTTCATCTGGTCCCGCACATCATTGTATTCATACTATTTTCGTCCATCTCGTCCATTGCCTCCTCCTCCCCCACCTTTGCCAGCCTCCTTCTCCTTCTCTGTATGTCGCCTTTTTCTCCGACTTCCACCTCTCCCTCGTACTCCCCACTTCATTCTCCTCCATTTCGCGCTCGCTGTCTTCTCCTCCCGTTTCCTTCTTTTTCGCCACCACTTCTCGTGCCTCTTCCTCTGCCTCCTCCGTTTGCCAGTGCTTACACCGTCTCTTCTGCTTCCCACTCCTTCTCCTCCTCAAATTCCTCCATCTCTTCTTCTTTCTCTCCTCCATGTTTCTTCTCCTCCCTCTCCATCTCTTTCGTCTTCTTCTTCTTCTTCTTCTTCTTCTTCTTCTTCTTCTTATTATTATTATTATTATTATTATTATTATTATTATGCGTCTCTTCCTTCTCCTCCTCCATCTCTTTCCTCTCCTTCTGCGTCTCCTCCTCCGTCTCGTTCTCGTCCTTCTCTGCCCTTTCTTCCACCATCACCTCCTCCTCCTTCATCTCCACCCCCTCTCTTTCTTCCCTGCCGCTTCTCCCCCTCCTCCAGGATATTTCGCCGCCGCCGCCGCCGCCGCCGCCGCTGCCTCCGTCGTCCCCTTCTTCCGCGCGCGCGGCGGGAGGCGCGGGGACGTGAGCGGCCTGACGAGCGCGCTGCGCACCGCCCGAGGAATGTTTCTGCTGAATAGGCTCACCGCGACGCGACGCGATGCGACGTGGCGCCGCCGCCGCCGAGGAGTCGAGTTACGGGGCAGGTGCACAATGCGACCGCTTCCCTCTTCTCCGATTGACGTTTCCCTGCACTTGCCGAGTTAAGGCACTTGCCCAGCAGGAGCTGGGCTGTACAGTCGGGTGCAATAATTCAAAAATAATTTCATTAATGTCTATTACAGCCGGTCCGGATGACCGAGGTCGCTAAGCCAGTACTTCCGTAGCAATCTCTGACAGAAGGATCGCGGGTTCGAGTCCCGCCTCGCGGATGGTTGTATTTGTGTTCGTCCTTTCACCCCCTTTCATCACCTTATCATGTCATCTTCTCAGTTACTATGCCGTTAAATGCAATAGTGATCGCTAATGACCTAGATGTTGATGCGACCTTAAATAACAAAAAAATGGATAACAGGATAAATGGATAACTCTTCCAACCGAGTGTAGAGAAATCTTAATCTGAGAATATTCGATGATGAGAGTGCACATTACTTTGCGCCGCTCGGTTCCTCCATTTTATATCCAGTTGTCAGGGAAGTTCAAATTTCGGACGTAGTGTTGCATTGAGAGATGAGAATCAACCCACCAAAACCAATATTAATATCCTTAGAAACTCCATAATACCTTATCTTATCTTCATTTGTCTTCAATCTCCGAATTCTGCCCGACGGGGCTATCGGCTGAGAGGACATAAAATGGTGGCGTGATTCGTGACTGAGAGGACATAAAATGGAGTACGTGATCTAGCGGAAGGACGATAGCAGTGCAACGTACGGCGCGGGGCGGTAAACAGCGTGCACTCGTGATCGAATTGTTTTTCGGAAATTGGACTTTGCGGATTGGAGACGTGGCCTGCGTTTAGCAAGCCAATACGTCTGGTGGAATTAAGATCAGAATAGAATCGGTGGCTTTCAAGAGAGAATCAGAGAGGGAAGATGATGTGAATGATGCCCTTTTAAAAATCAGTGATTCGGTTAGGAATGACATCAGAGCAGGACTTACACGAGACAGAGATTACGGCAGAATCAGAGATTACACAACAAATATTGTGATTCCTAGAGTAAGCGATCTGCGTGCTATCCGTGGGTGTAGGAGTTGGACGTACACTCGACGTGAAATCGAATGTAGACGCAGTGAGTTCGCGGTAGGTTTACTCGGGTTTCCCCCGAGTCTATCACCGCGCTATTTGCCTTATCACCGTTATCGCGTGCCGTCAAATCATCCATTGATCTCAGAGTAGCCTTAGGCTAGGGCACTAGTCAGTTAAAGTTGAAAGGTTTCGGTCAGAATGAGGCCTCCGTGGACGGGGGGTGTTACGTGAAAGGTTTGAAAAGGGATGATAGAGGTTTCGAGGAGGTGCTGAGAAAAGAGAAGTCAAACCACTGACGCCCAGAATCTAATGCCTCAGTTTTCACGTTGACATGTTTAACAAAAACGTAACCGATATAAGTTTATTGGCAAAGGCTCTGTCGTCATCATCGCGTATCCATCGCAGAGGTAGCCTCAGGCTGAAATATTAGAGTCAGACGCGGTGAAGAGTGAATCTGGGGCCTGACTGGGAGTTTAGGGTGGAGGTGGCTTCGTCAGCGTCTATTAGCGAGCACGTCACACGACGTCTCGGCGGAAGTGACGGAAACGTGCCGTCGCGGGTCGTAAACGATTCCAATGCCTCGCCTCCCGAACCCCCCCCCCCCCCCCCCGATCAAGCACCGTCATTCGTGTACTTCACGACATTGTCGCCTCTGTTTGTCCAATTTACAGATGGGTAGGCATGCTATTTTGCAATTTTAGGAGACCACGAGTGGATAAATTATCCAGTGCTAATTCTTATTAGCAAGTTAAAAGAATTTACATGTATTGTAACAGGACAAATATTGTTAGAGGGGTATTTTATCTAAACTAATGGTACTAAATGACCAAATATACAGACCACTGTTTTCAAGCTTCTTTCCTGACCGTTGTTGCTGTTCTAGCTTTGCGAAAATATTTGATTGAGTTCTTTGCATAATAATGGGATTCAAGTTGCACGCAGTGGGGCTGTGGGTAATAATAAATATGATAATCCAGATCTCCCCACTGTTCACTAAGCGTCGCCCGTTCTCTCGTCCTTCGTCCGCACCAATAGCACCAACAGCACCAACAGCATTCTCCGCGCAATAATGCTCGCTCAGGCAACGCAGCACCGGAAGCCTCCACAGCGATCACCCGGCGGCCAAGACGGGCGCCGCCTAAAACGACAGGGGGGCGAGCAACTACATGCCTTGATCCCTCTGGCGTTCCTTGTCCCTTAAACGTTTTTATTTACATATAACATATTATTATAGGAAATATATAAAGAATGTAATTATAACTTTAATGAAACAATTAATAAATATTATTGTTATGTTGAAACATTTACAGATTTGCCAGATGGCTTGGAGAGACTCTCCCCAAATGTCATGCGTCAATTTTCTAAATTGTCAGCTTAAAAAGGTGATAAGGAGGAATTGATCGTATTTACGGAAGTAAAATGTTTCATTATGCGTGGCTAAGGGCCTCCTTTTGAAATAATCAAGGGGCCACGGCCCCCTACCCCTTCCCTGTGCACCCGCTTATGCACGACGGCGCCCCGTCCAAGCTGCAAGTCTGCGGCCGAGCGCGGAGACGCAAAGGACCGATGAACTACACTCTGACAAGTGATGAATTTATCTTGACACGGGCATGGCTACTCAATCGCTTAAGGTGTATGCCGGGATGGTCCCGAACGTAAATGTTCAGCTTGGCCTCCCTCTCTTAAAATGTTTCTACTTTGTATGTATGTAAATTGGTGGTTAGGCGGAAGAGCGGGCCCTATGATCTGGGTCTCGCCATTAATAAAGACATTTATTATTATTATTATTATTATTATTATTATTATTATTATTATTATTATTATTATTATTATTATATTATTGTTGTTATTTATTAATATTATTATTATTGTTGTTATTTTTATTATTATTACAAACTAAAATGGAAGGTGAGCGTGGTCGGTGACACACATGTGTAATTGATTCGCATTAACTTCACAAACGTTGGCCAGCGGCTGCTGGTGGATATGGTACTCATTTTCATAATCCGCAACTGGAAAAAAGTTCGTACGAAAACAATTCTGTTGCTAGAATTTATTGGTAAGTACACTTTAAACAATTACTTTCACGGATTATTCCTTGATTAAAATTGGTCTATTTCGATTTTCAATGTATCCATGATAGAAGCGAGTCGCGATATTTTGTGATTATAGTTTGTTGGTTTGCCTTCGAGTGTGCTCTCACTTTTAATTTTTCTATCAGATAATTCATTTTAATATTTTCACACGATTTCTGACTGATTTTTTGAATTCTTCCAACTTATTTTAGACACGACATCGGCCCAAACTCGTGAAAAATATCCCTAATATCATTCAATGAACTGGCATTCCCGAGGCATTGCGGCTGGAGTTGGTGCTACTGCCTATCCGACAGGCGGAAGAATACAATTAGTCAAGGGATGTGGTCTTCGATAATGAACAATTGTTTTAGAATCCATCAACATCGTTTGCAGGCCTGAACAAACATTAACGAAGACGGCGTACTCGAACTGGGAACAACACTGGCGAACTTTTGCGACGAGCCAATTTGTTGTTGAGTACTATACAGTCCGCCCAGACCTACCCACACCAACTCTAAACTATCACTGTGATGGCCGCAAACAACGATGTAACTAAACATTTTAAAAGGCTAGATTTGGAGTCAAACAAGTTTCGCCATTGTCAATTTTTCTCGGGTCCTAAATAATCTCGCGAGACATTGACACGCTGTTCATTGCGCCTCGCGGCGCTTGCAAACTGTTTAAAGCGTTTGGAAATTACAAGCTTTTCTTCCTCCTGGCTGCGCGACGAACGATTGTTGTTTGTTTTGCTTATTGCTGTACCACCTCCCGAGGACCCTGGTAGTCGTCGCTGTAAAGACATGTCTCTGCCTTCAACACATTCGCGAAAACGGAGAGCAGCAGGGGGCGTGTTCCCTTAGAAAAGTTCAGTGAAGAGACCCAACGGTGAGGGGTAGCAGTTATTAGCGGGAAAAACACCAAATATAACAGCGAGCCTGAATACGGTAGAGTGCTGAATAAAGAATGTGTACACTATTTCTCTGAAGAAAATAGTATTTTCGGTGTTCATTATTAACTTTTGCATAAACGTTTTTGAAGTGATAAGTGGATTGTGAACAAGTGCGACGACACAGTTACGGTTACGGTACTTTCTCTCTCTTGGAACGGTGAACGGCACAACGGCTGCGATTTTGGACATCTCCGCGGGAAATTGTGACTTGGACACTCTTCGGTACATCTTCTGGAAAATTGTTTGGATCTGGCTTGAATTTGTACTGATTGTGGTTGGAATACATCCATTTTTAGAAATTGCTTGGATACTACAGTTTTAGATGCTCTTGTTAGTCGGGGGTGGCGCGAGCGGGTGAGTCCGTGCGCTGTGTGGTTGGAGGGGGGCGGGGCTCACCTTGCGCGGCGCTGTCGCCCGTGCTGAGGAAGCCCAGGGGCCCCAGGCGGTAGTTGAAGGTGACGAAGACGAGCGGCTGCTCCATGATGTACTCGGGCCCGCCCCAGCGCGCGCCGCCGTGGCCCTCCACGAAGGCGCCGCCGTGGTGCCACGCCAGCACCGGCAGCCCCTGCAACACCACCGCCACGCTGTGTGTCTGTTCCTGTTCTGGGCTCGACAGGCCGATACGGGACGCGACCGACCAGCGGTGGCCCAGACACTTAGACGCAGAGAGACATCCCTTAACCGTATAGTCTGGTCCTCATCACCTTAAGATTGGCTTTCTCATCGTCACACAACAATATAAACTGGGACATTTGTAAGAAAAGCGCACAGTTCTAATTAGCCTCGGCCAGGAACCGAACCCGGGGTCGCGCCGCGGAAAGTGAGCATGCTAACCGCCGAGCCAGTGAGGGCTGTTCGACCGTCACCCGCGGACTCAAAACACGTAAGAGATCGGTATATCGGCCGATGAGGCGGGTGTTGGTGGTGATGAAATTCATGACCGATGATGATATGATGAAGATATCACTACCACGCACTAAGCACATTGTTCGATTTGTTACTCAAATAGCTTGATTGGTTCGATTCGAGAAGTTCAAAGCCAGGAAGAAACACGTGACATAACCCACAAGCGTGGATTGATTGCTTTTTAAATTACTATTGGACCATTGGTCAACTACACCTTGAGCCAAATAGTACCCCAATCAATAATTATTTAGTTTTATTTTAAGCTAACGAACTCTTGTTTTACTGACATCGTTTCTTCGTTTTGTGTGATACGCCCAGTCGACTAAACATAGTTGCCTCCAAATTTTGTTTGACATCCGACGCTGTACTCTATGGGAATTGAAGTGTTTATGAATACTTCACCGTGGGCAATTGGTGATATTTTGACCACCGTGTAGTGGCAATGACTAATCGACTGTTTTTGAAATTTAACTGACTTATTCGTTTCTCAGTTATTTTCTTGTCATTGTTCGTGACATGGTCAGTCAAATGATGTCTTCAAAACAAGAACATTTACATTTAGCAATTAGCAAAATGAAGTCTAAATCTAGAACATTGACAATTAGCAAAATGAAATCTAAATCAAACCACATGTTCCTTTTCAATTCAGTAAGCAATTTGTCGTGCCCTCACTCTTGCGTTTTTTCACAGAGGATCAAGAAGAGACAATACGACCCTGAGAGAAGTAGACTCTAGATTAAAACATCAGTTTGTGTATTGAGTTCTGGGTTTAACTTAATGATAAGATATTAAATGTAATAATCTCTTTTCTGCAAACTTGTCTAATAACAGATATAGAGAACGGAAGTGACAACAAATAACCCTCTATGTTTGGTTAGTATTATCATTTGCCACACTGGTAATAGCTCGCAACATATTTCTCTGAGATATGGGACTGAAGCGTTCTGTAATTGTTCTCGGAATTTCGTATGAAACTCTCGTATCTTTATTGCCTCTTTAAATAGATTTATTGTTTTAGTGACTTTCTAACATAAATCCTCATGATAGCTCAAAATAGCTCAGGATAGCTCAAAACCCCATGTAACTATTTCTTAGCATACGCTTGTTCTCAATCTTTATTTCTGAATCTGCTCAACACGAACGGCAACCAAAACTGCACTATGAAACATACTCCACTTATCAACATGCGAAGATTTGTATGAAGTAGATTTAGAGTAGAAGTAGTTTAGAGTAGTAGATTTAAAGTAGAAGATAGATTTGTAAGAAGAGTACTTGTTGACGAACAGATAGTTCTAATCTTCATGCCGCTTAGAAAACAGCTCCGTCAATTAGAGCTTAAATGAAATCCCCATACAACACGTGAACGAGACCTGCATGACCAAAACTCTAGAAGCTAGATAATACCCATCCGTTTTTGGTTCTGCTCTTGCGAATATTGACAAATTAGCAGTCCGCGTTGCCTTCGTATTTCTTGGCGAGCACATGATCGCAACACCGGAAGTAGTAGGAAGCATTTGTACTCAAGATAATATCTCAACACCAAATAGTGTACTAAAGACCGTCTCAGCGCCAGGGACTGTATTAAAGATCATCATATCTCCAGAGAGTATTAAAGAATCATCTCAGCAGCAGAGAGCATTAAAGATAATCTCAGCAGCAGAGAGCATTAAAGACAATCTCAGCCCCAGAGAGCATTAAAGACCATCTCTGCCCCAGAGGGCATTAAAGACCATCTCTACTCCAGAGAGATTTAAAGACCACCTCAGCCCCAGAGAGCATTAAAGACCATCTCAGCCCTAGAGGGCATTAAAGACCATCTCTACTCCAGAGAGCTTTAAAGACCACCTCAGCCCCAGAGAGCATTAAAGACCATCTCTGCCCCAGAGAGCATTAAAGGCCATCTCTGCCCCAGAGAGCATAAAAGACCACCTCAGCCCCAGACGGCATAAAAGACCACCTAAACCCACCTTGGCGTCGTAGGGCGCGTACACGTTGACGAAGAGGCAGTCCTCGCGGCCCTCGTACTGCCTGGAGAGCAGCACCATCTGCGGGCAGGCGGCGCCCTCGGCAGCGGCGTCGCGCGTGCCGTTCCAGCTGGGCGGCGGCGCGGGCGGGCGGAAGCGCAGGGCGCCCACGGGCGGCGCGGCGTAGGGCAGGCCGCGCCACGCGCGCACGCGCCGCCCCAGGTAGGTGGTCGCCTCGGCGCCGCGCGCGCGCCCCTGCGCCAGCTCCACCACCAGCGGGTCCGCCACCTGCGGCACGCACGCGCGCGTCACACGGCCCACTTACATAAGGGTTCTAATGATCGAACGGTGACAGAGTGCCCGAGATCATTAGAATGAGTTAACGCCTGTGGTACATACATAATTTTATTAATTCAGATTTACTTAGTTTCTAATTAACTAGATGTTAGCTTGACTCGGTTTGTGATTTCATACTTCCCTCCAACAATTCCCTTTCTTAATTCCCTCTCATAATTCCCTCGGATACGGAACATGTTCAATCATTCAACTGTTTTCATATTTCCCTCGTAACCACGGTCCTCTCGATTCGGGTAAGTTATGAAGCGTATATCGAACTCCGTATCGAAGGCAATAACAAGCTATAACGTATCAGTAAAATATAATTTAAAAAAATTCTAAATGTTTCCAAAAGTAAAATAAAAAAAAACGTATATTAAGGGGATGCACGATTAAACTATACGCTAAAAATTGGGGTAAAGGATAGATTCTTACATAGTTATATATATTTTTTTGCATTTTTTGCATCTTAAATTGAAACACTAAGAAATATTTTCAAAATATTTTTAAAAACATACGAAATACCATGAAAATTAATACCGTTTTCTTTACATTTCAGCATCGTATTTTTTTGGGGGGGGGACCGGTGAAAGAAAGAATAGGGGCTTCCAAATTAATCTAAGCCCAAGTATCCTCAATGGTGCTAAAACGGTCCTGGCGGTTACACAGGCACGCAAAAATAAAAAAAAGGTGTCAGAAACAAAGACTTGACACGTGTTTCTGTATGTAGGTCGACGCGCTGAACTCGAATCCAAAGCCAGAATTGCGACACCACCTTCCAGGTTTCATAAATCGCTAAAAATCACCGTAGAATTCACAATTTACAATTTCACGGTTGTTTTTCGCGATTTACAAACAACTCGAGGGTATTGCCGTAAGGGCTTCACAATTGGATTGAGCCCGTCGATATACATGGAGGAATACGTGTCAAGTCTTTGGGTCCAACAACAACGTTCCAAAACTAAAAATACAATTTCACGGGGGGTTTCGCCATTAAAAAAACTGGAAAATGATGGCGAAATTCTGGCTTCATCTTCAGATTCGGATTCAGCATGTTAACTTACATAGAGAAACATGTGTCAAGTCTTTGGGTGTGACTACTTTTTTTGTGTTTTATAAGAAGGGACGGCTTTCACAGCTACTACATGGCCATTGCTAGCAAAAGCACTGCAAGTTACGTCCATGCACGTATTTTGTTAGAGCGTTTGTTTGCAGTTAGCTCATTTGTAAATGGCTTCATAACTATCATCTGCAATGTATTTGCCCTGAATGACGTTCATTTGTTTACCGACTTGACAAAATAGTCCCTTCTTAGAGTAACTCCTCTATACGTCGAGCTTCATGGTAATTTATGGTAAAAGGGAATAAAATCTTTTACTGTCGGGTGCCATGCAGCATTTTAACCATTACATTTTTCAAAATTTCTTCACGCATTTGTGTATTGTTATAGCTTTAGCTGTAGTCGCCATTTCATTGTTTGCTGTTTTGTTGTAAATGATACAGAAATAAGTAACGAATAAAAACTTCTGATAGTGAAATTATTATTTTAAATCACAAGTATTGTTTATGTAGTCAGGTTTAACGGTTTACACAGCTTTAATGAATAAATTATATTAATCATTATCTCATCGTGATTAATTTTATTACTGTTTATGTTGTCACAGGTTAAAGTTTTCACTTTTGATTCCAGCCTCAATATGAGGAAATTTTTATCTCAAAATGTTGTGCGAAGACAATATTGGGTATAAAAACCTTTTTTATCCTTATATTAATAATTTGTACATTGAAAATAATTGCATAATATGATTGGTTTTATAATAAATTCAACGAAGTATTCGACCATGACTGCAATTTATAGTAATTTCACATATAAATGTACGCCCTTGGCTAGAGCTAATTATCATAGAGAAAATTCAATGAAGTGAATTCAATTGAACATTTAAATTAAATGAAGTCTCACAATATACGTAGTGTAAGCATCAGTACAATGTAATTTACAAATGAAATGCTATTTTGATACTTATTTGAAAGTTTATTCGTTTGGTGACATTTTACATAATTATTTTGAATTGAATATTCCAAGTGCAGGAAAATTTGCTCCATACGGAATTTCAAGGGACCACTATTTTTCCGACTTAGATAAGAGCATGGTTTAGCGTACCATGAGTGCGGTTTGGGCTTACACTGGATGAATTTCTGCATTGTATACACCCCACATTGATGAAGTTTTCTTGCACATTGTAAAAGCCTACACATGTATTATCTTACACTTGCGTACACTTGCCTGGAACTAAAAAATAATATTGAATCGGAAATTATATTCGGTTCCATTAAAGGCACTGGGCAGGCGACCGTGAACTGGCTACTCGCTTTTCAGCTATGAATAATAAGCCATCAATTTCGGAAGTACTATTTTTTTTAATGCAGTAACCTTTCTCGGCACCTTATCAGTTTTTCTTTGCAGCTTGTTTGTCTTACAAGCCTAACAAAACAGCTGCTTAGTAATGGAGCTTTGAACCGTCAAAGATAGTACTAACAAGTTTCGGTGGGGACAACCAGATGTTGCTTGTTTTGGCGGCAGTTGACCATACAGAAATACGACATGCACAATTTTATTTTGTATCCATTATGAAAATTAATCTTGTGTATCGAAAATTCTGTGGAAACAAATTCATTGTGAATGATGTGACTTAATACTGATACGTTTTTAATTGTATAAGTATGTGGAAGTAATAAAAATGTTTCATTGATCAGCATTGTATATTATTGCCTTATTTATGCAACTTTAGATATCTCAGAAGCAAGTAAATATTATTTATTGAAAGCAAGACAAGTGAATCCTATGTGTTAAGTGTAGCATGTTATTGAAAGATCATAGTGTCATAGCTTATCATGTTTTCTATCGAATTAAGAACTATGAGATAATAAATTTAACCACTGTATCAACGTAGATATTTCTTGTTGCTTTTCACTACAGTGAACACTGTATACATTTGTCGTTGCATATTTGTATTGTGAGAATGGGGTAGTGGCATGTGCTTGTTGACGTTATTTCATAATTACATATTGACCTTAATAGAATCAGAGAAAAAATATTACATAGAAGGGACATGATAAAATTATTAAGATTGATAGGTAGTACAGATATAATTGTGTTTGACAGAACCAATGCTAGCACTTGTAATAACCTCCAATGTCCAGAGCGCTTCTTACGATTACGAACCATGTTCTAGAGATAATATATTCATGTGACATCTCGTGGACTTTGTCCGGATGACGTTTCAGTGACAAGTACTTTTTTTTCAATAATTTGTCGTTGAACATTGTAACTCTGCCAAGTGAAACGCGCTCTTGAAACTTATCTTTCTATTGACAGATATCCAGAACACGTGTAAAGTCTTTAATAATTTTAACAAAAGTAAGCAGAACTGCATTTTTTGTTCTTTTCTTATTAGCACACAAGATGAATATTTTAGAGCGATGTTTCTTCTTTTGAACCTTATATTAACGCATGGACAGACATAATTAAGATGTAACCCTGTGTCGTGAATGACACATTTCGTGCGTCGGCACATTGCAATATCACTGCACTTGGCAATGTCATCGTCACACCATTATGTTCTTCGACATGATTCTCCAAACACGCACGACGCACAGGGAAGGCACCGGAACTTCCTTGTCTTAAAGCTGCCACTGTTGGTCTTCTGCCCAGTGTAAAAATAAGTTGCAACCGTGACGTACTAGTTACTTTAGTCGAAATAAAAATAAATTATATTAAATATGACACTTATTAAATATAATGGTTTTGAATACGATTTAAAAACACGTACGTAGAGAATTAAATAATGTTTAAATGGAATGAAACATCCATGGGTTTTTAACAATTGCAAAGCAAGTATAAAAAAGAAAAGTATAAGCTTTCGGTCCCATTAACGGAATTTAATTTCACTTCAATGATTTGACAGTATTTTACTACTATTAATAACGTGCTATTGTTTCACTCCAGAAATTCACTTTTAAATCCCTTGTCGAATACGCGCACATTTTCAAGCTTCGTGACTTATTATTTCACAACCTCGTCAACTCACTTCCCTCAAGTACTTTGCATGCATTTTTGGACTTAATATACACTTGTGCAGTATGCTCGAAAGTTTCTGATGCACGAAAATTTGAAAATGTCGCAATACACCGCGGATGCTACACATCACTCGAGTGCCACGGTAAACCTACACGACACTACTGTTGTACGTCACCTAAACCTAAACCTACACGACACTACAGTTGTACGTCACCAACGTGCCTCACCACGTTGTCCTCACAGATTCTCGGTCTGAAAGCAATTCCCGTGCGCTTCCTCACCTGCGCTGTGGTCCCCGCGCAGAGCGCCGCCGCCGCCAGCAGCGAGCACAGAAGCGTCCTCATCGCCGTCCTCATGGCAGCTGTAGCGCGCGCCGCCGCCGTCGCTCAGCTGTTATACGCCTCCCTCCCCGCCGCCCCGGCCGCCCCCGCCGCCGCTGCGCCCCCGCCGCTGGCGCCCGCCGGGAATGACTTTGCGCCGGGCTGATTAGATAGGCGCGTCAGCGCGCCAAGGTTTGCCGGCACCTTGGGATGGCGCACGCACGTTTCGGCAGGGGCGTGGTGATGGGCTGTGGGGGTGATGGCGGTGGAGGTGATGGCGCTGACGGTGATGACGGTGACGGCGGTGACTGTGACGGAGGTGCAGATAATAGCGGTGGAGATGATGGCGGTGGCGGTGACGATGATGGCGGTGACGGTGATGGCGGTGACGGTGATGGCGGTGACGGTGATGGCGGTGACGGTGATGGCGGTGACGGTGATGGCGGTGACGGTGATGGCGGTGACGGTGATGGCGGTGACGGTGGTGGCGGTGACGGTGGTGGCGGTGCCGGTGGTGGCAATGGAGGAGAAGGTGGTGGCGGTTATGACGATGATAAATGTGGCGGAAATGGTGGTGGCAGAGGCAACGGCAACTGTGGCGACGGTGGAGGCGGCGAGGTGTCGAGAGCGGGGGTAGCGGGCTGCTGCGTGCTGGCGCGCTTGGGGCTTCTGCCCCAGACGATTACAGACGGCAAAAACCCGTTCGATTCTCGATGTTCTGAACGCTACAATGCAGCCTGATCTGATCTGATGTGTTCTGGTTTCTTCCGTCTGATTTCCGGTTTTCATTAACCTACGCACTGGACCCAAAATGTCTTCCGTTGTTTCAGGGTTACCGGTCAATCCCTAGTTTATTCCAGTACTCTAAGGTGTTACTTTAAACTGACGTACGTCATGTTATTTCTAGAGAATTACGATGAAGAGATTCGTTGAGATTCAAGAGGTCAAAAACACATGCAGATTAAACTTCACCCCAATACGTTTCAGTTTTTATTTTTGACAATAAATCAAACTTAGATTTAACAACATTCCGATATAAACGTATTAATATTTGCAATTCAGGAATCCTGTAACTTTTTGCAACAGAAGGTAAATAATAAAAAAATTGTACTGCTCTTTGCTCTCTCTTGTTAATGCATTGATTTTTCAGACTTCAAACACTATCCAAATCGATAATTGCAGTACAGTACAAGACAATCAATGAAAGAAATTATAAGAATATGCAAGGAATTGAGAGAAAAAACGTAAACCGTGAATTTCCCGAGAACTGCTCCAACCTGTCGTTCGCGTATGCTTCTGGTCACCGACTGTTCGAAGGAACGATCGCCGAATAAGGACATTGATTTATTGTTAGTGCTTCTGGGCGCGTCGGCTAGCGGGTTTTCCCTAACCGGGTATCTTTAACCAGCGGTGCATCGCCCCAGCCCGAACACGCTCTGAGCTCCCGACTGGTTTCCCGGCATGTTGTAGTGTAGTGAATGTAAGTGTGTGTAAGTAAGGGGTGAGGATAGGACAAGGAAGAGGAAGGAAAGATCGCGCGCGGACTGTGGCCCGTTTGTGAGGGTACAGCTCCGGTATTCGTGGTGTCGATCGGAGAAACCACAGAATCTACCGATCAGAACATCCGGCCACTAGTATTCTCAGCGAATGAACTCGACCTAGCTGACACTACACTGAGTGTAACACTAGCCCCTCCGCGTCTCTGACTCAGAGACATTGTTTGATGCCCTGAGCCACCTCTCCCGGTGCGGAGCCCCCCCCCCCCCCTCTTCCCTGGCGGATCACCCCTACGTCGCTGCACCGCCCCCCCCCCCACTCACGTGAGGGGTTACGCCTGCTTGCATCACACGCGCGTACCAACTTAGCCGCAAGCACGTGCTGTCTCGCGTGTTTCGCCGGGGGCCCTGGCGCGAGGCCAGAGTCTAAAAGCGAATGCACCAGCTGTCGCCCCGTTCGGGTGGTTTCCTGGTGTTTCATTTGCACCACGTCCACGTGTGTTGCATTAGTTGTGCGTTATGTTGGCTAATTGTGCGAATGATTGCAGCGCAATGCTAATTATTGCAACTGGAGTTTTGTTTTCGAATTGAAAGCATAAAGAAGGTTAAGAGAAACTACTTTATATCTCTGGGAAAATGAAACTTATCCATGCGGCGTCCTGCTTTCCCTAGTGTTTATCATAAAAGTAATAGGTGATATTTTGTTCGACCCCGTCAGTTGTGTTGTAGAGTGCTTCTGATTATAGAAAAACTTGCTTGAATGGTCTGAAAAGTATTAATTTTGTGAGTGGCAATTTCAGAGAACCACATTAGCATTTAATACGTTATTAGTAATAAACGATTTAATGAATTAATTAATAATAAACATTTTATCAACTTAATTAATAATAAACGATATTAGTAAATATCGAATAATAAGAGCTTGCGTACGTCACGGCAACGTCTTACGTCATACAACGTCCCCGGCCAGTCAGACGCCGAATACTAGCCTAATATTTTTCCAAATTATACTGCTATTTTTCTTATCAAATTTTCCCAGAAATTTATTTAAAATTATGATATTACATGTTATTATAATATTAGCTTTTACTTCATTTTATGGTTTGTTTACTTCTAAATATCAATATGCACCTATGTTTTGCAAATAACAATCTACTGACTTCGAATTTCCGTTAAAATTAACGAACCGTTCTTTAAAGTTCGTACGTGATTTTAAATTATTGATTAGAAGGGTGTACAGCATCTTTAATTATACTACTTGAATTATTTAATAGTTTTTCCATTATATATGTATATTTGTGATAATGGAACGTGAAAATATAAAAACTTTCTTCTTCTTTTTATATATTGCATACATTGGTTCTAACGTTTGTGGTTACGTTCAGCTTATGATTCATTGGTACACGTAATCTCGTGACACGCAAAAAAACATCGTAATGAATTTCGTCTTCAGATATCACACTGTGCAAATTTCCCTAATGGGCGGTCTAACAAATGACTTCATGCGAGCATGGGAGAGCCTTTGTGAAACGCCCCCCCCCCCTCCCCGGCAGGGTCCAAATCCCCGGAAGAGGGGCGGTCGAAAGAGGGCGGGATCGCCGGTGGGGGTGTGCGCTCAATAGAGAAACAAAAGCGCCACTGTTCCCGTGGTTAAAACCGTGCGGGGGAGCCTCCAAGTTGAGTTCGCGCTGAGATAAACACAGACGCGTTTTGCTGAGTGTTTGAAGCGAAGCTGTAATCAAAGATACGTCCGTACTAATCAGTTTGATTCAAGAGTTTAAAATCTGATAAGCTATGTTGTGAAATTCTCGCAAGAATAAATGGTACTTGTGAGGTGAAGCCGAATTATTTTTTTTAATTATCGGATTAAACAACTTTCCGCGTTCTGAAGGGTCAACCTGTGGATGAACATTAATGTAGCCACCCGCGATCCTCCAATCATTAATGTGGATGGGAAATATTTCCCATAGCCGTGTATGTCTTCCATTACAAAATTTGGCTATAAAATCAATTCTGTAATCACCATAATGTAATATCAACATTGTAAATGGTTGTGAAGATCGAACACAAGGTTTCTGAATGTGAAGCTACAATTAGGAATCAGAACTTACAGTTTCATTGAACTTTCTAGTTCGCGCGATAATAAACTCAGGATTTTTTATTTATTGCTTATTTGCATTTGATCATTAGGTCAGTAGGCAAATTAGTTCACAAATTTAGATGAAGGTGAATGGGGAAATCGACCAATCCTTCTTGATAAAAATAACGACATGTATCTAAACACAGCTAATTGCCATAACAGTATTAAATAAACTTTTTTTATTAAACTTAGAGTCGTCAATCGTTTCAATCGTTTTGTGTCTGGACTTGTCACTGTCGGTTTCGAAAATTTACTACAGATTGTTTATCAACTTCTTCTTGTTTTAAGACACAGGGAGTTGGTTTGGGGGATGTTTTTTTTAATTATAATTCTATAAAAAGGACTATATATGTGTTTAAAATCATCTTTACGAAAGCGTGAACAGAAAACAGTGTGCAAGTGTCGGCTTGCATTGAGGCATGTAGTATTTCTAGTAAGAACTCCATTGATTCCAGTTGAGTGATTTAAAACAAAGTATACTTGTTGATTTGAACAATGCAGGATCCACTCACAAAACGTTTTGTTTGGCTCACGAATTCCCCTTGATAGTTGTATAGACACTTGAGCACCCCATTTTTGAGAGTTTTTTTTTTAAATCTCGTAATTACTGATATTTCTTGAGGGATGTACGCGAAACTCCCCCGTTTTGAAGCGACACTCGGTGACGGAAAGTATGGTAATCTCTGGTCTAGAAAATTTCCGTCATCCACCCACCGCAAGCAAGAGGAAGAACGAACAGGAACGCAGCGTAAGACAGAGGACATAGAAACAGCGCTGAAGTAAGCCGTCCGGGAGTGAAGACACGCGACGCCGCAATTCGTTTTATTTGCCGCGCCGCCTGCGCCGCCGCCGCCATAGTAGCGGCCTTCGCCCCCGCACTTTGTTCGCGCCCGACGCAGCAGCTGCTCGGCTTATCACAGCGCGGGAGGGGAGCCCCACCTGACGCCCCTCCCTCCCCGTGGAACCACGGTAGCTGGAGATATCGTGCGGTCCGGGAATACGAACAATGTGATACGGAACTGTCGAGGGCACAGCAATGTGTAATACAAATTTCTAATGCGCGCAGAAATTGAAAGCAAAATACGCAGCCTGCAGACATGTGAGAGGTGCCGATAGTTTCATTAAACATCCAAGAACTCAAAAAATATCTATTACTAACTTCCGATGCGCACAGAGATTGAAAGAAAATTTTACAGCCTCCGGACATGTGAGGTGTCTGCGAGTTGTTAGATACACAGGAACCAAACTGTTTTTTAATTTTAAAAAATTGAAAACGTCTCGATTTGGTCTGGAAATTGCAAATGTTTGACTTTAATTTCGCCTATTTTTACATTGCGCGCACCGACTGAATTACACCTCATACACCGTACGTCAATGCTTATGACAACTGACGTCATGCGATAGCAAGACTCCAAGGAAGAGGCCACAGCAATTAAATAATTGCTATTCACGAGTTTCGTTATGAAACAGCAACTGTCTTGATATTCTTGCAGCGTAAATAACTGTTGTACTGTATACATACTGTATTATTGCAGTACTCGGGAAGTACTGGGGGTTTTGTTAATATTTAATTTATTGTATGCGAGTGTTCTTGAGCAGTGTGAGTAATATTTTTGGAAAACCATCTCTGGTGGTTGTGTTAGGCAGCAAGTTTGCTGTTGCAGGTCACTAGCATTAAAATTTCTTCTTCAACATCTTCTAGTGGCAGTTTCCTTTCGGGATATTGGCGACAGATATCTGAAAACTAGCTTTCCTGGACAGTTTTAATTGAAGATGCATATGATTTTATCCAGGTCATACCTCTACCTGTCATCCCATTATTACCAGTTGAAAACGTTACGAGGGATTCGGAGATACAATCGAAGCATAGAGAGATAGCTGCCGCATCCATCTGCGCTGTTTCGGTCGACAGAAAATACTTAACAACTAAATTCATAAATACTGAAGAAGACAAAAGACTCTTCTGCATAATTTTAGGCCAACTTGATGCAGTAATCTTTATAAAACACAGTCAGTCCTTCCAAACCGACATTTGGTCTGTACTGCATCTTTAAATCTTTGTGCCTTCTCCAGATACTTCATAGGCGCAAAATAAGAATACGTAATAAGAATTCTTTGTAAGATCAAAAGATTCGTGTTGCACGTCTTTCTCACCAAGCCAAAAATCCAGCTTCATGAAGCTAATGACGTAATGCACCCTGCCGTGGTATTTTCTTCGCTCCTCAGGAGTACGGGATAAAAGGAAAGCAAATTTACGCAACAGTTTCAAAATTGTACACACTGTAGTATAAAGCCTTCGGAAATATTTTAAGAAACATTACAAACGCATACAAATGTAATATCCTTATGTAATATCCAAATGTAATTGCCTCTTAATATAGATTGTTCATTTCTCTGAAAAAGTATTGTAAATTTTGTTTTCCAGTCAAAAAATCCCTCGTTTTTGAACTGTCAGATTTTTTACTATATCTTTCTTATAATGTAAGTATTTTAATTTTTTAATTAAACAAGCTAATGGCTGCTAGCTCATTGCTCAATCCATGACTGTGAATGTGAGCTTTGATGATTTGACATCAAATTCGGGAACTGTGACCCATTAAATTTGTGAATAAATTTTCAAATAAAATTAAAATAACACGGCGTTCAAATTTCTGAATTATTTCCTCATTTAGTTCATCCTGAATCTCTGTTCGCTTTTAGCATCGAGAAAACCAAATAAGCGCTATTTGAGTAAGTCAGTTGCTTGAGCTGCATTCGGCCTTCGCCTTGTAGACGAAGCGGCGGTTGTATCATCATGGTCTTATTTCTTCTTGTCTCCTTACATCATATACCATTTGCATGGATGTTTGATATGACCATGTACGTAGTGTCTTGCCCACACTTCATGCTGTCATATACCTGAATTTACGTTGAGACCTGAGAGCTAGGGGCTTGTGGTACGTGACTTACTTGCGCAATTTGAGTTTGTAAGTAATATTGGCGATATGACGAAAGAGGTCTTGTTTGCCCTTGGATTTTAGTACCAAGTTGACAAACCGAAAACATAACAAACAGTATTGGAACGTATGCACTGAAACTGGAGATAGCCGGGAGGTATCCATAGCTCCAACAACCGCAGACGATCTTGATGAAATAATTCTATAGTAGATCAAGATTAATGTTTTGGAGCTTTAATACTTAACTATTGTGATGTTACACATCTTTTGCTGCCCGTAGTTCACTGAAGGGGTCACGTATGAAAATAAATATTGAAATAGCTCGATATTTCGAATACCTGTAAACAAATTATCTGTGTATTACTTGAAAGCAAATTATTTAAGCATTTGCAGTTATAACAGTATTTTAAATAAGTTACAATTTTAAAAACAATCGTACTCGTACAGCAGAAACTGTATTTAACATCACATTACTTTGCGATTATTGTCATGTGCCCGAGCCCCTTTGACTTTTTGTGTAGACAATTCGTTATCATGAAAACTCTTCAGGTAGTTTACTTGAACATTCAAAATTATGTAGAAAAAACTAGGAACAAGTGTCTACTATTGTATGCATTCACTTCGAGACGGAATTATAATATGAAGATGAAATTTTCACCCAAATAATTCAACTGAGAAAATCTATGTAGTAAAAATATATTAATTAAATGTACTTTATAGTAATATAAATATCCTAATTATTATATACAATTATTAATTAGTTTATATAATATATAAAATATATGTGCTAACCAGGGACCTAAAAATATTTCAAAAGTATTTACAAAAAAATACTGGCTACACTAAGTCGATAGTAATTTATTGATTTTAAATTTATTGATGTAAACATCAGGTCGAAATAACATTATTAACTTATTGGCCACTGATCCCCCTCCCCCCGCTTCCAATCGTCTACGCTGTTGTGACGGCCTGTCCTCGTGCGCACTTTTCCGACATGTCTGTCCTGGTGTGCTAGCATTGAACACATGAATATGTCAGTGTGTGTAAGTGAAGGTAAATTGGGATGCAAGGACAAAAACTAGAAATGTGTGATACAAAATCAAAATACCTGTCTTCATAAATCACACACATCTTTAATTACCCTCCGAAGTTACATCATGTTTCATTGGTTATTACTCTCGTATTAAGCCAGAATTAAATTAGTTGTGAGTGAAGCAGCCTTCTCTACCGCATAAGATATGCCTAACCGCGGCGCGTGTAACCCTGTGGTCTCGCACAACGGAATAAATGGCTGCCTCGCCAGGGGACCTGGTGGGAGGAATCCCGAAAAATCCGTGTGCTTACAAAGGGACTTTGTCCATACGTATGTGGAGATATCCTGAACCTCACTTTCAAGTCTAAAAGCTTCAGAGATTACGGAGTCAAAATTTGAGCGCGAAATATTCTTGAAGAGTGGCATCCAACAGCACATTTACGCTCAGGTTAGTTAAGACATAATAAGTCTTGAGTAAGGGAAGAGTTGCCGATCCGGTGGCCGAGATCGCTAAGGCAGTAGTGCCGTAGCGATCTCGCACCGAAGGATCGCGGGTTTGAGTCCCGCCTCGGGCATGGTTGTGTTGTGTTCGTCCTTTCACCCCCTATTATTTCGGGGAAGGCAACGGGAAACCACCCTGAATAATTCATCATCCCAAGAAAACCCACTATGGGTCACCTAACTGCCGTATATGGTAGATAGGACAAAAAAAAGTGAAGAGTTGGAAGTGCCGAAAATAAGGACAGATTTGTGGTTTGATTCCGTGTGGCTATTTAACTCATTTAAAATATCGAAATAAAAATTTGCTCTTGGCGGCCTGATATCAATCATATGCTCTACAGGCTCCATTGAAATAGAGACCAACGCGTCAGGTCGAATTGGGTCACTCGGGTCGCCTTGTGTGGCATCGCATCGCATAGCATGCCGAGGCATCGCATCGCTGAAGGTCCTGTCGCATCGCATCATATTGCATTGCATTGCATCACATCGGATCGGATAGTCTGGTCGCATCGCATCGCGTCACATCGCATAGGGTTCTGCCTCATCGCATCATATTGCATTGCATTGCATCACATCGGATCGGATCGGATCGCATCTGGTCGCGTCGCATCACATCACATCGCATTGGGTTCTGTCGCACCGCATCATACTGCATTGCATTGCATCAGATCGGATCGAGTGCGGTCGTATCGCTTCGGAACGTGTCGGGTCGCAACGCGCGAGGCGGCCGGTGTTCCGTCCTACTCAGCGCCACGCGTGCGACTGGCCTTGGCTCTGCTCTGCCAGGCGGGGGACGTCGCTCTGCCTCCGTTGGCGCCTGATTCATTCACTTGAAGAAGGGTCGCGCGTGGGTCGCTCAGCGCCATGTTGATGGTGGCAATGGCTCCAGCAGCGGAGATGGCGATGGTGATAGAAAAGAAAATCTCTACATTCTCCGAGACAAACTGCGAAGATTAAGAGATATACTACGGCAGGCGCGGGTCCACGGGGAGGGAAATAGGGGAAATCCCCCCCACCTAATTTTTTTCAGTATCTATAGTTTTAACTTGTCGCAAAACTTTGAAGCAAAAATATTTTCGGATAATCATTAAAACGCATAAAATCGTAGCGCGGCAGGAGATGAGTGTAGCCTGTGAAATTTTACAAAATCTGTAATATGACTCATTCGACCAAATCATTTTTAATTTCCTCTCCCAAAATGTTTGTCTGGATTCGCCTCTGACTACGGTAATACACTAGGTTCAGCCACGTCATCTGTTAATGTGACGCTCCTTTCTGCCAAGCATTACGGGGGTAAGGCGTGATCGACAACACAAGAGCTACACAGAGCATCACAGAGCACATAATTCTGCTGTTGATCACGATATAAATAGCTCCGCTCAACGCAAAACCGTTTCTCTTCAAATTGACAATTTTTTAGATATGTCACTTATGTTGTACACTGACGATAAAAGTATTATGAAATCTTTTACATTATTACCCGGATTTCCCATTGTTGTGGGGTAGAAAAACGTTACTATGTTTGTTATCATATTTATCCTTTGTATTTTTAGGATATAAAAAGTTGTATAGAAAACATGTCTGTCAATCGAATGTTTCTTTTAGAAAATATGTTTGTTGCTACTCCGTATATTAATTAGTCTAACGAAAAATCTAGAACCTTTTTATATAATGATTGATTTGTGGTGTTTTCAAATGAATTCATTTTCAAATGAAAGTTAAGAACAGTGCGCTTTAGATTCCACGTACGTAAGCGCGGCAAAATTGTTACAGTGTGAACAGTGGTGAATGAGTCACTTGCTGTTTTCATGAAAGAAGACAGACTTGAAAGATGAACAGATGTCTTCGTAATGTACATATTTTATTACAGCTCTAACTCATTTTCCTACTGTACTTTCGTCGATCGTGAAATTCAAATTAAGTTCGTGCGCAAATGTGCAGGCTCGTTGACCTGAGATGCACCTCTGAGAATGAAGACAAATCCAACTTAATTCCTTGAAGGTCGGAAGTTCCGAGGCAGATGTCATCGATGCAAGGTTGAGGTTAAGTTGGTGGGGTCTGCAGTTGCAGTAGCGAGTGTGGGCTGCAGCAGAAATAGCGATATAGAATTTGGAGGTAATAATAGGGGTATTTGCCGTCCACTAAACATGTTGAAGTTCCCCTTCAGCACTGGCAACGGTAGGAAAAACGTCTCTACATTTGCTCATTAATTTAAATAAATACATGAGAATCCGCAAAACACTGTGGGGTCACCTAATATCTCCGAACCACAAAAACGTCCGGTCACCGAAATATCGTCCGGTCACCGAAATATCGTCCGGTCACCGAAACATCGTCCGGTCACCGAAACATCGTCCGGTCACCGAAACATCGTCCGGTCACCGAAACATCGTCCGGTCACCGAAACATCGTCCGGTCACCGAAACATCGTCCGGTCACCGAAACATCGTCCGGTCACCGAAACATCGTCCGGTCACCGAAACATCGTCCGGTCACCGAAACATCGTCCGGTCACCGAAACATCGTCCGGTCACCGAAACATCGTCCGGTCACCGAAACATCGTCCGGTCACAGAAACATCGTCCGGTCACCGAAACATCGTCCGGTCGCCGAAACATCGTCCGGTCGCCGAAACATCGTCCGGTCGCCGAAACATCGTCCGGTCGCCGAAACATCGTCCGGTCGCCGAAACATCGTCCGGTCACCGAAACATCGTCCGGTCACCGAAACATCGTCCGGTCACCGAAACATCGTCCGGTCACCGAAACATCGTCCGGTCACCGAAACATCGTCCGGTCGCCGAAACCTCGTCCGGTCGCCGAAACCTCGTCCGGCCACCGAAACATCGTCTGGCCACCGAAACATAGTCCGGTCACTGAAACATCGTCCGGTCACCGAAACATCGTCCGGTCACCGAAATATCGTCCGGTCACCGAAGAATCGTTCGGTCACCGAAATATATTCTCTCATTAGAGGCAAGTATTCGTGGTACCAATAGAGTTACTATCCCAATAATCTCCAAGGATCGCCATTATTCCATATCCAGCCATATAAGTGCCCCTTGTCACACAATATTGGGCCATCCGGTCCTCGAGTGTACAAAAATGGAAGACTGAACAAACGATCGTAGGACGAACAAGCAATCATAGGACGAGAAAGTAATCGTAGGACGAATAAAAAGTCGAAGGGGTAAAACAATAGTCGTCGGGTCAAAAGAGATTGTCCAGTGATTGACGGCGCTGGCGGCAGTGGCGGCGGCCGAGGGGGCAAGGCCGGAGCGCCGAGGAGGAGGAGGAGGAGGAGGAGGCGGCCGGGGTCAGAGGTCGCGCGCGAAGGCCGGCCAGCGGCCGCGCGTCCCGCGGAGGTCCCGTTGGCCGCGCTGGTGTGCGTCTCCTGTGGCTAACGGTCGCCGGCGACGCCTGCGCCCAACGACCTCGGAAGCGGCGCCTGAATGGGAACGCGACGCGCCCAATTAGGACGAGGCGGCGGGGTAGCATAACAAGGCGCGCGGGGGGCGGGGTGATGTGGTGCACTGTCAGCGATTTCGTGGGATCCTTGAACTTGCGACGTCTCCTTTTGTGTACATCACTCTTGGAGTAGGGGAGCCGCATAGTGAAGCACTTTGAAAGCGTCCGCAACCAATCTCTCCGCCCGAGCACCCGCCAACGAGTCAGTGAGATGGAGGACGGGTTCGAGAGCGATTCGGGCCGCCGCAACGATGCCATCCGATTGGCACCTCAAGCGACTGCTGGAATCGAGCTGCCAGATCGTGCACTGTTACCGGTAAAGAATGGCGGAGGGTGAGTTTTCTGACGGTTGTCGATGGGTATGGAAGCAAATCAAACAGCTAATTGAGGTTTTAATGTATGTACAGTGGACGATTTTTTCTATGCGTTTCATCTGTAATATAACAAGAGGTGTTTGCAGTGATGTTCTTTGCAGTGTGTGATTCCTTTGCATTCTTGAACTTGTATTCCTCCCAGTATGTTTATGATTTTATTTTATTTTCAAGGAGAGGGTGCCTGGGAAAAGGCTTCGGATTATTACACTGTTTGAATAACGTGTTCGTGTGAGAATCAATGTTTCAAATATTCAACATTTTCATTGAATTTATGTAGAATTGAAACATCATTTATTAGGGTAAATAAAATTAAATTAGTAAAGTAAAGTGTGAAAATGTGTCTACGATCATTCTGCATTTATTATTGTTGTTAATTCAATACTATAACTTTTTTGTGTATTTACCTGCTCACTCAACCTCTTATCAGCCTTTACCCAATATCTTCATATTGAACAAAAACGTTAAATGAAAATGTCTTGCTCATTACGTATATAGGCCTAACCATATGTACCATGGTTTATTGTGATAAGAAATTAGAGCTTTGTATTATATTTTATTCGTCAGCAGCCGATCAGCTTGTAAACATGATTTTTTGTTTGTTTTGTGAATACCAGTGGGATAAAGAAGCAAATTATTACATATTGATTGGAAACCTCGTACATCAGTGCGGTGTTCTCAAAAGTAACCAGTATTAATTAATTTCTTGTATGGCAGATAATCTTCTGCTCCACATAGATTGGCAATCTAAGTACTAAACATAAAATACATCGCTATTAACAAACAGATTTTATTCGTGAGCTCATAGTTTATTGCAGGATCAACTTCTTGTATGTAAATATCCAAGACTCTTCCTGTTAGAACGTGTTCTTCTGCATCTCTGTGCTAATGTACTGCCGTACGCTTGCAGGGTCGGAATTCATGTCCCAGACATCCGGACCGGATTCTCTTCCCGGCTCTCGTACCGCTATTCTGCTTCAGACTTGGGGATATATGTGCTACTTTTGTCTTCGTCTCATTGTCGTCCTTTCTGTACGACAAAATATAATATGTTCTTGGTATCGACAAATATAATATTACTGGGCAATGAAAATTTTACTCTTTGAATGTTCTGTGATCGGATTTTGCTTCGTGCTTGCAAGCAAAATTGTAATTAATTTAATTCCTTTTAATCCTCATTTTTTTCATGTCTTATTCTCAATTCCACACTCTCCACCGCATCTGAGAGTTTTGGTGAAAATGTTACTAGAAAAAAGTATTTACGTGCGGTGAGAGAAGTAAGTTCGTGCTGTTTCTCAGATGAAGTTTACTATGTTTAATTACGAAACTAAATGAACGGAATAAATTAATGAATAATTGATTTACCTTAATTTGTGTCTTAATTATTATTTACTTCAATTTAAGAGGGAGTGAAGATGATTTTCAATTAGAAAAATAAATCTTGTGATGAAGATAGAGATCCTTAAGATAGGCGCCCGTACAACTTACTTGATTTCTTTTAGGATATTTGGTTTTGTTGATGGAATCTAATAAATATGAACCAATGGGTTAAACGTGGCTTGCGCGTTCCTTTGAAAATTAGTTCATTACTAATGCTTCATGAGGAAGAACAATGTATTAAAAGGATTTTCTTCTGTTACAGCTCACAGAGGATGTGACGCGGAAAAAGGCTGAGTACCAGAAGTACCTGGAATTGTATCGCCTCATGCGATCACGGTTTGAAGAGCACTTCGTCAAATGTAAGTAAACGTATTGTTTGTAACTTTCAACCCGTTACTTACATCTCTGTGTGTATTCATTTGCGTCTGAGCATTAATCTTCTGGTAGTTTTTTTCCAAAGAGAAAATCTGTAATGGTTATCTGAATAAGTATTTTAATAGTCTTCGAGTGTTTAAAATAATCACAATTTTTTTTAACAAGAATAACAGTTTAGCAATTCATTATGGTTTGCTTTCTTTATGAACATACAAAAATAAAATAAACATATTAATTATCACATTTTTATTTATCACATTTTAAGAGTACATGGAAATGACTGAAACATCAGTTCTAATTTTTGAGATTTATTAAAGGAACTGTTCAAATCGTGGTAAATAAAGTAAATCTAATAGCATCCTTATAGAAAACTATTTAAAAATTTATCCGATCGTTTCACTTGAATGTCTACGAAGGTTATTTAGGAAGTTACAAAATTTAATGCTTGGCGATACTATATCAACAACAGCAGTCGAATACATCAAAGACTACATTCACCTGAAAAGGCAAACTAAACAGCATTGCTTCTGCGAGTCCATTTTGTGCAGTCCTTTAGTTCATCTGTCCTCGCGAGTAGATCATGTAGTTTATTTTCCTTGGAGTTTTTCTATTCACTTTCGAATATTAGATAATATCTTATATACTTTATTTTCTTCAGCCAGTAAATCGCTGTTCAAAGTCTAAAAGGTTCTTACAATGACTTGCTGTTTTTAATATTTGTTTTGAAGATAAAATTTCACTGTGTCACCGACAAGTACAACATAAGGAAGTACCATAAAATAAAATCAACATTCTTATCCGTAATCCTGTTTATGAACGATTGTTCCTTCACGCAGCGCACTAACGATAAAATTCCATCCAAGAAAATCATCCAATTCACCAAAATTGTTGAAACTTACAAAATATTGTTTTTTTATATTTATTAGTTATAAAGTCATTTCGCGTCGTGTTGAGGGAACTGTGAGCGGGTTGTGGTGTTGTTGAGCGAGCTGTGAGCATGTGTCGGGCTGTGGCGTGGTTGAGCGAGCTGTGAGCGTGTAGCGGGCTGTGGCGTGGTTGAGCGAGCTGTGAGCGTGTAGCGGGCTGTGGTGTGGTTGAGCGAGCTGTGAGCGTGTAGCGGGTTGTGGTGTGGTTGAGCGAGCTGTGAGCATGTGTCGGGCTGTGGCGTGGTTGAGCGAGCTGTGAGCGTGTAGCGGGTTGTGGTGTTGTTGAGCGAGCTGTGAGCGTGTAGCGGGCTGTGGTGTGGTTGAGCGAGCTGTGAGCATGCGTCGGGCTGTGGCGTGGTTGAGCGAGATGTGAGCGTGTAGCGGGCTGTGGTGTGGTTGAGAGAGCTGTGAGCGTGTAGCGGGCTGTGGTGTGGTTGAGAGAGCTGTGAGCGTGTAGCGGGCTGTGGTGTGGTTGAGAGAGCTGTGAGCGTGTAGCGGGCTGTGGTGTGGTTGAGAGAGCTGTGAGCGTGTAGCGGGCTGTGGTGTGGTTGAGAGAGCTGTGAGCGTGTAGCGGGCTGTGGTGTGGTTGAGCGAGCTGTGAGCGTGTAGCGGGTTGTGGCGTGGTTGAGCGAGGTGTGAGCATGTGTCGAGCTGTGGTGTGGTTGAGCGAGCTGTGAGCGTGTAGCGGGCTGTGGCGTGGTTGAGCGAGCTGTGAGCGTGTAGCGGGCTGTGGTGTTGCAGCGGGGCGCAGCGGGCGCAAGCTGGACGAGACGCGCGACAAGCTGCAGAAGGCGTGCCGCAAGCTGCACCTCACGCACAACGAGTACGTGCTGCTGCTGAGCGAGGCGGCGGAGTTCGAGCGCGAGTACCGCGCGGTGCTGCTGCCGGCGCTGCTGCAGCGCCAGCAGGCGGCGCACGAGGCCTTCGTCACCAGCTGGTGAGCGCTCGCCCAGCACTATTGGCTTATGCCGACGCCGTATCTGAATCGCTAACTTCCGAAGGGCAACTAGACCGCGTTTCCTAATTTTACTGGAGAAATAAAAAGAAACTCTTTGTAAAATCCTATTTAAGAAAATTTCCTCTTTGTATTTTTGCATATGAAGGCACAGACCTTAGCTAGATACAGATTGGCCAAGTTTCCTAATTTTACAGGAGAAACAAAAAAACCCTTTGTATAAAACCCGTTTTAAGAAAGTTTTCTCTTGACGATGTATTTTTGCATATGAAGGCACAGACCTTAGCTAGATACATGTTGGCCAAGTTTCCTAATTTTACAGGAGAAACAAAAAAACAACAACTTTGTGTAAAACCCATTTTAAAAAAAATTCTTCTTTACGATGTATTTTTGCATATGAAGGCACAGTAGGCCAAGTTTCCTTTCTGTAGTATACAATGCATTGACGTAACCCACTACTCTCCCCGCCAATATAAAAATATGTAAAACTGGCCTTTCTGCAGTTAGCGTTTCATTTATTCTAAGTGGATTTTTTTTCAGTTTTTTTTCAGCGATATACTGAATCTTATATTTTTTAATATTTATTTGTCTCCAATGTTTCAAATGATTGATGTTTTTACATGATCGATGTCTTTACATAATCAATGTTTTTACATGATCGGTGTTTTACAGGATCTATATTTTTACGTGATCGATGTTTTTAAGTGATCGATGTTTTTAAGTGATCGATGTTTTTTGCATAATAGATGTTTTTATAGCGGGAATGCGAACCTTCGTGACTAGAGTCAGGAGAAGTCTCCAAGTTCCTCGTTTCTAGAAGCTAATCATGGCCAGGCTGCTTCCGCGGTGCGACTCGATCCGTCTAGGGACAACCTGCTCTGCATCTGTGCTTAGTTTCTTGGCCCTGGGAGTTCTTTCTCATCTGTTCCAAATTGGCACACAGACGTTTAGACACCAGAATCTCCTACAACATTCTAAGCTACACACGACCAATGGTTATAATTCTGGCAACCCTGCAGCTGTGCCTAAAATCCATCACGCTTTTCGTAATTCTGTGTCGCCTTTTCAAGCTTAATATTTCGTGTGTCAGACTTTAAAGTCCTCAGCCCTCTAGGACTCTCTGCTGAACCCTCAGCTACTCACGGCAAAGCCGTTCACACCGTGTATGTTATTGCGGCTCGTTTCGGCCTCGAGCTGTCTGTACATCAGCCCATAATAGTCTCTCAACCTGTTTCACCTCTACAAACACGGCACGTGCTTGCGCCTTTGAAGTTGGTAATTTTACTTCATTGTATTTATACTCCACTTTCACTGGGGCGCTTTAGGTGGCAATTGTTTTCACATCACAATGAAACTTCATCACCATAACCTATAAGTTTCAGTTTTTGAATGACTTGATGGACAGCATCTGTAGCATAAGGTTAAAACTAGATTTGACCAGAAACATTCTTCTTCTTCGGCACAGTATCTTTCAGGGATTCTAATATTTTACAATAATTTGTAACATTTTTGACCAAGCTCACCTTACTAATCTCATTTCAGAACGTAGAATATTAAATTAAAACTACATAAAATAAAACTAATCAATGAATTTAAGACTTATTTTAAAATTTGGGGAAGAAAAAATGTTCTGCATTTAAAATACTAATTAGAATTATTTTAGTTTGAATAATATTTAGAATAGAATAATTTCATTTAGTAATAAGGTACTGGAGGATTTTCCTGAAAGTTCCAAAGGAAAACCCGTACCTTCTAAAACGGAACTCGTTAAATGAACTTGAGTTCCGTGCGAGAACGCCTGTGTTCGTGTAGGTAGGCCGCCCGCCATACGCGCGTGCTGCGGAGAATGCCTATGAAACGGGGCCGAGAGCGTATCGGATTTCATCTGGGAGCGACAGGTGAAAGGGGGTGCGTGAGCAGCAGTGCGGTGGGCTTCCGTTGGGGCAGGTCGGGTCCATTTCCTGCACACGAATTCTATAGTCCTCGACCCACATCAAAGTTTTTTCCCTCTCAGGAAGAATTATATTGAAAATGGCGATGAAGTATTAGCTTTCTTAGAGTAGGTAATCTGGTAAATGAAATATAATATTTTACTTTTATAAATTAATCCATTGTTAATGTTAATATCTTTAGGTATTCGTCTTTGTCGTTTTCCTTTTAATTTATTTCTCTGAATCTGCCCTTTCTGCGAATAGCTAGTTCACTTCGCATTCTGTGTTCATCTAGACAGAATGTCTTGTGTGGTTACTACTTGGATAATTGGGAAGATGAACATCTTGAGGAAAGATATTGTCGATTTGAATCTTGGTTGAGTGAAAAGGTATGGCCATTAGTCATCTTTTCGTTTTCTTCTCGTGTGACAATTTTTAATTCTTCCATGAATCTTATCGTATCTTCGTTGTACACGCAAGTACCCAAGAATTTCATTCATTTCTTGTGTTGATTGAGAATTAAGAAAGATGCGTTTAGTATGCCACATTATGTATGAACTGATATAGATTATTTATGTCTATTATATGTTAATTAAGTTTTTTCTAACTTCTACTCAGATATACAACATATATGGATGTGCAAATACTGTTAAAAAATCGAAACTTCGTAAATTTGAATGGTAATTCTGTAACTTAATCAGAAAATTGTGTTTTTCTTTGTCGAAGTAATTTTTATTTTCTTCCGACCTACTTTTCTTTTATTCCTCTGAAGAGCCACAAGGACTTTACTATCAGCAAAATGTGTGCTATTCAGCTTGTGTAAAGGATCACAATATTTTTTTCACGTTGTATGTATAAAGGTAAGAACTTATTTCAAGATTAAAAGACAATGTAACTTCAAACGTTTCTACGAATACGGCCGAATCTTGTGATATAATTTCTTTGTTAGGTACTTTTCGTGAAAGTTGCATGACAGTGTATGATTTTGTGTTTATTTGGGAGGGTGGGTCGTCGTATACTTTCCTCGCAAATCAGGCAAAAAATTAAATTCTCAGTGTCATATTGATTAATTTGCTATCTTCAATTGTAAAAATACCTGTAAAATATTGGGAGTGTTGTCACTCGTACATAAATTTAAAAGATATAAATATTTTATATATTATTTTCAAAAAATGTTATATTCACTTTTTTGGCGTCTTTTAGAGTGTGTTGATGCATTTATTCTCCTGATTCTAGGCTACTAGTTTTTATGCTTGGTCCACTAGTCGCAGGTGTCTTGGAATAAATGATACAAACGTCTAGGTCATGTAGAGGTTTCGAAAATGGTCGCAGCCAATAAATATGTAGTGGAATAATTGTTGTAACGGAGTTACACTTACATTTGCCTCTGATTGTTAGGCAACTGCATATGCACATACTATGTTAGGAAGGTCACGTGCTGACGCAGTAAAGGAGTTTTCATGTTCCTGGTGAACACCTGTGCATACGAGATTGCCTAGCAGTCAGGGGCAAATGACACAAGTGTAACTCTGTTGTATGAAATGTCCCACTGCATGCTCGTTGGCAAAATGTGATAATTTTCGCGCTGTCTGCTTGCCATAGAAGTTCATAACATTTATTCGGAGATGTCTGCATGCTCTGAACCTCGAGCGCCGCGCTGAGTGGCGGGTGGTGAGCGAGGTGCGCCGTTGCAGGACGGAGGTGCTGCGCGACGTGGCGCACAACATCAGCTTCGCGGACGAGGCGCTGGCGGAGGTACAGCGGCGCGCGGACGCCGCCGTCGCCGCCATCAAGCCCTCGGAGGAGTACGCCGCCTTCTCCGACAAGTACAAGTGGGTTACCTGTTATTATTTCTTTCTTTCTTCTTACTCTAACATACAAAAAATAACGGTGCGATAACTCTGCCGTTAAAGCTCTCGGGAGAGTACGTCGCCTTCTCTGAGAAATACAAGTGAGTTACCCGTTTTTATTTGTTTATTTCTTTTTACTTCAACATACAAAAAATAACGGTGTTTCAACTATGCCGTCGACGCCTTCAAAGCTCTCAAAAGAAAAAGGCGCCTTCTCTAGAAAGTACAAGAGAGTTGGTTAACTTTTTTCATTTATTTAGTTTTGTTAGACAACGAGAAATTACGATTGCTGGCGTCTCTGACATAAAACCCTTCGTAGAGTACACCATCTTCTCTGCCATATATGAGTCAGTTGTTTTTTATTTCTTTGTTTTACGCCAAAATTAAAGATATAACGTTGAGTTGAAACTGCTGTCGACGCCGTCAATCCCTGAGAAAATAGTTTTGTTTTATTTTCAAATTCTTTGACGCCAGAAAATAAGAAATAACTGTGTTGTTGTTGGATTTGCTGTCAACCCACAGATATTTATGCCTTGTACGACAAGGAAAGGTAAATGGTATATGTATATATGTATATTTTGGTCAGGAAACCAAAAAAATACGAAGTGTAAACACCTGACGCCTTGGTTATCAGTCAGTTCCAAAAGTACGCCGATCGCGCGAACGAGTGCAAGTAATTGTTTTAAATGTCTAATTCATATTTGGCCAGTTTTGAAAATATCAAAATAGACCTGTGTATAACGCGGTGGCTACGCAGTCATAAGGGAGGCTGACTACATGAATTTCAATTTCACTATTTATTGTTGTCTTGAGACAAAAACTGCCGTGCACCACTCTCAACCTTTCTAACTTGCTTACAAATGAGTATGTGTTTCTTTTTTAATCTTTTATTGAATTATAAACAAAAACTTAACTCGTACGGAAGTCTGTATGACTTCCGCTAGGGGTATGCCAGTGACGTGGGCACAAAATAGAGCACCGTTTTGTGTCCCGGCTGTCAACAAGCTCTTCGTCAACTTTTCATTCAAGAATAAGTGAGTTACGACTCAAAGACAGTGAAGTTGCGGTACATGTGTTAACACGTGCTTTACTACGAGTACAGTGAGATGTTGTCGTGTCAACGGGGAGATTTATTGCCAAGTTGCAAGGAGGTCACGGTCGGCCCTCTCAATACAATAGATTGTGTATGCCTTTTCATCTAGCTCTCGCCTATAAACATCCTAGGGGGATCATGTCCACCAATTTTAATTTGTGGGAGCATGTGTTCTGTAAATATAATTTTGTAAATGTTTTATTTCGAATTTTTCATTATTTGAAATAATTATGTACATGATGTTGTTCTTTATTATTATATATTATTTGGTAACGCATTCTTCTTTAAAAGGTTAGAGAAAATCAATTAATGTATCTGCCATTGTCTCATAATAATAGAAATAAGTTAGTGAAAAATAAAAGGCAAAACTAATGCAGTTTTGAAATAGAGTTCATTCACGTTTAACGGACACGTAGTAATTATTAAAAAAAAGAAACGTCAATCAGGTATTTTGCCATCTGACTAGGAATTGAAAAACACATAACACTAGGTGGAAAGAGAGTTGCTGAGAGATCAATACAGAATGCTCAATACCAAAATTGCAAAATTTTGACTTTTTACTATTTTTCACTAACCCTTTCAATTGACAAATTATTTTGCTCTTTGGTGTTTCAGGAATTTTTTTTAACGTTACGTTATGCTTACGTCAGCGATTTTCTTTAACATGGAATACAATCCACGCTTTCAAAGCAAGAGATCGTATTTTAAGACTCAACATGAGACGATTGTCCCGCGTACTTCTTTTCACGTAAATAAATAAAATATTTCTAAAATTAAACGAAGCAAGAATAATGTGAAAAACTGTTGTAAAATTACATTCATAACGTCTTAACATTATGATGAATTTCTAAAAGCAAGTAGTCCTTTACATTATGATGAATTTCTAAACGCAACGCTTCTTTTTCAAATGTTGGCTTAGCGACCGTCTGCAAACGAGTGCTTTTGTCAACACAACATTGATACTACATCATCACAATATTTACTTAATGAGCTTATATTTTATAAATATTTAGTATAATTATCTATAAATCTATAAATTAATACATTACTTAATAATTATTTTTATAATTTACTTCATGATTTGCGCACGTTTGGTGTTCATTGTTTAAGAAATTCTATTGACACATGGTAAAGCACGCGAATTTGTGGAGCGAAATGTGAAAAGTGTACATCAATAAATGTGTATGGAGTAATATGTTATAGTTTGATTGTCTATAACAAGAAGATGCCTGGAATGATAGGAGCGAGAGGTTTACCTAATAAAGAAATATTGTTTGCTGTATATTTTATTTATATTTTAAAGCTCCAAGTTTAAATTCCAACTACTTATAGTAGAAAAGGAGTACTTAACTTTGATTATTCTATAGAGGCTGATGGCATTATGTCATTATTACACCTGCCTTATAAAATAAATCTTTTTAACAGTGGTAAGCGCATTGTTGAGGCCACGAGCCCCGTTGAGGACGTTCGCGAAGTAATTAAAAATATTCGTTTTATAAAGCAGTAAGTGTAACAATGACTTGATGTCATCGGCTACTTTAAAAAAATCGAAGTATAGAGAAATATTTAAAAAGTATATTTTAGATGATTTACTTTCAAATTGTTTATGAATTAAAAATATAAAACTAATGTCTGCATTACTAGCTATCATTTTTAAATTCAATTACAATTTGTTTTTAAACGATCTCCCTTAAATATTTTCTGAAGTGACCCCTATTAAGACCCGAACTTGTTTGATCATTGATTTCAGGCGCGTCAGTAGCTAAGGTCATTATTCCCGTAAGTATAATGTATGGCGTAAGGTAGCGGTGATCTTCCGCCGCTTGTTGACTAGATTCGGCGCCAACCTATGTCGGCTTGCGAGTATTTTCCCCAACCAGGTATCACCCAAGCCGGGACAAGCACTAAGCTCCCGACAGGTCTCCCAGCATGAGTGCTAGTGTCGTGCACTTTAGTGTGTGTACAGTAAGGGCGTTTACATGGCGTTCATCGGAGAAACCGGTAGAATTGGCCTCCAGAGAGGTACTTGTTCGTGGCCCTTTAGACCAGTCGGTATCTAGCCCTCGTTATACAGCGCCAATAGAAGCTTTGCGGGCGCACGTGCGAGCAGTAGTGTGAGGCCGTGTGTTGGTGTGCGTGCGCAGGAACGCCAGCCCGGTGGCGGCGCCCAGCGCGTTCATATTCGACGACAGCCTGGCCGAGGACTCGTCGGGCCGCCTGCTGCCCGGCCGCCTGGCCGTGGACAACCTCACGGTGGAGTCGCTGCGCAACAAGATGGCGGAGCTGGAGGCGGCGCTCAAGGAGGCGCAGCCCGTGGCGCCCGCCACCGCCGACGGCCTCGAGCCGCCCACGGCCAACGGCCGCGCCTCCGACCCCGCGGGGTGAGTGCTCCGACTGCAGCCCGCGCCCCACTCTTCCTGAGCCGTTTACCTACTTCCTCAAAAAGGCATAGCCCGACTCCATCCCGCGGTCGATATTTCCTAAGCCGTTTACCTACCCAAAACATAGATCGACTCCATCCCGCAGTTGACGTTCCCTAAGCCGTTTGCCTACCTCCCCGAAAAGGCATGGCCCGACTCCATCCCGCGATAGACTTTTCCTATGGCGTTTACCTACCTCTCAAAAAGGCATAGCCCGAATCCATCCCGCGACGTTTCCTAGGCGCCTTTTTTTCTACCATTATGAAGGTGTTCCATGGAGTGTTCGTGATGGTGCAGAGAAACTTGGAGTTTTTGGATTACTGGCAGTTTTTGTAATACGATTTACCAATGCTACATAGGCGCCGCAGTGCTAAAACTGATGATCACTAACCTTGCAGTGTTGAGAGTCATGTCTTCACGATTTAATGAATAACTCAAAGACTTGGAAATTAGATCAAGGGTGTAAGATGGAGAAAGATGCTTATGGATGATAATCAACCCTGCAGGCTTGCGATTTCTGCGGGCTGATCGACTTTCTCCGCGGCTAGGAGTATCCCAGAGAGACAGCAGTGATGAGCAAGGGTGCCAGGGGTGACCAATTTCATGAGAAAGCTGCGAAATGAGAAGCATACGCGTTTGTATTTCCTAAAGGGATGATTATAAAATAAACATTCCATTGAGAGTTTTCATTTAAAAAGAAAAGTACACATATCAATACTCACACGAACATGTTTTATTCAGAATTTCTTAAAAACTAACGTTTTATGCCCTTTGTGATGGGGTTAGCTCCTTTTTTCCGTTAATTTGTGGGGGAGTTCTTGGATTTTTAGAGTTTAGTTTCAGGAAGTTTCACGGTCAGTACTTTCACTCGAACTACTTCTCTCTCGTCCGTACTAGGAAACGTCTAGCCTTCTTTCCTCTGATCTGTATGAATATTTATTAACCTCCAAAATTACCTCTGATTTTTTCTTGCATTTAACTCACTATTTCTTTACCTCTGACTATCTCCATCTCCTCTACCATTTCACTATTCCTCTGTATTGTTACTTCTGACACCTGTGTTCATTTTAGTCGATATACTTTACATGTATTCTCAATTGTGAAGGTCACTTACATTCCCTAATCCAGTTCATTTTCTTAGATTTTAATCGTTTTGCACTACTTACTTTCTCTGCAAATTCGGTCAATCACTTATGATATGAAATCAGTTTTAGTTTTATTGAGTCTAAAACTATAGAAGTTAAATTTTTATTATCTACATTGCTCCAAAGCTAGAAATTATAGATCTTCAGTGAACGACGAGTACCCCAGTATTTATCTAAATATATCTAGAAGCAATTTTGCAAATAACAGTAATAATGAATTATGCTTTCCTTACCTCATATTTCGTGAACACTTTCTGAATGCCTTTGTTTTTATACGAGAGTTAGCCGGGATAATCACAGCTGTCTGTATACTGGCGGTTTCACGTTGCTGAAACCAATCCAGTTTGGCGAGTGCGAGCCGCTACGTAAATGAATACCTTTATCTCTCTTTGGAACGGGACAAGGTCACGGACAGACTTCCGCACGAAGTGATTATTTCTTGTAATTGATACATCGCGTGTTTTGTAACATGCGTCTAACTGTATATTGATCTTCCGACAGGAGAAGTAAATTTCCCGAATACAACAGTTCGATTGAAAAAATGCAATGTAGACGTGTCACGTCATCCACGAAGTTATAATTTCGATTCCTGAGTTATGATATTTTAAATGTTACATGAGAATTACAAAGAATGTTAGTAAATTATTAATAACAATAAGTGAAAGGAGTGAGTTGTCCTTTTTAAATTCAATTTATTTGTTTCAACGTACGCTATTTTACGAAAAACTTTTAGTGATAACTTTTGTTGTGTTTATTTGGTTACAATATGTGAGCCTGACAAAAATATAGTATGAAGACTATTTTTATCAAAATGAAATCCATAATTTTGACGCAAAATTGAAAGTTATGAAGGAATAAGAATTCGCGTACCCTCTGCAAAGTTCCTCATGTTTATCCTATAGCCCCTAATTTCTACTAATTACAGACTTATTTGCCCTGTACAGGTTTCTATGCAGGTCAAATATATTTTTTTCTTCAACGATCTTTCCAAAACATTGTATTGAAAATTAACTACGTTTCCATGAACACTTGAAAATGTATTTTCTTGAAGGCTCATTGAAAAGTTAAATAATCGAGCACTTACTGCATATATATACTTTCGCATCTGTTGATATGCATACAAAATACAGGTTTGAATAAGATCTGTAGATATTCACTAATGATTCTGTGATTGTGTGACAGCGTAATATGTACTATGTACATTTACAGTATACAAGTTGGACAAACATCCATAGTATTCAGTTAAATAATTTGAATTGAGAAGTACAAGATGTACTCCGAGACTTTTCGTACTAAAATGTTATTTGTGTTATGCCATTTAATAGTAATAATGTTTATAATAAAAAAATTAGAGCAATAATAATAATAACAACAATAATAACACAATTATCTGGCTTGTTCTGCCGGAAACACACGGACACTGACGGACACTGACGGACACTGACGGACACTGACGGACACTGACGGACACTGACGGACACTGACGGACACTGACGGACACTGACGGACACTGACGGCACTGACGGGTACTGACGGACAATGACGGGCACTCACGGGCACTAACATTCACTCACGGGTACTTACGGACACTCACGGAACACGCAGGTTATCTAAAGACTACGTAAGAATTTATCAGTCTCAACAAAAAGCGATGTTTTGAATCTACTACATATGTAGTACGATTGGCTGCATGTGTGTGCGTGTGTTGCAGGGGCGGTGGCGGAGGTGGGAGCGCGGCGGGCAGCCGGCACGGCAGCACGGCGAGCGAGGCGGGGCGCGCGGAGGCGGCGGAGGCGCGCGCGCGCGAGCGCACCCTGGCCAGGCAGCTGGAGCTGGTGCGCGGCGCGCTCTCCGAGCAGAGCGGGGAGGAGCTGCCGGCCGGCTGCGACCTGGCGGCCCTGGACGCGGCCGCCGCCGCCGCGGCCGCCCTCGCTGCCCCGCCCGCCCCCGACGCCGCCTCCGTCGCAGGCGTCTCGCAGGGCGACGCCACCAGGCCCTCCACCCCGGCGCCCGGCCTCCCGCCGCAGGTAGGCTCGCTTGCGCGTAGCAGTGGGAGAGCGGTTTTGCACAAGGCGAAGCTCTGGGTCGGACACGATATGAATTTCATGGCGGAAAGGACACAACACGTTTGAGCCTCTGAGCTCAAAGAGAAATCGGACACTACGATAGGGTTATATCGGAAAACTATACACGATCAGAATGATCATGTAATTGCGTCGTTTACGACGTAAGTCGCTTGATCACAATGTATGGAATTCGTTCCCAGCTATGACACTGTGTGCTGCTAACTATATTCCCATGATAAAACATAGTGTTGGTAGCAGTCCTGTGCGAATCATGACTATGTGGCACAATGGGAATTTAGTCGTCACTGTTCGAAACTATTGTCATTTATCACAGAATAGAAGGAACGTTGTAGAAAACGCTTTTAAGACTTAGAACGGTACATGTCGTCCTATGGCGCATCGGGGTGAGGACTTTAACGTGCATCATATCGTGTTACGATTCCGTGTGCAAATACTCCCTTGTGTTCCAGCCAACGCATCAAATCATTAGAAATAACGTTCAGACTTAACGGTTGATAAAATATTTCAGATTCGAGTTTTGTATCAAAGGTTCCGGTTTGGGTTTCAACGTTAAGTGTTCCAAACATGTTTCATATCTTAGTATTAAAACATATGTAATTCTATAGAAATTCTTGGACATAATTTTGAAAGGTTAAATAAAAACCTCACTTTTGTATTTGGAAGGTTCGATAAAATAACAGTATCTTGAAGAGTTAATACAACTCGCCTGAAATCTCAGTCATGTGTTGTTTACCCTTTGAGTAACTTTTCGAAACGTAGATTGGGCGTAACAAGTTGCACGGAGGTGTGAACCTTTTTAAAAAATGAAACCAAAAGCGTTCCAATTAAAATACAGTTCCAGCCATTTACCGTTTTGGACGTTTTCAGTCTTGATTTGATGCCTTGGTTATAACTTGCTTGGAATATTATCGTTTGGTAAGATTTTAAAAAACATTTATATTTAAATGGATTGCATTTTAGTTTAGATATATTGGTACCCTCTGCGATGTATCCAATTGAATTGTTCTGTATTTAATCGACTTGAGTTTCACGCAGAAAAAAGGTTTGTGATTCTGTCGAAAATGAGGAAAAATAGTAATGCTTTTGAAAGAAAGGATGAAGGAAAGAAGAATATGATTGTAGTCAGATGCTTCACTTTCTATAAGTTTCAGAAAAATTTTAAAAAAACTGCGCACAAAGTCATTACAGATGTCGAAACGATAATATTTCAAACAAGGTGAATCACTTGGAAAGTGTGAATAGAAGTAATGTCACAGTATGGATTCCAGTCACTGATGTAGAAAGTGTTGACTGTTGAAGGAAGAATTATTTCGACGAATTGCCAGGATTAGTATTCTAATACAATGGGAATCATAGTTCCCTCTAACATATTTGAAGGTATTCTAATTTTTACAAAATTTTCTCACGTAGTCTTCGAAAACATGAGCAATCACGTTTACTTTTTTGCGTGACATTGCCAAGGCTCTTTTGAATAAGATCCCTTTTCTTCTAAAAAAAAAAAAAAAATATTTCACCTACGCTTTGTATATACGACAATCGATATGGTTCAGATACCATTGGCTCCTCAAACTAGTTCCAGAATTCTTAATGGCAATTCGTTGCGATAAGTTTCTTTCGCAATTAGTGTTTCGCTTTCATAGTTTTCTATGTTTGTTCCAAATATGTGCTTTCTTGTTATCTAAATTCGGTTTTCCATTGCTATCTGTTTTATTTGGGTTCTTTCTTTCTATATTTTCTTTTGGTGTATTTTATTGGAAAAATATTTTAAACTTACAGATTCACCTTATAATACAAATTTTTTAATGTAGGATTAGTTTCATTGTATACCTGGCTTATAAATCTCTTCTGTTTCAGCGAACTGAAAAATGTATCTACTTTGTTGCAATAACATATTTTACGCCATGAAACCGAACTATTCCATTTCAGTATTTTGTCATTGGTCATGTCTGGAATCTCAAAATCCTTCAAATCCTGACAGTCCACTAATTTAGGAATCTTTGCCTGATAATTACATATTATTCATTCTCTCCTTTCTCAAATGAGTTCTTGGTTTAGTTTTGTTCTTTCGCGAATTCACCCATGATCTCATCACCCCATTGGCAATATTCATTACTGAAACCTGATCACTAGGCACGAGCACAACAATTTTTTCCCTGACTAACCTGGCGCTCTTTGGTTCATTTTCTAACCGATTAATGTTAGGTGGCTTGCAAGTAAGCAATAGTAATATGGTGCGCTTTGTATCCCAAGTTCTATTTGGCCTGGGTGAACGGTGATTGGTGAGAGTGCGTTTCGGTGAAATAATCGAATGGAAAAAGCGGTGATGGGATATTTTAAATTACAAGTTGAGAAAATATCAGCAGTGGTTACTTGCTTGAAAAAATACATTGCATTAAACAATAATAACAAAGTCTTAACAAGTATTTTCTAGCAATTTGAAGCAATTAAAATTCCCGCTCTGCCAATGCGCCTTTGTTATGTCTTGTGTCATTGAAGTGAATTCTCTTTGGTCTTCAACCTGCCGGCACGTTGGGAACGAACTCTCTTCGGAGAAGATCTCTGATGGGCTTGAGAGGAACATGGCGCAGGTGGAGATGAATACCTGTGAGTTCACTGTGATTCTATAACTCTGTGTGGAACACGTTCGAGGTGCAAAACAGTCGATGTAAAAGAAATAATGATGGATTGGTCGTTTATCGAGGTATGTTGTTTTTCTTTCGCAATGAAACATGGTAGAATCGTTCACATTTATTTTTAGAGAAGTAAGAATTAATAGATTTGCCATCAATTCTTCTCTCTAAATGTTTGGCCTGGAGATAGAAAAATTCAATCGCAGACACTCCAAACTTGAAAATACGAAGTCTTTTTAAATTTCTTCTTACAATTTCTCTTCTAATTTGGGAAAGCCGAAATGCATATTAATAAATTATTTCCCTAGTTTAAATATAAACCTTACAAAATCGTGGCTTTCCATTTTCACTGATATTGTTTGTTTTCAATTTTTTTTAATCCATGGTATTCACCTAGATATTTGTGAAGATATTCAAAGCGTTAATTAATATAAATGATCTGTTAGCTTCGCATAAAATCTCAAGTCTTGTTTTCGGAACATTTAATTTTCCCCCACGTTGTTTTTATAGAGATTTTCAGAACTTTTTCTATAATTTCACAACTGTTGTAAAAGCCACTACATGCACCACGTGCTCTCCGTTTTTGTAGTAATCACTTCACATGGTACAAACAATTGAAAATTGAATACTAGACTTCTGCAGACGAGGTGAGAGTACGGCCTCGACTGAATTTCATTATTTACGGGAAGCGTAATACAGTAGCACCTTGATACCTCGAATCTGAAGGGAGAGTTAAGGAAAATCGATTTTTTAGGGATTAAGAGTGATGGGAAGGGAAAGGAGATACATAAAATTCTAATCATGAAAATATTCTAGATATTGAAGAAATTAAGATATCAGATATTCGGGATATTATATATTCGAGATAACCATTGCAGGTATCAGGTATACCACATACTAAATATGTAAGAATTCAAGTTTTCAAGATTCACCTCGCATTCGTATTATCAAATATTCGTGATTCTAAGAATGTGTCAATATCAAGAATCCGAGATATCAGTGAGTCGGGATATCAATGACTCGAAATGTTGAAGATTCGAAATATTGAAGATTCGAAATGTCGAAGATTCGAAATGTCGAAGATTCGAAATGTCGAAGATTCGAAATGTCGAAGATTCGAAATGTCGAAGATTCGAAATGTCGAAAATTCGAAATGTCGAAGATTCGAAATGTCGAAGATTCGAAATGTCGAAGATTCGAAATGTCGAAGATTCGAAATGTCGAAGATTCGAAATGTCGAAGATTCGAAATGTCGAAGATTCGAAATGTCGAAGATTCGAAATGTCGAAGATTCGAAATGTCGAAGATTCGAAATGTCGAAGATTCGAAATGTCGAAGATTTGAAATGTCGAAGATTCGAAATGTCGAAGATTCGAAATGTCGAAGATTCGAAATGTCGAAGATTCGAAATGTCGAAGATTCGAAATGTCGAAGATTCGAAATGTCGAAGATTCGAAATGTCGAGGATTCGAAATGTCGAAGATTCGAAATGTCGAAGATTCGAAATGTCGAAGATTCGAAATGTCGAAGATTCGAAATGTCGAAGATTCGAAATGTCGAAGATTCGAAATGTCGAAGATTCGAAATGTCGAAGATTCGAAATGTCGAAGATTCGAAATGTCGAAGATTCGAAATGTCGAAGATTCGAGATGCCGATGGCTCGAGTCGTCGTTGCTCCAGAGTTCAATCCGTCCCCCACTCCCCAGTTGAATGTCGCGTCGGAGAGGCCTCTCTCCAGAAGCAGGTCTCGTCGCCGCCCACGCCGCTGCCCCGGCAGCCCCTGCCTGGCGGCTGGGGGCTTCCGCGGGCGGCGAGTGGAGGCCCCACGGCGCGTGCCTTGCGCAGGGCGACGTGTCCTCGTTCACGCTGAAGCGCCAGCAGCAGCGGCTCGCCAACCTGCTGCGCCGGCCCTTCCGCCGGAAGTCGGTGCCGTCCACGCCCGTGCTGGGCAGGGCGATGGGCTCGCGGGGGGGCTCTGTGCCCGCCGACGACGACACAGTAGGTGGCGGTTCGATCCCTCGACCCTCCCACGCTCACCCCGCCCTGCAATCTCCGCTCAGTGCCGGCGCCAGCTACGACCAGACCGGGCGTCCCCCAGGGCCCGAAAATGAGATACGCGAAGAAAAAAATGGATTTCTGAAAAAAAAAATTATTGTGGTTTTGTTAACCGCTGTAAATAATCATATTTGCATAAATTTTGCAATTAATTAAGATTTATAAAATATAGAGAAATTCGTGTGTCTCATACCCTTTTTATTAAAATATAGCTTATAGGCAACATAAATTTCAAAAATTGAATTTTTTGGTGAAGGGAGGGTCGTGAATTTTAGATTTGCCTGGGGCCCGAGTTTGTCTGCCTCTGACACGGCACTGTCCCCGCTAAACTCCTGGTCAGAGTCGTCTTAACACAGACACCTTTTCTCCATTTCAAATTGTTCAAGGCGATGGTCACTCCTGCCGAGAATCTAATCCGATTCAAATTTACGTCCAATTGGGAAATATATTAA
Source organism: Gryllus longicercus (assembly GCA_038098605.1). Taxonomy (NCBI): domain Eukaryota; kingdom Metazoa; phylum Arthropoda; class Insecta; order Orthoptera; family Gryllidae; genus Gryllus; species Gryllus longicercus. The sequence goes on from JAZDUA010000475.1 coordinate 1,124,340, forward strand.
TTTTATTAGGTAATTGTCAATCCAACAAGGGGTCACGATTGTGAGAAATGAGACCCAACTCTATTGTATGTTTAGAAATATTTGAAAACCTACGATCTACTCTAGTGCTACATTACTTTCGACGTGAATGAAATAAATGTTTTCAAAATTTTTGTATTTCATATTAAATATTTAAAACATGTGAATAACTTAATCAAGATGCATCTCCCGACGGACAATCATATTTATCAAACTGACAAAAAAGTAGTTAAGTGGAATTAAGTGGTAAAATCAGAAACGGTTTGATTGTTAAACATAAACTCAAAAAAATTTTGGTAATATTATAACTCTCCATTAACTATCACTTTAATCAAAACAACATAGTGAAAATTCAATTATGAATGATATAATTCCACTATTTTTATCTCTTTGGTGATTAAAAGTCTGTGCCCCTGGACTTGAAATAGAGGGTACTGTGGTCTTATTTGTTAAGACGTATCTGACCTCATGTGAATCCCCCAAAAATGCCGCACTAACTCACTAAGTCCCGCATGACGTTTGGGCTCGTAGACTGCCTGGTAGAGCATATGCACGGAATGAAAAGTGTTTTTGAAATGCTTGAAAACTAAATGTAGACTTTTGAATATCTGACATAACAGCGTCAAATCGTGGCTTTCATCAAATCCTCATTAATAAAAACGCTTGATAATATATTATAACGGATTATTCTGTTGGGCATTCCTTTCAATCAATTTAATATGCTATTCTTACCGATTTTGAGTTCCAAACTCTGATTTTCAAAATAAAATAAAATTTTTATTAATTTTAAAATGCAAAATAAAAAATGTTGGGGGTTATTAGTTACCGAGAAAGCAAAAGTTTCATCAAATTCTTAACGTATTATTTTTGAAGTTTTTAGTAATTCAACAAGAATCGTATATAATGAATATGGATTTTTTCGGGTTGATTTTTATTTATTTAAATTGCGAATAATTCTCCTGGTAGTTAGCCAAGTGGGAATACAAGGTTATATTCACCCGTTTTACCAGGTGTCCTTGCATACTCCTTTTCGAATGCACGTGCAGCAGCAAGTAGTGTTTACAATTAAGAAATAATCCAGTATCACTTATAATAACATAATTCAGTTCATTATTTTATTTTTTTTTGTTAGTAACATGTCAAATTCATCATATTGATCTTCGGATAAATAACTATCTTGTTTTCATACCATTATGAGGATATATTTCCTCGTAACATTATATATTGATTCGTGCATAAAATGCTCATCATGTATTGAAAGAAAATTCTCTTCGTGTCAGACGTCTTCGAGAAAATAAACAATGAAAGAGATAAATTTCGCGCATTGGCATGGAATATTTAATTTGTTTAATATCTCTGCAATCTAATCAGGGTTCAGAGAGATTTTTATATTTCATGAATTTCCATTATTTACACTGAAATTTAGAACCAATATTCATGTATTTTAATTTTTTAACGGATTCCTAATGTCCAACGTGAGAAGAATGTCTTTTCACGTGCCATAATATTATATTTTGAAATAGTTCAATTTCAAACAGTGCATACGTGACTGAGTGAGAGAAATAGTGTAGCACGTCGTGAAGGGCAATGAAATATCCGGCGTGCTTGCACAACGGCAATATACAGAGAACTCACACACTGTACTCAATTACCTCAGAAATTCCCCAGCATAGTTCTGTTTTCCGCATGCAACCTTTGCATTTAAAGCAGTTGCACCTTGTGCATGAATTCCACATGGAGCACTTGCCATTCATTTTTCGCCTTTCTTCCTTTCCTCTGTATTTCAAATAATACATATCCATTTAAACAAGACAGAAGAATGCAATGTTTATTAAAATTATTAAATTTGAATTTAATTGAATACGTATATTCTCTGACGAATGGAACACATCGTAGCTTTCTTAATTACACAAAACATTAATACGTTGTATTTAAAATAATACATATTCATTTAAACCAGAAAGAAGAATGCAATGTTTATGAAAATTATTAAATTTGAATTTAACTGAATACGTATATTCTCTGACGAAGGGAACACATCGTAGCTTTCTTAATTACACAAAACATTAATACGTTCTAGCTGTTCTGTTCTTCCGCTTTTAGTTTGAAGTAAATTATTCTCGTTGGTTGCAAACTCTTATTGGAAGTCAACTAGCCGTCGACTGTGATGACCCCGTTTCCTCATCCAGTTTCGCTTCACTTCCTTCGACGTTGTACTTTCACTTCTCGCGAAACACTTGAGCCAGGCGGCTTCACCTGACAACCACACGCCCAGAAACCTTTATGAGCTGCCGACACACGACACCCTGCAGTCTCGGCTTGTGGATGAAACTTAGTTTCATTATCCAGTTGCATCTTGCGGGGACTTGGAATGCCTCGTTCCGAGAACCGCGTGGATTGATGAAGTGGTGAACGCGTACAGTGGTGAGAAAAATCCGCTTACAGGCCGTATGCCCAGAACCACCTATTTCGAAACGTTTTTTAGAATATAAATGAAATATGATCTAGGTATGTAAGGATTGAAATTCAGTACAAAGTAAGAAAAATATCAATAATATTTTACAAAATTGTATAAATAATTCAATTTATTTTACTGCCACCATTAATGTCAAAAAATTATTTTGATTACTCTAGGCAAGTCTTTGAATTTTATTTTGTATTTTTGACATACGATATATTTCAGAAGACCGTGATAGTATAAATGACAGTGTAGGCAGTGATACTGTAGACAGTGAGATCCGATGGCCACTGCGACAGTACGATAGACACTGATAGTATGACGCTACGTATACGATTTGATTTCAAGAAAAATATTTTCGTATTTTCACTGCATTTTACCTGAAACGTACCGTTATATAAATTGATATTTATCTGATTTTATTTATTTCTATTTCTATGAAATTTGTCGACTTTTAAAATATAATAATTGATCTGTTTAGGCACATTTTAGTACACATTTAAAGACAAATAAAATATAGTTCAAGAAAAAATATAAATAGTATTTAGAATACAAAATAGTTATTTACTGTTTATTAAATAACTGAATTAAAATAATTGCACACCCGCTTCTATTTTTTACTGTAATTTCTTTAAATCGTCTATTGTCTCTCATGTATATGTAGGATTATATTTTCCCCAAAAATCGATTTATTGATTTGTTTATTGTGGCATGTGCGCGTTTGGGCTCCGCCATCTCGCTCGGCTCTTTGCTTGCGACAAGACGGAGCGTTCGGAGCGGCCTTGCGCAGCGCGACCTTCGCTTGTTTGCTGCACTTTCACGGCGGATGCACTGGCGGAGCTGTGCGCTCCGGCGCTGGGGAGGGGGGGGGTGACGTTCGGAATAAGCACGGAGCCCCGAGACGGGGAGACCGAAGTCTGGGATTTTCTGAAGTGTCAACCCACTTGTACTACATCGTAGGTTGGCAAACCTGTGGATGATTTACTACTTAATAAAATGATTAGCTGCAGGAGATCTAGTGCGAAATATGAGACACCTAAAACGAATGATTCTGATTCGTAAATTCGATGATACGTTTATAATCAGATGTAAGATCACTTTGTTAAAATTTAAAGATACATCATTCTCGTTTTTCAACATTCGTTTTTTGAATAATCTTTTTTTCTCAGTACGAACTCATCTTTAGATCACTTACTTAAAATTCACTGCTGACTTCTAGTGCACTTGAAGTAAAGATGATATGTCTGTCAATAGTGAACGCTCCTCTGACTATCATGAGCTGCCTTCTGCCGGAAAAATCGTATTTACAAGTTCCCCCCTCCCCAAACCGGCCTTATTTATTTATTTTTCGCGAGCAACCAAGGTCAACTTCAGTAACCGACTGATCACGAAAATGTTGCCGACCTATGTAGTAAGTACTATTTATTGAGAAAATACAATTAAATGTAAGTTTTAAGGAATTCGTATGCAAGTAGTAAAATATGAATCCCACACCTAATACTTTGATGACATTACTATTTCTGCAATTCCTGAAACTAATTAAATAATGACTCCCCAAAATAATTAACAGTAATATTGGAGCTTAACCTCTTTGAGACTTCGAGCCTTAGAACGTTGGTGGAATTAATAAACGGATTATTTCATCACCATATACGAGGTAATTCACTGAATGGTCTTTATGTATCTGTTATTATTATTTGTTATGTATTATGTGTTATTATGTATCTATTACTATCTGTAATTAATTATTCACGAAATTTGTAAGTTTTTAAAAAATTGCAACCAAATGATTGAAGTTTGAATAAGTTAAAGTGGGTATTTAGTAAAATACTAATGGCCTTGGCCTTGTAAAAACCTAATTTTGTAAACGAATTTTAAAGAAGTATACAGACTGAAAATACTATTTAAAAACAAAGAAATTCTACAGAAATCCTCAGATACTGAATTATTTGAGACTCGTAATGCCAGTTTCTCGGAAGTTCTATTCAATAATAAAATATTTATAAGAAACTTTATTATCGTCTGTTACGAAGAAATTTTTTAATGATACTTCATTAAGCACTGACGTTCCCCACAAGTGAGTTACACCTATATCGCAACTTCCACACGTTCTACGTCCCCTGCACGCACTAACTCAAGTTGTTTGCACGCGATGCCTGCTGTTCGCTCGCCCTAGCAGGAATTCGGAATTGCTTCCGGCTTTGCGAAGAATCGCTCTCGTTTGTTTTGCAAAAAACCTTGCATCCAATTTCCCATATGCACGTGTCTGCATGCAGCATGAAGCACGAAGTATGCAACATTTCTGCACTTTCACTTGAAGCAAAAGTTCCAATCAGGAGGCAATTATCTCGAGATTTTTGTGTGACTTTAAACGTTCTTCGTTAGTAGTGCGTCGGACAGAGATCTTGTTATCGAAGCTGAGATGTGCCTGTCGTGTTTACAACCACACTGGAAATGAATTATCAGAAATATGTAATAATGGTCCCCGAACTGCCAGATCTTTCGAGAATGTACCACGACTTATGCGCCACATGTTTGAGCCCCATCAAAATGATCTCTTTAGCATAATGAGTCGGGTCTTACTTGTAGTGTAAATACATAACACCGTCAGAATAGCGTAAGCTCCAAAAGTATTACGAAAAATGGAAATTTGTAAATATCGATTTTGTTCAGGAGAATGGGAAACTTAATTTCTTTTTTTAATTCTTAGTCCGTCAAATTGAAGGATCCAGCTTTCGAATCTACTGCGTGACCATATTTTGCTCTTGAAAATCCTAAAGAATCCTAAACAAAATAACCGGAGGGAAAATCTCGAGATATTTAGCCGTTATTTTCATTCCTCATCAAGCATGCTATCATGAAACATGTAAAAGAGTATTACGCGTTGAACTTCCCTACCTGCAGTCTTCAGTAGCCTCTCATTTCCTATGCTGCTATGTTATATCCTGTGCTCTTCTGTTCTGTTATGTGCAGTGTTGTGTTAGTCGTTTCGTGACATCTGTTGAATGTCCTGTAGAAATGCGCACGTTTGCAGAACAAATGTTCCTTCCTTCCTTGTGTCTTCGCTACATGTGTGCGTTTCCTGTGTTTACTTCGTCTGCACGTGCTTGTTTACATATTTACGCATTTTTTGCAGTATGTTGTTGTGAAGGACAATTCTTGTATGTTAATTTTGTGATTTACTTACCTTTTCTTTTCAGTTCACGGAAACCTAAAAGGAAAAAGTGTTTCCTTTGCTGTGGAATGATGCTAGCTTAGGAACAAGATTACCAAACAAAGAGAAAAATTGCTAGTTAATACAGTTCGAGTAGTTTCGTAACGTTCCTCTTCACCTGCTAGTATTCAGAGATTTGAATGTTAACCTAATACGATTAATGTTGTATATTGAACATATTCTTTGTATGGAATAACGAAGATGTGTTTGATAATATCTTTTCCTAAGTGAAGCATTCTGCATTATAAATAAATATAAATCTTACTGGGGCAGTATTATATTTATACAGTGTTTTCATTGCAAATCAATAATCGGATGTCACTCGTTAATGAGCTAAATCCTTCTAGTATGTACTTTGGGGCCGAATTCCCATGGCTTTATGAAAACAAAAACGTCTTGGAGGATACAAATAATGCGTCCTCTCTTCTTTCTTGTTATATTTTCGCGTGGTTAATTGTATTAATTCGTGTCGTTTGCGCGTTTCGTGCATGTTTGGCTCCGCGCAATCAGCTGTTTCCAACTTAGCATGACGAATTGCGCACGATCTTGGACTGTGCAAGTGTACGAATAGTGATGGCAGCACTGTACTGTTTCGTTGTCTAAACGGTATTTTGCTTTCATTAATTTGATGCATCGGTAAGCACACGGTTGTTCTTAAAACAGAAAAATCCATAATTCGCATGGCTTTCTTCGGGAGGGAAGTAAGTGATGCAGACCGATCTATGTCGTAGATTCATAAAAGAATATCGAGTCTGGAAAAGGGAAGTATGACTTTCATGTCCAAAGTAATACTTAAGCTTGTGACGTCAGGTGACGTCACGACGACAGAGTGTCTGCTACCAGAAAATAATGGGAAGGGAATTAACATTGATCAACCTTGATTCGTCAGAATTCTCGGGACGACTTTACTACTACATTCTTGAAGGAAAATGATTATATCACATTGACCTACCGGTATATTGCAGAATCGATGCAGTGGTATTAAAAATTGTCATCCCTATGTTCGAGCGATCGTCGACTATGTGCAAAAAGTGTTCGAGTGCGCGAACGCGCAATCCATGCGCACACGCATGTTCTTGGAGTGTGCGCGTGCGCATTCACTGGGCTGCGAGTGCGCGTGAGTTCGCGATTGTCGAGTGTGCGCATGCGCTATCGTTTGGCGAGTGTGCCCTTGCGCTTTTGCTATTGCTAGCGCTTGTTGAGTGTGGGCATGCTCTAGCGCTTGTTGAGTGTGTGCAAGCGCTAGCGCTTGTCCAGTGGGTGCATGCACTAGTGGGTGCCTAGTGTGCGCTATCGATTGCTGAGTGTGCGCATGCGCTAACATTTGTCGAGTGTGCCCATGCTCTAGTTGAGTGTGTCGCATATTTTGTGCTATATTTTGCCGAGTGTATGCATGCGCTATCTATTGCCGTGTGCGCAATCGCTAGCGCTTGTTGAGTGCGCATATGCGCTAAAATTTGTCGAGTGTGCGCATGCTTTAGTCGAGTGTGCGCATGACCTAGTTGTGTGTATTGCATGAGCTATCATTTTCTGAGTGTGCGCATGCGCTGTCACTTGTCGCGTGTGCGCACGCGCTAGCGCTTTCCGAGTGTGCGCATGGTCGCCTGACGAGAGCGCGCGCGCGCGGGCGCAGGCGGCGGCGCAGGTGCCCGCGGGGGGCGGCGGCGGCGGCAGCGGCGCGTGCGGCAACGGCGCCGGCAGCAACGGCGGGCTGGCCGCGCGCGCGCTGGCCGACGAGGACTGGTTCCACGGGGTGCTGCCCCGCGAGGAGGTGGTGCGCCTGCTGACGCGCGAGGGCGACTTCCTGGTGCGGCAGACGACGCGCAACGACGAGTGCCAGACCGTGCTGAGCGTCTGCTGGGGCGGCCACAAGCACTTCATTGTGCAGACCACCGCCGAGGTACGATCAACCAATGTTTTTTTCCGATCGAACGTTCTCTCTGGTGCGTCTGATGAGGAGGGCATTAGTAATCCTCACCAAGGTACGAACAACCGTTTTTGGTTGTTTTTTTCCCAACCAACAATTTCTGTGGTATGTCTGTTGGGGAGGGCTCTAGCACTTCATTGTGCAGATCACCACCAAGGAACGAACAACACATTTTAAGCACGAACATTCTCTGTGGTAAGTGTGTTGGAAGCAGCACACACCCAAGGTACTGTGTACAAAGTACAAGATATTGTATCGAGATCTGTACAAGATATACAGATCACTGCCACTGTACGTACAACCCATTTTATCAGAACCAACATGATGTGTGATTCGTGAGCTAGCCACCAAGCTCTGAACAACCCATTTTTGGGGTACGAATGTATAGTACGTCTGCTAGAGAGGAGACCATTACTTTGCATACATCACTGAGATACGAACAACCATCTCTTTGTTGTTAGGTTATGGAAAACTATAACATAGCCTCTTTGATTGTAACATAGCTTTCAGCTTATTTTCAATATTTGGCGCCTTTTGGAACTCTGTTGGTCGTAATTTCATTCGTGAAATTGTCCTATTAAATACCCCTCGTGCTTTGGAAATTCTCAGATAAATCTCCTTCTCGCTTCACGAGTCGGGGATTTACGGACAATTTCCAAAGCGCTCATTACCCATGATAATTTCATGACGTGCTCTGTTATGCCAACTGCGTTGTGTGTCGCGCAGGGCCACTTCCGCTTCGAGGGCCCGGCCTTCCCCACCATCCCCGAGCTGATCGCGCACCAGCTGCAGAGCGCGCTGCCCGTGACGGGCCGGTCGGGCGCCGTGCTGCGCAGGCCCATCCTGCGCGAGCGCTGGGAGCTCAACAACGACGACGTGCTGCTGCTCGACAAAATCGGCCGGGTGAGTGGCCTCTCTCTCTCTTCCTCCCTCCCTCCCTCTCTGACTCCGTCTCCCTCTGTCTCTCGTATGTGTATCTCTCTTTGTCTGTCTTACTGTCTCTCTCTGCCGCACTCTCTGTCCCACTCTCTCTGTCCCACTCTCTCTGTCCCACTCTCTCTGTCCCACTCTCTCTGTCCCACTCTCCTGTCACACTCCTTCTCTGTCACACTCTCTCTGTCACACTCTCTCTGTCACACACACTCTCTTTGTCACACACTCTCTCTCTGTCCCACTCTCTCTGTCCCACTCTCTCTGTCCCACTCTCTCTGTCCCACTCTCTCTGTCCCACTCTCTCTGTCCCACTCTCTCTGTCCCACTCTCTCTGTCCCACTCTCCTGTCACACTCCTTCTCTGTCACACTCTCTCTTTCACACTCTCTCTGTCACACACACTCTCTTTGTCACACACTCTCTCTCTGTCACACTCTCTCTCCTTGTCACACTCTCTCTCCCTGTCACACTCTCTCTCCCTGTCACACACACTCTCTCTCTCTCCCTGACACACTCTCTCTCCCTATATCTCTCTGTCAGTATTTCGCTCTCTTTTTCAATCCATTCATCCATCTCTATTTTTCCTTGCGTTAGTCCAGCTCAGTTGCAGGGTCAACATGACCTTTTGTTCAACTGTGGGTACCGGCTGAGTTAGTTCAGAGTCAGCATTGCCGCTGTCTCTGCAGTCACTTTGACCGGCAGGTCCTAGGCTCGAGTCTCGACGGAGCCAGGATTTTCGACATTATCTCGACGGCTAGGTCGAATTCAGTCGCTGTCTGTAGGAGAATTCTAGCGGTAGGCTGTTCTGATCGGTAGTTATACATGGTTTCTCCGATCAGTTCCAGGGGATTGCCGGAGCAGAATCTTAACAAATGGGCCACAGGCCGATCCCGATCTTTCCTTCCCCTTCCTTGTCCTATTTTACCCCTTATTTACACACATTTACGTTTACATGCACTACACCTCTTTACAAACATTTACACTCACATGCATTACACCCCCCTTACAGACATGTACACTCACATGCGTGATCTGGGCTGTCCGGGTATGCCAAGCCCTGAGGAAGACCACGACAAGATGGTCGAAACGTCGGCAACACAGCCTTCGACGCGACGTCACCCGGACAGCCCAGATCACCCACATGTCTCTGGCCGCGGAAGCCTACGACTTCATCTACACTCACATGGACTACACCACCAAGTATGCCGTAGACCGATTGGGAGCTTAGAACTTGTTCCGGCTGGGGCGGTTCACCGCTGATGGGAGATGCCTAATAAGGGAAACCCCCGCTAGCGGACAGGCAGGTTGGTGCCGGATCTCACCATCCATCGGGAAAGATCTCCGCCACCTCCCGATGAAAAACATGCACTGCACATACGGGACTAGTAACCTTAGCCGTTGATGCGCCCGGAATCACCAATCAGTTCCTAACGAATGGGCCACGGACCGTGCATGACCATTCCTTCCTCTTCTCTGTCCCATCATCCCAACAATGAGCACCCGGCACTAGTATCCACCGGTCAGTCACATGCGAAATATTTATTTTTACGTTAAATGAGTGATTGTTTCACGATCGATATTAAGGGTTTTGTATTGTAGATGGGAGGGAAAAGGCAATCGAGGTTCCTTTGAAAGGGGTTTCAAGTTTTGAAAGTGCCTCCTTAGCAATACGTAATAAAACATTTTACTACCTTATATATTTAATCCCTGATTTTCCTCCTTTTAACATGAAACTTTTGAATTATGTGGGGAAGATGATCTCCAAGCTATCTGCCAACCTATGTATTCTTCATCATTTACATTATAATTAAATTTCGCGTGTAGTATTATTTATTTATTTATTTATTTATTTATTTATTTATTTATTTACTTACTAGTAAAATGTGTCATACTTACTGAACCCGTGCGATTACATTGCGTAGAAGGAAGTGCTGTTGAAATGTTAAAACAAAAAATACTGCAAATCCATGAATATACATCATGATTTATGTTTACAAAGATCTTTACTCATAAATGCATGGATACTGTTTAGGCTTATAACAGCATATCTTGCTATCAAGCCTTGATTGCAATCATTGCCTTAATTTAATATATGCAGCAAAATATAAGAAATATATTTTCAAAATGATAATCATTATTCCCTTGCTCTTTGGTGTTTTTCATATATATATATATATATATATATATATATATATATATATATATATATATATATATATCTTACGAATAAAAGTAGATTGAATATTTGCAATTGATAGTCGCAAACAATCGTTTTAACGATCACAATGCGATGTTCTCTAAGCAAAGTCAACTGCTCTTCCATTTCTCGCGAATTTGCCAAGTTGGGCATGCCCCCCAACTTCCCATTTCCCTTGTAGCCGCGCATTTCACACAACAGATATTTTGTAGCTTTTTATTAGTAAAGAAAATGTTTTATGTATTCATTATATAGTGACCTCCACTTCTAATTTTCTTCTCTTTTTTAGTACCTCACTTGTTTAAAACCGTTCACTGGGAGCCAATTAGGAGGGACATCAAAATCCTTCTCTTTAGAGATTTAATATATATGATGTACTAAATAAAAAGTGGAAAGGGGTCCAGAAATGTAGCCGCCCGCCACCCTCATGTTTTATTTATTTATTTATGTCACAAACAGTTAAAAACTGTGACGTGTTATGGGGAGAAGTTAATTTGAAGTTACATTTATGTCCAGGAGCAATACAAGGGTCCATCCTACCATTTTGCTCGAGGATCAGGGAAACTGGACGAAAACCTGATCGAGATGGGGGTCATTGACCCAGAAGCTGAAGTACAATACTTGTTACAGTTTCTTTACAATTATACAATCCAAATGGTATAAAATACATTAAATGTCATTGTTAATATTAATATTACTTTCCTTTTGGATACTCAGTATAGCATCTAATTGTATAGAAACAGTTATGCAGTAAAAACGATTTTACTTGGTACTTGAACTTTTGTATCGAATTTAATCGTTTAATGTCATCTGCCAAAGTGTTGTAAAATAATGTACATGTATTATATGTGAGTTTTTTGTAGCTGAGCTGTAAGCTATTGATACTGTCACCTGATGAATATGATTACTACGTCGAGTGTTGTAGTTATAGACAACGGCGTTTGCCTTCGCAGGCGCCCGGTCACAAACCCTAAAGGGCCATTCACAATGTAAACGTAAACATAAGCATGGCGTTAACATAAAAGTTAGGACTTCGTCCGTAAGCGGACTCATTCACAGTGCGATCGCATGAGCATAACCCGCAAGACGTTAGCTTAAAAGCTTGCAAGCTTCAAGCTTCTGTGCTTATGCTTACGTAAAACATAAGAAATGTATCACAGAACGGTAACTCAAAATCGAGAATCGAAATTGGAGCGAAGTCGATAGAAGAACTAACGCCATATGGGACATAGACACAGTCGATATCTTGAAATCGAATCTCACATCCAACCAGAATGTCTCTTAGCCAATAGAAACTTATTTTGCTTAAGTTTATGTTAGGCATTGTGAATACTTCAGTCTATCGCTTATGTTAATGTGCATGTGTACGCGCTTTGCTTATGTTTACGTTTGCACTGTGAAAGGGCCTTAAAAGCCAACCACGCCTCGTGTCTGCGCAGGGCAACTTCGGCGACGTGTACAAGGCGCGCCTCAAGTCGTCGGGGCAGGAGGTGGCGGTGAAGACGTGCCGCGTCACGCTGCCCGAGGAGCACCGGCGCAAGTTCCTGCAGGAGGGCCGCATCCTCAAGCAGTACGACCACCCGAACGTGGTGCGGCTGATCGGCATCTGCGTGCAGAAGCAGCCCATCATGATCGTGATGGAGCTGGTGGCCGGCGGCTCGCTGCTCACCTTCCTGCGCAACCGCGCCGCGACGCTCACCCAGCGCCAGCTGCTGGGCATGTGCCGCGACGCGGCCGCCGGCATGCGCTACCTCGAGAGCCGCAACTGCATCCACCGCGACCTGGCGGCGCGCAACTGCCTCGTCGGTTCGTATTTGCCGCGTGCGTATCACTCTTCTTCTTCTTCTTCTTCTTCTTCTTCTTCTTCTTCTTCTTCTTCTTCTTCTTCTTCTTCTTCTTCTTCTTCTTCTTCTTCTTCTTCTTCTTCTTCTTCTTCTCCTCCTCCTCCTTCTCCTGCTTCTTCTCCTCCTCCTTCTCCTGCTTCTTCTCCTCCTCCTTCTCCTGCTTCTTCTCCTCCTTCTCCTGCTTCTTCTCCTCCTTCTCCTGCTTCTTCTCCTTCTCCTTCTTCTTCTTCTCCTCCTCCTGCTTCTTCTCCTTCTTCTCCTCCTCCTTCTGCTTCTTCTCCTCCTCCTCATCCTCCTCCTGCTTCTTCTTCTTCTTCTCCTCCTCCTCCTCCTGCTTCTTCTCCTCCTCCTCATCCTCCTCCTGCTTCTTCTTCTTCTCCTCCTCCTCCTGCTTCTTCTCCTTCTTCTTCTTCTCCTCTCCTCCTCATCCTCCTCCTGCTTCTTCTTCTTCTCCTCCTCATCCTCCTCCTGCTTCTTCTTCTTCTCCTTCTTTTCCTCCTCCTGCTTCTTCTTCTTCTGCTTCTTCTTCTGCTTCTTCTTCTTCTGCTTCTTTCTTTGCTTTCATTTATTTTCAACCAAAAACAACACAACTATGTGACGTAACAGGGGGGAAGTATCTATAACATGTGCTCATTTTCTTGAGCTCCTGAATCCTCAATTTTCTACCATGCACAGTTGAATGATTTTTAGAAGTACGAACAAAACATTGTTAGCAACTGTGCTTGATTTATAAAATTTTAGATCCGGTTACGCACCCCAAATTAGGTGTTAATTTAATAGAAATAGTTATATATTTACTCGTATAATATAATCTAATAATTATTCCCGATGAACCGGAACGCTGTTCCGTCGCGTTCCGCGTGAAATCAAGCCCTGGTTAGCAACATTTGAAAACTCCTACAATAACTAGCAAAAGGAGGGCCCAATAAAACGTCGGTTTAGTGAAGCCATATTTATGTCAAGGAGCCTTCTCATCATTCTCTCAATATATCATATCAGTGGAGCCGGCGTTGTTTGCTGAAATGCTTAACTACGCTCCGTGAAGGCACAAAAGTTAAGGAACTCGAAACACCACGAATTCCTATCTGGGAACCTCGTTTACTAACACTGTTGACCCCTAGCCGAAGGGATAAAAGGCAATGACTGACTGCGACAATACGAGGCAAGACAAAATTTAATGGAGGATTACTGAATATATGTATTCACAATCAACGTCCAAAAGAGGGCTAAGAGTCACTGTAGCTAAAAAGGCACAAAAAAATTTGTAATAATTTTTTTAATGGACGAAAACTAATGTCTTACGTACAACAAGCAGTGGTGTAGGCACAGAGCACACTGGAGGTTTCTTAGAGGACGGGAGGGGAAGAAAGAAAACCTTCTAAAATACATTCTTGTAATTTACGTAAAATATATTCTTGTGATTTACGTAAAATATTTGCTCTGGTGTTTGAGGGAAAATGTGCAACTTTTCAATTGATGCTAGGACAATTTTACTCTGTTCGAATTCTAATCGACGAGAAAACTTTTGAAGTCGCTCACAGGAGGAACTCCTGAATTTTCCTCCTTTCCTGTTAATCGCCTTCGTTGTGTTCCTAGATACAGATGTATCTTCAAGATGTACCTAGACGGCCACAAAAGGGAACTTTTAATGGAGCTTTATGGGCCGAAGGGAGGAATGCCTCCCTTGATTGAATTGCCATCTAGCGACACGGTTCTTTATCTATAGCATTGCGACCCAGGACTGTGGCAGGTGCGCGGTGTAATGTTAAAACGTGGGCTGTCGAAATTCGGATGAAGGGGCCTCTGGAACCGAAAGATTTTTCTCTCTGATCCCAGCGACAGTCAACACATTTAGTCTAAATTGATGTACGTTTCATTTGAAGTATTTTATGCTATGAATTTCTTTCCTCTCCGGAAGGAGAAAAAAAAATCTGTATGACACAACACCATAGATAGAAGTCACCCTCAAATTGTGTAATCGGTGGAAACGAAGTCGCTCGCTTCTGAAATTAATGCCTGCGAATAATACTTACTAATTGACTTTTTAAATATTATTTGGCCACATTGAAATGATCTCTTAAGGGCATATTATTCTGTGATGTGTAGCCAACATTTTCTTAATACCCCTACATGCCAACATAACTTAGACAAACAAGACATTTAATTATGATAATATGATGAATGAATGGATGAAATATGAAAATTCAATTCCATTTTTTTAATATTCGATGTGGTTAAATACAATAAATTAATTTTACATAATTTTAAACTAAGTGTGCAAACAACAAACTCTTGTAGCAAGACTGTAAATCATGTAATGATCTTAGAAAAACAAAGCATGTTTGTTCTCACAAGATAGGGGTCGTCCATAAATTACGTAATGCTGAAGAGGGGGGAGGGAGTTTAAGGCAGCATTACACTGCGTTACATAGGGGTAGGGGGCTCATAGTTTAGGGTTACGTGATGCTGGTATTTATTTTTAATATCTTTCAACATTTGCTGAAATAATTCCTGTTATTCAGTCTTATACTAAAACCTTTTCATATTAACAAATTAAATTAAAAATATAATAAATGAAAAAAGTTATATCTATAAATTGTTACAATAAATGAAAATATTTTTCATTAATGATATAGGTATTTATTGAATCTTTTAAATTACAAAGAAAATTTTCAAAACTAATCTAGAATCCCATTTGTTGGCGTAGTAGACTCCACTATGCTTCATCCAAGATGGCATGTGCAAGACTTGTCAAAAATTTTTTTGCCTACGTGTCCTTTTTTCTTTAAAACTAACTAACTAATTCTCACCTTAATTATAATAAATTTTAATGTATAACACAAATGCAATTAATACAACTTGTTTCTGCTGTATAATTGAGTTTTACTTATTGGAAATGGGTGAGGGGACTTCTTGCAAGCATTACACAATTATTAGAGGAAGAGTTCAAGTGCCCGTTACAGGGGGGAGAGGGGGTATTCAAAATACTCAATACAAATACAAATACAATACAAAATACGTAATTTATGGACAGCCCCATAGCAAGATGATGGAATGGGTATGACATATGAATAAACATGCAACTATCACTAAGGCAAGTGTTAAAACGCAATGCATTACAGTAGTCAGTAGTTCTGAGCCTGATTACAAAAGCAAATTAGGACACATCAATCATTCGCTTAGTGACAAATGTGTTTATTCTTTGACGACGACTTTGAGATTGATGTAGTAGTGACACTTGACATGCAAAGATTCACCGAGAGGCTGAGGCCACCTTTAATAACATTGGCATCATGTGAGACATTGAATCTATTTTGAAGAACTGAACATACTTACATACTACTTGTAAGCAATGAACTTGTGATTTATGCGATGTTATGGACAAACAGGGATGACCAAGGCCCGAGATTCACAAAGCCCTCCTGTTTCAAGTAAAATTTTCCCCAACTAATTTGTACTCTCACAAACTCTATCTATTTTTTTAAAGTTAATTATACTTCAACTACTGTTAAATTAATAATAATAATAATAATAATAATAATAATAATAATAATAATAATAATAATAATAATAATAATAATAATAATAATAATAATAATAATAATAATAATAATAATAATAATTTAATATTAATAATAATAACCACCAAAATCACTTTTAAAACATATTTATTAAGGAAAGAAATTTTGGAAACATTTTTTAATTATGTTTTAAACAGTTTACTTATAACAATTTGTAATAAATTACGAAAAAATAAAATACAAAATTATCTTTACTTAGGAATTAATGCTTGAATCTTCTACGCTTTTATTAACAGTTAGTTTGAATTAGAAATAAATATATTTTTCATATGGTTCAAATGGAAAAAAACAACAACTGGTGGCTCCAATTAAGTCAGAACATGGGGCAAATCCCCCCACTTGAATGTCTCTTTAGAGAAATAAACATGTTTGTCACAAATTATTTTTGTTCTTCTACTCATCATCCTACATTATTTGAAATTCATTCATTGGCATACTGTCAAAGTCATGATGTTCCAAATGTATATTTTAAAATTTCATGTCCAAACATTGAAAGAAAAAACAAGAAACAAAAAACATCACAACATGAATGAAAATCTTCATTAGAGGAATGAAAATAAATAGTTCTCAACAAAATGTATCTAATATTATTTATATATATTTCAGTAGTTTGTAGTGTAGGGTATTTAAATCGTTTACATCTCCATCCAAAAATATTTTCTTAAAATGGACCCTGACTATAGACAAAATATTCATAAAAGAACGAGAGTTTAGAAATCATTTAGAAAATTAGGCTCACATCATTTTGTAACTCTCAACTATTGTGGTTTTGTAAAACAATTTTGATTATTTCTGAAACTTGTTAATCTAGTGTTAAATCTTATTACTTAATTCTAATTGATTACTAGTCAGTTGAGTTGAACCAGATGATGGATGTTAACCTAGGAAATTGCCGAAGTTGTAATACACATCAATTGCATGCTAATCACTCATACATGACAAAAATTTAGTTATAGACAAAGCCATATATTTTCTGCTTCTTATATTCATATTTATTTCAATCAATAACTTTTAAAACAGATTGGTAACATTTAGTTGGTTTTCGATAGTGATGATAAGTAAGCAAGTGAATTTTTGTAAAGGAAAATTGATTAAGCTAACTAACCTTTTTCAACAAAAGCAATTTTTTGACAATTATTCCTTTGTTATTGTTAAACAACTAAGTTTTTTTATGGTACAAATTGTAAAAATGACATTTTATTTTGTGAATAGGAAAGGTAGTGACATGCGACCGTTAGGCCAAGTGGCTCAATTTTGAGCAAATTAAAATCACTTTTACCACGTGTCACACACTATTTTTTAGGCAGCATTACTGACTTCTATTTTATTTCAATTCAAGAATACAAATTAGTATGATTAAATTGTCTTACTGATACATTTAGGCCAGTAGGAGCTGATGTGGTCAGACAAAAGTATTTTGTTTTCTTTGTTACATTCACAAATTTATCTGAACCCTTCAGCATCATCACACTTTTAGCCCTAGTGCTAAAAATTGAACTTTTACCATTCTATACATGCCCAGAAAAAACTACTTTTATAAGTGGTTGTCTAAAAAGATAATCATAAATTCTACTCAATATTTAATGGGTTTTTCAAAAGCCATAGCTCCTTCGCTTAGGGTTAGTTGGCCTAATAATTAAAATGACTTTCTGTAGTACTAACATTGTAGCCCTTCTAAGCTTGCTTTACAGCAGGTTCACTTTTGGATAGTGGTAGTGAATCTAGGGAAGGAGGTAGGGAATCTAGGGAGCCCAACCATCCTCCCCAATGCAATATTTTTTATTTGACTCAATTTATTCAAAACAATGAACCGGATATTGATCACATCTTATTCCAAAGGAGAATTTCCATTATAAACACACATATAGGAAACACTGTTTAATTTTTTTTTAATATTTCAAATCATAATTATAATAATTGAAAACAATACCACTGCACAATATCTGAGAAAATTTAGGCAGTTACTTTAAATTATTTTATAACAAAACCTCATTCACAGATGAAATTGTCTTTTTTATTTTGGTACAAAACTGACATTAATTTACATTTCTTATAACACAAAGCATTCATATTCTCTTTGATGATACCAACACTACTAAATAAAACTCTTCCAGAAATTAAGCGAAATTATAACACAATATTATTCTTAGCTAATGGATATATAAATATATTGTCTGTTTCAAAGGTTTAAAATAATTTATCAAGTGCAATCAACTCAGTTAGGAAATAATTTGTAGTGTTTCTGAATTATGAATGTCTCTCCCCTACATTTCATTTTATAAACTGAATAAATTTATAATTTATTGTAGATTTTTATACATTTCCAACACATAACTTCTCTTCCTAGTGCATCATATTCTAAGATTATTTGGCAATTTTAAATTGTTGTTTGCTTTTTTGAAACTGAAACTCCAAATCTTCTAGTTAATAGTCTATTGTCCTTTCAATGTCATCTACACTTGTGTAGATGTATCTACACAGTGTACATGGCATTGGTCCTTCACATGTGAGGACTGTCTTCAATTGTTCTTGCACCCAAAAACTTCAGATTAATCAGACATCTTTTTATAATAAATTTTCTTGTCTGTTCAAAGTAATGATTTCAATTAAAACAAAGTTTCATTTGGAGGTTCACTTAGAATTCCAAGAATTGTGAACTTAGAGAATTGAAACAATATCTTGGAGTTGAATAAATAATCTTCCCAAAAAAATAATGCATTTGATGTGGCAAATAAAGTCTATTGTTGTCAGTCTATAATACAGAAGCTTATAATATACCAGTAGTTAAACCAATTTCAGTCATCTTTGGTTTCTAAGCAAGTAATTTGAATATAGAAGAAAATTAAGTATCTTATCATAGAATATAAATCTTAAAACTTGCTTCTCTAAACTTTTATTTATGCAAAAATTACAAGGAAATGATAAGGAGACTATTTTAAAAGGAACAAATTATTTATTATTTTATCATTTACTAAGTAATGACTATACTTTGGTAAATTGATACAAACTCAGGTCCTATGTCCCATTAGATTCCTCTTTCATAATGAAAGTACATTTATAAAAATAAATCTTGGTAAATGCACATTGCGAATTTTTAATTATATCGATATTGAATGATTATTCAGTAATTGTTTTTAACACAACCATTATCTTTTCTCTTCAAAATATATGTCAAGAACATACTCTAAGAAGGAACCAAAAAATAAAGGAAAACCAATTAATATCTTCTGTACTTCAGAGAAATATCCCTCCCTTGCAACAGCCGTTCAATCACAACTCTCTGTAAAATGTTTGTGTTCATTGAAGGCTCCTGTATAAGGATCATTGTGCAGAAATCTTTAAGTATCTTTTTGTTGTATATGCATCGTGTACAAATTCAGGAAAAAAGAAAAAGAAAAGGGGAAAAAAATATATTTATATTTTTTTTTAAAGAAGCGCACATAGCATTAGACATCCTAATTTGAATTCTTTCTCATGGCACACTACATTTTCATTAGACTATGAGATAGTCACATCAGATCTTTCATTGAACAAAAGAATGCCATTTAAGCAAGTTACAAGGCGTTCTGTTGCTAACATTAGCTGTCAAACTGGTCCATTCTAAGTGCAACTTCACAATAACAATCATTTTTTGGTCTGTGATCTCTCTAATTTTGTTAAGTACAATTTATTTCTCATAAATATTCAAAGTTTGACTTATAAATATAATTTATTTTTACAAATATTTACTGATCTTTCTCCGTTAAAAGAAATGTGAAATTACTCAAGATCTCTGAATCATTGTTGCTATTTGGAGTACCATTGCAAAAGACTTGAAGGATAACGTAGCCATATTGAGGACTATGATTGCCCTTCCTATTGAAAAGGCTGTTCTTGACCCTTTGAGACATTTTACCAATTTCGGTTGTTTGTAATAGTATCTAACAGTAAATAGTCTTACTTGAAATTATGACAATTGAAGTAAAGCTACTAGTGTATTAATTTTTACACTATAAAACTTTTCTATTAACTTGATTATCACAAACTTTTGCTAAATTAATGAACATTTTTAGAATAAGAAAAGAAAATATTGCAGTCTTTTCAAATCAGTATTAGAATAGAGATTCTCAATTTTTTTTCTTTTGTGACAGTCTTCTTACTTTTTTAAATTGGTTTTCTTTACCATCTCTACAATTAGCAATGAGCTTGGAGCTGAGAGATTAAATACTGGAGAAGGTGAAATCCGCAAGTCGACATGTAAAGTTGGTGTCGGATTTCACATTCCATCAGCGGAGGAACCCTACCTCTTCCGGGTGTGCACTATCCTTGTACTTTACATTTATGGAACCAATAATCTATGGCTAGTTCTCACTTACGCCCCTTCAATAATTATATTGAATGCTACTGTTACGAAAACATTTATTGACACACTCTTTAAGATCTAGAATGCCTCAATGCTTGATACTTCAAAACACAAAAGATTTCTGGGATAACAGTGAGTCCAAAACAGCAATGCCCACTCTGGGTATTCTGAATGTGAAAGTTAAAAGTACTGTGCCTAAACCACTACACAGTGTCTCAAGAGGAACCGAATTGGACATCCCCACAGGCTGACTAGGGGCTGTCCGTAAATTATGTGATGCAAATTTGGTGTATTTTTGAATACCTTCCTCTCCCTCCTGTAATGCACCTGTAACATGGTACTGGAACTCCCCTCTAATAATTATGTATCACTTATGTCAAGACACTCCCCTCACATTACAATAAGTAAAAATCATTTATAAAGCAGAAAAATCTAGTATTTATTGTATTTCTGTTATATATTAAAACTCATGATAATTAAAGTGAGAATTAGTTGGCAGTGTGGACTGCACATAACAACGAGAATGACGACAATTTTTGAATGACATAAATACTATGCCTAGGTGAGATGATTTCTGACAACAAGCCTTGCACACGTCATTAAGGATGACGCATACACTCCGAGTCTACTGCACCAATTTAATTAGGTTCTAGAATATACTATAGATCACTTTGGAAAATATTTAATTTGTAATTTTAATAGGTTCAATCAACATCATCAATGAAAAAATATTTCCATTCATTCTATAAAAATGCATACATCATAACCTTTCTAATTTATTACAGTTTTAATTTAACTTGTTGATAGGTTAGTGATCCAAAATAATACTGAAGAAAAGTAATTATTTTAGCATATGTTGAATGAAAAATAAATATAAATATCAGCATTACGTAACACATAACTCTGACCCTCTCTACGTAATACAATGTAACATTGTCTCAACCCTTCTCCCCCCTCTTTAGTGTTATGTAATTTATGGACATCCCCCTAGTGACTAAAGGCAAATGACCTCTTCATGATCCCCCTGAAACAGTCTTCTAGAAGACTGCTGACCCCATTGGTCTAGAGGGCCTATTATTAAAGATGATACCACCACAGATGATTGCCACCAGCTGATAAAAT
The DNA here is from genome assembly GCA_038098605.1 of Gryllus longicercus. Taxonomy (NCBI): domain Eukaryota; kingdom Metazoa; phylum Arthropoda; class Insecta; order Orthoptera; family Gryllidae; genus Gryllus; species Gryllus longicercus. Next base: position 1,145,975 of record JAZDUA010000475.1, read on the forward strand.
TTACTGAAAAATCTGAGAAAATTCTCAAGATAAATGTTTCAAAGGAACATTTAAAATTGTACTAATTTCTACAGCAAGACTGTAACACCTTACTATTTTATAAAAAAAAATACTAAATTATTTTAAATCTATTCGAACTAAGATGGGCTGACAGATTAACTTGCTTCCCAGAATTAAACCAAGTTTTGAGATGGTAATGGTTCCCCCATATTACCCTGCAATGCCCTTCTCAAATATATTTTGTTGTTACACCATTTCTGATTAGAAAGCAGGCAACCTTCACGCATATTTTGTACTTCCTACATTTTTATGTTGCGTTTTTTTCCACAATTATCAGTGAAGTATTGCCTGGACTGAACTACTTCTAGTGACAAAAAAGTTTTTTTTGTTTGCCTTTCAACATCAATACATGCAAGTAAACCTCTAAATAACAAAGTCACAATAACCAGATGAAATATTTTGTAAATATTTCAGAAAATGCAATATTAACAAACATCACTAGGACCATACAACACAACCATTTAAAAATACAAATACATAATTCATGAAAATAACAACCATCTTTATAATCAATGCATAGCAATGAAAAAAATCATACATTACAATAACATAACTGAAAGCTTAGAAAAAATTATGTTTTCAAAATGTGTGCACCAAGAGGCAAACCTTTATTTGTCATTGAATTTTTAGATACAATGCATCCATATTTTACTATACTTCTTTTTAAGAAGTAAACAAACTTGTCGCACATACAACAACTTTCTTCTTACTAATTGGACTATCCACTGAAAAATTAAATAACTAACATGTATATCACTGAATTTATGTCAATTTTTGGTAAGAGAGAGGTTTGAGATCTAAACCTCAACTTCGAATTATCACTAATGATATACATCATCATTTATGATAAAATACATAAAATGTTTTCTTCATTCTAAAATTCTTTAATTCAATGAATGTAATTTCTTCTTCCAGGATATGAAAATATAGTCAAAATCTCTGACTTTGGCATGTCACGAGAAGAAGAAGAATACATTGTGTCTGATGGCATGAAGCAGATTCCCATTAAATGGACAGCACCAGAAGCTCTCAATTTTGGTATGTTCATTTGGAATAATTGCTAAAAATTTTTCATGGTATCTACTATAGGTAAGGCAAGTTTTTCAAGAATTGAGAGAGCTTTGACTTTCACCTAACTATCAAACAATGACTTCTTTTGTCTCGTTGGAAATAAAGTACTTTTATAATACTGTCCTGTGTGTGTCATAAGAAATTACTTTCAGGTTATGACACAAGATATTTTGTTGTTTTCAAGATAGTTCAGTCAATATTGTGGGTGTTGATTTTCCTGATAAATTATAGATTCACAACTATGATATTATTAATAAGGCCCTTCAAATTCTTTAGATTAAACAAATATTTAATGGGAGTTCCTACCTTGATTCACTTACATTGGAAAAAATTAAATTTTATGATGAAAAACAGTTGTTATAACTAACAGAGAATTTTTTTATTACTGATCTTTAAATTAGAAATAAAAAAAATGTAGTGTTTAATAAAATAAAATATTTAATAATTACTGATAATCTTTGATTTGATGCTAAGCAGCAATAATAAACATTTTATTAAGGTGAGATTTCTCTGGGATTCATCTGACTAGTTACTACTCAGTCTTTGAAATATCACATCTAGATATATCCAGATACAGATTGTTTTATATAAAGGCACCATTTGATTCTACAGGGAAATACACTTCACTATGTGATGTGTGGAGCTATGGAGTGCTAGCATGGGAAATCTTTGCAAGAGGTGGCACTCCATACAGCGGAATGAGCAATTCAAAAGCACGAGAGAAAATCGATGCTGGTTAGTGTCTTGGTCTCAATACATAGCATAGCAGTGAGGTCATTAGTGACTTAGTATGTTGTTAATAACTTATGTTCATTCCAGGCTACCGAATGCCGGCCCCAGAAGGTTGTCCAGATGAAATGTATCGACTGATGCTCAGATGTTGGGAATATGAACCAGAAAACAGACCACATTTTGAGCAGATATATCTCGTTGTTGACACACTATTTGGAGCACAAAGGTAGCAGACGTACCTGGATCATGGGTGTCATCTTGCCCTGAGGACAATAGAACGAGAATCAGCTTGTGCAAAATAAGTTGTAAGATTTTGAATCAAGGACATGAGATAGCTCCTTGTACATGCAGCACAGTTGGGAAGGGAAGAGAAAATAAGTTCAGTGCTGTCACATAGTTAACAGCTTATTTCCCGACAATGGACATAATGTGTTACATGAAGTGTTATCTCTTATCAAAGTGCAGCTTCATGGATAAGTTTGCAGTGACATTTTCATTGCTTAACTTCAACATTCAGCTAAATGTTTGAAGCAATATGAAGAGCATGAGTTGAAAATTTTAACCCCCATAAGAATTGTATATTGGTAGTTGCTCAGTAGATTTCATTGAGTAAGTAACATTTTTGCTCATATTTTGTTTGCCAGCTTTTTATTTAATGTTTTCAACTTTTGCTCAAATTGTGAATTTTGCAGCAAATACCATAGAGCATTGTAAGGTGAAGAAAAGTGTGTAGATAGTTTCCAATTTAAAATTATTTAGTGTGTTTTCACACATCACCAGCTACTATTTGTTTGTGTGTGACATCAACTTCATATTTTATATTATTCATTATTGTATATAATTTTATATATATATAGAAACCGACCACGACCGGACTCTACTAACGAGATTTTCTTTCCTAAAACAAAAACGTATCCACGATCGACGCCATTTCTATATTTGGAAGAGTGGCACCGACAATCTAGTTGTCATCTTGACAACTAGATGGCAGGTCATTCGCCATTGTAATAGTGTACGAATTAACGGCGGGAATTCCGGACGATGGCAAATTTGTTGATATTAAGATCGTGAAAGGGATCTACCACTTCGTCAGCAATCAAGTTAAGGTAAAAAATGTTTTAATTTCAATAACGCAATTCTCCCTTTCACGTCGGAACGGACTTTTACAGTATTTGACATAATTAAATTATTTATTGACTCGCCTTCGCCCCTTTAGTATTTTCATTTCAGAAGAGTTATGAAACTGGCGAATTTTATTACGCCACAACTCTTAAATTTTAAGTTTATTAAGAATATGTACATCTCTTCCATCGTGAACTACAGGCCGTTTTCCCCTGTTACTGGTTGTAGCTATCACACATATTACCAAATATGGTGCTACTAGTGCCTTATTCGCCATGTGTTTTGGTATGCATGTTTGAGACTATACTTAAATATCTTGTAATGTACATGCCAAGAGAGTCTGTTATAAAATACTCAGCAGGAAACCAGACTTTGTATTGTGTGAACCCAAGCCTCTTTTCCATACATGCAGTCCCCAGAAAAGCGAGAGAAGCGTGCAGTCCCCAACATTTGACTACACTCCTGAGCCAATACCTTTGTGTTTTACATTCTTCAGCTCTACTAAATATCATAACTACTCTTAGCAAGAGACAGGTGAAGATAAAATACAGGGAGGCAAAGGAAGTACAATACAAACACCAGGGGCTGCATTTGGCTATTTTATTAGATATGCACATATATTAAAAGAGATTTACAAGTATAACTTGATGAGTTCATCACTGACAGCGGATGGGGTCAAAATGCCCAAATCAGTGAATAATAAGGTTATGTAGGCTGGAGGTGTATAATCCACAAGCGGATGCTCCTTGCTCAGATCTGATAGAAGTTTGCTGGCAGGGTACTGGAAGAATGAAAGCAGATAGTTAACATTGCATCCTAGCTTGGCTACTTAGATCTATTCCACAGAGAACACATGAAATTTGGATTAAAGGCAATTAGGTAACATATGGCAGTACCTTCTTTACAATTCTGCACTTCTAAACAAGATACAACGTAAAAAACAATACTGCTCATATGAACTACATTAGTACATACTCATATGAACATCATTAGTATATTTTATATAAATGACAAAAAGCAGAAATTGATTGTGGAGAAAAACACTTAGTCATATTTCATTCAAGTAATACAAATTCACTTAACAACATGCGTTACCAAAAACACAACACTTATGCCGAAACAATATGAAATGGCTTGGAGATTATGAAAATTTATGAATCAACTAGCAATTACATTCATGCTGGCAATGATTGCAATTGCTAAAGCACCGAAGAGGTTTCTATTTTTGCTTGCAAATAATTCATTCAAATTTCAGAAACTAAGTGGTGTAACGGAATGATTCACTTCAAGATAAATACTTAAAAATAGCTTAGACATCTCAGAGGTGTCAGCTTCGGCGGTTAAAAAGTTGTCATGATAAAAATGCATATTCAACGTTGCACAGATGTCAGGCTCATCCATTTCAGGCATATAATATTACATAAAAACTACTGATCAAAATATTTTGTTAAATATTAGCTGTAAGGACAATTAAACCTAATTTTGTAATAATCTGATGAATTAAGTCTAAACAATTCATGTAAATGTTGGAAATAGTAGGAAAATAACAGCGTTTCCACCTTCACTCTTGTGTATTGAAACCATAAAAAACTAACGTTTCCCTGCATTTCTTCAAGAATATTCTGGAGGGAGGCTAAAAAATAGTTACAATCAATTTGTCTTGTTGAAAAGAATCAAATGAGCTATTGATGGTGCAAGTGCTGTAATTCACCCAAAAGTTTTAGAATTTTCTGAATGAATACACACACGATCATGAGACAAGGTTTTGTAGAATGATACCTCATTTGTCTCAATTGGCGAGTCTCAAAAAGTGTGTTGGGAGGGACAGGGATTCGATTACTATGCGAGGATGTGTGTGTAATACTGTAGTGTATGTGTAATTCTGAAAACAAACTATTACAATAATCAAGTAGCAAGCATCATGGCAAAATCCCTAAAATTTCAATAAACATTAGGTATTTCGTAATGTGCAAATGATTTATAATTTTCTTATTGACCAGTAGAAATATAAATTGCAACCAAAACTTATAGGAAGCATTAAGCAATAATTAAATGCAGACGAAATATTTTATTGAAAGAAAAAAAAATTGCATACATACCTTAAAATCATTACGTATATCTCGTTGGTTTAAAGGAAAAGTTCTCACGAACTTAAAACTTTCTGTCAAAACATAAAATGGCTTCTTCATTTCTTTGGCACATACAGCCATTGTAAAGCTGCCAACCTATAAACCAGTAAACCAATAAATGCACACTTCTTAAGAACATCAGGCAATGCAAATGATTATTGATCTCTTTTCTATTTATTATTTCTTTATGAACGTAATGAGGTAACATATCTTTTGCACAAAGTTTGGTTTTACCTTATTAATAATGCCTCCACTCTCCACCACCCCTTCTGCTCCAACCATCACCATATCCACTTGTTCCATTACATAACCAATAGCCGAATCCAAGATGAGTGTACATGGTATACTTGCCTTTTCAAGTTCATGGTACATCTCAACTCTAGGAGAAAGAACATAATTCTTACCAAGAATAAAGTAAACTACATCAAATTATTTTCCAATAAAAATTGCACTTACCCACTGCTGTCAGGAGATGACGTCGTCACAAATACCTCAAATCTCTTATTTGCATTAGCAGCCTCCTGCATTGCTTGAAGTACCACACGAGATTTGGAATGTGTCAGGATACGCTGTGCAAAATAGTCTTGCTGTAAAGTTTGTAACATAATGGAGATGATCACTAGCATAACATTACTTACCGAACCATCAACAATGAAGTTATTAGCTAGTTTAGCTATTTTGCCTCGCGATAGCCCCAGTTTCTTTAAGAAAAATTCGCCTCTTTGTAACATGATGGTTTTGCATTCTCCAAAACTCTGAAGAGAAACAGATTTTGACATAAACCATTTTTGAGAAAATAATGATGAAATAAATACTTAATAAAGTAAATCTTACAGCTGTATCTAAATTAGTTAAAGTAACAAATCTTGAAAACAACTCGCAACCAGATACAACAGCAGTAGTGGGGTAATCAGTGTTCCTCATTGCATCACCCGCAGCTCTAAGATTAGAATCCAATTCTTGAACAGTTTCAGCTGTAAGGAAGTGAAATACGATCCATATTAAGTGATGTCATTCTAAAAGATGACAAGCTAAGGGATGTCAGGCATTCAGCAAGTTCATGCAGTTTAATATTCACAATGTTTTCTTACATTTATCATGTTTAAGAACTTCTAAAAGAGTTCTAATAGCTGCCATTCCAGCAGAAACATCCTTCTCCTTTTCCAAAATGTTACTAAAATAATTTACGATATCTGAAAGCAGAAAATGGGACGAATAAACAAGAAAATACAATTGAGGTTATGTGGCGAATCATTTGGATGATGAAAAGCAAAGGATATTATTTCAGCAAATAATCCTATAGTTAAGTAAAATTCCACCAAACATTTGACATTTTCATTAAATGAAAGCAGCAGAAGCACATGGTCTTTAAAAAACTAGCTTACCTTGCTTTTCCATATTTACACTTAATGAAAGACGCGCGCATTAATTTAATGTCTCTAAAAATTCCTTGATATAAAAAGAAACTGCACGAGACACTTCCATTCACAGGGAAATGCTGAATTATAATTGTTTAACTATAAATTAATATCACAGATGGACAAACAGTAAAGTTGGCAACACCCATCTCACCAGCATCTCGCTTTTCCTTCAATGTTGGCTACGTTCTGCTGCACAGCGCTACATTCTGCCTTACTGTACAGTGGTGCCCCGCGCGGCAGTGAACTGAACCACGTGCAGCTTACAAATTAATTAAGGTCACAAGACTACAGACTTAATAACACGCTCGAAATGCGACTGAAAAACTCCTCGACGAGCGACCGAAGCCCGCACCATCTGCAGCGGGCCGGCGTTCGAGACAGGGGGCGGGGCTCGGTCGGGGCGGCGATCGCTGCGCGACTTTGCGAACGAGGCCCGGTCGCCAGCATCGCCGCGGCCCGCCGGCCGTTTAGCCGCGAACGAGTTAATCTCAGCAGCAGCGCAGGGAACCGGGTTGCAACCAGCCTGGCCGGGCGCGCGCGCCGCGGCAGAGGCCATCTCAGGCGGCCAGAGATGCATACAGTTCTTAATTCTGGAGAGCGAGAGTGAGAGTCAGAGGCGGCGGCAGGGCGGTTCTGGGGTCCAGGCGGGCGGCGGTGTTTCAATAAACGGGCGCATTCACAGGCGCGGCCAAATTCTCCGCGCCGCTCCTCGTCCCGTCGCGCCGCGCCGCGCTGATGCGCACCGTCGTGCTGGTCGTTTTCCGGAGATGCCTGTTGAGATTAGTCTAATTCATTCCTTTCTTTGAGTGAGCTGAGCTGCCGGCTCTGTCCACATGGGCAGGGCGGCGCGGGCGATAGCATCGCGGGGCGGCGGCGGCGGCGGGGCGGCCAGCGCGAGCAACACGACGCGCGCACATTAAAGCCCGCCCGCTGCCCGCCCCTCACCCTGCGTATTGGTTGTGCCTCTGGAGCACGCGGACTGCCTTGTGCCAACGTTTGCGGGTCTCTTTGTGGAATCGTGAGTAGATAAAAAAAAATGGTTTTTAAAGCGTATCGATAGCGGGTGTAGACTACCATTATCAAAGTTGTTATGAACGAAAGGTACTACTAATTGAGAGTACACATTTCACAACGTTTATTTTCAGGAGTTATTATAAAAGTCATTTTCGTATGCCTAAAACGTGTTGAGAATTTGAAGGCCGGAGGCAACCCTTCATTTTACAAAAAACGTGTAATATAAATTGACTTTAGCTACTTATACAAGAATCCTTAAAAAAATGATAATAAATGTTGATTACTAATTAATGTTAACATAATTCTTAAAATAATTTAATTATTTCTTAATAAATAAAAAGAAACAGCAGTGACGCTTCACAACTCTGAGTGTTTTGGCCTTCGAATGAAAATGCGATGAATTATGTAAGGGGCAAACCAAAGCGATCATCTGACTGAAAATATATTATTTTGCCACAATTATTCTGTCCTCTTTTTCTTTATTGCTTTCCTTTCTCTTCCATCTTTTGTTGACCCAAGACCCATGCAGGGCTTTAACTTCCTCTTTGACAGCTGTCCATCCCGTTGCATTGCATCATTTCTGCTTCCAGCTTTTCATCCGCAGCCTCCCCAGCTTTCAGCCTTCCTAGATTTTCATCTGCAACATCCCTCCTTATGTTCTTCTTTCTTGGTGACATTGCCATGCTTTCCTCAATAATGTTTTATTTTGTTTCTTTAATATCTCTTATATGTTTAGCAACATTATACAACCCTTGCTTTCTTTTATATCTAATGTTATTAATAACATTTGATGCCTCGTAGATTTCTTTTAATTCACCATTTCTTAGAACTGCCCTCTCACTCCATTATCTATTGATCCAAACGCGAGTCAAAACTTTCCATTAATAACTATCTCTGAGATATTTTTTTTTTTCTTGTTTAAGTTTCACGTCTTAACAATGGAGTTATTTCTGCCTACTATGTGTTGTTTCTAAACCAGAAAAAATATAATAGATTAGAATCAGACTCGTGTTTCTAAGGGGATCAGATATCCAGTTACCTCCATGTTTTAAGAAAACCATGTCACATACAAAGTGCGATATTGTGGTGAAAATTGTTCATTAAAAGACCTCCACAGAAAGCCGGTATGAAATGAACTATATCAGCGGTTAAACTGTAATCCAAAAGCAGTCAAAATCTAAAAGATGGTTCTAATAATAACGATACAAAAGTTTCATTGCTGAACAACCCACCGTTAGACATGCCACCTAACGAGCTCTATCGGTCTGAATTATTACTACAAAAAGAAGACAACACAAGTTAGCCGTAAACGAGACATATTACTACAATAGCAATTTCAATTTTGCGCGACTTTCGTAACCTTTGCTTCAATAAATTAAAGTACTGCTTTATTACACTGTGAATTCCACCAACTGCGGACCCCTCTCTCTCCGTAATTTAATCTGTTCACCATATTGAAAATTTAGTTTTCGATAAACAATCACGGGGCAAATAATATGACTTAGAAATATTTGTAATATTTTTATTTTTGGAGAAAGTGAAACATCTTCGGTTTTTAATTAGAATTAGTTTTTTTCACCAGAAATGAATAAATCATAACAAAGGGAGGGTTCTACAGGGAATATTGAGTAAAGAAAGTAAATTTCTTTTGGCACGTGATTTGAAATTTTACATGCAATGCTCATAATATGCGTTTAAGAGCACTTGCAGCAGTATCATTTGGGAGGAGGCGGCGTTCGTGGCGCCGAGATCTTCGGCTGGGAGGGTAGGAGTAAATGCAGAAATCTATGTCATGAACTCGAGAACACAAGAGACAAATAAATATTGCTGATCAGAATGAGCATTTTTCATTGATATCGTAAGCGGAATTCCAAAGTACCAATTATCGGAAATAAAGTTATAAAAAAATTGGAACACTATGAAATTACGATTTCAAAATTAGCCAGAATAGTGCTGACTTGTAATATCTGCGAGATAATACAAGTCTTGTAATAACTGACTTGTAATAACAAGCGAGAACTTTAAACTATTTCAGGAAAATGGGAAGGGATTTAATGATTGGAGATTTTTCACAAATATCTCGTGATAATTTACCAGTTCATAGATTAATATTGAAACCCAGAATATGTGTTTCATTACACTAATTAAATCATTAGTGTAAGAATTCAATAGCTATTCTGGACTGCGCGGTGCGAGCGCCGGGCGCTGCGAGCAGCGGGCAGCCGGCAACGGTCGCCGCCGCCACCGGTGCCCGCCGGGAGGCGAGCGTGAGAACGGCGGGTACAAGCGTGGCAGCGCGCACGTGCAAAAAGTTCGTTAGTTGGATTGAGGCGGCCGCCGCCGAAGGATGTGCCGACGTGCGGCCGGCGAAGGAGAGGTTAGCAGAGCGGCGACCAGTGCGGACGTGTAGCGAGGGCTCTCCGCTAGTGAATGGACGCATGTAATACGCGACATAGTTATGTGATTAGGAATCGCAAAGTAATGGACATGTAAACAGAACATTAGAAGTATCAATATAGTAAAAGATTAGTGTTGGTAAAATAATTGACGTCGCTCTTATTAGTTGGTGCGGAAGGAACATTCTTGAAAGCGTGCGGTACAGAACTGTGACCAGTATACGGAGTAGGCGGGGGTCGTGTAATTAAACCCACTAATGGACAGTGATTCGAGGAAGGTGCGCAGCCGAGGTATCAAGATCCAAATCGGGGGGAAGAATTGTTGGAGCATCAGCCGTGGATGATCACCACGCCATCTGCTGCCGACGGCCCGCAGCAGTAGCAGAGGTCGACAACCCTGTCGGCACGAGCGGCTCGACGAACCTCATAGGTATTCAAACGGGGCCCCGAAGGTATGAAAGTTGTATTTTACTCTTAATCTTGGTACCAAGGCGGAGTATAAAAACGGTGTCTGATTATGTAAATAGTAACTTTGATTTAAAATAAATCTTGTCATAATTGTATTTCTATGTATGAATAACTTCCCCAACGTTGCACCGATTTATCCTAGGACCCATTCACGTAAAAGACACCCTCTCTTAGTGTTATGTTGCAGTGAAGATACCTGGCACCACCAGGTACGTCACAGCTGGCGCCCGAACAAGTGGATAACGTATAGTTAAGAAATGTGGCCTTAGGGAAGTTGGTGAAATGTTGGAAAATAATGTGCATGTAATTGATGTATAGTAGTGCAGGGTACAGATGAGAAGCAGGCAGTGAAGTGTATTATTGTAGACAACAAAAAGTAACAATACATGTGTTAGCAAAATATGCATAAGTCAAGTAAACATAATGAAATGTTGATAATTACAAAAATGTTGTTGCATAATTAATTACGGGCTGACATAGGCAATTATTTGTGAGCATCCAATATATAGTTAATATTGTAGTTACTGAGGTTATGAAGGCTATACATGTACATGTTACAAATAATATAATGTAATAGAATTCCAAATTTTGTAAGACATATTAATAATATTTGAATGGCTTGGCAATTTTTTATAACAGGGAAATCAAAGAAATGGGGAAGTAGTAATAATTCTTATGAGAATATAAAGGTGGTTAATAGTGTTGTACAAATTATGCACAAAATTGTTTTTTGCTGGGAACATTCACGCAGTAGTGCATTATTTATTGGTGATGGTAAAGTGTGGGGAATTTATTAGAAAAGATACCAGGTTGGGAAATATATACCAGCAGTGTGAATGTTTGTTGTGAATATCTATATTATATTATTGAGGAAAATTCAGGGAGGAGATATGACATGCAAATGTGAATGATGATGATGTACATAATATAGCAATAAGTGCGTTGTAAAGTAATTTCAATTAACAAGGGATTTATTATAATCTGAAAGCATTTTTGTGTAATAGTATTAACGAGTCTATTAGCAGTGTATATGTGTTTCAATGGTAATAATATTATGTATTGTAAGGATTATGTTTATGCATTGGTAGGTGAGTGGAAATTTATATGGCTATTGAATTAGTGTTATTGTGTTTATGGTGGTGAGTGAGGCTTGTTCGGTATTAAGTAGCAATTGAAATAGGAGTGAATTAAACCATTCACGAAGAATATACAGGGGTTGTGGTGGATATAGTGCATTCATAGGTTAACTGTGGTATCGTCGGTAGGTGAGGTAAGTGGAAAATTTGTGCGGTATTTTAGTGTAGTGAGAATCGATCGGACAGCTCAAAGCAACAGAATGGAGGCGCAGAAGGTAGTGCTGGACCGGGAAGAAAAGGCGGATGAAGTAGGGGAAATAGATGGAGGAATCGATAACAGCAGGTCATCGGAAAGCAGGGATAGTGGCATTGGAAGCCGGTTAGATGATACGTCAGGGGACAGCTTCAATAGAGAAGTAGAAATCACATCAACACCGATGAACCAGGTAGCAGGAACTCCAAATCGGGGGGGTGGAGAAGATATGAATTTAGGCGTTATGCAGAAAATGATGGAGATGTGGGAGGAACGAAGTAGGAAGTTGGCTGAAGAACAGAATAGGAGGTTGATTGAAGAACTAAATGGGAAACTAGATGAACAGAAAATATCCACAGTGGAGCAGATTAGGAAGTCAGCTGAGGAGCAGAAAATATTCACAGAGGAGCAGAACAGGAAGTTAGCTAAAGAATTAAATAGGAAAGTAGAGGAACAGAATAAGAAATTGGCTGAAGAATTGAATGGGAGATTAGATGAACAGGATAGGAAATTCGAGGAACGGATCAGCAAATTACAAGAGGAATTAAGTGGGAGAATAGGACGCGCCGAAGAACAAATTGAGTTAACGAAGAATGAGATAACTAAAATTGCGGAGCGGGTAGAAAGTCATGAGCAATGGACTGCCGAAGAATTAGGGAAACAGAAAAAGGAGTTAGAATCCCAAGTAATTAGTCTGGGGGGAGAATTAGAGAATAAGTTATGCCAGCAATTAGATGCTAAAACCGCTAAACAGGACGAGAAAATTGAAAGGATACAGTTAGTAGTCAAGGAAGAAATGCAGGAGAATAAGCGGGAATGCGAAGAAAAGGTTGTGTCATTACGAACAGAGATTGAACAAATAAAAGAATGCAAGGCATCCCCAATTGCAGCAAGCGGGACGGTACCATTTACCCCTCCAAGATCACTAAAATTTTCAGGAGACGGGAAAGAAAATCCATGTATATTTATGAAGGCAGCAGAACGACATCTAGATGTTATCAATACTTCGGAAAGGTGTAAAATACAATTATTATATTTAATGTTAGAAGGCAATGCAAGGATATGGGCCGATACATTTGATAAGTTTCCCGAATCAGTAAAGGCATTTAAAGATCGATTCCTTGAGCGGTATTGGAATGAGGAAATTCAAATTAATTTTAAAATCAGCTTAATGAATAATCATTACAACCAGTCAATGGGAAGTTTGCGGGAATACGCAACAAGGCGTATTATGGAATACAAAACGCTATCCCCACCGATGAGCGATCAGGAAATAATATGTGTACTGACAAGACAGTTCCCAGTTACGGTGCAGAATCTTTTACGTAGTGTGCAGCACACCGACTTGGAAAGATTCCAGAATGTGTTAGGAGGGTACGACTTGACATTCGCAGGCGTACCAAAGAACAGAAATGAAGGAAATGTTAATATGGTTAGATCGGAACGTAACCAGGGGCAAGGGAGTGACAGGAGCAATGATTACCAGAGAAATCAACGTGGAAGAGGGGGAGACGGATGGAGACCAGAGCCGGGGAACCAGAGACCGGACTGGAACGGATCTAATTCAAACTGTACGGAGACGCGAGGTGGGGGCGGGAATGTACCCGACCGATCAGCACAGCCTAGCACAAGTAGTGATCAAGGACACTATTTAAACTAATAGAGTCCGTGGTGATAGGTGGCCCCATTGCGGACGCGGAAATCGATGAAGTAAATGCGGTCTCCATAAACGCTATGCAGACGGTAACTCACGATACCCAACCGTGGCGGAGATGTAAGAACTTAGCGGTCAGAATCAGGAAATGTCCCACGATATCGATAGAATGTGAAGGTATAATTAAAGAAGCTTTAGTGGATACAGGGTGCACGACTACAGTAGTATCAGAAGAAATGTATGAGGAGTTAAAAGCAACGGGAAAAGAAGTAATGTGTTTGCCTATGAATAGGGCGTATGTGATTGGGGCAACTCAGAAGAAGTCAAGCCCCATCACAAAACAAATCATGTTTCAAGCCAGGATTGGCAACCAAGTATACGAGATAGTGGCCCTGGTAGTCAAAAAATTATTGTATTCGGTAATCATAGGGATGGATTTTCTGGTCGATCACAGAGTAAATATAGATCTAGAACGGCAGGTGGTAGAACTGGGGAGCCAGGCGGTAGGATTTGACTTGGGGATGGACGAAGAACACGAAGCATGTACGGGTGTAGTGGCTGACAATTCATTAGAAAAACGAAGCAAGATAATTGACGAATGGCATAGGAAGTCGATGGAGAGACTGGATAAGCATGGGGAAGAAATGAGAAGAATTACAGAAGAACGGAATAGGAAGCTCATCGGAATATGCGAAAAACCGTATGGGAAAGCGGAGGAACTGGATAGGAAAGATGAGGTGCTAAAATTTCAATTATACCATCAAGTAGATGCTAGGGTAGCGGCAGCAGATAGAAACGAGGGGATGACGAACCAAATCCATAAAGAAGTCAAGACAGCGGAGGGCAAAACGGTGGAGGTCCAAATCGAGGCCGAGGAGGATGTTTATAAAGTGAAAGTGAAAACGGAAGAGTTGAAGTTAATAATGGATGAAGAAGTGGACATGAAAATAGAAGAAATGGAGCGTATAATAGAAGAAGAAATCGTGGAAAATACACGAGGGTGCGAAGAGAAAATAGTACACGAAGAGGTTAAACAGGAAGAAGACGAGAAAATGCCGCCAAGTGTCAAGTATGGGGTGACACCAATTATGCCTCCAAAGTCGATGAAATCTCTGGGAGATGGGACGGAAAACCCTAAGGTAGTTATGCGAGCAGAAGAACGGCACCTAGCATCAAACAACATATTGGAAGGATACAAGATCCAGTTATTACACTCAATTTTAGAAGAGAACGCCAGGACGTGGGCAGAGAATTTTGGTATATTTCCGGAATTTTTAAAGGTATTTGAAGACAAGATTTCCGTACGAAAACGGAGCGAAGAAACTCAAATAAACATCAAGAGCGACCAGAGGAATAGCCATTACAACTACATCACGGGAAATAGTAGTGGATACAGAATGAAGAGCGTTATGGAACCAACAACATTAGTTGCTCCTATAAAATATCAAGGAATTAGTTGCATGTTAACGCAACAGTATCCTGTCACCGTGCAGAGCTTACTGGGCAGAGCAGATCATACCGATTTAGGAAGGGGTTTGAAGATATTGGAGAGGTACGAAGTCACCTTTGCAGACGCCCCAAAGCATGGGAATGAAGGAGATGTAGGCAGGTCCAAAATGGAGCGAAGTCAGGGGCGAGGGAAGAATGATGGTATAGTCAACCATTGGTACAAACGTAGAAGAGGTCGTAGCTGGAAATGGGACGACACTTACCAAGATGTGCCCAACACGCTGGAAGCTATGTCCTACAACTGTGATTTAGGAAATCAATGTCAGCAAAATGGGGATGAACCGTCATACAAGAAACAAAACATAGTAGGACACCACAAGCTTCAAATCGGAAACCTGGTCAACATGTATGGAAAATAGTGAAGTGTAAATAGTGTAATATTAGTGTTAATACAAGTAATCACATGTTAATTCGATTCTAAGTTATAAGTGTATATAGGGCGTCGAGGAATATGCAAAAGAGTGCAACCATCGGCAGTGACGATGTTACTAGTGTGAATTTTGTCCAGAAGCGGGAAAAATTCAAAAAAAGAAAGGGGGGGGGTGATGAAACCCAGAATATGTGTTTCATTACACTAATTAAATCATTAGTGTAAGAATTCAATAGCTATTCTGGACTGCGCGGTGCGAGCGCCGGGCGCTGCGAGCAGCGGGCAGCCGGCAACGGTCGCCGCCGCCACCGGTGCCCGCCGGGAGGCGAGCGTGAGAACGGCGGGTACAAGCGTGGCAGCGCGCACGTGCAAAAAGTTCGTTAGTTGGATTGAGGCGGCCGCCGCCGAAGGATGTGCCGACGTGCGGCCGGCGAAGGAGAGGTTAGCAGAGCGGCGACCAGTGCGGACGTGTAGCGAGGGCTCTCCGCTAGTGAATGGACGCATGTAATACGCGACATAGTTATGTGATTAGGAATCGCAAAGTAATGGACATGTAAACAGAACATTAGAAGTATCAATATAGTAAAAGATTAGTGTTGGTAAAATAATTGACGTCGCTCTTATTAGTTGGTGCGGAAGGAACATTCTTGAAAGCGTGCG
The DNA here is from genome assembly GCA_038098605.1 of Gryllus longicercus. NCBI lineage: Eukaryota > Metazoa > Arthropoda > Insecta > Orthoptera > Gryllidae > Gryllus > Gryllus longicercus. The sequence continues at coordinate 1,161,910 of JAZDUA010000475.1, forward strand.
GTACAGAACTGTGACCAGTATACGGAGTAGGCGGGGGTCGTGTAATTAAACCCACTAATGGACAGTGATTCGAGGAAGGTGCGCAGCCGAGGTATCAAGATCCAAATCGGGGGGAAGAATTGTTGGAGCATCAGCCGTGGATGATCACCACGCCATCTGCTGCCGACGGCCCGCAGCAGTAGCAGAGGTCGACAACCCTGTCGGCACGAGCGGCTCGACGAACCTCATAGGTATTCAAACGGGGCCCCGAAGGTATGAAAGTTGTATTTTACTCTTAATCTTGGTACCAAGGCGGAGTATAAAAACGGTGTCTGATTATGTAAATAGTAACTTTGATTTAAAATAAATCTTGTCATAATTGTATTTCTATGTATGAATAACTTCCCCAACGTTGCACCGATTTATCCTAGGACCCATTCACGTAAAAGACACCCTCTCTTAGTGTTATGTTGCAGTGAAGATACCTGGCACCACCAGGTACGTCACAATATCTTTCTATTATTTTCTGCTATTAATCTACTTCCAACTTACAACGATGCATGCACGTATTTGAACACTCCGAACTACTTAAAAGTTGAATTTGTAATTTTCAAAACATCAAAACGAAGTTGTGGAAATTTTAGCAGACATCTTAAAGAGTAGGTAGAAAAAAAGTTGTACAGGCAGTGATTTGGATTTGAACGTGTTACATTGTGCCCCGTTTTATTAGCATTCCTTGATACTGAACTGTAAGCAATAATTCAGAAATTGTCAGAGAAGTGTCCTCCTCTAATTGGCTGGCTCGAAGCTGGCAGTAAACCGGCATACCGTTTGTATTTAATTGACACTTAACATTTTTATTCGTGAATTTTGGATATGATAATAATAATAATAATAATAATAATAATAATAATAATAATAGTAATAGTAATAATGAATCACACCACAAAGTATGCTTTCAGTTTAATAAATATTTAATAATATTTTACATTCTCAATGTATAATAAACATTTTACATTCCCAATGTCGAAGCTTATCACGCTCACATTCGATGCTTCTTGATGGGTGGAACGAAGGCAGACACAGGCTTAGTTGTGAGCAATTATTTTGACACCCAGTCTTACCAAACTAAATTTTAGGGCGTAGTTGGAGAGTAAAGTGTAGAAATTATTCGCATTCATTTCACGGAGGTTGGCTATCTGGTTTTGGACTGTGGTTTTCCCTATTATGTTTGTCCTTCCATCAAGTGGAGAATATTTGTATTGAAACCATTTGCTTGAATTCAAGAAAAGTACACTGAAAATGCACTTCACAAAGTGTCTGCTTACCTCCGACGTGCATGACCTCAACGTGAATTCGTCAAATAATTCACTTGAATATTCTCAAATGCTATTCGACATAAGTTTCATAAATTTTCTTACAATATTATTTTTAGTAACTATATCGGTACAAAATAAGGCACTCGTGGAAAATATCTCTAACTAAATCTAAACTTAAACCTCTAACTGCACTTACAAACTGTCACCTCGGGGATTTTATCAGTTGGTGGTCAGCTTGTCTGGCTACTGGAAAAATACATTTCGCGGAGCGTTGCTGTTTTCGGCAATGACTGTTTTATGTGTCGAAACAGTCCTTCGCTGACCTGAAGGATACACAAGCCTGTAACAAGGAATGACTTATGCCGAAATTCCAGTCTATTGAGGTGCTGAAATGTGGAAAGAACGAGTGACGCAGGAGTACCGACTAGCTAGCCTGGAACTAAAGTAGTCTCTGGTACGAATCACAATGTGACATACACCACTTAAGAATTGACTAGTATTGGCAGATGCCGTTAATTTCAGAGTGGTACTTTTATTATGCGGCACCTACAACGACAAATGGCACATACACCACTTTAGAATGAATAGGTGCTCACCTGTTCAGATCAAATTTACCATACCCTGGATTTTAGTCAAAATGTTTCATAGACCACTTTAGTTCCAGGTCAGCTAATTTATTTGTGATGGCCACTTCTCTGTAAAAATCCCATCTATCTCTGCCATCGTCTTCGCCTCCGCTTCCACTATCGCCTCATTTCATATCCCGTACACATGGGAGAACCGCGTGAATTTTCAGTGGTTTCTATCAGTGCGCTTAGATTTGGAAGGGATTGGGGATCAGTTTACCTACTCGAAGACGACCGTGATCTGCTGATTTCTTTTGTCGTGATTGTAGTAAAGTTCCCCGATCTTCTTTCGGAAACTATGTATCATAGACCACTTTGTAAAAGGTTTCATGGTGAGATTGAACCCTACTTTGTTTTATTATTAAATGTCTTCCTAATATTAAGCCTTCCTAATATGGTGCACCCAAGAGGAGGGCGATGGGTATAGTATGGATGTAGTATCCAACAGATTTGAGGTTTTGTTTTAAGGAATTTTTCATTTACTCTGAATTTAAAAATAATGTATTTTATTTATTTACAACTTATAAATTTGAGGTACTGAATTACTTACGTTACTATAGCAAAAACTATATTTGTGATTATGTGTCATCGCCGTCTGGGTGGATGGTTTAAAGATCCACGACCCCCTCCCTTTGAATTTGCCCTTGATGAAATAGATATTCTTGAAACGAAACAAATGTGCTTAGCCTCGGTAAAGCACTTTTTATGTATTTGAGATTATCATCCTAAAACTATTTCATCTTGAAAAACATCATGGGTGTTTCACGAAAATTACCAGATCTCCATTTAGAGGAACCTTATGAAAACGAAGTGAAAGAACTCATTAAGCTTTAGTGAAATCAAAGGTAACAAGTTCAGTGACAAATGAATGCGGTTAGAGATCTAGGTCGAGTTCAGTTGCTGTCCGGAGGAGAATTCTAGCGGCCAGCTGCTCTGATCGGTACTTTTCTGTGGTTCTCCAACACCAGGCGAATGCCGAAATAGTACCCTAACAAACGGGTGACAGACTGCGTGCTATCTTTCCTTCCCCCTCTTTGTCCTAACCTCTCCCGTAACACACACGTACACGCACTTCACTTCCACACATGCCGCGAAACCGGTCCGGAGCTTAGAGCTTGTCCCGGATGGGGTGGTGCCTCGCTGGTGGGAGATACCTTGTTGGGGAAACACCGCTAACCGACGGTAGGTCGGCGCCGCATCTCGTCACTCAGGGGGAAGATCAACGCCCTCCGAGAAGAAAAATGCACTACACTATCGGGATTAATGACCTTAGCAGTTGACGCGCCTAGAATCACTAATCAATCAATCAATCAATCAAAAAAATTCAAATTATTACTTGATATGAACATATTTTTACATATTCAATCATTAGGCCTACATATAACTTTGAATAAAAAAAACCCTAGCCAGGGGATACGTGCTTAGTCTGCCTGTCACCACTGGGCGACGCCCATTCAGCCCACTATTAAATCCCGGCGTGGTGAGGTCGGGAAGGCCGGCGACCGCTGCTCCAGAGGGAAGCCCTTGAGGCGCGTGGCTGCGGCGGCCGGCCGCTGCTGCTGGCGCTGCCTGGGCGACGCGGCGAGACGGCGACCTGCGCGCGTGGGCGCGTGGGCGCGGGGATCGTTTATTTTACAGGGCGGGCGCTGCGAGTGAGTGAGGAGGGCGGCGGGCGAGATGGAGACGTGCGTGCCCGCCCCTGCGCCCCGCCCCCTTCTCCGTACTCGCCTCTTTTCTCCATCCCCCCGGCCCGCCCCGCCCCCACCCTGGCCCTTCACCATACCGATGTCCCTGCTCCACCCCGCCCGCGCTCGCTTCGCTCCGTGCCGGCCTGCTCTTCCCCGCGCCGCTCCGCTCAACCCCTCCCCGCTCCCTTCCGTTCCGCAACGCCCCGCCCGCGCCCGCTTCGCCCCGTGCAGGTTCACTCTTCCTAGCACCGCTCCGCTCCACCCCGCCCCGCTCCGTTCCGTTCCGCTCCGTTCCCCATCCTGCCCCGCCCCAACCCGCCTCATACCGTTTCTTTTCGCCCATCCCCTCTCCACTCCGTCCCGTTCCCTTCCGCTCCGCCCCGCCCCGCTCCGGGCCGTCCCGCCCCCCTAGCCCCGCGCCGCCTCGACCGCGCCCACTCCACCCTGTGCGGGTCCGCTCCATCCCGCCCCGCTCCGTTCCGTTTTCCCCGTCCACTCCGCCTCATGCCGTTCTCCTCCGCCCTGCCCCTTTCCACTCCGTTCCGCTCCGCACCGTGCCTCTCCGCCCCGTCCCATCCCGACCCGCTCCATCCAGGCCCGCTTCACTCCGCCCTGCTCGGCGCCGCCCCGGCAATGAATTGTTTTCCGCCTGTGTACTCCATTCCACCTGTGCCCCCACGGCCTCTGCCCTATCGCGCCGGGAATTGAATAATTATACCTCATACTCGGCTGCGTCCCCTCTCGTGTTGCAGAGTAATTCTTTCGCTGGAGACATAATCAGCGAGTGTCATCTGGTGGCTAAGCGATTACAATACCCATTCTTGAAGTTTCCTCGGCAATGGAAAACATTCAGAAATGAACGGAAAGGAGGGGAAGATTGGAGATAGAGGACAACGCTAATTGTTAAAGTGGATAGATACTTGACGCGTAGGTAACTGTTCCTTTCAAGTTTAATTGAATCTCTAAATACTTTCGGAATCAGATGCATCGGATCGCCTGTAGTAGTGCATGAACATGCATTTTAGATGCATTATGTTTCACAAAGCCTTCTTAGAGTTTCAATGAATAAATCAACACAACTTAACTTCTTAACTTCATATTTGCTGGTGGATCGAAGGGAACAATGCCCCCCTTCCCTATACGTCATTTTTTGTAATTTTACTCAATTTTTACTAATTTTATTCAAAATTACCACATATACGTCGCATAAAATTACGTATATTCACCTAGAAATATTTTTTGAACTTCTAGTTAACAATTAAAAATATTCTTTTTAAAATTATTTGTGGGAGGTGTGAATTGAAATTATTCCTATCCTCCGTGAAAGAGTTTCTGCAACGGCCTTTGCTCACATTTAAGTAATCTTAACGCTCGTTTTTGACACTAATAAACCCGAAGTCATTTTCGGACTATTTCTGAATGAATTGTACATTATTTTTAAGCAGGAGAATTATCGAAAACAAATCTTTGTGCTCGGAATGTATATGAATGGACAAAATTGTTCATATTTAGGAGTTACCTTTTTTTGCCTGAGATGTCGAAAAATTCTTTATCGCTTGATTGAGTGGTGACAGAAGTACATGAAGTCAAATATGTTTAAAAAGTTACTTGAGTCCAAGTTATCCATAAAGACATTCTCACTGTAAGAGACTAATTTTGGTAATATGTTATTGCAGGTTCGACTATTCTTGTGTAATAGTTTTCAAATAATATTAATTTGGCATTGTGAATGGTGCTTCAAGTTAACTAAAGTTCTTTGATTGAGAGATATTTAATAGTCAATCTTATAGTGCTACGTGTTTTTCAAAAGTATTCATGTCATTTATGTTCGACAGCTACAGCTCTGCGGAAGTCAATGCTGCTTTGTACTCATTGCCCTAAATACATTTTTAAAAGTGTGAAATGTTAGAGATCCTAAAATTTAAGATTTAAGATAAACATTTAACAGGACACTAGTTTTATTTTTCTTTCACTTATTAGTCCGTTAGAAATGCCATTAATTTTTGTTACCTTTATTTGTGTATTTTTTATGTTTTTCATGTTCAGAAAACTCGACCACTTATTTCGATCAGGAGCATCAAGTACCTATAGTGGAAATAATCGCGTTTTTGTTTCATAAAGATTTATTGCAAGTCATCCCCTTTGATTCATTCACTTAATTCAAAGACAAGAACTACCCTAATTGAAAGATCAGGCTATAAGATTATATTCGTAGTAAATTGAAATCCTTATTAAGGAGAGTTAAAAAAAATGCACAAAAAACTGGCTCTTGTCAAGAAATTTTGAGTGATTTTGTGAGTGATAAAACCGAAAATAAACATAAGTAACGAAGTGAGCGGTACATTTACAACACAATGGAGTTACATTACCCAATATTTATAATATAAATCTTCAGTTTCATTGCCAAAATGAAAGACTAAATAAATGCTTTAAATTATTACTTATCATTTTTAGTTGTTTTTTTATGTTTTGAAGTCGGTTTTTCATGTTTTAAATTTCTTTATTATTAAAAAATCGGTTTCCTTTAATCCAAGCAAAACGACCCCATCTTAAATAATTTCGAACGCCGCCCTTGGCTGTGGATAGTCGTAACGCAGTTTGGGTGCTTGTGCAGGCAGGTCGGAGTGTTGCGGTGACGGCGCAGATCCTCATCAGAATCCGCCGGCGGACGGCCAGGCGCGTGGGCGACGCGCGATTGGCAAGAGATGACAGCCCGGCGGGTTTCCCAGCTCATTCACAAGTGCAAAGGTGTATGCTTAAGAGCAAGGAATGCGATTCCCTTCGCGGTTGGTACGTGGTTGCACGTAATTCGAAACGTTTTCGAAGTGGGTATGTTCAGAATGAAGTTGTGATTAAAGGAAATTAAATCAATTTTGAGAGATCTGTTACGTGGTATAATATGAAAAGCGAGAGTTCAAGCCTGTTATTCCAAGTCGTAATGTCATGTGTTTGGAGGTACTCGAGTTATAAGGTTCACTGTTGTTGGTGTGATAATTATTATTTCTCCATAATTTATATGAACCTAATACGATTCGATTCGGTATCTATTTGGTGAACCCTCAGAAGTTTATGTTATATTAAGAATTCGCGTTAGGGTATATTGAAATGAATTGTGGAGTTATTATTTTGATTTGTTGCTCCACATACTTTCATTCTGTAATTTCAAAATCTTGATTTGTCGTAGTTTGGCCTTTCCAATTTAGCCTTTGACATTTTTCACATTTATTGGTGACTATTCAACGCTGTTGTTATTTATCTACAGATTGCCCTACATGATTTCAACAAAATTTGGGTAAACTTGGGACTTTTTTAAAGTATATTTTTATTTCACCATTCGATCATCCTCGTTCGATAGGAATTATATAGTATTTGCATGCGTATTATTTATTGATGATAAATATATTTTTTAAACATGAACAAAGAATAATCTTACTTCAAACGATTCGTAATTGTCTATAATATGATCACGTTTACAGAAATGGATGAAGAAGAAGGAACGAAGAGTGTGGAGAAAAATGAATACTTCTGAAGAGAGAAGAGAGGAGTTCAAAGGGATTCCATCATTCATGTTGCTTTTAGCATGAAACGGGTAAGCGAAGATAAAAGGAATTTTTCTTTTCGTTTAGCACGTAACTGTTTTCAATGCAATACGCTTTAAATTCGCGTCAGTAAATACCTATTTATGATACAAGAGTGATATTTTCCAATTTATCCGTGCTGTAATCAAAATAATGCGGCTACATTTCAAGTATAACGCAATAATAAAATTCTTTTATTTTTTACTGATACATTATAGCTTGTTATTGCCATTGACACAGTTCAATATACTGCATAACTTACCTGGATCGCGAGTACCATGGTTACGAGGGAAATATGAAAACAGTTGAATTATTCTACATGATTCCTTGGAGGGATTTAGGAGAGGGAATTATGGAAGAGAATTATTGAAGGGAAATATGAAAGGACAAACCGAGTCAAGACAGCATCTAGTTTATTAAATTTTTAATTTATTTTTAATAAGTAAATCGGAGTAAATAAAATTAGGTAAAAATAAAATTATAAATGTACCACGGGCGTTAACTGGTTCTAACGACGTCGGGTGACAAAATTCCCTCGGTGCAAAGGCCCTTGGGCGTATTGTCACCCGAGGTCATTAGAGCCCTTATAACGCCCTTGGTAACTATTGGAACAGTTGTGTTGCGATAATCGTACACTATGTAATATTTTATCTGCTAAATACTTCATATACATCATATATTTTTCACAAAGGAAGCGATCCGGCTTTGCATAGTACAATGCTATGCCAGAATTAAATTTTATTTGAGTTCTTCCCCATCTGGGAGAGAGAGAAAAACAAATTGTTCGTGAATGTGAAGAGTAGCCAGAGGAGCGGAGACGTAACCGGAGTGCGTCTCCGGGTCCGGCTCTGGCTCCTGCTGCCGGGGACGTTGAGCGAAGAGACACGGCAGAGACGGTCCAGCGCCGACGCGCGCGGCTCGTCGGAATCTGGCGGCGCACGCGCGCGCGTGAGCGAAGCGTGATTGGCACGCGGCGCTGACGGCGGGCGCGGGGGAATCCCGGCCCACGCGGGCCTGCGCGAACAGCTGCGCGCACTGGGCCGGCCTGGACAAGCGTGGCAGGGATGGTTCATTGTAGGCTTCACGGCTGTTACGCAAAGGAACGGGTGGAAGTAACTCGAATCTGCGTATTTGTTTACGCAGGAAAAGGAGTTGATTCTATCTTTACTAAAATGGAAGCCCTTTTAATTGGTATCTTTGTCAAGCACCTCTCCGTTCTGCTCCATCTCTCTCCGTCTCTTTCTGTCTCTCTCCGTCTCGCTCTGTCTTTCTCTGTCTCTATCCGCCTCTCTCAGTCTCTCCTCGTCTCGCTCCATTCCGCTCTGTCTCTCTCTGTCTCTGTCCGCCTCTCTCAGTCTCTCCTCGACTTGCTCCGTCTCGCTCCCTCTCGCTCCGTCTTCTTTCTTCCCGCTCCGTACTTGTGGGGTGAATTCATTCAACTAGTATAAACTTACAACAAAATAAATCGAGCCCCAGTGATCCGGAAATTAGCATAAGGGATTTCTAAACACAAAATCGCTGCTTAAAATCAGACAAGATGGTGGATTTTCAAATGACAGAAAACCATCATTGTGTCACGTCAGGCTTGAAAGTGTTAAAGAACCCTGGCTAAATGTCCCTGCAAAATAAAATCCTCCGACAATGTGTCCTAATAAGAACCATGATTCTTCAGCCGCAAAATCACAGAGCTAATGGATTGATATGACTCGAGATACGATTTCCATGTGACGGCATATGTTAATGTAAGTCCGTCCCGCCCGTCCCGTCCGTCCCGTCCGTCCACAGATACCACTGGGGTAACTGAGTGCACGCTGCCATGAGAGCGTCTGTAAAGAGGTCTATCACAGCACCCTGCAATTGCACCCCGCAAATTTACGGGAAATTCCCATGAAGGGAATTTGCGGAAAAGACTTTCCACGCAGATGAGTCAATGTTCTGGTTTTCAAGCTGTGATTTAATAGAATTGCACATTCTGTTCTATGAATGCGCGCGTATTATGTCTCGTTAAGATAAAAGGTACTAAATAATACTAAGGTTTAAAATAAATTCATTCATATTCTGACGCTATCTGTAGGAAAATTCTATAAGTTGGCTGCTCTGATCGGTACTTTTCCATGGTTTCTCCGGTCAACTCCAAGCGTATGCCGAAGTAGTATGCCCTAAAACGGACCGCACACGATTTTTTCTATCCTTTCCTTTCACTTTCATCCACTACACAACCACACATATCGCGAGCTTTGAACTTGCCCCGGCTGTGAGGCGGTGCCTCGCTGGTGGGAGATTCCTGGTTGAGGAAAACCCCGCTAGGCGACGTGTCGGGCGGCACCGGATCTCACCACCGAGCGCGGGAAGCGCACGCGCCTGTTATAGAAAGACAAGTAATTTACGTACGGGACTAATGACCGTAGCAGTTGACGCGCACGGAATCACTCCTCAATCAATCAATCAATCAATCAATCTCGACTGCGCTTGGGCCCACTGCGCGGTGCGCCGGCGCTGGCGGGCAGAGCTTGCATTCTGCTCAGCGCGCGAGCTGCACCCGCGCCCCATTGGCAGGCGTCACGCGAATGCCCGGGCGCGCTTTCCATCGGCGATGAATTATGTAATTGCTTCGCACCGGCGTCGCCTGTCGCCGCTGCACGATTAATGCCACCTCTTCAATGAATGGATTTTTTTTTTTTTGCGATGTGTTGTGCGCTGTGTTTGTGTTTCTATTTATATATGAAATTCGTTTGATGACAATTTACGTGATGACTACGAGAAAAGATATAAAATTATTTTATTTCTAGAAGGTTTTTGATGATACGTGGGAAAAAATGTGGCCTGTTCATTCCAGTGTGTGAGGCGAATGTGAGAAAGCTGTAAAATTGTTCTAAATGCGAAGATCACGTTTTCTTAGAGCTCTGAGAAGGATATAGCGTGTTGAAAAACAGATATTGTATTTCTTGAAATTTTGTGATTGTTTCGTATTTTTGGTCACCGTAATGAATGTGCAGTTTTGCTGTTTGTTTATGAATAAGCAGTTTTGCAGTTGCCCGTCGGCAGTTTTGTACTTGAGAGACGAAATTGCATGCATCATTGAAAATGAACAATAAGCAATTGGCTAAAATTAAGAAAACAAAATTTTTGCATCTCTCAATTCAGTATGGTCAAAAAATGTTTGGTAAAGTTATGAACAATATAGAAAAAGAAATATGATTTACTGAAACGTGTATTATAATTTACTTTCAACCTAGTTTGGATTCTATAATTTCCATTGTTACAAGATAACGTAGATTTTAAACCAAAGTGTGAAGTGAATTTTAGAGAGAAAAAGAAAAACGATTTGTCTAAAACTATGGTCAAGAAATCAGGAAAAAGCACAGGACTTAATGGAAGTATATTATCTTCAAGGCTAATGTTACAATTATTATCATTATTATTATTATTATTATTATTATTATTATTATTATTATTATTATTATTATGAGTTATTTAATAAAAAATGTTGGAATTTTTTAAACTCATTTTATAAACTTTCTCTAACAGTTTCCTAAATTGCTCTGCTGATGTGCAGAGGTTGTTGGCAAACCTACGAGGGCTTTCAATTCAGATTCTTCTCATTAATTCATTATAATTCTATAATAGATGCTTACGTGGTTTGGAAATGTTATGATATTTTAATGTAGTATTTACAGATTAATGTTGATTGATTCCTTCATGTTTCCAGCGCGTTAAATGCTATGATCATTAGACCTGAAGGTGTAAAGCATGTTACATCCCGAGTGACGGCTATGTTCTTCCTCTGCTAGTACGTGAGATATACGTACTCCCAGGGAGGACCTGCTGCTCGACTACGATCTCGGCTTGCGGTGTCTCCTCCCCCCCCCCACACACACACACACACACATACACTGGAATCTTCCAGCGGAGCGCTGCCTCAGCCGGAACAAGATCTATGTTCTCGACTGACCTTCCAGCATGTGTGCTTGTGCAGGGCGTGTATTTATTACGGGTGAGAAGGAGACAAGGATACGGAAGGAAAGATCGCGAGTGATCCATGATCGTTTGTTAAGATACTACTCCAGCATTCGCTTAATATTCATCAAACGTACCACGAAAAACTACCGATCACAGCAGCCGGTATGATCGCTATTCTCCTGACAGCGTCTGAATTCGACCTAGTATCTAGTAAGTGTCTAAACTCCGTCACCGAACTTCTGTCGGGCGAAGCCCTTGGCAACGGGCCCGAGTGACGGTGACGGTGTGGGGCGACGGCGAGGCGGCGCGCGGGCCGTCACCTAAGGTAAACAACTCGTTGGGAAGCGAGCCGGGTGCCGTGGCGGCACCGCCCCCTCGCGGCCCGGCAGACGAGCGCCGCGCGGCCGAGCAGCCAGGCACATCGGCGGGCTAGCCCCAGCGCCGCCGCCAGCGGGTTTTCCCGGCATGCAAGTCATGGAGGCCGCTTGTGCGCCGTCACTGCCCCGCCTCGCTTTGACGCCACAATCCATCCACTTCAGCGGTCGGCCTGCTCCCCGCCCCTGCACCGCTCGGGCTCTAGCCCGCTCGCCGATCCCCATCCGAGTTGTCGTTCCACACTCCGTCACTCCACCTGTTACCCCGCTTGCCACCCCACTGGTCACCACACTGTTCGCCCGCTTTTCACCCCACTTTATATCCCACTTGCCTTTCCTTGTCACCCCGCTTGCCTTCCCCCTTGCTACCTCACTTGTCACCCTACCTGTTACCACACTTGTCACTCCACTTGTCACCCCACTTATCTCCCCATTGGTCACCCCACTTATCACGCAGATTTTTACCCTCACTTGTCACCCTATTTGTCACTCCACTCATCACCCCACTTGTCTCCCAACTTGTTATTCCACTTACCACCCCAATTGCCACCTCATTTGTCACCCCACTTGTCACCCCACTTGTCACCCCACTTGTCACCCCACTTGTCACCCCACTTGTCATCCCACTTGTCATCCCACTTGTCACCCCACTTGTCACCCCATATATCACCCCACATATCACCCCACTTGTCACCCCACATATCACCCCACATATCACCCCACTTGTCACCCCACTCGTCATCCCACTTGCCATCCCGCTTGTCACCCCATTTATCACCCCGCTTGTCACCCCACTTGCCACCCCATGAGAACGTATCTACATTGCTGTCAAAGCTTGTACACTTCACTGTGTGGGAATTGAGCGTAAAAACAAAATGAATAGTCTGCTTAAAACGAGTTTGCGTTACGGAATTTTGTTTACAATATTCAAAGAACGAAAGATTTTCATAACAATTTCTCATCTGTTGAAAAATGTAATGAATATTTTCCTTAATTTTACAATAATTGATTGTTAGATAAGCACGAGCAATCGTGTTAATAGATTATGTTTAATTAAATGGGGAATGCCGTCAAATAACAGTTTATATGAACTTTTATATAAAATATCATTTACAAGTTAAATGTTTCAACTAACGTAATTGAGAATCACTAGGTAACCCCAAAGCCATATTACAATTGACTGCGGGTTTAGTGAACTGGTCGAGACCAACATTTGTTTGCCTTATATCAAAAGTTCACTCAATAAGTCATGCCAAAATAAAATTTTCTCCTCGATGATTGATGTTATTATATTAGGTTCAGTAAAATATGCAAACACTGACAATTGAAAATATGCAAACTCCCCAATTCAATATTACTCAGGCCTTCTCATCAGCTCATCTCATCAGCTCATCTTATTTTTAATTATTTGCTTCGTACATATTTTTGTTAATTCTTCTCGTATATCTTTCTCTAGAGTCCTTCCTTTCTCGACACTTGTTCTCTTCAGTGTTCCCACACAATTTTCGTTCAGCCTTGATGCACTTGAATTACTCTTTCCTTAAAGGAACACTTTCTTCAGTTAAATTCACTTCGTCATTACACCCGTTTTCTTCTTACTGTGAGGTCATTTCAAACCACATTTTTACCTCGCAGTTGGAATCTGGACAGGATAGACATATGTATGGTACCCGTAGATGAGTTGAAACAATTTCTTCAGCGGTAAAATACGTCAATCCATTTCATTCTCCATAAATCCTTCAAAAATAGCTCACGAGATTCTCCGGCTTAAAACCCTTTGGAAATTTATTGGACATCGTGGACATGAGGCGAAATATATTTTCCTCCTGTAAATTGTAATACAACGGATGTTCACTATATCCGATGTGGAGAGTTCATTACAACCATAATCACCTAGTGTTTATTTATAATGCATGTGGAGCGGGACCAGTGACTTGGTTTACTATTATATAAAGTTACCAATCTCCACATCCACTGTTTTCAGAGTATTTAATAAATGCGCAGCAAATCATGTCAGAATCTGAGAGCAGCTGGTTACGTCCAACCTTCAGGATTGATCTCGGCTGAAAGATTACTGCCATAGTACCAGACAATATACCATGTAAACTCGATATTGTATAGTACTGATAAATTTCTAACAATGTTAGAAAAGGGGTGAAAATGTTGTTTCATGTTATGTTTATTAAATCTCTTGTAATATAAATTCCAACAAAACTACTTCCCAAACTTCAGTGCTACCCGAATAGTTCCCTAACGTAAATAGAAAAGCTACTGTCTACTCTCGTAAGCTAATGTATTTGTTTTTCTCGATGTGGTTACGTTTAATGTGACTAAGGGGAGTTCCCCTGATCTGTTGAATAACAGTCGAAATCTAACCAAAACAAAATAGAGTTGAAGTGGCTTATAATATAAATGTCTTGAGAACGAGATTGCCAGATTTTCGCTCGTTTGTCTTCCTCACACTACCTCAACAATTCATCAAGCTTCAATAAACTTGCGTAGTCTTCCTCGCCTCTCTGCTTTTCACCGCTACCCCTACCCCCCCCCCCCCGATTCCCCTCCGGGACACCTCCCCGCCCCTCGCTCCCCTTTACCGCCCCGCCCCGACGCGCCGCGCTCTCTGCTGGTCGCCGGGTAATTAAAATATCGCGTGGCTTTGTTCGGAGGCGGCGGCGCCGGGACAACGCCGTGGTGCGAAGAGCATTGCGTGGAGCAAGAGGGGAGGGACTTCCACCGCCCCCCACCCTGCCCACCGTTCACCCACTCTATCCACCGTCACTCCCCATCGCCCACCACCACTTTCCTCCAACCACTACCTACCACCATCGCCTATCACCCACCAACACTGCCCACCATCCACCACCCACCACCACCCAGCACCCATCGTCACTTCCCTCCAACCACTGCCCACCACCATCATCGCCTACTACCATCATCACTACCCACTAACCACTACCTGCCACCCGCTACTCACTCCCACCAACTCGCATCATCTCTCACCATCACCCACCACTGCCCACCGCCGCCCATCGTCGCTCGCTACCAGTGGCGTCCGCGCCCTCCCTGAAACCTCCCCAGGGGGCAATGGTGGTGAAGAAGCGGGCGTGGAGAGGGTGCAGCAGCGGTGTCAAATAATAACCGCGGTGCGTGTGAGATTCGTTTTGCTCGTGTGACGTGTGACAGCAGCTGTCTTCGCGTGGTGCGGCGAATGCCTTACAATAGACGGCCTTGATTGGGTGTGGACAACGGAACGTGCTTCGGGGATGACCCCAGCCTGCAGTTGGAAGCGGTTGACGATCGTATTGTGAGTTCCTTTTTTAAAAAAAATTATAAATATCAATTACGTTTTCAGTGAAATTCACGTACGAATTTCAATTAAACACTAGCTCGCCTGTCACCACGTCTTTGTAAGACTAAGAGGAATAAATACAGATTATATTTCAGCAGCATTTCATTATTGATTTGCTTTCTAAATCATAAGAATTAATTATTTCAAAACAGTTACATAACTTTCTCTTACTTTATTAAACGGTTGATAACCAGCGTTGTGGCTTAGAAAATACTCGTAGTATTTTATTTGTACTAGTCATCGAATGGAAATACCCATGAATATTCGTATATTTATCTGATTCTAATCCAGATACATGAAGAAGAAAAAGTCTAAACGTTATCGTATTTGAAATAACAGTAAGGGAGATAATTGATCTCAAAATCTATGCAGGCGTCTCAAAAACATCTCTAATTTCGTTGAGACTTGTGCTTACGTATTTGAAAATGCGCAATTTCAAGATGACGTGAAAATAAAAACGTTATCTTGGTTATCAAAGGGTAAGGCCTCGGACGCTATTACATCCAAGACCAGTATGTA
This sequence comes from Gryllus longicercus, assembly GCA_038098605.1. NCBI lineage: Eukaryota > Metazoa > Arthropoda > Insecta > Orthoptera > Gryllidae > Gryllus > Gryllus longicercus. The sequence continues at coordinate 1,177,302 of JAZDUA010000475.1, forward strand.
CTTTATTGGCTTTCTAACTGTAACCTCAATCTCTAACATATATAATGTTATTTATTATTTATGTAAGAACGCACAATTCATCATTTCTCTCTCGCAATTTTATGTGGTGTCAAAATTCTAAATCAATAACCCTGCATTCTTTACCACGAAGCAAATGCAATGTTGTTTTAGCTTCAGCAATGGTTGCGGCATTGGTGGTCATGGCGATAACTGCTGTGTTGATGTCTGTAACAAGTCTTGTAGGACTAGTGGTAAAGTTTCTAGGGGAACGGAATGTTAAGAAAGTGCCGATGAAATCTAGACGGCACGTTTGTGTTCGCGTGGCTTTGGAAATAGTCCAACTCGTGAGCGTTATCGCTTCCCTCGATTTTACGAGACGCTCGACCTTGCTGCAAGGCCGACGGAGTTAAAACCCCCGCGAGCTTCGTCGTAGTTTCTCACATGGCAATGACTTCATTCCCGACGCCTTTTCATTTCTCGCTCACTTAATTACTGCACAGTAATTTCAACTTGGCAACATCGTTTAGAATACCTCTTATTTCATGTCAACGTGCTTATGAAGGTATAATTTACGAATGTTTTGTCCGAGAAAATATTATAATTGTTCAATAGTAGGGAACGAAACACAGAATAGTTAATGTAACTAAACGCATTAGAAGTGAATATTATTTTTGCAGATCTTGCAGCAGATCCACGGTGACCATAAACGTCAAATCCAAAAAAAACAAAAAACAACAACAACAACAAATTTTACACAAAAGTACGTTAACAGTAATGAAGCTCCAATTTTAGCGAAAAGCGTGTAATGAGAGTATATTACCAGTCTGTGAAAGATTCAATAAAATTTCATCAATAGTTTATGAGAAAACGGGGCATTTGTAAGGAAAAACTGTATTTAAAGAAAAACTAACGATAAGATTTAACTAGGAATTACCCAGCATATTCGTTGTATTATTTTACGTGTATACAAGCTGCTATTCATTGTGAATTATGCTCATTATTGCTGATATCTAGAAGCTATTTTCTCTTCTTTTTCTGGATTTTTTGGCATATCTTCTTAGTCTTATTTTGTCAGCTAAAATCTATACAGGGAGGATGAGGGGCCTGACTGGATGAATTCTGGAGTTTAGATTTTCGTTACTAAACGTCTTTTTCGCATTACATAAATTCTTAACGGCAACGGTATTTTCGATTAAATGTATTTCATTTGTTCACAAGCTATTTGAAACACCTATCGGTTTTGTCATTTGAGTCGAACTGGTTGATGTTTTTTTCACTCACCAAGCTACCCACATAGTCCAAGCGAGAAAATAACACTTAACGTCAAAATCACAGAAGAGCTCCCCCGGCAAATTTCACAGATAGATAAGATAATATGAAACTGAAAACCACAGTCTTTGTGAGTTTGTAGTTTCTGTATGTTTATGTGAAACCATGGAATTTCTCAAACGTCAGTTTGTCTGTGCTGATGTACATTCAAAACGCAATAAAGTAATAAATAAACTACAATTTTTCAATGCAAAATATATCAAAATGTCCAGAAACGTGTATAGATTATTTTAAGATTAAAAAACAAAATTCGATATTTTTCTCATTTTTCTGCCCTTAACCAAGAAGCGTCCGAGATAAGGTGACGGACAAGATATACTAGAAGCATTCAATTTGGTTAGTGTTACAATTTCTGAGTCGTTCATTATTCTTCTGTGTGCGCTGAGGCGCTCCTATCGTGAAATTTCGCCTGCAATGGCGACGACTCAATAACGACTTGGAGCTGACAGTCGGACGACGACGGCGTCGTCTCTGGACGCACACCTGGGCGCAGATCCGCGCAGCTCGTTCCCGACTGCATAAAGCCGTCGGCCGGCGCGCAGCCCGCTCTTCGCCGTAAACCCCCGCTCTTTACAGCAGCCGCCCCGGCGCAGCGCCGAGTTTGCGCAGTGGCCGCTCGCGCCGGGCGCTCTCCTGGACCCTGCCACGCACGCGTGGCGCGCGCGCCCACTTCATTACGGCCTCGCGCAGTTCATTTGACGGTTTGGCAGCCCCCACGCCACTTGGCGGCCCTCGCTGCCGGCACGTTGCCTTCAGGATCTTTCACGATCAGAAATACCAGTCTCGAGCCGTAGAGCAGACATACATTATTTTTTATCTTCCTCAGTACCTCATAAATATGATAATACCAATAAAATTGAAGAAGGCAAAATCCTAATTTTTGTCGAATCCTATTTTCACAATATTCTCTTATGGAATACTCGAATCTGAAATATTTTAAATCCAGAATGTAATAAAGAATATGTAATATATTTTGATTTGTATATTGATGTTAAATATAATTAACAAATATTAATTTTATATATATATATATATAAATATATAAATATAACCAATTAATATGTATCTTAGAACAAATTTATAATTAATTTAGGTTCAGAAATGATTCTACTAAGACGGAATAATTGTTAAGGAACCTTCGAATCGGCGGGGTAAGTTTCATCACAGTTAAATCGGAAATGTCTATTATGCTCGTAAATATAAAACCAAGTTTATATTATAATAAAGTTTCCGGAAGGCAAACATATCAGTTTACTTATTTTACAATTTGAATTTCAATATTACTTGATAAAACAAAGAAATAGTTGAAGCTTCAGATAAGTCAATGCATGTTATCCTGTCAGTGAGAACGTTGGGCCTATCTGACCCTTCGTGATCTATGGAGTGGTCTATTTAGTGAACGAAATAAGTTCCTAACTTACAATAGTATCTACCATAGAATGTATGTTATGATATCATTTTCTCTGAAGCCGAAATGAAAAGTTCACTAGACAATGGATGTTCATTTTCTTTTGTTTCATGTAATAATTTCTCAACAATTTTTGGGCTCGTGTATTGTTTTCGGGAAGTCAGCATTTATCATTTTTTTGTTACTGCGTCTGAACCTCTTCACAAGGTTTGGAGTGCCAAAATTGCCGTCATTTTTCTTCCGTAGATTCTGGTTTCTCGCTGTAATGGTTCATTTCCTCTCTTGTTATTCTCTGCAGGTGATCGTGCCACATTAGTCACTTGGTCCCAGCCCTACCAATTAACGTAATGTCCACACCCATTTGTCGTCATCGGCACATAACCAATTTTATTTTCTGTAAGCGGAGATATCTGATTAATTTTAACGGGTAGACACTTGCAAAGGATCTCGAGAAATTGAACGCCCACGAATAAATACGTTTATGCTGAGACTCCGCCCAACGTCTGTTTTTTTTAAAAATAAAAATAAAAATGATGGCAGATTATTTACCAGTAATTCAATGCTAAACCCCGAACGTCCAACATGCGTCCTTTTTACTGTTAATATGCGAGTGCCATTCCTTTTTTCATAACCAGGGCTCGGATTCTGATGACCTTAAACTTCTTTGAAAATGACCTACAAAATGACTTACAATTAGAGGAATATGACACGTAAAATTACTTAAAAATAAGGTGAAATTACCTATTTTTTTTAAATACTCAAAAATTGGCATGGAAATGTTTATTTAGTCAATGAATTTTACAATCTTAAATAGAATGTATTTATATAAGTTTATATTTAATATAAAGTCTTTATTTTCAGAGGAAATGTTTTAGTGAGTCATTGTCAATTCATGAAACATTCTTTGACAAGAAAACACGTAAAGGGAAAAAATGCGTAAAAATGACAAAAATTAAACAAATGTAAAAAAATGTCCTAAAAATTGAAAAAATGGCAAAAAATGAAAAATAAATACTCAATAACTACACTCTTCTATCGCCTATATGTCGTGATAACCACACAGTTACAAGTTATCTACGTCTAGAGTGCACCCATGAAAAGATGACATGTCATCAGAATTAGAGACCTGTTCATAACATTATAGTTCCCACATTCTCCCTAACAGTACAGGAGATTTCAATGCACTAAGAGCGACGAACAGTAACCAAAGAACTTAATAAGGCGAAACTTGATCCAAGGAATATGAAAGTTGTTTTACAACTATGTTCGATAAAAGTCCATCAAAATGTTTCCTCAGTGGTTACGGAGTTCTAGCTTTTTTAATGTCTAGCATGAAAATACCTTGCAAAAAGTCCTGATCAGGGATTCTACAGATGTTTTCGAACATTAAAAAAGACATTAGACGCTGCGTATGGAATTTCAACATTTTAAAAACGATTACATCGTCAGATAATGAAATTATTTTGAAGTGGAATTATTTGGACCGTTCTTTCGGCAAACAATATTTAAGCATTTTTTGTGTAGAAATCCTTCATTGAGTTGATCTCCCTATGCGTGAGGGTTGTTTAAGCGTGGTAACTACGTAGAACATGAAAATTACATTCAAACCCTTTGTAGTAATCATAGGTAATCATACACATTCGGAATACCTTAAATTTTGTGAAACGACTCTCTCTTTCAAAAAAAAATCCTTCATTTTTTTTATTATTTATATTTCGTCCATTTTATTTCAATTTTGGAATACATACGACCATCTCTTTTGATGAATTTAATTTGCTTCTTTTACCAAGATATTTTAAATTTAAATTTAGATAATTTCAATATCACTAATCGTTAATTTTAAACTTTATTTTTTATTTAAAACTGTTAAATTATCGGCTTCCTCATGTAAGGAATCCTCCCTGTACTCAAAATAATTCAAAGGTTCTACCAGAAATATGTGGAAAATATCGAAATTTTTGCATGTTGTAGAGCAGCGAGTTAATTTGTCTGAAAATTATGAAAGTACGAACGATATTTTTGAGACTATTGCACGAGTGAAAATAAATTATTGAAAGAATCTGTTATCAGTAATATATACTTGTATCACTATTTACTTTACGCAAAGAGGTGTATGTATATAAATATACATAATGTAGTTAACATGTTAGAGCACGTCCAAACGAAAAAGATAAATAGTTGCGAATCCGGAGGATGTATGTGCTGGGTCTTTCTCTTGAAACGCTAAGAGTTTATATCCCAACTGAATTTCACTGAATTCAGACGTTCAATCAGTTTGACGCGGTTATCCAGTCGGGAGCTTCGTAACTACTTAATTTTTGGCATTGAAATTCTCGATTGGATAACCGTATTCCAGCTAATCAAACGTCAAAAGTCACTACAAATAAGTCGGATAATGATGAAAAAAATATAATTTCAAACGAGTTTATGAGCAATGGATGAGAACTGATATCAGTCCATTACTTTCGGATAACTTTCTGGGTCCTTCCACGAAGAAATATCGAATTACATTTTCTAAATGATCTTTGTTGTCACTGGAGACTTGATTCATTCCACGACAAGACTAGTCGCAAGACGTTCCACTGGCCATCGCAATGCAATCATTACGAAATGCACCGAGTAATTCGCATCAACGGAGAGTAGCTGCTCTCGCGTCGCCCCACGCGGATGCTGCGCTTCGTCGGGGCGCTGACCCGCGTGATTTACTGGCTGCTTCTCGTCTTCTTCTTTTACGCACGCTGCGGCCGCACTTCGTGAGAAAGTCATTTACCGCCTTTTGTGTTCCCCCTCTTCTTTTTGGTTCCTCGCCTTGGCTCCCGCGGCCATCGCTTGATCCGAGCTTTCTAGAACATGTGAAACACGGTGGGTACTGGATGTTACGGAATATTTAAAGGGAGGAGTGGTGGATTTCGGGGTACCAGTGAGAAATCAAAACACAAGCCGGTTCTCACCTGTTAGAAATTTGGAAGGAAATTATTTTATTATTTGATGAACTTGATGTGTTGTAGCTAGCAGTCAACAATACATAGAGGGAATTATTTGATTCATGGAAGCGTACATAGAATTATGTATCAAGTAAACTCTCGTTTTGATGACGATCAATGGTCAATTTTTCATCATCGATTCCGTGAACTAACGCAAAAGAAACAAAGCAACCCTAGTTTCGTGGAAACCCTATGACTTATATAGTACCGGAAGGGGAAACGCGGAGATTGTGAATGCGGAGGCGGACATGGATTGCTGGCCGCTGGTGACCTTCAGCCGCCCTCGTCAGTTGCCTCTTGTACATTACATTTGGAATTTGACAACATGATATCAAGAAAAAATATTCGAGACCATTTGTTTTTCCAGTTGGGATTTGAGGTTTGAGGTACTGCTGTCTCGTGGTTTCATTCAGGCGTCTGGTATACGAGGCGTTTGTCTCATAGAAGTATTTATTTCCCCAACGTGAGAAGTGAGTCGGCGGCAGGGAGGTCGCGCCTGCGCGGGCGCCGAACCGGGCGTGTGGGCGCGAGCAGGGGCTGTGCGGGCGGGGCCTGGCCTGGTCGGGCCAGGCGCGGCGAGGCGCGGCGCGGCTAGGCAGCGTTTATCGGGCACCCGGTAAGTGGGTGCCGGCGGCCGCCTGAAACCTAACACGATGCGCGCGGGCGATAGGGCGCGCGAGTGGGCGGGCGATGGCGGAGCTCCCGCGGGCGGTGGCGGTCCAGATGATGGTGCGGCTGGAGAGGAAATGGTTGGGCGCGGGGAGTGGGGAGGGGGAGGTGCTCAGGTGGAGGAAAGCGGGGAGGTCGGTGGAGGTCGTCGTGAGAAATGCAAAAGGAAATTATGGGTCATAAAGTGTTAAGTAAAAATGGAAAACAAAATGTAGGAAAGAAAAAGCAGAAAGGAAGCAGAGACCAGCAAAAAATAAAAGTGGGAAGAAAGGAAAAGTGGAAAAACAAAAACCCAGGAAATTACAAATGACGAAAACCGAAATTGAGAAGCGGAAAGGTAAGAGAGACATAGAAAAAGAAATGCACGGTGAGGAAGTCGTACCACGTAAAATTGAATTGGCCAAAATCATTATATTACTATAGTAAACAAATAGGAAATAGCTTAGATTGCATCTTGTGGGACGAATCAAGTTTTATTAGAGAGTCAAAGTTGACAGTCGATACGCGGTCCGGGGGCGGTGCAAAACTTTAGATATTTCACTGATAAAAAAATAGTATATCTCTCTGGATCTTCTAATACATCTTTAATAGAAAATGTCATGTTTCTCATAATCTTGCGGCTTGCTGGTTCCAAACCCCTCGGTTCTTCAGCTCTTCCAATCCACCTACCTTCCTACAACACTCCTTCTTCAGCTTACACCATTTCCCCGGTCATAGCTGTGCGGGTGGAACGGAGGTTGAGGGAGATCCAGGCAGGCGCAGGAAGGAGTGGCGAGGTGGCGGCCGATCAGGGGGCAGAGCGGGGCGGGTGTGGCGGGGCGGGATTGGGCGGGGCTGGGCGGGGCAGAGCGGGTGGAGCGGGGCGTGGCGTGGCGGGGCCGGGCTCGGAGCCGGCCGAACAATGCCGAGGCCGCGGCGCGGGCGCAGGTACGCGGACGCGCGGCCGTGAATAAGCTCGCCCTCCCCTCCATCACTTCCCCCTCCCCTTCTTCCCCCACCCCTCCCGCGTGGCGGAGCGGAGGCGGAGGCGTAGGGGCCGCTCGCGCGGGATAAAAAAGATGAGAGACGCCCCTAAACAAAACCACTTATTACCGGCTTTGACATCTTGCTCAGGTAAATTACCGGGTACACAGCCGGGGAGGCGGCGCGCACGATCCCCCGCTCTCTCACGTCGCGGCCGCCGCCGCCGCCGCGGCCACAGGGGGAGCCGCAACTCGCGAGCCGCCACTCACAGCGCCTCCCATCCCGCGCCCCGTCCACGCTGCCGCAGCTGCTTTCGCACCGGCTCTGGGATTGCCCCGGCGTCATTGCACAGTTCGCTACCTTACGGTCGGACTGACGTAACTACACACACGAAATATTTGGAGTCACACAAATAAGACACCATTTCTGACCCTTGGACTCTAATAAGATACATACTATTGTAGATAAGTCAAGTCCTATCTATACTAACAGACGTAGTGATGCGTTTGTTTGCTCCAAAGATGCAGGAATGATTTCTGATTCTGTTCTGGTAGTAAATAAAAAAATGTAGTTGTGTTAGTCTGACCATAAGATAGCGAATAGGAGTAATATCAGGTCATCGTATCGTTTCATCTGGTCATTGTATCGTCGCGTTTGCTCTTTGTAGGCGTCGCGTTCGGTCGAGAATAATAACGCTTGAGTCGTCATGTTCGAATTGACAGAAACATCTCCGACGCTGTTGCCAACGCTCTCATCTTCAGCTAGAGTTTCCGGTAAGCTTCCGTATTGTGTTGTTTACCTCTCGTCTCCATTCCTGGCTTCCGCAGTTCAAACCTTCAATATTGCTATCCTATTTACTGATCCTGCCAGTCTACTGGTTGCTTGCTGTTGCTCCTACTGCTCTCATCACATCCGTCTTGCAACACACCATGCGCCACAGCCGCCGTTCATCATCCTCGGCATAAGAACCGTTCGCCTGTGCGCCTAAAGTCAGCATCGCTTTCGTCGTCCCCATCGCTAATGCCACCGCTCCCGACTTAGCCTCTTCGACGATCTTTGTTTCTTCACCTCACGCCACTGTCACAATACCTAACGTGGCTGCCCGCGCTGTGGTGAATACGATATCCGCTGCTGCTACCGTCCTGTCATCACTGATATTTCTTAAAGTAAGTGGTAATCTCTCCTTCAATCTGCATCACCACCATCATCACTGTTATCTTCAGCATCACTATCATCTCCATTATAGCTTTAATTTCCGTTCGCTATAGTATCCGGCATCGCTATAGTATCCGGCATCGCTATAATTTCCGTCATCGCTATCATGTCTGTTATCGCTGTCTTGTCCGTTATCGATCTCCATTCTCCATCCTCTTTTATCCTCCATCTTCGCCGTCATTTCCATCGTTTCCATAATTTCCATCAGCGCCATCATGTCTCTATTATCGCCATCATGCCTATTATCGCCATCATGTTCTGCATCGCCATCGTATCCATCATCATTTGCATCATCGCCATCACTTGCATCATCGCCATCACTTGCATCATCGCCATCACTTGCATCATCGCCATCACTTGCATCATCGCCATCACTTGCATCATCGCCATCACTTGCATCATCGCCATCACTTGCATCATCGCCATCACTTGCATCATAGCCATCACTTGCATCATAGCCATCACTTGCATCATAGCCATCATTTGCATCATAGCCATCATTTGCATCATTTCCGCCATCTTCTTAATTTTCATCAGCGCTATCATCTCCATACCGCCACTCCGTACGCTCATCACAGCCTTCATTACCTTACCTACACTGATCATCCCCACCACCACAGCAATCAATACTAATTATTACCTCCGTCATTTTTCACCCCCTCCCGACCTCAGGATGGCCCCCCACCCCCGTCGCCTCGGCCATCTCCAGTTCCATTTCTTTCCCCCGCCGCCGCCTCCTCCTCCGCCGCGCCGCGGGAGGCGCGAGCGGCGGCCGACGGCGCGGCGGGGTCCGCTCCTAGATTGTTTTCTCTCTGGGTGTCTCGTTTTTTTTACACACAATTTATTTCACGCACGCTGCTCGCCCTCCATATAAGCTCCGGTGCGCAGGGGGGCCCTTGTTGAGGTACTCCGGGACGCACTTCCCCGCCGCGCAGGCCGCTACGCTATTAAGTCAGCGGCAGCTCTGGGGGATAAGGAGAAATTTACGCACTTCCCCTTGGAAGCAAACATGCCACTGTGTGCGAGCAATATGGAAGAAGATGAATTCTAAAATGCGTTGCCGTCGGAAGGAATATTGGGGTGTGGGGTATGAATCGGAGATATGCCCTCAAATAGCTAAAAACTCAATAAGCTAGTAACTCGAGTTGGCAAATTTCCAGAATTTCAAATAGTGCGTCCCCTACGCATATTTTCTAATTTGTGATCATTTACGTGAATATTTCGTAAATTCAACAAGTAAAGAATAATCGTCAGAACTATATTGGAATTATTTCCAGTTAGTAGAGTAGCGTGTGCTTTGTGTAATAGTGTGGTAACTAATGTTAATGAGGATGTTTACACATTTTAGCATTTTTTCTTTTAAAAAGAAATTAGGAGAGAAAAATATATCGAAAATACCAATCAAACAATCGTTTATTTGAGAACTAGAGTTTATTTGACAAAAGAGTGAATGTATATTTCCCATCGCCCTATGGTTGAGACGTCATTAGGTTGTTACTTCAACTTGTAGATCTTTATCGAGAATTGTCTGGGAGGTTTTGTTACTTCAGCTCCCATGATTGAATACCGGTTTGGAAGTAAATTGAATGCTCCGGTCTCGAGATGGCTTTTCTTTTGTTGCCCTCGCAAACGCGTCAATACCAGCTACGGTAACAACAACAAAAAAATTATTTACGCGATTGCGGTTATTCAATGAAAACACTGTCCTTGACTACGGGGCATCGCGGCTTTCAGTCTCTTCACACGCGAGAACGCGAAGACGTAAACCTTGTTCCATTGTCCCCGTTGGCCACTTCACTGTTGTTTGAGGCAGCGGCTCTTTCTGCCGCGTGAAGCTGGGTTTTTGCACGTCGCGACACTGAAGTTACACTCAGAAACCTCGAGAGAACGTTTGGATTGGTCGTGTTGCCGCCACTCTTTGTCTCAAATGCACACACGCACTTTGGCCTCAATATTTCTCACGATTAACGAAATGAAAGGACAAGCAAAAGCATGCAAATGCAAAGAAGTGAGTGTAATTCACAACAACAAAACGTTTTATCTGTCTTCATGTTGGTCAAAATGTTGTTCTGTTCACCTACGCATCCTTTTCTTGTTCAATGAACTGCGTAATCTTAAGCACCATGCTGTGTTCTATCCAAGACATCCGCTTACGTTAGAAGACGTCTGACGTCTGACGTCTGACAGACTGTCACCATCTCGTGTGTAGTAGTGTCGCCGTGAATGAGATGCAGGAGTGGTGCGTAGGGCAACGTTGCACTGTAGCCCCAGAGTGCTAAGCGCACTTCCATTAATTCAATATCAACATTCCATTACTTTAACATTAATTGAATGCCTATTGTACACGCTCAGATTTGTTATAGAACAAGTTTTATGAAACATACATCAAATGTTTGGTTAAATATAATCCATTCCATAAAATAAGTGTTGTACATGGTCAGATTTTTCGTTAATTATTGGCTGGCTGTATGTTGGAAATACTAACATTAGTTTTTGCCATTCCTCTTCTTTTACCTGGTAACTTTTCTTGATCAACGTCTCACCGTCCCCCTCCCTGGCACAATAAACAGTTGAAGGTAAAAGCCCGCAGTGAGCACTGATAACATTCCAAACATTTCGTCATTGGCGCGTAAATAAAACAATTTGCTGTTGAAGACGAGAATTCTGATGGAGTTGTTGTTCAAAACAATCTAACGAAATGGCCCTAGCAGGTCCAGATCTTTCACAGGAGATTCTTCACGCTCCTGGGAAAGTTGCGAAGGCATGACTGGCTTTCCAGAGATTGGCATTGCTTCATAAAATATAGTGACTAATTTCATGATATCCCAACTCTACACACATTTCTCCAAGCCATCAGCCAAGTAGAGTTGCGCGAATAATTACGATTAGTACAATGGGAAATTTACTGCGACTACTACTACGTACAAGTGAAGGTACTTCTGATGTTCATCTGCAAGCGCGCTTCCCGCAACCACTCGCAGCTAACACCTTTTGACATTTAGTAAAGGCTCGTTTGCTTATCATCTTTCATGAAAGTTACCTAACCTAAGTCCGGATGGAAATATGGAGCAATGCCGGGTGAGCTTCGCAGTTCTCTCGCCAGTAGCGTTGATTTCGGTTCATTCGCGAGTGCTAATTGGTTATTTGATGAAAAAATGGGCATGCTGTATATAATAAAATCGTTTATAAAACTCCAAAGTATACTGTGAGAAAGCTGGAATTTGTAAAATTTACGTATAATGAAACGTTTCATAAAGCAATTTTACGTAAAATATCGCTGTATACAAGATATACAACATAATTACTCATTAAAAAGATGTATCATATACAAATAACTGACTGAAAGTACGCAGAATAATAAGTAAACTGTGGGATAAGTAAACTGAACCATTGAGTAAAATACAATCAACGAAGAAGCCAACGCAAGTGTGTAGCAACGTAAGAAAACCATACCAGTGAGGTGCATAGGTATTACAATTTCAAAGTCATAGAATACGAACAAAAAGTTCGATAACAACAAACGTTTTTGTTATGCGTAGTTATAGCGAAGAACCCCTTCTCTTCAGACACCTTTTAATGACGTTTCACGATATATTGTTTACTTAAAATATGTGTTTGCAATGTAACAGTTTGTGGAAAAAAATCTCATTAACACTAAAAGTATATGAGGATCAATGAAGTGTGATCTTTGATTCAAAATATACCACTTCGTAGATGGCCCTGTTTTTTAGCAGCTTCTTGAAGAAATACATTTATTTCCTCTGTGGTTTTGTCACTATAAGCTTGGCTTTCTCGTCCCCTTTGGGTAGCGCTGGAATCCAGAGGTGCTAACTACCCTAGGGGTAGAGGGAGATGTAATTGATAATAATGATAATACTGATAATAATAATGATAATGCTAATAATAATTATAATAATAATCATAATAATAATAGTAATGATGATAATAATTATAATGATAATGATAATAATAATAATAATAATAATAATAATAATAATAATAATAATAATAATAATAATAATAATAATAACAATAATAATAATAATAATGATAGTGGTAAGAAAAAGATGACTAATGGAGGTAACAAAGGCAACCATCTTCCAAACCGCGATTTTTTGTTGCATGGTATTTAGATCTTAATTTTGTTTTTGTATTGGTGTACGCGCCATTTTACCTGCTTGGGCCCAACGTGCGCTTTGCCACGCCGCCGCGACCACGGCGCTCGCGCGACCACGGAGATCGCGGGGGAGGCGTGGGCGTAGGGGGCGGGGAGGGGCGGGGCGGGGATTCCTTTGGGATGCGCTGGCGAGGGCTGTCCATACCTTCTCGCGACTCACCGCTAAAACGTCACCTTTTGTCCGTTGTTCCGATATACGTTCGTGTCGCTTTGTAGTAGGTTTAATGGTTGCTATGAAATTCTTTGAAAATATAGGAACTTCATATAGCTGAATATTGAGAATAAAATATCTCCCACTGCCCTTTCGCTAAAGTTTTGATCGGCATCTGTCATTTTACCGATGCAACCCACCATATTCCCGCCTTCCGACACGCAATCTCTTCACGCGTTCAGCATCGGTGACAGTTGATGCTCGTGGATCTCTAATTACTCCCACTCAGATAGCAAAACGTCCGTTTTACCTTAAATTGTCCTAAAAATATCTCCTCATGCGTAAATTCATGTACGCCTGAAGAGCTCAGAGAGAGGCTCTTTCCTTTTGTCTCGAGAGACAAGCTCTCTTAAACTGTCGTTTTATAAGCTGCTCTAGAGAGGATATATGTTTAAATTTGTTTAGTATTAGAAATATTTATTTTGTTTCGAAATTTCATTAATAGAAAAAATTTCATGGATATGTATTTAATGGTCAGTAATGTGGAATTAAATTGAAGGGTGTTACTATTATCTGTTTTCTATTCTAATTGTATGATGTAGTATGTGAGAGGTGTAATGTATTAGTCAGAATCTGTTACCTTTTTTAGTTTTGTGTAATTTTTATTTATTAATTTTATAGTTGTTTTAGATGTTTTGAGATGGTAGTTACGTCTTAGTCAAGAATGTAACACATACTCTTACCTTCAGTTAATTTCAGAGGTCAACCTATTTTCGTTCAGGGCTTTTGGAAACGTCATGATTTTTTTCCCGACGAATTGGAGTATTTTATTATCCAATGAAGCAAGTACTCAGATATAGTTGATGTTCGTCAAATAAGTATTTGGGAATTTGAACAAGTTTAAAAAATAATAATATAGTGACCGTATTAGGACATACCGACGAAAATGATAATTAATTTTATTGAATTGTTTGCTTGTTCCGTAAACTATAAATATACCAAAAGTTTAGTTCGACTTAGAGGAGTTTTTTTGCAGCTTTCCAGTGAGGCTCTGATATGAAATAACTTAGCTTCAATCAATTTGCACATGTAAATTGTTCTTTCCCTGCATTTAAAGACGTAGCGACTGTTGTTTTGGAATTTAAAATTAAGATTAATTTCTACAGAAAAACGGTTTATTCGTTATAAATTTTGTAAAATTTCGAGGCCAAAAAACATACAGAGTTGTACTCTGTACTCCAACTTGAGAGCAAATATTATTTCTGAAATTTATACTAGTGACTCTACACACACACACACACACACACACACACACACGCACACACACACACGCACACACACACACACACACACACACACTTCAATGCATTAAACAATAACAACCGTTGAGATGCGTCATCTATCTTATACCTCTTATGAATACCCCTTCCCTTCCACCATTGGCTGAGTGTGCTGAAGGGAGTTGGGAGTAATGTGGGACATCCGGCAACCTTCACCATTAACTCCTCTAGGCCCATTTGGTTCCTTTGGCGGTGTCATTAAGAGGTATTGTGGGCGACACCGCCCTTCCCAACTTGAATACTAAGGAAACGTACTACTTAAACAACTGTAGTTCAATCCACACCTGTACGACTCTAAAAACTATCGCTCGTTTCTGTAATGTCAAAACGCTTGCGAGATATTTTTATCAATAAAATTTCTAGAATATTGTATTAGTTGTGTCTGACGGAAATTGAAGACAAAAGTATTATTCAAAACTATTGACTTGCCCTATTGACTTTTTTCAATACTATTGATACACACGATTCATAAATCAAAGAAATTGACTCTTGGCTATTTGAGAAGTATAGATAAGTTACAAATTTAGGAGCAGTCTCCACTCTGTTTGAAACGTGGTGTACGTACGACATAAATCTTCATATGATACTTTCATATTAAAAGGATTCTGTATTACAAATGATACATTGTTTTTGTTTACCGATAGCGGATTTTTGCAATAAAATGCAGTTACTAAATGCTGGTAGAGATTTTTCTGGACTCTTGGATATCTACAAGTCGCTGTTTCTAGCAGGGACGCCTACACCTAGTCGGCATATTGTATTTCGTTCTGAAGAAGGTTGCAATATGACAACCGAAACGTATCAATTGCCTAAGACGAAGTGTTACCTAAAGAACCAAGAATCTATTGACACCGGTCGCAGAAACCTACGTCTTCAAATAGATACCTCATTTTTATTCACACATTGGATCAATTTTATCGAAGGGAACTATGCTCTTGATGTCCTACTCTGGAGAAGTTGTACAATTTTTCTGTTCCATGTCCTCTTTTGGAAAACTACTTTTGAGTTAAATGATCGTGACGGCCAAGGACAGCCGCAGAGTTGTCCGCACAGGTAGGATTCTAACTGAGGAAAGCAATTAAAATCCTTATTACTCCGCATGAAATATTAACCGAGCAAGACGGGTTTGCGGCAAGTTTTCACAAGGATCTCGCGCTTCACCTGTTAGGTGTCATTCAACATTTTTTTCTTTTTTCGCCATAATTCATTATTTATCACTTTATTAGCCTTTTACAGTAATTAAGGTAACAAGGTCATTAAAGAATTATGCAGATGATTGAGAGTATGATTAATAGGATCAGGTGATGGGACTGTACCAAACACGTCTCCTTGCACAACATACTTCTGATTAAGACTTACTAAAGAACGATTAAAGACGTTTTTTCAGTATCTTGATGGTAAAGAAAACAGGAAGAAAATACTTGCGTTCTTTGTATAAATTTTTCATTTTTCAGTTCTTAAAACTTTCCTGAAGTTTACACAATGCCTTAAAAGGTAGAGATTGTAGCCACTCATGTAGAATTGGAAGCAACTATAATTGCATTGTAATAAAATATGTGCTTTGCAATAAAATTGTTTTATTATATTAAATTTATAATAGTACTTTTTTAAGACAACTTATTAAATTGATTATTAAAGACGTACTATTAATTAGGTAATTTTGATAGGATTTATTTAGCTGATGTTATCTTCATTGGCAGGAGTTTATTTACTTTTTAAAAATTAGTATTTTTTAATTCCTAAGAATTTCATTCTTTTTAAGTTGTATTGCCTAATCACCAAACATACCCCTGTCCTAAATAGATTTAATATTTTTATTGAAATGTTATCTGTAGACTTAACAAGAAAATAACAATATATTGATATAACAATATTTTCACTCAGATGTGTGTTCTTCTCATTGGAATGAACATGCAATTTCTGGATATGATCGTACCTCTGCGTATCAAGAGGAGGAATTGACTTACGAACCTTCGTAATGTGACCACTGTATACAGATTCTGAATATTTCAAAGTCTTCATTTTTTTATTCACAGCTTCAGTGTTAACAGTTTTCCCTTTCGGCACATTAATACATTATTACAACCAGTTGGTGCAGACAGCACGTGTTTTTTGGCGGGAAAATCAATTCTTTTGATATTCTGAGCAACAAAAAGTAGATTAGTAATGTGAAATTCATTCTATTTATTAATAAGCAACTTTTCCTTTAAGACCTTTTGTTGTCTTGCCACAGTGTAGTCCGGAATAGTACTGTAAATAAATGGAGAAAATATAATCTCAATACCTTAAGGTCAATACCTTAAGGTGCTAGTTTTTTTGGGAGGGATATGTCGACAATATACAAGGAATTTCATTCCAAATAGTATAATTTAGTTGTAACAAAATTAGAAATTTCCTCTAAGAATTCGCTGAATATGAAACAATGGCGATCGGGTTACAGAAAGAAGTGTGATAAAACGTTTCTTTTTATCAGTCTTCCTTTTCCAGCGGCCTGGAGGTGAGAGTGGAAACGAAATAAAAAAGAAGAATCTATAAGCTAATATTTCATATAGTACAATTTAGTAGGTTTGCTGAACAAAAACTCGAAACTTTCTAATATATTTGTGTAACAAAGCATTTTCATCTAATAGCCCAAACACAATGACCAAACCAACGTGAGGTGAAACTTCGTTTCATTAAATTTTGCTCTCTCCCTTCAAATGACTTCTTCCCTCTGCCTTTCGTCGATAAACTACGGAAATTATATTGATCCATGTCGCTGAAGTTCTATCCTATAACCGTATCACAAGCAAGGTGTGCTTTTCTGTAACATACTTTTCTCATAAAATATTTTCCTATCAGCATCTCTGGCATTAATGTGAGGAAACTAGGTGAAGAAAACATTGGAAAACTATAATTTCGGAAACTTTACTGTCAGTGTCCAAAGCGCAGTATTGGCAAGTGCCTAATATATTTTGTAAAGTGTTATAATTCTTCCCTGGAAGAACATGCAACACCCAGCGTATATTAAACAGCGGAGAAGCATAATGTGGTTAAGGGCAAATCTATTTCGCAGAAGATGAACATTCAACTCTCATTCCCACAACCATAGAAAACCTCATTTGTATGTTAACTGGCCACCCTTTTCATAAGATCTTTTCTCTATGGCTGTACTACAAGTAATTAGAGAAAACGTCTTCTCATTGTTTCAAGGCAGTCACATTTCCTTTCTAAAAATCTACTAGCGGTCACATACAAAACAATACATTCGAAAATGTGAAACATATTTCTGTAACAAAGAAGTTTCCTCTGGGAGCATTAGTGGCGAGGTAGTATGTGATTAAAGGTTCCTTTCTCTCAGGTGTTTTCCTATCGCTAGGGTCTGGCCATTGCGGTCGCGAGTCCGTTTCGCAGAACATACACCCGCGTCCATCATCCCCATCATTCATGTATCCGGCTGACTTGGGTCAGGGCAACAGCTGTCACCGCAGCTACTCTGATTGAGCGGCCCTTCGGTTCGAATTTCGACAATGGCGGATTTTTTACTCTAGCTAGAGAGCTAAGTCGAATTCAGCCGTCGCCGTCAGTAAGAGAATTCTACCGGTCGGCTGCGCTGATCAGCTATTGTTTTCCGTGGCATTTCCACTCTATGCCACCGATTGCCAGGCAAACTGGTCACGGACGTCCGTGAGCTTCCCTTGCTCATCCTTGTCCCGCTCTCGCCCCCCTTACCCATACACACACTCGCATGTCCGACACAACCTGTCGGAAGGCCAATCGGGAGCTCATCCCGTCTGGGGCGTTACGTCTAAAATATATAATATATATATATATATAATATATAAATATAATATATATAATATATATGTATATATGTGTATATATGTATATATGTGTATATGTGTATATATGTATATATGTGTATATATGTATATATGTGTATATATGTATATATATGTATATATGTGTATATATATGTATATTAGACTGGTCCACCAAAAATCAAAAGTTCGAGTTGCGACCTCTTCTTCTGGAATATGTTAGAGCAGACCCAGAATGATAAGAAAAACAAAATATAAGCAAATTTGAACCAAATTTAGAGGTCGCGCAAGTCAATAATGTAAAGAAACTTTTTTAAAATATTTTCTGTTTTTTCAAACCGTTGTAACTTCTACAATTTTCATTCAAAAATGCTTTAGTTTGGTGTTTTAAAAAAGAAATTTAATGCACTTTAAGAATCTTGAGCGTGAACTTCACATTTACGAAAACTAGAGGGCGCCATTGATTAATTTTGTCATAAAAACATCACTTTTTCCTGTTTTTCATAGGTTTAACGAGTTGCTTTTATTACAAATTGATATACTCCACTATTCCGATATCAAATATCGTTTCTTTGGAGACCGCTCTTCAATTTGAAGCAAAAATCATTCAAATCGAGTCATTTTTCACGAAGTTATAGCATTTTTAATAATAAGAGTATTTAAAAAATTAAAAATGTTATATAAAAAATGTATAATATCATATAATATATATAAAACACATATAAAACCAAATGTTAACTATAAAATTATCAATTTTATTATCATAAATAAGTGTATTATCAATATCTATGAGAAAGTAAATATAAAAAACATTTGCAATAATTTATAACCATTCAAAATAATGACAATACTTTTCTAACGTTAAATATATATATTACAAACATTAAGATTTCTGGATATCAAAAATTATCTTATTTTCAGTTTTATACAACCAATTTAGTTGAAATTGCCACCATAGTTTTATTCAAACCACGATTCAAACAATAGTGGTATCGTTATGGCGCCATCTCTGTTTGTAACATAGAAATAATATGTACCTAAACGTTCTAACCTAACGAAATTGTTTCTGTTGCGCAACAGATTTGTGTTGATTTAATTTCAACATGACTAGTAAAAACTCACATTTCTTAATTGGTACAGAAATTGACAAAATTGTTAACACGAGGCTGCCATCGAACAGACAAGTTCTAAATTTATTGTGTTATCACCATTTCTCGTTACAAAAAACGATACTGCACTCCGCTAAGTGTGTTATCAACGATGTATTGGAACTTTATAAGCAAGAAAATATACCAGTCATTAGTTTCTCAAATGCTATAAAAAAATTAGTGTCCTTAAATAACGAATGGATTAACCTAAAAAAGAGCAAAACCCGTACAAGCCAAACTTTTATCAACAAAAAGACAACATATTGCTCCAAACTTTCAAAATTATTTGACATAACTCCCAGAAATGTTTTGGATTTGATTAATGATGACAATACCAGACAATTTCTCATTTCTCAAAGAAAAGACCTGCGGTTGGGTTTAAGAATCAAGACACCAAATAAAAGAGGTTAGTTCTGACATTAATACAATTTTCCGACGTGAAAACATACATAAAAAGACGTACTTTATATCGTATTTGTAACAAAGGCCTGTCTTTCAGAATTGATTCATTAAAGTAGAATTTGTGTTTAATAAAATCAATGCAAATATTTTCAAATTTTTAAATTCGTGAATTAAACTTTATTTTTTAATGTTAATACCTTTAAATTGTAAGAATAATACAAATATTTAAAACTTATTATAATTTCAGATGATGAGGTTGAAAGTTTAACGAATGAACCTAAAACGATTTCAGAATCTGTAACAACAGCAGTATCAGGATTTGCATCACAATTAACAGTATCAGCTGAATCAGAAATAGCATCAGTTTCTGGATTATCATCCATTCCAAGTGTGTTAAAAAATAAATGTGGTAATATCCTTAAGTCAACATGTAAAGTTATCTAAATACAAAAACTAGATTTATTTCCTTAAACATAAAACCATTTGTCAAGTTATACTAATATCAATCAAATCGTTTAAAATGTTTTTTTTATAATTTCAGACGATGATGTTGAAAATGTTGTGGTTGAATCTGAACCAATACCAGAATCAGAAGAAACGTTATTCTCAGGATTAGCATCACAATTATCAACATTATCAACAGATTCACAAATAAGTTCCCAATCGAGCGATGACTTTGAGCCTTGTAAGAAGCCTAAAATACCAAAATTAAATGTACTTTCATCTAATGTAGTCCTTGCTTTGGACAGAACAAATACCAGCGATAGAAGTTCTGCATTCATTCTGGGCGCAGTCTTAAAAACAATGGGTTTTGATATTGAAGATACTAATGTTAGTCGTCAATCGATTCGAAGAAAACGAAAAACGGTCCGACAGAACGTTGCATCAGAAATGAAAAAGGATTTCGATTCAAATAATGTAATGACATTGCATTGGGACGGTAAATTGTTACCCGATTTAAGCGGAAAAGAAGAGGTGGACAGACTGCCAGTATTAGTAACTGGAGAAGACATCGAAGAAATTCTGGGTGTTCCAAAACTCAAATCTGGCACTGGTATTGCACAGGCAGAAGCTATATACCAACTAATCGAAGAGTGGGATCTAACAGCTAAAATCAAGGCATTATCATTTGACACTACCTCTGTCAACACAGGTATAGAATTATATTTCAGATTTAATGGTGTTTAAGTTTTTTTCTTATATATATATTGAGATTTTACATTATTTCTGAATTTTTAATATGTTTTAGGTTATCTAAATGGAACATGTCGTCTTCTCGAACAGAAGTTGAACTGGGATTTGCTTTATCTACCATGTAGGCACCATATACATGAAATTCTTTTGCGTAATGTATTTGAAAATAGCTTGAAAATAGAAACATCAGGCCCAGATGTAGCTTTATTTAAGCGATTTCAAAAAACATGGAAAACTTTGAACACAACGCAATTTTCACCTGGCACAACAGATGAACTAGTATCACAGGCTCTCAATACGACGAGGCAAGACATTCTGAAATTCGTTTCAGATCAATTGAAGGTAGTTCTTCTTAGTTGACGTTATTAATTCATTTTTGATAAAATTATGATTTTATTCGAAAACTAGTACTTAATGATAATTATCCGTTACATTTTGAGGGGGAATTCTCACGGCATGATTACCAGGAATTATTAGAGTTAACGATGCTATTTTTGGGAGAAGCGCCATCAAACAATTATCAGTTTCGAGAGCCAGGAGCAGTACACCATGCTCGTTGGATGGCTAAAGCTATATATAGTTTGAAAATTTTCCTCTTCAGAGACCAAGTCCAGTTAACTACAACCGAAAAAAAAGGATTGCGGAACGTCTGCATTTTTATTGTCAAGCTTTATGTGAAAGCGTGGTTTACTGCTCCATTGGCTGTTGCAAGTCCTAACAATGACATTAATTTACTGCAAGAGCTGATAGAATACAAAAAGATTGACAATTTAAATGCTACTGCAGCTCTTTCTAAATTAGTTAATCATCTATGGTATTTGTCAGATGAAGCAGTGGGATTCGCTTTCTTCGATTCAAACGTATCCGTTCAAACTAAACGGAAAATGGTGTCTGCGATACACAATAGAGTTAACTATAATTCTCCTAACAAACGAGTAATTATCAACATCAACTCAGAACCGGAATTGAATTTATGGAAAGAACGTGGAATTGATGAACTTGTTTCGCAGCACACGATGAGCTTTTTTACAAGATTCAATATAAATTCAGATTTTCTCAATACTGATCCTTCGTTATGGGAATCGAATAACTATTATCAGGAAGCAAGACATTGCTTATCGTTTGTGAAAGTGGTCAATGACACCGCTGAAAGGGCTGTTGCACTGGTCTCACAATTTAACTCGTCCTTGACGAGAAATGAAGAACAAAAACAATACTTGTTCAAAGTTGTTGCTGAACATCGACGAGCCCATCCCACTGCTGACAAATTAAATTTATAAGTTTGTTGTATTTTATATACACGTCATTGTGATTGCTTACTTTCTGATATTGATAATTCACTTATTTATGATAATAAAATTGATAATTTTATAGTTAACATTTGGTTTTATATGTGTTTTATATATATTATATGATATTATACATTTTTTATATAACATTTTTAATTTTTTAAATACTCTTATTATTAAAAATGCTATAACTTCGTGAAAAATGACTCGATTTGAATGATTTTTGCTTCAAATTGAAGAGCGGTCTCCAAAGAAACGATATTTGATATCGGAATAGTGGAGTATATCAATTTGTAATAAAAGCAACTCGTTAAACCTATGAAAAACAGGAAAAAGTGATGTTTTTATGACAAAATTAATCAATGGCGCCCTCTAGTTTTCGTAAATGTGAAGTTCACGCTCAAGATTCTTAAAGTGCATTAAATTTCTTTTTAAAAACACCAAACTAAAGCATTTTTGAATGAAAATTGTAGAAGTTACAACGGTTTGAAAAAACAGAAAATATTTTAAAAAAGTTTCTTTACATTATTGACTTGCGCGACCTCTAAATTTGGTTCAAATTTGCTTATATTTTGTTTTTCTTATCATTCTGGGTCTGCTCTAACATATTCCAGAAGAAGAGGTCGCAACTCGAACTTTTGATTTTTGGTGGACCAGTCTAATGTATATATGTATATATATATATGTATATATGCATATATATATATGTATATTTATGTATATGTGTGTGTGTGTGTGTGTGTGTGTGTGTGTGTGTGTGTGTGCCAATGCCAGAAGGTTCCTCCGAAGGCATCAGCAAGGCAGCGGCGAGGCACCGTGTGGTTAAGGCTCCTTTCCCCAGATCCCAGTCTTCCTCCCGCTGCGGTGGCGCGGTGCGTTGCGGTGGCGCGTCCATTTCGCAGAAGGCGCGCCCGGCGCTCGTCGGGCGTTGCGTGCCGCGCCGCGCATGCGCGCCGAGGGCGCCTGGCGTCGCGCCCCTGGTGGCTCAGAGCGCCGGCGCCGCGGTAACGAGGCAATTAGCAGCCCCGCCGATGACGCACTTCCGCCGGTGTCCCGGCGGTGGCAAAGGCGATCGGCCAAGGTGCATGATGGCGCTGCGGTGGCGGGGTCGGAGCGATGATGGGGGCCGGGGCGATTGGGGGGGGGGTGAGAACGAGTACGACGGTCGGGAGACAGAAGCGAGGGTGGGGTACGGGGGTCGGCGGGGATGGTGGCGGTAGCGGGGGCAGAGGCGGAGGCTGTAAGTGATGGCGGAGGCCATGGTGGCGATATGCGAACGGGCTGAAACAAGCACCCATTGAAAAATAGTTAAGGACAAGAAAATAGAATAAGATTGCTTCCTTGACGTCGATAAGGAAGAGTGAACACAATCTGTTTTCTCTAGAATGCATACGTTGTTTTACACTGTGCCAGAAGAAAACAAAAGCGAAAAATGTTAAATTTATTTATTTATTTTATTTATGTATTCATATAAGAGTACTGGCAATCGCCCAATTACAAAGTAAAAGTCATATAATACATCAGAATAAACAATAATCATTTAGAATGAGGGTTTTATAATGCTGTTGAATTGAGTCGCAGAACATAAAAAGATACACAAAACTCAAAACTATCCATTTTCATACACTTTTCTATAGAGGGACATAATAAATGCTCAAGTAATTTTGGAAAACAATTCTACGGAATCAATATTATGGTTTATTAAGTTAAAAAAATATCGATGTATTCTGTATACAATTTCAGGGAGTTCATGGTTTTGATGACATTTGATGATAATCGTAAGTCTGGGATCGAATGCCCAGTTTGTGTGCAGCAGAAATAAAACAAAATTGTGCTGAACTGTTTCTAATCTTGAGACATGATTGTGATAGAAGGGGGACCATATTGAAGAACCACACCTCAAGATTGGTTTACTGAAGTTAGGTAAAGAGTTTTTATTGTGGAGATATTTAGTAATTCGGAGGCGATCCAATTTATGTAACCCAGAATTTCATTTGACTTATTCAAAGGATGATCAATATGTAAATTGAATCTCATTTGATGACCACCAATTTTATAGTTAAAAGTAATTTTGTTTCTAGACGTAGAGAAAGATAAATCTTTGCATGTAATGATAATTTTAGATATTTAAATTTAGATACACACCAATTTAGTAAGACAAAGTATAGATTGTAGCTCCATTGAGTCTTGTAGTGAGCGTATAGTTTTATACAATTTGAGCTCCTCAGCAAAACGAAGAAATTTAGAATAAGGAAGCAATATTTTTAGGTCATTTATTAAAAGCAGTGGTTCTAGGTGGGAACCTTGAGGAGCACCGGATGTAACTTTTACATTTGTGGACAAAAATGATTTATATTTATCTTCCTTGGTTCTACCGTTTAAGTAATTGCATAGCCAATTCAAAAGAGAACCCCGAATTCCGGTTATGTTTTCAAAGCCAACAGATGGAGTTCCTGGTTTAAAGTATCAAATGCTTTAGAAACGTCAATGTAAACCCCATCTACCTGTTTATGAAGATTTTCTGAAATGCGTTGTTCAACTATCATTAGATTTGTAACAAAACCTGTTTTTCATGAAATCATGTTGCTCTTCTATAAAAAAAATATTGAAAATTTTAGTTAATTTTGTCGTAATAAAGGATTCTATTTATTTAGGAATAGTACTAAGCTTTGATATAGACCTATAATTCTTAATGTTAGAACGACTACCTTTTTCGTGGATTGGTGTAATGAAACTAGTTTTCTATACATATAACAGGAAATAAAGTTATAAATTTTGTTAAGAAACTATTAAATGTTAAGTTTAAATCGTAGGTTGAGGTATGTAATTTTCTCAAATAAATTTTCTATACCATAAAAAACTACCGTGCCAAAATAATAGAATTTTATATATAAGTTTTCAGTTGTTGGGATTTGAGGGTAATTTTGATCACACGGAGGAGTTAGCAAAGTAGTACTTCACGAATAAGTTGAAAAGGACGTCTTTACGAGAAAGTAGGAATTTGCAATCAATATATCCTTATTATAGATTCTTTCATGAGAATATTGTCGACCAGTTTGAATTTT
Organism: Gryllus longicercus; assembly: GCA_038098605.1. Taxonomy (NCBI): domain Eukaryota; kingdom Metazoa; phylum Arthropoda; class Insecta; order Orthoptera; family Gryllidae; genus Gryllus; species Gryllus longicercus. The sequence continues at coordinate 1,202,436 of JAZDUA010000475.1, forward strand.
TAAGATTTTTTTAAATTTAGGTTTGTTTTGAAAATAACGAAAATAGAAGAAGATCAAAGAATGTGGCCATTATTCATTTTCCTGAAATTCGCTCCTATACTATTCTTTTAATACAAAAGCATAATAGTGTATCATGAAAAGATTATGTAATGATGGGTATTAATGCACGAATGTGATATTACGATATCAGCGAGGAACGAACGATTAATACTTCACACGATCCCTATTACAACGATTTTCATACGGTAAATTTTTTATGACTTACGGTAACTTTTATAAGTTAAACGTTTACATCAAGTCGTTTCGTGGTAGTTGCAGGATTCAGCCAAGGCCACCTAGCGGGCAGCTACCCTACCTTGCTGCAGGTGGGTTTGGTTTATCAGTCCGCCTGCGAGAGTTTACAAAAGTTGCGACCATAATGACAAAGTGGTCAATTTATTTTAAATAATATTCTACGTAAAAGTCACTAATAATAATAATAATAATAATAATAATAATAATAATAATAATAATAATAAAATTAAAACTAACAAGCGTAATATAGTATTAAATGCAATTTTAATGTACACAATCGAACGAAACATTTACTTGAACGATTCTCAATGAATAATTGTCAATACTTGGTTTGTAAACGTCATTGTGATTGGTCAACAACCTGTCTCATAATGAAATCTGAATCGAAATGCGTATCATTATGCAACTGCTTTTAGTCTTCCAATGTGAGAATTATACAATGGGAGTTGAAGAAGAGAATTTTGGTAATTGACACGGTGCATTACAAAGGTACAACTATGTACTGTACGTTTTAATTCAGTTTTAAGTTCTAATTTTACATACTGTACCTACCTACAATATTATAAAATTAAATGTTTTTTAAACAAAATTTACATTATGGATTTTTTAATGACCTTCAAATTCTTAAACATTTTAAAAACCTTTTTCCTATTTGCAAGCGTCCACACTTTCTTTGTAGCACATCAGACGGTCGAAGAAAGAACGTTAATGGAAAGACGCTTTTTGCCCTCCTTTGTCGGAAACCCAGCGTAAAATGATCACGAAATCATGACGTGTTTCTGAATTGGGAATTCAAGGAACGCCCGCCGGTGCTCCATTCAGAACCGTTTTCTCCAGCGCCCTCTGCCCGTCGTTTGTGGACCTAATCCTCATCTCACGCGTCGCCCTGTCTCCAAACAATAGACGGTGCGGTATAGTCACGGCCTCTTCCACGTGTCGCCCTCTGTCACCTTAGTCTCCACAACGTCAGGTGAAAGAATGACGGTTCACAAAATAAATAGGGCTTGTGAGAGGTATAGAGTTTGGTGGTCAGGAATTAGTTTGTCATTCTCTGTCATTGCTGCGTTTTGGGGAATTGTGGGCTAGTTTGTTAGTTTTTAAAAACTCTTCCACGACCTGCGTATCCTTCAGACCGTTACAAGTTAAGTGACCGTGAAACCGACATTTTGGTTCTACACAGAACTTCTGCGGTAAAAAAGAACAATGACGACTACATTATTTGTGAAATTTTAAACGTAAGGGTAAGAATGTTGACAATGTGCACTCTCATTACTAGTACCATTCTCAATACTTTGGATAGAACATCAAAATGTAGTGGTTTATCTTTGTAAATTGTAAAGCTAGATGCCATGATTCCATCTCTACAAAAGGCAGTATAATACTGCGTAGTTGTGTATGGCCAGTTATCACATGATTAAGAAAACCTAATTTTTTGTTCCGCGATCATTGATTCTTCCCTTTAAATAAAAATCAAGAAGTTTATTTTTCCTCACTTATTCCAAGTAAATCATATGAGCGTCTGACCTTATCCAACTAGCCCAGCTCCCGTACTTACGCTAAAACGACTTTTTTTTACGATATTCACAATGTTTGTTGGGACAAAACTGCGTGTATCTCCTCGCTACCAGCGCGCCGCCTCTGAAATATTTTTGGAATGGTACTGTGAGATCTTACTTCTGAAGCATTACCAGTTAACCGCAAACGCTCATTTGCTAGAGTTATGCATAACGATCATATATCCATCTACGCAGAAAGGCCTTTTTATCTCTCGGGAAATGTCGTCGGATTTTACAACCGAAATCACCTTCCGAAATTTTGGACCGAATCCAATTTTTTTCTTCATGCTACGTACAGCCGATGAAAAATAAAAATGGTGATATGTATAATTACGTAATTTTCTCCAGTGGTCAGTTTGATAATACAGTTCTCTAATATCTCATCATGAAGTGAAAAATAATTACCAAACTTAATTCAAAAAATTGTTTTCTAGATCAGGATCAACTAATATCAGAATTGACACTACTGTACATAAATCTCCAAAGAAAATACTTTTGGAAGGGATTTTTAATCGGCGTTACTAATTGTAATTAATTATTTAATGCAATTGATGCATGAAGTTAATTACTTAATGGCAAGCTAGTCTTGACACAAGTCAACTCCGATTGCAGGGAAGGTGACAGTCAAACTTAGATGTAATATCTAAGCTAGGACTGCTGGTCTAATATTTACACGAGTCCTCTGCTTCTTCAAGGTACTGTTCTTACCGTTCACAGATGTCAAAACATCTCTCTCTCTCTCTCTCTCTCTCGTTATCAAGAAACCATGAAAACTACTACAATTCAACCTCATATTACGATAGAAGTTGTGTAAACGTGTTACCAAAATGTGTTGGTTATAAAATTGGTTTCTCTTGAAAACATTTGACCAGAAAATTTTTACATCAGATTTGCGTTTCTCGTATATAGGTGAGTTACTCTACTTATTTTGGCATTGTAGGAGTTCTCTACTGACAAATTGCGTTCGTGGAGGAGAGTTATATTATGAACCCTGTTTGCAACATTCCGTGTTAATCCAACACCGTCGCCTCTTCTTGTGTACCCCAACACCGCCTACATCTTCTGGAGAAGCGGTGTTAGCCTACCACTCACGAAATCCGCTTGCCAGTTAAAAAGCCAATGATATCTGATTAATACTTTTTATAAATTACGTAACTTAAATAATACAAAAAATAAATAAAATTTACTTTTCGTAGACTGATGGTGATGTTATCTTGACGTTAGGACGACGAGATAACCGGTAATTTATCCACCTCACTAATGGTTGATTATTGAATCAAATGTTGATATATGGATGAAAATACGAGCTTTATAAGCGATCATCAAATTTGCCACGCAACGGTCAACTATGTGGGGAAACTGTTGTTGAATTTTAGTGTCGAGTCTAAAAAATGAACGAATGATGAATTATATTTTTTTTACTGATTGGGACTTTAACGGCTGAGTCATTCTGATTAAAAATACAGACATACATTTTCATGTGGTTTACAATTTCACAAATTAATAATAATAATAATAATAATAATAATAATAATAATAATAATAATAGAAAGAAAAACAATTCTTTATTGCACAAATTCACGAAGCACAAAAACACGAATTCATATTTTTCTTTAGTTGATTGATAGTTTTTAGAGGATTCTTTTTTTAGAGAATTCTGCTGTACGCGGAGAATAATGATCGAAGAATTCTCAGGTTTACCGTTTATTTCTTTAAGGCGAGTCACTTTTTGCTTCCTGCGAAATGGAAAAGCTGCTGGTATATTAGTCAGTTTTTTATCACATTTTTCTGATAATTGTTTGTTGAAGACAGGTTGAATGGCGAGATTTTACTAGTTAATTACGAATACACTTTAGAGATTTAGGTATTTTCTTTTAGATATATTTGGTAAATTAACTATTTATGTTATTTTAAAATACATTAAAAATAGTTTGGCCAAAATCACCTAAATATGCTGTGAGTAGGAAAGAAATATAATTTATTAAAAAGACATAATTATTGTTACAAACTTGTGTTGACATTATGGCTTCCACATTGCCAATTTTGTTTTTCAAAAATTATGTAGCTGTGTTTCAATGCTTTTAATACGTTACTACACAAATTTATCGGAAATAATTCTCACAGCGAATGTATGACACAATATGGAAGTAACTTCTAGAAATATTCAAGCATAACCATGAATTTTATAATCTCTTCCTACATTTTTGAGGAACATTTTAAAGGATGATATAGTACAACCTGTCGACGCATTATTGTTCTGACGTGTTGTAATGGTATGCCTGGTCCTCTCTGTAATCTCATAACCTCATAAATTGAGCTCCGCGTTGAGTCACAACCGCAAAGACCTCACAGGAGTGAAATGTCGAACGCAGCGCTGTTGTCGGGTGGTCGTCGCCCGAAGGCTAACGAGATTCAATGGATTTTCCAGCCTTCCGTTTCACGACAAGGTGCAAAGGTGCCGAATCCAACTCAATCCACTAAATCCTGAATGCGCTGCCTCAAAAAGCATTCCTCTTTTACCTTTTGAATAATATTTAAGAGGACCACACACCACACTGCCATCCATTCAACGACGGAGATTAATACAGTGATTTTCGAAACTGAAATGCCAACATATCTGTAAGAACCTGAGCGTCAGTGAGAGAAACAGGTAAACAGGTGGTGTGATAAAGGAAATACAAACCATACGTTGTTCTCAATTTTCAAATTAATCTTAAAGATTAGAGAGGAGCATTATAATCTGGACTTGTTTTGAAATAAATTTCGAATAGCTGAGTTTGAGCCTCAGCAATCAATAAATATAACGTGTGGTGCTACAGTATGGCACAGTCTTTGTTCATCAGTTAGTTTCGTATTCAAAAGTATTTGTTTCGCTGGCGGCAAGTATAATTGTTAGTGGAATGTTGATTTTGATGAATGTATTTACTTATGAGTGATGCATGTACTGTATCAAATTTTGAGGAATTTGAGTGTTGTTCCTGTGAACACAAATCCATTGAACGTCATTCAGATATACATCAAAACGCGGATAAACGAAATATTCATCATAGCAAACTGCTGATGTCTTTTAACTGTTCATTGCGTTGTATTTCAACTTTCAAGCTCTGCGATGAGACTTTTTCCGTGAGATGGCTCCAACGTAGGACCTCCCGGTCACAGGTACTGAAGTGACATCAGTTGACCTCTCACTACCACGAAGTATGTGTGATTTTATAGGACCAGTAATTTAATTATTATTTCGGTTACTTTCTGCACTATCAATAAGCTGCAATTAAATCACGGCCAACATTGCGTAATAGATTTCAGAAAATGGCATTGACTCTTCATGCTTCCATTTCAAAGCTTGATTCGCATTTGGGATATCTTTTTTTGCCTTT